>PYIV01000010.1:0-1200000 GCA_003415645.1 Articulospora tetracladia | reverse complement strand
AGAGTGGTAGCCCTTGCAGCCTACCTCGCGAAGGATTTCGTCGAGTAGCCAGGAGCCAATACAGAGCTGGAGATCTCACATTGCTTCCCAAAGGACTCTGTTGGAATGCGGCCATGCGCACCTAGAACAGTTCAAATGCAGCCACCTTAGTGGCAGGATGGACAGAAGCAATCATGAATCCATGGGGCAATCGTGTCGAATTTCCTCTTGAAACTGGTAGTTGCTACGCCCGTACGGCACCGCTCATGCAAGGTCATCTGCTTTTAGCCAAAGAGAAGCGAGCCTGAAAATATGGTACACGATGATCCAGCACCCAAGACTTCCCTTGAGATCGGAACATTTTGAAAGGTGGAGAGGAGAATTATGCCCACGCGGCACCCAGATTACTTACGCCTCTATCACCGCGCAGGGAACCCTGTTTGAAATGCGTCTGCTCTCAACACTTGATCGCAACGCGCCTTCAGCATCACGGCTAGGCAAGTAGATGGCATGATCGCCTTAGTCTTTCTTCTCTTCTTCCTCCGCCTTCTCCTTAGCTTCCTTCTCGGCTTTGAACTCCCCCCTCAAGGCCTTGAATTCCTTTCTAGCCAGCACCGTAGCAAACCATTCCTCAATCTCCTCCTCGGCATCCTGGTCTTTTCGGATGTCATCCACGCCTAAATTTGTCCGGACCTTCCTCCTCATATCATCCAACGACGAGACATCAAAAGCCCAGAGCAGCCCACCACTAAACATCATGCCGACACTGATAACATTTATTGTGGCGATATTGAGCGCTTCGAATGCCTCCATGGCACCATTTACATCGTGGTTGAGTCGGTTGCTTGGATGATAGAATTTTGGCACGGATGCTTTGTATCTGCGGACGATGGACCGTCGCGTAATAAATGAAGAGAGCGCGAAAAAGCTTGCTCCTGCGGCGAAAAGGCCCAATTGACGCTTCGATCTTTGTGAGAAGAATGCAGACTGTGGTTCGGCAGTCGAAGATGAGGATGGTTGTGGAGACACGACAGACGTTGGTTGGGGCTGGGCCATTGTTGGCAACTGTGCGAATGCCATCAAGGACAGTAGACAGTGATGATGTAGGTCCGAGGATCGTAGAGAGATAATCTGCTGTTTGACACTTAGGATGGTGGAGGCAAGAGGTGGTCGGAGGATACTGTTTAAGCTCTACATAATTGGTAATTTCTCCAGTTTTGGCTCGACACGAAGCTGTCCCGATCAAGCCTAGTGCCATTAACTGTACTTTTCTCTAAGGAATTGTCCGAGGCCGAAATTACCGAAGGTATACCTTTCTTGTCCCTCTCCAACAAATTCGTCAGTGCTGAGCAAATGAAGGGCTTGTGGATTTCAAATGTACCGTTAACTCGCCTGACCTTACAACTCTGCCTAGATTTCATATGTTTTGCGCGTTTACATCCTCTAGATATACAGCTAGATCTCGATCAATGCGAGAGGCATGTCTCCACGCAGAAATAGCAAATATATAATTTATGGGCAAAAACACATTCTACCTTGGTCTATCTATGCACCTTGTCTCATTTCATCCCTTCCTTGTGAAGTTCTATCCTAAGTAGGACTCGCTTTCAAAGAACCTCTTGATATTAGGCCGGCTCTGAATGGCGTCAACTAGTTGGATCAAGCGCGGGTATTCCTTCAATCCCTTCCTGCCGTCCTGAATAAGATTCTCGTCGTGCAAGATTTGAAAGAGAACCATATCTGCATAAGTGAGCTCTTTTCCAATCACGTACGGGCCTCTGTTGGCCAATTCCGTGGCCCTCAAATGGGTGTCGATAGCCTTTAGGAATCGGACGCGGTCCCCGTGGCAATGCTTTAGGTAGTCCTCGTTTTGATTGTCCGAGAAGAAAGCGGCAATAAACAGTGTCCGCCCTGTTTTCATGTCAGCTTTGTTTTGGATATGAAATCTTTTCTCCTACAGTCAATGACAATATCGGTAACTTGGTCCACAAAGTACTTTTCATCTTCCGTCTCCCCATCATATGCTCCTAGCTGTCGTGCCCAGTGTCGCATGATAGAATAGGTCTGAGTAAGCGTCCTCCCACCCAGCTCAATGAAAGGGATGTTTGTGGTTGGGTTTGCTTGTGCTACTTTATCGGTACGCTTGACATCCGGCCATTCCTCAAAGGTATATCGAACGTCTTTGTAGGCCGCCCCAGCATCCTGACTAAGTGTAAGCAGATGGCACTTGCGAGGAGGGCTGCTAGTGGAACGTACTATGAGCATAAGTCGGACAGCCTGTCCACGGCCGCGAGACTGGAAGTCGAAGTAATAAATAACAGGAATGCCACCAATAGCCTGTGAAGTTAACGTTCATCCCAGGAACCACTAGGAAATGGCATTTCATTGAGACATCTCTTTGGATTTAACTCACCTTATTGGCAGCACTCTCAGTGCCGTATGTCAAAGTTCTCACCATTTTCAGTGAATTTTGTAAATTTGCACACAGGATGGGGATTTGGAGATCCTCAACAAGGAAACGGCAAGTATCCGATTTATATAATAACTCCCACACGCCACAGGTTCGACGGACTTCTAGACAGCCGAATGACGTCCTGTGAATTTCGGGTTATGTTAGTGTACTAATTCTGCCCCTCGGATGACAGGAAGCTGGGGAAGGTGCCTCAAATCCAAACCGTGCTATAGAGACAACTTCAGATAGAACTAGAGCTTGCTGGAAGACACACTTATCTCCGATGTCGCTGCCTTGCAGTTGAACTTTCTCCACCCGACTTTCTGCTGTAAGATGTACACTAGAATCCTAGTTTCTAAATCCACAAGCAACAATTCCCCAACTTTACCGAGACACCATATACCCATTCCCTGCCCAAAAGTTCAGGTTATTGTTATAAGTATTCTTGCTTCATGTGCTATTTTGTCGTGTCACTATCCATTACTGCATTAGCAAATACTGAGGTGGTTGAAAGTGGGGAGCGGGGTAAATCACTGAATATCCGACCCGGCCACACTACATCCGTCTAGTCGAGTCTAGTGTGAACCTGGCTGGCTTTGAGTCTTTCGGAAGTCTTCTTAATCCTGCGTATAAGACTGAGCGTTGTCCAGACGGGTAGAACAATAGAAGATCTCTCCCAGGGAAGGATTGCGCCTGGGTGGTGAGCAAAAGCTTTACAACAGGGCCGTATCTCTCAGCCTCGTTAATTGCTTGCATGTAAAGTTATCGTCTGCCAGATTCGATTAAGTGGTATATTCATACAAATGCTAAGACACCTAGTTCAATGCTAGAATTTGCAATGAACGAATTGAAGTGTCTTGAGAAATTCGAACAAGGACCACCTCGTCAGCTGCACTACTATTCAATATTATTACCAACCCCTTAAAGGTAATTCGAAAAATGTCGCACTATATAGAAATCTAGCACAAGAAACAATTAAAGATCAATTAATTAAACGTTGAATCTTCCCTTTCCTTTCCTAACACATAGGTCTGTCCTGATGACCCATTTCTCACCCTCGAGCACCTCTCTGCCTTCATGCTACACGATTGTCAGTCTATACCAAGTATCGATCTTGCAACCAGATGACAAACTCACTAGCATACACTCATCCCCATGTCGATGGAGCAGACACATGCCCGTCTCGAGTCCAACAACGATCTCTTTCTCGATTACATTCTTCTTCCCTGGCAGGTCATCGGGATAGAAGACCGTTTCGCCGCCCAAGCAGCCAGTAGCAGGGGAGGTGAGGTACAAGAGGAGAGTCCACGTTGTGGCTGCAGAAACAGGACCAGTTTTTGATGAAAGTGACACATTATTGGATTCATCGTCTGAAGTAGTGCCATAGTCAATATGAGACTTGCACGGGGAGACTTATCAAAAGACTACAACGTACAGTGACAATCAAAGAATTGACCCTTGGTATATCGATAAATTCGTATAGAAGGATTGAGCCCAATCGGCTCACCACCCCTTTTCAGTCCGAGGATTAGCGAACGACGTCGATCAAAATCTCGCAATACAGCAAAACATACCACAATTCCCTCACATCTGTGGGACTCATACCATCCTCGAATTCAGTCCCCTGCTCACCTACGTTACACACCAGTTCCCTTAGTCCCGTCTCCTCCCACAGTCTGTTTGCAAACCGCTCATCCAGCACCTGGAAACGATCATTAAAGCGCAACGCATCGCCCTTCTTTGGTTTTCCAGGCGTGGTGGTCAACGGCAACTGTTTCAGGAATGAGACGTACGTTTTGCAGAGTGCTTGCGTGAAGAACCGCGGGATGGTGATGATTTGGGAGGGGATCAGGGTGTTCAGGACAAGATCGGAGGAGGGAATGAGGGGTTTGAATGGGGGCCAGTTTGGTGGTGGGGCGGGTTGGGTAGCGATGGATGAATTTGAAGCTGGCTTCTTGGCTTTGGGAGCCATGGCAGCACTGAGTGGGTTGTGCGAGAGTGGGTAAACGGGTTGAATAATTAAAAGACTAGGGGTTTGAGAATCGTGGAGGTAGAAGGTTACTGCGTCCATTCAGTCCGGCTGTACAGTACGGAAGCCGGTTGAGAGGTTTTTGCATCACTGCTTCGTGCATGTACCCATTCAAACCAACTCAATGCGAACAAATCATCACACAGCTCCAGCAGACCCATAAGTATCTGTCAGAAGAGTTTCATTGATCTGTTAACATACAAAGTGGCAAGTTTAAATATGTCTGCCGCCTTGGATCAGGTACTTATTATCTCCGCGTGGGCGTTCACGAGTAAGCCATTAAATATCCTGTAGCTCGGACTTTGAGATAGGATTCTGCCAAGTCGACCTCCCTTTTAAAGGTCAGGCTAGCCTCACAATGGTAGCTGTACCTCATGTCATCGCGTATATAAATTCAAAAAGAGGTTCGTGTCCTTAATCTATATGAAACTATCTTGTCAAAATTCACCTATATGTTCCACCAGGAGACAAGTGGCCACGGCTTTGAAATGTGACAGACAGACGCTCATCATAGCCAAATTCCGCGATAAAGGGAGCAGGCACAACACAGAACGTTAAGTCTAAAGTTTCATACTCATCAGTCTCACCCAAAGTATAGCTTTGTATTAGAACCTAAGCATTCCTCAATTATTCCTTCATAATTCGTACTCTACAATCATAGCAACACTAGACGTCCATCTTACTTAGGTCAACACTACCACTCGCTCCAATGAGGACCATATGATTCTTCTCGATTAGAATCCAATCCTGATTCCGGTACGTAGAAGGTTCACTTGCAACAATTACGTGCTTGCCATGAGCGTCGTTGGGACGATGAGCAGGCGGGCTGTGGCCTGTAGTTGATACCAATTTATGGTATTTTTTTGATGAGTGTCTTCCTTTCCCTCCATCGGGATGATCTTCAAATTGTCGGTTGAGAGTTATTCCCGCTCTAGTCGAGTAGTATAGCGACGGTGGTTGCTCGCTAGGATGGTTCCTGTACCGACATGCAACGAGTGAAATCCCATCTGTAATACAGACGTTGAGGTCATTAGGCTGTGCCTTTTCACCCAGTACTTCAACTTGTATGGCATTGAGAGTCGTGATAGTCCGTTCCAATGCTATCTTGATCTGCTCGACACTGTGATAGCTCTGCCAGGCAGCCGGAATGTAATCTTCTTCCTCGTCTTCCACTTCTACTGTAGCTTCCGAGCAAAGATTGGATATTAACAAAGCTGCAAAATGCTCTGTATCGGTACCTCCTTGTATATGTGCATATGCTTCTTGGCTCATCAACTCACACATCTTCCTTTTGATTCGTGAAAACGTAGCAATGTATCCATTGTGCATGATGGTGTGAATGCCAAATACGAAAGGATGGTTATTTGTAGGCGTTATTGCTGTGGAGGTCGCAGCTCTGATATGTGCGAAGAGAACTTTAGTCTCTGTGTTCGCGCAGATACTGCGAAAGTTTGAGTCGTGCAGCGGGGGCTGGATTGATTTGTAGATAGCGGGCTGCAAAGCGGGATTTGAAGCGGGATCAGTGAAGGTGGAGCGAGCAGTCGAATACCATGCCATCCCAAAGCCATCAACATTGAACAAGCGATTTCGAGTCGTGATTTCAGCTTCTGTGGTGGGCTCTGCGTGAACAGCAGGGTCGTGAGAGAGCAGCTTGGGCAAATAATGGTCATGGACCTGTTTGCTGAGCGAATGTGCTGAGGCTAGATGGAGAGCTCAGTATATAAACTGGCACTTTTTTTTGGAGTAGTCATGGGTGAACACACTGACAAGGACATCTTCAAGGAGACATGGCTCGCTAGGGGAGATATATGCAAACCAGCGACACATTCTTGGAATTGCAGCTGTTTTTGGGTGGGAGTAGAAATATACAAATAGACAGTATTTTTCAGCGAGAGAAAATGAAACGGATGCAGACCGATACTCTATTTGAAGGAGAGACATCTATATTGTTGTACCTGCCGTGCTTTGGTATGGAGCGGTTCTGCTGCTCAATGACGAGGGGCTGCAGATGCAGGCCAGTGCATGGTGGTCCGGGAGCTTGGAACGCGGGGTCGATGACGGCTTGGCAGGTTTTTTTGCCTGCCTTGTCTATGCTGTGATTAATGTGATAAAATCAGTTTTCTGGATAGAAATCCTGATGGGTTGATTATACTAAGCAATGAAAGTCAAGCCATGGAAGTACATAGTTTGTATATGACTACATATGTGCACTATGAGCGTGCTCAATCTTAGCCGACCTGGACCTGATCTACTCGAACGGGGTAGTCGATCTATCTAGCCAAAATTAGATTCTAGGTAGACATATTTGCCTACCCAGCCATGGTCCATCGATGAGAAAATTCTCTTCGAAAACAAACCTCGCATTTGGCTGTGACAACCTACACCGTAACAGCCCACTCCCCTACCATTCCACTTCTCCCAGATTATTCCTGCGCTAGGCAAGAGCAGTGACTCTTAATGTTCGTTCAGACGCACCACAGGCCCGTGGCCGCGTTCTCCTGGTCTCCCCGACCGTAATATTGGCTCGCGAGGTTCTAAATCAGGCTCATAGTTATCAAGCTCGAGCTTATCGCTCTGCGGAGCTTGGTCGATCCTCGTACCAACTGCCCCATCGCGGTTGGCTCGCCAGACGCCACCCTCTGTACCACCAAACTCTTCCTTCTTCCAGACCTCAACCTTCTGTTTGCATTCTTCTAGAGCTTCCTCGCCTGCTCTCCAGGCGGCCTGGCGGTGGGGTGAAGAGACAGCAATCAATATACTCTCCTCGCCAATAGGAACGATGCCCAGTCGATGGATCATTGAAATTGATGTCAACGAATGCTTCTCGTGGATCGCCTTGCAAATAGAGAGCATGGTCTGAAGAGCCTTTGGCTCGTAAGAGGTATATTGCAATTCTTTCACGGGTTTCCCTGCAAAATTATCCCGGGTGGTTCCTTTTAATCAGACAGTCAAAAAGTGTGGACTGTAATGGGTGTGTCGTGTACCTACCTGCAAACAAAACGATCGCGCCTGCCCTTGGACTGCGCACGCGGTCCATTGCAGACTTTGCATCAAGATGAGCATGAGTCAATGCAACATAGCACTCGTTCTCCTGAAGTTCTCGCGCCATAGCAGGGTAGGAAAATATAGAGGCAAGAAGATATATCTGTAGATCCGTAGGTGATGTGTTTGGGGTTGACAGCTCTGCTATGTTACAGAGCCACAGGAATATTATCAAGCGTAAATTGCTTTTTCAAACTTGGAAGTGATTAAACCTGGACCTACCTGAAGTTACCCAGGGGTGATGCGAAGGCTTAAAGGTGAGGTACCTCCGGATTGCTGTAAATCATGTGACTACCCCGCCCTACCCTTGTTTTCTTGGAGCTTACCTAAGAGATAAGCTTGCAACCTCAAACATTATCGTCACGTATAGCTTCCTGACGCGTGTGTAATAACATATTTTCAATCCTCTTGTCTCTTCGAATCAGTTTCCCGTCGCCATGGACCAAAGTCGCAAATTTGGCCCTTCGTCGGCCGCGAATTATACTTCGGAACCTAGCATGTACGACGATCAACCCTTCGAAGACGACCATCGTCGCAGCTCGCCTTCCAATAACAAGACTCAGGGATATCAAAGCGTGCGGAAGGGTAATCGACAGTTGGATGTACTGTCTGACTTGAAAATCATGCTGACACTGTGTGTCTCAAGATCATGCAAGAACACCTCCACCACGGGGCCCAGCTGGCGAGCGAAGGAACGATGCGGCGCATCCCAACCGGCGACATTGGGATGGGCCACGAGATGAACGTGCCTACGATCGATCCAGGTCGCCAAGGAGGGAGATTGAGGGCCGAGGTCAATACACTGATAGAGACCGGGAGGGTTATACGTCTCCGCGCAGAGAGAGAAGCCGCAGTCCATATGGAGGAGCCCCTAATCGAAATGTGATCCTCGAGGGACTACCTATGCATTGGACTCAGGAAGACGTTGGCCGCCCCATTCCTACCTCTTTGAGGGCTTCTCAGCATCCTCCCGCCCACTTCTACACTTAAGTGCACATCTCAAAGCATTGAACCTTGGCTAAGAATGAGTCTGGCCGTATGGCCGCCTCGCCTGTTTACAGATTTTGAACGAACTTCAGCGCAATCTCAAGGTTGAAGGTTTAGAAGAAGTCCGATTGATCAGAGACAAGCGCACAGGTGGGCCGATCTAATTTACTTCAAGATTATTGACTCTGATCTTTTTTTCATTACAGGACAATCGCGAAGGTTCGCCTTTGCTCAGTTTATAGACGTTTCCAGGGCGAGACAATTCGTTGAACGTTACCACCCAAGTTTCCTTGTGGACATCCCGCATAGTTCTAATCAAGAATCTACATCCGAACCTGCCAAAGTTCGAATCGCGTACAGTAGGGAGGCTCGTGAACGAGATAGTAAAGGGGATGATGACTGGAAGTGTGAAGTTGTACGTGGCCAGTCTCTGTTTCAATCGCTAGACCATTTTTTGATCAATATAGTGCTACCTCGCCAACTTCGCCCACCGGGTACTGTGCTTCAGATGCAATGCACCCAGAACGCGTAAGCCCTTGAAAGCACTTGCAGTGAACATTACTGAAACATTTATAGGTGCAACGGCAAATGGTATTATCGTTGCACAGATGTCACCATTTTCTGGTTTCGCGACTACTGGGGACAGTGATGTGTCTCCAGATGGAACAGCGTCCCAGTTCCTGCTCCTGCGAGGTTTAGAACCAGGCGTCAACGAGGAGTTACTGGCGAAAGGTGTGAGCAAGCTTTACAGGGTGAAGTCAAGCACACCACCCACAGATACTCAAGCAGCGAAGAAGACGAAAATATCATCGACCACGAACGATGCTAGTTTGGGAGCGAAAGACGGATCGCTTAGAAGAGTTCTGTTAGTCCGGGACCGTAAGACTACTGAGTCATGGCGGTATGGATTCGCAGAGTTCAATACGGTTGAAGATGCACAGGCAGCGATGATCAAGTATAATGCCTCCGACAAGTTTACCATCTCTTCCAAGCCTGTAATGGTCTCATACATTCATGCCGGTGTCTTTGTCCCCGTGCTTTATTCTCTCGGGGAGGAAACGTCCAATTTCATGTTCAGCCCGCTCTCTAACACAGCAGTCAAGCTGATGTACTGGGACGAAGCTGCATACGCATCTGAGCTTAGCACGGCACCAGCTCTTCGGGATTCTACAACCAAGAGCAAAGATTTACAGCATGAGCGACTTGCTGCCGCTGCTGCAAGTGAAGGACTGGCAGGACCAGGAAAAGATGGCGAGCCTCGTCCAAAGAAACGAAAGACTGAGAAGGAATCAAAGCCCGTAGCTCCTCATCTCCAATTCTGGACAAACAGACATGCCGAACTTCGCGGCCAAGTTCCTAAGGATCCTAAGGAGGTGGAAAGCGATCCGTCGATCGTGTCATTCACAAACAACGGTCACTCGAAAGTAAATCAAGTAACCGAGTCGGCACCAAGCAAATCGTTCGCTGACCTGGCTCGCAAGTGTTGTCTCCTGTGCTCGCGTCAATTTAAAACAGATCTTGAAGTCAACAAACATGAGCGTATGAGCCAACTTCATAGGGACAACTTGCAGAACGAAGACCTGGTGACTAGAGCTCTAGCGAAACTCGGCAAGGGTTCAAACTCTGCCATTGAAAGTTCTGCATACAGAGACCGTGCTAAAGAGCGTCGTCAAGCCTTCAATCAGCCCAAACAACCTGCTACTCAACAGAATCGACCATCGAAGGATTCAATAGAAGTACTTTCCTCAGACATAGAAGAGGCTTCAATTACAGCACCATCGAAGGGAGCTGCTCTGCTAGGTAAAATGGGATGGACTGCCGGTGAGGGGCTTGGTGCACAGGGCACCGGCCGAACAGAAGCCATTAAAACAGAACTTTATAGCCAAGGCGTTGGCCTAGGTGCCCATGGTGGCAAGGTCGGTGATGCAGCTCAGGAAGCGAATAGACAAACAACAAGTTCTTATGCCGACTTTGTCAGTAATGTCAAGGATAGGGCAAAGGAGAGGTTTGAAAGTCTCAACTAGGCATAAGGCTTGGCAACTTCGCTGGTATTTCCAACCAAGACAAGAAATGTCACGGAGATGCGCGGCCGGGATGCATATCTCAAGTCGTCTCGTACAGCCATACCTCCGAGATATGGGATGGATTCGTCGGCCAGAGGATCAGCCAGCGTTGGCCTGCCATTTATTTTTGGGTCCCTTTGGGAGTAAAAGTGCGCCATGCGCAGCTCCTTGATGGAGGTAATGAGAGCTACATAACAGCCGAACTCACTTTCAGATTATTGGTCCTTATGAGCAAAATGTAAACAAAATACGCCCCATTTCTTGATTTAATTCTTCACGTTTGTTGGGAAGAAAGCCCAGGAGCGATCGACATAGATACTTCTATTTAATTATGGCATGGCATCTTGAAAGGCCCCTACAGCTTTATGTAGTTGGCTAACAGGAGGCTAGCAGCACAGCATATCCTATGTGATACTTCACAAATTTTCCTCTATGCAGCCATGAAGGTGATCAGCTCCAATCATTAGCAGACAATATTCACTCGGGCCCCAAGTGAGCTTGTCAGTCAAGTGTCGTGGTATTCATATCTGTGCCTTGTGTATGGAGAAGCTACCAGCGAGAGGGTAGCTCCTTGTACCCTCGGAGAGGAGTGACCGGTACTGTTTGTTCCGTCCAGGGTACCAGCGGCTTTAGATAAAGTCGGTTGTATGTAGAGAGGTGAGCTTTTGCATATATGCAAGTCCTTACGGCTTCAACCAAGCAGATGTCCCCAGGGTCTTTAGTAGGCATGTCAGGGATTCAACCACTTGGGACTTAGAGCTCTTGACAAAAACGCAGAGCATGAGCCCATAGAATCCGCATAGCGTCTATTATGCACAACAGATAGTACCATGCGACATGGATCTTCGAATTCTTGATTGAGGGGACTGAGGGAACTGCTGTGAATTGATTTGCATAAGCCGAATACGGTGTCCACAGGCAGTTTTTTCCGACTCGCGGAAAATACATTATCAAGTTGCAACCTTATCAATAGGTATATTTAATCTTTACAAAGGTTGCGGAGCATACTATGCTAATATCCAGAACGACCAATAAGGAATGTGTGTATCCGATCATACGACTGTCGTACTCGGGAACCAACTCTGTACCGGGCTTATTTCATTCCGCTATTCTCAAAAGTCTCCGAGCGAGTTATAAGGATCGATATTTGAGCTCTATCAGTTTAAATAACATACCCCTCCTTACAATACTGTTATTTGCAATCTGCACGACTCCGCATCCGATAGCTTTGACAATGGCTTCGACAATGAAAGCATGGCAATATACTGACATCACAGGTACAATGGAAGAGTCAATTATTCTCACCGAAGTTCCCAAACCAACCAAGTCACACCTTGGAAAAGATCAACTCCTCGTCAGGGTAATCTCTGCAGCCCTTAATCCCGTCGATTACAAGCTCCCGGAATCGAATCTGGCACCATTAGTAGTGAAACCGCCTGCAATTCCGGGTCTCGACTTTTGTGGAGAGGTTGCGGCAGTGTACGGATCCAATGCGAGTTTCAAGCCAGGTGACATTGTATTTGGAGCTTTCTCTCGCACCGCGAAACAAGGCACACTTGGGCAGTTCATAATTATCTCATCATCGGAATGTGCACTCTTGCCAGCCGGCGTTAATACAGATGATGGTGCAGCAGTTGGAACAGCAGCCATGACTGCCTTTTTGTCCATTATTCCGGGAGGGGTCAAACCTGGAGCGAGGGTTTTTATCAGTACGTACGTTTCTTTTCCTTTCTTGTTTTTCTTTGGGGGGACAGGGGACGAGGGAACCTGGGCGAATTCGGGACTGTCCGTCCCGCGCGCTTGGTACATCTCCCAAATGTGAGGGAAGGACATGGCTTGGTGCTATCATCCCCATAATAAGTACTTATGACACAAGAAAACACGTTGACATAGCAGAAAGATGGGGGGCTGGGGGTGTCGGGTGCTGGGCGATTCAATTTGCCAATTTGCATGGCGCTGAAGTCACAACCACTTGCTCAACTGGGAATGTCGAGCTTTGCAGGAGCCTTGGAGCAAAGATGGTTATGGATTATAAGAAAGTGGACATTCTATCGGAACTAAGCAAAGGTTTGTGGCCTCTACCTCGACCTCAAATGGCTTGCGCAAGCTGGGAGGAGCCAGTTTATGCGTGAGGAGGGGACAGTGTATTGATATTGGTAATTAACACCAGGCTAACAGTAGCAGGCGGGCAAGTTTTCGATGTCGCTATCGATAATGCTGGGTTTCCACCACGGCTCTACGAGTGCAGTGGTAGTTTTCTGAAGGCAGATGGTCAGTTTTTACAGGTTGCTATGGCGGGCACTCTAGGTTCGTTGGGTGATCAGTTACGAAGGATGATACTCCCATCAGTGCTAGGTGGTGGGCCAAGACGATTCCGCTTTATTCAGACCCAGACCAGGACAAGTCATCTAGCACAGGTTGGGCAATGGATTGCCGAGGGAAAGATTCGATGTGTGATTGATGAAGTGTTTAAGTTTGAAGATGTGCCAAGTGCTTTTGCAAAATTGAGGCGTGGGAGGGCAAAGGGGAAGATAATTATCCACGTCAATAGCGAGTAGGGCTCCAGGCATATTTGCCCTGCTCTAACATACTTCAACAAGTAAATGAATAACCCATGCTCGCGCAACCCTTTGTTCAACAATCAGAATATCAGTATTCGACGCGTTGCAATAGAGTGGAGGAGTACAAGCGCCGTCGTGGCTGATTATGTATTCGAAGGTAGCTTCGCTATCAATAAGTTGATTGTGAAGGAAGTCAGTCATATCTGACCACTTTCTTGCGCGTTTAGACCTTTGCACTGACTTCGAGAGTATCATCACGTTCTGCCATACGGCTGTGAGACAAAACCTACTGTAAGTTCAATCTACCTGCTTCTGATACCTGCGTATCCGTGTTCGTGTACACAGGGTGCGATTGTGTCGTCGAGGTTGTAGTTGTTCTTATTCATGAAGCTGTAGAAGTGCGGACGGAGGATATGGGCTGTGCAGGTGAGTTTGGTCACATGATTGTATTAACTCGATTAGGACACATTTCCTCCAAGCAAGCCGACACACTTCCCCCCACTACTAGAGTCAAAGTGGCAAGACAGTGCCACCAATTCAAATGGCTGCAAATAACCTTGTACTCATGCAGAAAGATCAGAGACAGTATTGAACGCCCATTCCTAGTGATCAGAGTTGGCGACGCAGGATGAGTCGAGAACTCAGACTGTCTGAGTTCAGTCCACTGCAGAATCACGCGGCTGGTGTCTTACTAATTTTAAGTAGCGCAGCCTCCTGCGTAGCAGTTCCAAGCGTAAGCCAAAATTGAGAAAAGGCAACGAAAATATTGGATGGATAAACCAATTGCTTCCCTGGTCGGCCTATGAGTTCCACATATAGGGCCCCTTTTCGCAAAAAGTAAACGGAGGCGACAACTATTTCCCGACCTTATCTAGTTTCAATCCAAGAGCTATAAGACAAGTCATTCCCTGTCGACATGTGTATTTCACATAGAGAAGTCTATCCAGCTGGGAGGATTTTGAAGCCGACTATTACAATGAGCCTTGCAGCGACATTGGATTAGAACCAGTCTTTCAACATCGTCTCATCAACTACGATCCCCAACTACAATTTGGACTGCAAGAAATTTACAGAAGAGGCCACTCACTTCAGTGTCCAAGATGAAGTTACAAATATTTTTCAGTGCCTTGCTGGTGTCGAGCGTTACCCTGGGCCATCTTCTGCCAGGGGTTGTCCCAGGTAGCGAGATGGAGGGAGGTACGGCCAACCTCCTTGCGCGCAAGAGCTGCACATCCAACGTATGTAACTATTCCTAAGCATATTTACCCTCTATTTTCAAACACCTGGTGTAGCTTTTATCTATCCATGGTTAAAGGTGACGCTACTGATGTTAATCCATTCTCAGAACTGCCTTCGCCAGGTTACAGGAGCTGAAGGAAAGGCAAAGCCAGCCAAGGTTGTGAGGCAGGCAGATTGCTCCAGCTTCATGCGCCAAACAGTGATTCTTTCGACTACTACTGTCCAGAACAGTATTCCTACGTATGCAAGCACTGCCTGCGGCGTTGCATCCAAGTATTCTAGCGCTTGCTCATGCTGGGGTATCACAGCAACAACTGTGACTATTCAACCTACGACAATGGTTACAATTCAATCTTCAACAATGATTTCCTCCGAGGCTACAAGTTCAACATTCATTCCATCTTCAACTACAGTATCGATTGAGCCTTCGGCAACTGTTGTCACTTTAACTGGTTAGTTCACAGAGCCCTGGAGCAGAAATCCCGACAAGGCAACGTTCCTTGTTGCTGCTGAGCGTTTTATGTTGAATACTATTGTTTTAAGTTGACTCGCTGACTCGAAGCGTGTCTAAAGGCATATTGCGGGTAGATACAATCGATACATCTTTGGGTTACTTGCAACCAGACCCTAACTATTGGACACCTCTTATTACATCTGATTTGGCTAGCGCATTGGTCGTATCTTTCGATGTTCCTATTGGTGCAACATCAGCAACAAGGGTAGAGTTCAGTGCCAGCGGCCTTCAGGGTGGTTTCCCATTCCTAGGGTTTGTGACCGGTAGGGACAGCACAAGCTCTGACGCAGCCCCTGGATCATTTAAGTATGCCACAGCAATAATTCCTCGATGCTGGTAGTTGGCTGACTATGATATAGCTATTTTTACATAGATCCCACCAGTCATAGTAAGCATTACCTTTAGTTTCACAAGAGGGCCAGGAAGTTGCTAATGGAAAGCTTTGAAGCCCCGCCTGGAAGTACAGCACAGAGTGTTCCTAATTACTTTGCAACCACGAGTGGTCTAGACAAGCAGAGTGAATCATCTGTAGTAAGTTTTCTAATACACAAATACTACTTGTTTCATATCGAGAGATATGAATAACAACATCAACATTACTATAAGTCACAGCTAAGGCTAATACTATATTTTAGTGGAATGTGGACTATCTAGGCACAGGAAGAATAACTCCTGTTTGGATTAATACAGATAGTGGTAAGTCAAGTGTTCCTCTACTCATCTTTCTCTCTCTCAAGTTTAGTTATCCGAGGACTGACTATTATCTTCTAGCGCCCGCCACGGATTTTCAGATCATGGTTCAATCAAACCACCTTTATGCTACATCGGATCCAGATGCATTCCACTCTAGGTTTCCTGCTCCAGTCACGCGAGCAGCCCTTATATTCGTCCCTACCCAATGAAAGCGAATAGCGACCATTGAACTCGTCTCATTCCTTATATCAAAGCTCTATGCTGTGAGATAAGTAGTGGGAGTGTATGGCTGAGTCTTCCGAATTCGAGTTAGGTGTATTGGTAGTGGTAGTATATAGCTTTTAATATGAGGAATATGGGTTTTTCCGCACAAATATTCCTAGTGTTTATATCGCTTCGAATACCGAGCCTCTATTCCCTCTTCCCTCTTCCCCCTTTACTCTTTTCTTTTCTTTTCTTTAACGTCCTATATTCGTTTATAACTATATAGGACGACTAGCTAGCTAGTAAATTAATTTAATATATAGTTATAATTTCAATTAGTTTTTGCTTTAAAGAGAGGGGTCGTACCCGGTCCGTTCCCTAGGCCTATATAATAGGCCCTTCCTAAGGCTCTTATAGCCTACTATAGTATAAAAGAAAGGTATAGGGTAAAGTTAATTCTTCGAAAGTTTCGAAAGTTCTAACTTATATTTATAGTCGATTTTAGCTTAAAATACGACTTTTAGTTTTTAGGGTCTAGGGTAACCTAGGTATAAAGGTCTAGGGTAGGCTAGGTGTAAAGGTCGAAAGTTATTAAAAGGGCGATACCTAGATTTTAAGGTCTAGGGTAGGCTAGGTATAAGTCGAGTCTAGGGGTTCCCCTAAGGGTTCCTCTTCCCTCTAGGCTAGGTAATATTTTCGAGTATATACCCTAGTACTCTAAATAAAGCCTAGGGTAAATTCGATTCCGATCCGGGTGTGAAGTAGGAGTGGTAGAGTAAGGGTCCGGGTCCCGAGGCCTTTTACTACTATACTCCTCTCTAGATTATAAAGAGGGTATTTTAGTAGTAGGTAACTAGCTAATTCGGGGAGGCCGCACTAGTATCGATTATTTATAGTACGCTTTATCCGGAATAAGAAGCTTTTAAGGTATCCGTGTCCGGTTTTTAGCTAGTAAAACGCGCTAGCTATTTATCGACTTACCCTTATAGGTAGAAAGAGTTTCTTATTATACTACTATAGGTAGGTATTAGTATAGGATACTAGGTTCCTAGTAGAGGACTTTTAAGTTCGTTCCTTATAGTCCTAGGCTATTAGGGCCTACTCCTAGGCTTTTAGCCGCTAGATTTTCGTGCCTAAGAAAGTGAAGCTTTAAGTATTTAACTTAGGGGGGCGTTTAGTCCCTTCCTTCACTAGGGTATCCGCTTATTCGTTCCCTAGGATATCCTTATAAGTACCTAGGTACTTAGCTAATAGTAATAGTAGCCCCCTTAGCTACTACTAGGCTACTAGCTTCGATATACTAGATTTAGTACGTTTAGCTAGGCCTATCTAAGATCCTAGCGAGTCAAAGAATAGCTGCCTAGTTATCCGAGTAGATATTAAGTTTTTCGCTTAGTAGAGCTATTTTACTAGTATATTCGACTACCCTAGTAATCCCCTCTAGTTCCCCGTTATATACTATCTACCTAGGCCTAAGGTTCTAGCTTCTAGTATACTCTAGGGTCCTAGGAAGGTTCCTATAGGCTACTAGTCCGACCCCTATTCCTAGGCCCCTAGGATTTATAATCTATCTATATAAATTAACTAAGTATTACTAGTATTACTAGTAGTAGTACTAGTATTAGGTTTTAGGGTACTTAGGAATAGCTTATGCCGAGTCGTAGCTTCTTCCTTAGTACCCCTATCGATTGAGATTTAATAGGGTATTTAGCGCTTCTAAGGGGGGTATTTAAAGGCCTAGACTAGCTCTAGGCTACTCTCTACTACTCCCTTAATTAACGTATAAATACGTTTAATTTAGATTAGCTTCGTAAATTTCGAAGCTAATTCTTCGTTTTTAACGAAGATTTCTCTTAGCTTCGTAAATTCGAGTCGAATAGGGTAATTCTAACTTAGCTTTAAGGCTCTAAGTGCGTATTGGCGTATATTCGAGTTTAGCCTAGTTTTTAGAGGGGGTAGGACAAGAGCCTTCACACAACACTTTTTTGGTCACGTGACTTTTTGAAAATCGACCACAAATCGACTAATTCTTATTCTTTCGTTTTAAAATTAGAGCTACGGCAGTATAAGAGTACTAGCTACTAGGGAGTAGTAGTGCATCGAGTACTAGCCTAGTGTTGTGGCCTTAAAAACACAAATCCACGTGTTTTGACGCGTTTTTCGACCTTAAAACAATAGACGCGCCGCCTAGCTCCCCCCTAGGGGACCCAAATCGAACCCCTAGGGCCCAGTATCCGGATACTGACCCTATAGACGATATTCAAGACCTCCTAGCCCTACTTAAGAGCTCCCAAAACCCTTAAAAACCCACTCAATTCGGGGTCGACTTATCTAACCCCCTTAGGGCCACCTTTTAGTTTAAGCCTTAATTCGAGCCTTAATTCGAGCCTGAAATCCTAGGCTCTAAACGCCGACGCCACTAGGAACCGAATCGATAATAGAATCGCCCTAGGACCTAGGACCCCTAGGACCCCTAGGACCCCTAGGCTATAGAGCCCTAGGACGCTAAAATAGCTATACTCCTAGCTAGGGACCTAATAGTTAGGGCATCCACCCTAATAAAGAACCGCTAGGAGTAAACCCGGCTACTCGATTTACTCTCTATTTTTAGGGAGTATATAGAAAAGGGGACCTATTTAAGGCTTCCACTATTATTACCTCCCAAATCTATAACATCCAGACAGCTACCTAACAGCTTTAAGCCACGGCCCGGACCCTCTAGAAGCCTTAGCTAGCAACTACTAAACAGACCCCTCCCACCCCTATTACTAGTACTACTAGTACTAGTAAAACCTACGCAGCCGCCGCTATAGCCGCAGCCGCCGCCACCCCCGCCGAATAGGTTAAAGTTACACGCAAATCGACCTTAGCTAAATCAGCTAAATTAGCTTAATTAGCACTAAATCCGCATTCTTCGAAAATTACGAAAAATCCAAAAATCGAAAATAGGGTTACTCTAGTACTAGAGAACCCTATCCCGAACCCTCCACCCAAAACCTTCGACCCTATAGCCCTTAGGAACGCTCTTAATTAGGCCTTCTCGGATAAGGGGGTAAAGGGCCCGGTAGTAGTAATTATTATAAGGTCAATAACCGGGCATATTACTATTACTACGACCCCTACCTTCGATACCGACTACTTCCTTAATAAGAAGTAAATCTAGTAGGGCGTTATACCGTTTACTAGGGCATAAAAGCCCGAAACGTAGTATAAAGTTATAGTACACGGAATCCCTATTTCGGATTTTAATATCCCTATTAGAATAGACCTACTAGCGGATGAAATCAAGACCTTTAATTTAGGACTCTTAGTAGTAGGCAAATCCTACTAGATCACTTCCGAAGAAAACCGGGCAAAACAGAGGCTAGGGTTAGTAGTAGTGGCATTTACTACGGAAGCCTAGGCTTAAAAGGCTCTAAAAGGCCTAGTTATCGTAGGTACGACTACGGTTACCCGGAAATACCACCCTACGGTAAGTACTACTTAGTATACTAGGTATAGGGCTTTCGGGTATATAGAAAAGTACTATAAAAGAAGGCCCCGGTGCCTACTTTATAGGGGATAACACGCCACCGAATAACACTACTACCCTATATACAAAACTAAGGGTCGGAAATGCCCTTATTTAGTGCCGAAATACACTAATTGCCGGGGTAGCCACCCTACTATAGACCCGGGCTACGAATACTCTTAAGCCCTCTAGCCGAAACAGCCTAGGCCTACTACTACGACCCCTATATAGATTTAGGGGCTAGTATTAAGGTACTATAAGTAAACCTATATAGGAGCGCCCCGGCTATAGAGAGCGCCCTAGACTAAGTAGTACTATTAGGTATTAACCTAATAGCTATCTAGGAACCCTAGGTTTACCCTAGGGTAAATAGCGACTACTCACTTAATACCCGGTTAGTAATCCACTAATCCTATACCTAAATCCTCCCACTTTACGGTTCTCTACGCCCTAGGGTTCTATACTACGTAGCTAAGAAAATAACTACTAGTATTAGTATAGCCTAAGAGTCGCCCTAAGACCCGGACTGCCTATTTCTAGATATTCGTACCGGGGCTTTTAAAGCCTAGGTTATTAATATCTATAATAAGAAAGCCTAAGGGGACCTACACCCACCTACCCTTACTACGGATAGGGGTATAATACCCCCCTAGTAAGGAATACGATTCTATTAGGGGATTTCAATACCTACTACCCGTGGTAGGACCCCCTCCACGCCAAATGCCCTAGGGCGGATACCCTAGTAGAGTGGTTCCTTTAAAATAACCTACTACTAGCGAATAACCCCGGGGAAGGCACCTTTTATAGGCCGGCTACTATAGAATAAGTATCCTATAGTAATCGACCTTACCCTCTATACCCCCCCCTCGTCGACCGGATCTAGGACTAGCAGACTATCCCTAACCTAGGGTCGGACCACTACGGCATCCTATTTAATATTATTACTAGTACTAGTCCTAGTACTAGTAGTAGTACTAGATTCGATACTAAATCCGCCGACTAGGAATACTTCCGACGTGAAATTACGTCTAAAGCTATAAGTTCGTCAATTAAGACTTAAATCGACGAATTGACAGCCTTAAGCGTTTCTTCGGAAATTTCGAAAAATCCCCTTTTAGTCGAAATACACAAATTAGACCTCCACCAAAAGCTAGATTAGCTAGCGGACGACTTTACTACGCTAGTAATAGACGCTAGTACGGCCGCTATTCCCAAATCGGTTACCACGGTTAAATTAAAGCCCTAGTGGAACGAAAACCTTCGTAATTTACGAAGATCGATAGCTTACTATAGTCGGAAATCGAAGAAAGACCCTTCTTACGCTTAGGACTACTCCGACTCAAAAACCCTCTATTTTAACGCTATAAAACGCGCTAAAATAGACCACTAGAATAGCTTCCTAGAGAGAGAAGACCCTAAATCGATTTTTAAGGCTATATCGTATACTAAGGACGTATTTATACAGCCTATTCCCGATATAGTCGATTCTTCGAAAAATACGAAAGAATCGGATTTTAGAGGCAAATACGAAGCCTTCCGTTCTACGCTATTCCCGCCCCTCCGGAAGCCCCCCCGGTCGATTTAAATAGCTACTAAGCTAGCCCTAGCTAGGATTGGCCGGTTCTTTCAAAAATCGAACTCTAAAATACTTATACGTCTAAAATCAAGGGCAAAACCCCCGGGCTAGACAATATTACTTAGGAGATTATAACCTAGGCGTATAACTCGATCCCGGATTTGTTTTTTAGGGTATACTCTACCCTACTTAACTACGGCTACCACCCCTAGTGCTAGAAATAGGCTACCGGGGTAATACTCAAAAAGCCGGGCAAACCCGACTACTCTTAGCCAAAAGCCTATAGGGTTATCTCACTACTTAACTACCTAGGGAAGGTATCCGAACGAATACTAGCCTAGCGCCTAAGTTACCTAGCCGAAACGACTATCCTACTCTACCCTTCTTAAATAGGGGGTAGGCTAAAGAAATTAGCTATTAACGTAGCCCTACTACTAGTAAACGAAATCGAATAAAATAAGCTCTTAGGGCTTAAGATAACTACCCTATTCCTTAACGTAAAAGGGGCTTTCGACTACGTAGCTAGGAATTAACTCCTAGCTATCCTCTACCGGCTAGGGCTCCCTAAAAGCCTAGTAGAGTAAGTATCCTCGTTCCTATTAGATCGCCTACTAAAGCTCTCTTTTAACTCTCTTACGGAAGAGTTTAAGACGATAAATACGGGTATCCTATAAGGAAGCCCTATCTCCCCTATCCTCTTCCTAATCTATATTAGGGATCTATTTAGTACTAGAAATAGTACTACTTATATCTCTTATATAGACGACTTCTCTCTTACGGTAGCTTCTTTTAGTTATAGTCGAAATATTTATTTACTAGAGAAGGAACTAGGGAGATTAGTCGACCTAGGAACCCAAAACGCTATTTCTTTCGATATAGCTAAGATAGAGCTTTACTATTAGACTAGGGCTAAGGCGGCTAAGCCCTACTCTATTCTCCTCCCGGGGGAATAGTACTAAAGCCTAAAAGCCTAGTTAAGTAGCTCGGAGTCTACTTCGACGGCGGGCTATCGTTTAAAGAGCACGTAGGGATTAGGGCTAGCTAGGCTAGGTTAGCTTTTGACCGGATGTCTAGGCTAGCTAATAGTGAACGGGGTCTTACCCCCTTTGCCCTCCGCTAGCTCTACCTAGCCTACGTAGTTACACAACACTTTTTTGGTCACGTGACTTTTTGAAAATCGACCACAAATCGACCAATTCTTATTCTTTCGTTTTAAAATTAGAGCTACGGCAGTATAAGAGTACTAGCTACTAGGGAGTAGTAGTGCATCGAGGACTAGCCTAGTGTTATAGCCTCAAAAACACAAATCCACGTGTTTTGACGCGTTTTTCGACCTCAAAACAATGGACGCGCCGCCTAGCTCCCCCCGGGGGACCCAAATCGAACCCCTAGGGCCCAGTATCCGGATACTGACCCTATAGACGATATTCAAGACCTCCCAGCCCTACTTAAGAGCTCCCAAAACCCTCAAAAACCCACTCAATTCGGGGTCGACTCATCTAACCCCTTGGGGCCACCTTTCAGTTTAAGCCTCAATTCGAGCCTCAATTCGAGCCTGAAATCCCAGGCTCCAAACGCCGACGCCACCAGGAACCGAATCGACAATAGAATCGCCCTAGGACCCAGGACCCCTAGGACCCCAGGACCCCTAGGACCCCTAGGCTATAGAGCCCCAGGACGCCAAAACAGCTATACTCCTAGCTAGGGATCTAATAGTTAGGGCATCTACCCTAATAAAGAATCGCCAGGAGCAAACCCGGCTACTCGATTTACTCTCTATTTTTAGGGAGTATACAGAGAAAGGGACCTATTTAAGGCCTCTACTATTATCACCTCCCAAATCCATAATATCCGGACAGCCACCCAGCAGCTTCAAGCTACTGCCCGGACCCTCCAGAAGCCTCAGCCAGCAACTACTAAACAGACCCTCCCACCCCTATTACTAGTACTACTAGTACTAGTAAATCCTATGCAGCCGCCGCAGCCGCCGCCACCCCCTCTAAATGGGTCGAAGTTACGTACAAATCGAACGCAGCTAAATCGACTAAATCAGCTCAATTAGCACTAAAACCGTATTCTTCGAAAATTACGAAAAATCCAAAAATCGAAAATAGGGTTACTTTAGTACTAGAGAACCCTATGCCAAACCCTCCACCCAAATCCTTCGACCCTATGGCAATTAGGAACGCACTTAACCAGGCCTTCCTAGACAAGGGGGTTATAAACCCAGTAGTAGCTATAGTTGCCCGTTCACTCACCGGGCATATAACTATTACTACGACCCCTACCTTCGATACCGACTACTTCCTTAATAAGAAGCAAATCTAGTAGGGGGTTATACCGTTTACTAGGGCCCAAAAGCCCGAAACCTAGTATAAAGTCGTAGTACACGGCATCCCTATTACGGATTTTAATATCCCTATTGGAATAGACCTACTAGCGGACGAAATCAAGACCTTTAACCGGGGCTCTCAGTAGTAGGCAAATCCTATTGGATTACATCCGAAGAAAACCGGGCAAAACAGAGGCTAGGGTCAGTAGTAGTAGCATTTACTACGGAAGCCCAGGCTCAAAAAGCTCTAAAAGGCCTAGTTATCGTAGGTACGACTACCGTTACCCGGAAATACTACCCTACGGCAAGTACTACCCAGTGCACTAGGTGTGGGACTTTCGGGCATATCGAAAAGTACTATAAAAAAGGCCCCCGGTGCCTACTTTATGCAGGACAACACGCCACCGAATAGCACTACTGCCCTAGCTATAAAGCTAAGGGTCGGAAATGCCCTCATTTAGTGCCGAAATGCACTAATTGTCGGGGTAGCCACCCTGCCACAGACCCGGGCTGCGAATACTCCTAAGCACTCCAGCCGAAACAGCCTAGGCCTACTACTACGACCCCTATATAGATCTAGGGGCTAGTATTAAGGTACTACAAGTAAACCTATATAGGAGCGCCCCGGCCACGGAGAGTGCCCTAGATCAAGTAGTACTACTAGGTATTGACCTAATAGCTGTCTAGGAACCCTAGGTTTACCCTAGGGCAAATGGCGACTACTCACTCAATACCCGGTCAGTAATCCACTAATCCTATACCCAAATCCTCCCACTTCACGGCTCCCTACGTCCTAGGGTTCTATACTACGTAGCCAAGAAAATAACTACTAGTATTAGTATAGCCTAAAAATCGCCCTAGGACCCGGACTGCCTAGTTCTAGATATTCGTACCGGGGCTTTTAAAGCCTAGGTTATTAATATCTATAATAAGAAAGCCTAAGGGGACCCACACCCACCTACCCTTACTATAGATAGGGGTATAATACCCCCCTAGTAGGGAATTCGATTCTATTAGGGGATTTCAATACCCACCCGTGGTGGGACCCCTCCACGCCAAATGCCCTAGGGCGGATACCCTAGTAGAGTGGTTCTTTCAAAATAACCTACTACTAGCGAACCCCGGGGAAGGCACCTTTTATAGGCCGGCTACTATAGAATATCCCACAGTAATCGACCTTACCCTCTATACCCCCCCCTCGTCGACCGGATCCAGGACTGGCAGACTATCCCTGACTTAGGGTCGGACCACTACGGCATCCTATTTAATATTATTACTAGTACTAGTCCTAGTACTAGTAGTAGTACTAGATTCGATACTAAATCCGCCGACTAGGAATACTTCCGACGTGAAATTACGTCTAAAGCTATAAGTTCGTCAATTAAGACTCAAATCGACGAATTAATAGCCTTAAGCGTCTCTTCGGAAATTTCGAAAAATCCCCTTTTAGTCGAAATATATAAATCAGACCTCCACCAAAAGCTAGATCAGCTAGCGGACGACTTTACTACGCTAGTAATAGACGCTAGTACGGCCGCTATTCCCAAATCGGTTACTTCGGTTAAATCAAAGCCCTGGTGGAACGAAAACCTTCGTAATTTACGAAAATCAATAGCGTTCCTTAGCCGTAAATCGAAGAAAGACCTATCTTACGCTCAGGACTACTCCGATTCAAAAACCCTCTATTTTAACGCTATAAAACGCGCTAAAACAGACCACTGGAATAGCTTCCTAGAGAAAGAAGACCCTAAATCGATTTTTAAGGCTATGTCGTACACTAAGGACGTATTTATACAGCCTATTCCCGATATAGTCGATTCTTCGAAAAATACGAAAGAATCGGATTTTACAGGCAAATGCGAAGCCTTCCGTTCTACGCTATTCCCGCCCCTCCGGTCGCCCCCCGGTCGATTTAAATAGCTACCAAGCTAGCCCTAGCTGGGATTGGCCGGATCTCTCAAGAATCGAACTCCAAAATGCCTGCACGTCTAAAATCAAAGGCAAAACCCCGGGCCAGACAATATTACCCAGGAGATTATAACCCAGGCGTATAACTCGATCCCGGACTTATTCTTTAGGGTATACTCTACCCTACTTCACTACGGCTACCACCCCGGTGCTGGAAACAGGCCACCGGGGTAATACTCAAAAAGCCGGGCAAACCCGACTACTCTCAGCCAAAAGCCTATAGGGTTATCTCACTACTCAACTGCCTAGGGAAGGTATCCGAACGAATACTAGCCCAGCGCCTAAGTTACCTAGCCGAAACGACTACCCTACTCCACCCTTCTCAAATAGGGGGTAGGCTAAAGAAATCAGCTATAGACGCAGCCCTACTCCTAGTAAACGAAATCGAACAAAATAAGCTCTTAGGGCTTAAGACAACTACCCTATTCCTTGACGTTAAAGGGGCTTTCGACCACGTAGCTAAGAATCAACTCCTAGCTATCCTCTACCGACTAGGGCTCCCTAAAAGCCTAGTAGAGTGGGTAGCCTCCTTCCTCTCGGATCGACTCCTAAAACTCTCTTTTAACTCCCTTACGGAAGAGTTTAAGACAATAAATACGGGTATCCCTCAAGGAAGCCCTATCTCCCCTATCCTCTTTCTAATCTATATTAGGGATTTATTTAATACTAGAAATAGTACTATTTATATCTCTTATATAGACGACTTCTCTCTTACGGTAGCTTCTTCTAGTTATAGACGTAATATCTATTTACTAGAGAAGGAACTAGGGAGATTAGTCGACCTAGGAACTCAAAACGCTATTTCTTTCGATATAGCTAAAACGGAGCTTTGTCATTGGACTAGGGCTAAGGCGGCTAAGCCCTACTCTATTTCCCTCCCGGGGGGAATAGTACTAGAGCCTAAAAGCCTAGTTAAGTGGCTCGGAGTCTACTTCGACGGCGGGCTATCGTTTAAAGAGCACGTAGGGATTAGGGCTAGCCAGGCTAGGTTAGCTTTTGACCGGATATCTAGGCTAGCTAATAGTGAACGGGGTCTTACCCCTTTGCCCTCCGCCAGCTCTACCTAGCCTGTGTGGTTAGCGTAGCCGACTACGGATCGATTCTTTAGTGGCGGGGCCAGGTCGGCCTTATCCAGCCCTTAGAGGCTATTCAAAACCAGGCTACCCGGCGTATCCTAGGTGTCTTCCGGACAGCTCCTATAGTCCCCTCGGAACTAGAAGCAGCCCTACCCCCTCCGAAAACTAGGCTAAATTCGAATATACGCCAATACGCACTTAGAGCCTTAAAGCTAAGTCAGAATCACCCTATTCGACTCGAATTTACGAAGCTAAGAGAAATCTTCGCTGAAAACGAAGAATTAGCTTCGAAATTTACGAAGCTAATTCAAATCGAACGTATTTATACGTCAATTAAGGGATTAGTAGGGAGTAGCCTAGAGTCGATCCAGGCCTTTAAATACCCCCCTGGAAGCGCCAAATACCCTACCAAATCCAAATCGATAGGGGTACTAAGGAAGAAGCTACGGCTCGGCATAAGCTATTCCTAAGCACCCTAATACCTAATACTAGTACCACTACTAGTAATAGTAGTAGTACTAGTAATACTTGGTCGATTTATACGGATGGATCGCAAATCCTAGGTGGCCTAGGAGTAGGGGTTGGACTAGCAGCCTATAGGAACCTCCCTAGGACCCCGGAGTATACTAGAAGCTGGAACCTCGGGCCCGGGCAAATAGTATATAACGGGGAACTAGAGGGGATTACTAGGGCGGTCGAATACGCTAGTAAGATAGCTCTACCGGGCGACCAACTCAATATCTACTCGGATAACCAGGCAGCTATTCTTCGACTCGCTAGGATCTCGGATAGACCCGGCCAAGCGTGCCAAATCCGGTGTATCGAAGCTAGTAGTATAATAGTAGCTAAGGGGGCTACTATTACTATTAGCTGGGTACCCGGGCACGAGGATATCCTAGGAAACGAAGAAGCGGATACCCTAGCAAAGGAAGGGACTAAACGCCCCCCCGAGTCGGATACTCAAAGCTTCGCTTTCCTAGGGACGAAAATCCAGCGGCTAAAAGCCCAGGAGTGGGCCCTAGTAGCCCAGGACTATAAGGAACGAACCCAAAAGTCCCCTACTAGGAACCCGGCATCCTACGCTAATACCTACCCGTGGCGGTATAGTAAGAAACTCTTTCTACCTATAGGGGTAGGTCGACAAATAGCTAGTGCGTTCTACTAGCTAAAAACCGGACATAGATACCTCAAAAGCTTCCTATTCCGAATAAAGCGTACTACGAATAATCGATGCCGGTGCGGCCTCCCCGAATCAGCTAGTCACCTACTACTAAAATGCCCTCTTTATAACCTAGAGAGGAGTATAGTAGTAGAAGGCCTCGGGACCCGGACCCTTACTTTACCACTCTTACTTCATACCCGGATCGGGATCGAATTTACCCTAGGCTTTATTCAGAGTACTAGGGTCTGCACTCGAAAATGGCACCTAGCCCGGAGTGAAGAAGAGCCCCTAGGTGGTCTAGTTGACTCGACTCACACCTAGCCTACCCTAGACCTTTACACCTAGCCTACCCTAGACCTCAAAACCTAGACCTTCACACCTAGGTTACCCTAGACCCTAAAAACCAAAAGTCGTATTTCAAGCTAGAATCGACTATAAACACAAGTTAGAACTTTCGAAACTTTCGAAGAATCAACCTTACCTTCTACCTTTCTTTTATATTATAGTAGGCTATAAGAGCCTTAGGAAGGGCCTACTACGTAGGCCCGGGGAACGGACCGGGCATGACCCCTCTCTTTGAAACAAAAACCAATTGAAATTAGAACTGTATATTAAATTGACTTACTAGCTAGCTAGTCGTCCTACATAGTTATAAACGAATACAGGACGTTAAAAAAAAAAAAAAAAAAAAAAAAAAAAAAAAATAGCCTACGTAGTTAGCGTAGCCGACTACGGATCGATCCTTTAGTGGCGGGGCTAAGTCGGCCTTATCTAGCCCTTAGAGGCTATTTAAAACTAGGCTACCCGGCGTATCCTAGGGGTCTTCCGGATAGCGCTAATAGTCCCCTTAGAACTAGAAGCGGCCCTACCCCCTCCGAAAACTAGGCTAAATTCGAATATACGCTAATACGCACTTAGAGCCTTAAAGCTAAGTCAAAATCACCTAATTCGACTCGAAATTACGAAGCTAAGAGAAATCTTCGCTAAAAACGAAGAATTAGCTTCGAAATTTACGAAGCCAATCTAAATTAAACGTATTTATACGTCAATTAAGGGATTAGTAGGGAATAGCCTAGAGTCGATTCAAGCCTTCAAATACCCCCCCTAGAGACGCCAAATACCCTACTAAATCCAAATCGATAGGGGTATTAAGGAAGAAGCTACGGCTAGGCATTAGCTACACCTAAGTATACTAGAACCTAATACTACTACTAGTACTAGTAGTAGTATTTAGTCGATTTATACGGATAGATCGCAAATCCTAGGAGGCCTAGGAGTAGGGGTGGGACTAGTAGCCTATAGGAACCTCCCTAGGACCCCGGAATATACTAGAAGCTAGAACCTCGGGCCCGGGCAAATAGTATATAACGGGGAACTAGAGGGGATTACTAGGGTAGTCGAATACGCTAGTATAATAGCTCTACCGGGCGACTAACTCAATATCTACTCGGATAACTAGGCAGCTATTCTTCGACTCGCTAGGATCTCGGATAGGCCCGGCTAAGCGTGCCAAATCTAGTGTATCGAAGCTAGTAGACTAGTAGTAGCTAAAGGGGCTACTATTACTATTAGCTAGGTACCCGGGCACGAGGATATCCTAGGGAACGAAGAAGCGGACACCCTAGCGAAGGAAGGGACTAAACGCCCCCCCGAGTCGGATATTTAAAGCTTCGCTTTCCTAGGAACGAAAATCTAGAGGCTAAAAGCCTAGGAGTGGGCCCTAGTAGCCTAGGACTATAAGGAACGAACTCAAAAGTCCCCTATTAGGAACCCGGCATCCTACGCTAATACCTACCCGTGGCGGTATAGTAAGAAACTCCTTCTACCGATAGGGGTAGGTCGACAAATAGCTAGTGCGTTCTACTAGCTAAAAACCGGGCACGGATACCTTAAAAGCTTCCTATTCCGGATAAAGCGTACCACGAATAATCGATGCCGGTGCGGCCTCCCCGAATTAGCTAGCCACCTACTACTAAAATGCCCTCTTTATAATCTAGAGAGGAGTATAGTAGTAGAAGGCCTCGGGACCCGGACCCTTACTTTACCACTCCTACTTCACACCTAGATCGGAATCGAATATTCCCTAGGCTTTATTTAGAGTACTAGGGTATGCACCCGAAGGTGGCACCTAGCCCGGAGTGACGAAGAACCCTTAGGGGGACCCCTAGGCTCGACTCACATCTAGCCTACCCTAGACCTTCACACCTAGCCTACCCTAGACCTTCACACCCAGCCTACCCTAGACCTTAAAACCTAGGTTTCGCCCTTTTGACAACTTCCGACCTTTACACCTAGCCTACCCTAGACCCTCACACCTAGGTTACCCTAGACTTCAAAAACTAAAAAGTCGTATTTTAGGCTAAAATCGACTATAAACACAAGTTAGAACTTTCGTAATTTTCGAAGAATCAACCCTATTTCACCTTTCTTTTATACTATAGTAGGCTATAAGAGCCTTAGGAAAGGCCTACTACGTAGGCCTAGGGAACGGACCGGGCATGACCCCTCTCTTTAAAACAAAAACCAATAGAAATTAGAACTATATATTAAATTGATTTACTAGCTATTAGTTAGTCGTCCTATATAGTTATAAACGAATATAGGACGTTAAAAGGAAAAAAAAAAAAAAAAAAAAAAAAAAAAACCCCTATCACCTGATATTTGATATAAGTATTTATCTAAACATAGAAACAAAAAATTGATAAATGTAATATACGCATACTACTAAGATTACAACTACGACTCCTTACTGAATACTACTGATACTCCATTGAATGACCCGAAAGGGTGTATTTGTGTGTGTACAGTAAGCTATCTGCGATATATAGAAAGTGTAGGAATAAGTAACGACTTATACTCAAACTAATATAAATCGCTCAAATATTAGCTGCTATCTGGAAGGCTGGAATCAATTATATTATAACTATATATGCCAGTGGCGTTGGACATCGACCAGTCATTGTTGACTTGCTATCGTTTCGCTGACAATATATTCGTCGGACTCTCGGGGGCGAAACCAACAGACGAATACGAATACGTTACTTTCAGTATTGCTCGGGGCTGCGACTATGAAACATCCCACCAAGGAGATTACGCACTCGCAAACAACTCCTCCCTCTAATCCCGAATACGCTGGACGTCAGTGCTCTGCCCAAGCACAGCAAACGCATGACGCAACTATTCTCGCCGCAAGAACCCAATGTCATCGCGACCTTTATTGGCTATTCGTGGTAACTACCAAGATGGCAACAGTTCTTGCGAGCAATGCGTAGACAGAGTCCGAAGGTAAGTATTTAAGGGAATGGTGGTCCTACACCCACCAACAACAATCATCATACGTTAGCCTTTCCATCCCCAAAACCACTCATACGATATGCTTTCAGATCAAGTCATAATTCCCGTTGTTGGAGTGCTTATACTCCTGGCTGCATATATAACTCACTCAAAGCTCACGAATAATACAGATGTTGCAAAGCAACTGCCATGGGTAGGCAGAGGGGATGGATTCATGTCCGGATTTCGGGCACGACTCGATAGTCTACGCAGTAGCGCCCTTGAGATTTCAGATGCTGGCTACAAGAAGGTTTGCTCTTCAATGGAGCCCTATAGTCCCCACATTAACCAGCCTACCAGTTTTCACAATCAGGTTCCGCATTTGTACTGCCCGGATTTGATTCCCATTCGGTTATTGTTCCAGCAACCCAGATAAAATGGCTTGTTGAGCAACCAGACAATGTCTTAAGCGCCGCCGCAATGCAACGAGATACCATCCAAACCGACTATTCTCTACTGGACCCCGCCATTGCCCGACATAGCTTCCAGGAAATCACAATCCGAAGAGATCTGACGAGGGCTATTGGGGGATTGATACCAGAGATTGAAGAGGAGTTGAACGTAGGCGCCGACAAATACTGGGGACTTGACACCGAGAAATGGAACGACGTATGCGTCTTCGAGACTGTACAGAAAATCGTCACGAGAACTTCTAACAGGGTCTTTGTTGGATTACCTCTCTGTGAGTTTCCAAGAAAGTTTATATTTATCTACTAATGATCGACCCTAGGCCGTAATGATGATTTCCTCGATAACTCGTGCAAATATGTCCAGGATATCGCGATTAGCGGCAGCTTAATAAAACTCATACCGGAATTTCTGAAGCCACTCACAGCTTGGATCTTCCAGTTACCAACCCGCTGGCATCTGCACCATGCCTTGCAGCACCTACTCCCCGAACTGCGCAAGAGGATGAAATTCATCGAGCAGGCTGGCGAAATAGGCAAGAACGCACTCCCCTGGAATGACTTTGCAACTTGGTATATGATTGAAGCAATCGAAAATCCGAACCCCAAAGAAAGGACCACAGAGATGATTGCAAAGAGGGTGATGGCGACAAACTTTGCTGCCATTCATACAAGCACCTTCACCGCTACCAACATCTTCATGTACGTACCCATGTTTACTCTCAACCATAGCCTGCCTGGAGATAAGGAGTATACTCATATTGAACTAGTGACCTATACTCGTCTCCACGGGCAGATGAATTCGTTGCTGCACTTCGTGAGGAAGTCGTCAGTGTACTTGCCGCGAACGAAGGCATCTGGGACAAGTCGGCCATTTCCAAGCTTGTCAAAATCGACAGCGCTGTTCGTGAATCCATGCGTATCTCAATATTTCAATCGCATGGGTTGTATCGTCTCGTCGTGGATCCCAAAGGTGTTACTATGGATGATGGCCTGCACCTACCTCAAGGTATGTTTTCCCGGTAAATTCCAGGTTTGTTTCTACAAGGAGTGTAGCGTGCTCTCGATTTGTATGCCCAAGTGGTGTTAAGTAGGGCTGCTTGTGAAGCAAAGACCTTGCACCCCAATTTCCCAAGCACTTTTCTGCAACTGTCGCAGTTACGCTAATGCGAACAAAGGTACGAGGGTTGGGACTAGCACGTATTCGATCCACCACGATGAGAACATCTATAGTGACCCCAATACATATGATCCATTCAGATTCTCACAGGCGAGAGAGGAGAGTACAAGTGTTTTGAAGGCAAAAAATCTTTCAACTGTCACTACATCCGACACCTTTCTGTGAGCCACTCTCCACTAGTAACCTCCGTATCTAGGTCAAGTAATATAGGAACTGATTTGTTTATAGTTCATTTGGACATGGGCGACATGCTTGCCCGGGAAGATTTTTTGGTAAGTTATCCCTAGTATGTTAGCATAAAGGAGATTTGAGGGCTCGGCCATTCCAAATTTGGTATCGGTGTGGATTTGATCTATCCTCAATGACTGCCATCAAAATCGGACCCGCTATACCTGTCGGCCAACACTCCCTAAGGACGCACTATGAATCTTTACTGACAGGTATAATAGCCACAACAGAAATGAAGTTGTTACTGGCATATATTGTTACAAACTACGATGTGAAGCCGTTGAAAGAAAGACCCCAGAATTCTTTCATGGCTGGATTCAGGCTTCCACCTCAAAAAGCCATGCTCTCTGTGAAGAGGCGGGAGATATGATGATAGATATTCTGCCACTTATACTTGCAGTATTCACACCCATACTGTTTATAAACCCAAGTGTACCCAACCTTTGTTACATTTATAGGAATTATGAATGATTTTATGCTGGCTTCTTCCCTCCGTGTGACAGTCCTCCGGACATGTGGTGACCCAATGTCGATGCCAACCTCCAAATAACGGACATAGATGGAATATGAAATGCTCCCAAGCTGAGAGGATTTATTAAGACACCAGACACTGGCATATCGGCAGGATTTTCAATAATTCACCACCACTCAGAACGAAACCATTTACGCACTGGCCAAACTGAGTGATCCACGGAATGTGCCTTCTTATCCGTCGACAGCCATGAGACACTAAATCTCGCTTGTCTGGAAAAGGAACTATTCATCCAAAAGTGTTGTCCAAGGCTGACACAACATCCAATTGTGCGAGTCGAACCAACAAAACTATTCGACGCCACAATCAAATGGACAGGATGATCGGGAAGGTGGTAATTTTTCTAGTTTGACTTAACCGTGCCTTATCTCGCTGATCACGATGCACGATTATCCTTATTTTTTGTTACTGTTCAACCTTAGCTTTGGCAATTGAAGTTGCCCTGATCGGAAGACCTGCTATGGAATTTCCCCCAGCAAACTTCAGAACTGGGAAAATAGGCGCTTCATCGACGGAACAGACATCCTCAAAACTGGGCACAGGGACCATCCCAGCACCAACCCACGTTCACAGACAGAGGAGCCTCAGCTACGACAACGAGAAGATGGATCACATCACCATAGATGTACACGATATGGGAGAGCAACAGCAAAAGGAAGAGCTACCTCCGAATCCCCTTCAAGTCTTCCATACTGCTCTTGGGATCCCACCCCCGAAGCCTGTCAAGGCCGACAAACCTACAAAGAAGAATCCCAATCCACCACAAAAAGACCAGCCACGGCTTACCGATGCCAACAAAGGCATCTACCACCAAGTCCTCAAATCCGAGAGGGCAGCTCGATTTAAGTATCACTTTTGTGATATGACGGTGACACTTGCCATGTTCTTGCAAATCATTGTTGGTGCCTCGGTCACCGCATTTGGAGCTGGCAACGCGTCCAACATTTTGATAACCGCATTTGGAGCTGCGAACACGGCACTAGCAGTAGGTTATCATCCCTGTCCGATTTCAACATCTTTATATAGTTGGGAGTTGGAAGCTATTAAAGCTTGTCGTTCCAAGTAGGGTATGAAGGCAACTCGTCAGACGTGTCCTTCTCGCTACAGCTCCGGATCTTTCTCGATCCAAGTGCTAACATTATAGCACAGTCTTTGCTTGCTGTGCTGAAAAGCCAAGGTCTGCCAAACCGCATCAGACAGTACGTACATTTTCGTTTGTATTTTTGTTGTTAAAGTATGATACTCGAATCGTCTAGGGAGATATGTGGAGCTGCCTACATGTACAAAATCTCTGGAGGTTTTGTGGTGCTTCTAGGTATTCAACTTTCAGATGAGCCCTTGCTAACACCAAAGAAAGAGATTGGAATCTCTGGAGGGAACTCAGGGAATATATCGAAGAGAAGGAGAGGGAGATCGAGCTAGTCGTGAGTGGGAAGGTTGAAGGAAGGATTGAAGATTTAGATGTCTGGGGAAAAGTTCGAATTATTGAGCAGAGATACCAGAACGTGAGGCTGACTAGTGAGGCCAATCGACCTGACACCTACAGTACGTACTCTTCCACCCCTTGATCGCCTTTTACTAGGAGTAGCGCTCCATTACATGAAAGTTGGATATGATTTTCAAGAGCATCGGCTTCCAAAGCTGCTTCTGATCATGGATAAAGCCCTCAAATACTCATGACGAACCTGTGCTCACCAACCCCAATAGTACGAGTCCCTCCACCAGCAGGTGGTGGATCGAGATAGAAATGTAGAGATGCAGCATGATGAGGATAAGAATTGTGTATGTTGCAAAGTAAGATGGGAGAGGGGAAGGTGGGGGTGGGTTGGTGTCTCGTGAACGTAGATTGGACAGCTATAACTATTTAATAATCTGGTTAGCAAAATGTTTTTGAGCTGTTATTTGCCCTGGATTTTTCCAGAGGGGTAGTCACTCGATTCATGCCGAGCAGAACAACAAGGCAGTATGCAATTCACAGGACCCTGTCAGAAGTGTTTATTGTGCCTCAGTGACAGTATATTGACTAGTGGTAGATCCTTGTTCGTACTGAGAGTCAGGGAGTGTCCGCAACAACAGACTGAGCCAGGTCTTCTACGATGTAGACAGCCTATATGAATCAAGCTACTCCGCTTATCATGTATCCTCTTATGTTTATGATCTCTCCGCCCACCAGTCCATAACTGGCCACACAGCGACTGGCCAGAACATCACAACGCCGGTGACGGGAATGAACCTAGTAGATGATATGTTAGTTATGCGTTTGATTTGCTTAGTTATCTTTCCATTCTATGCGAACTAATTGAACATATATAAAATTGGACGGGAAGTCTCACATCATCATGGTTCCAGTAATGCGTTTCAGCGGAGAATCCCAAGTAGGAGACGCTGCTCGCCGACCGGTAGCAGTAGAGTAGGCTCTGCTTGCTGCACTGAGCTGCTGCAGCCTGCTATTTTGAAGCTTGGTGCGTGCAATAGCGGTGAGAATTCGTGATTGGGGAGCCATTCTTTCGTTTTGCGTCAGGAGGATTGAGGTGTTTGCGTGGTGGTTTCGTGCGGGGTAAGCAGAGGAAATTATCACGAAAAGCTTCAGAAGACAGAGCAAAGGTAGGGCTACAGGCTCTCGATAGGCTCGTTGGAAGTAGTGTAGACTTGAATATAGAAGAGAACGTAAAACTGGAGGAGAACTGTATATAGCAGAGAGAGGGCTGTGTTTGGTGAGAAGTCAAGACGTCGTGCTGGTGGAGGTCAGGAGGTGCAGCTGACACTACCTACTTACGGATGGATCGGTCGTAAAGCAACCAAGCTACGCACACACCGCGCTCGCACCACTTGCTACCAAACAGGCTATGGCTGCATGAATCGTAGGCCAGCATCGAGCATGGGGATTGGAGGCTTGAGAATTAGGATTCCCAGAGCGCCTGGGCACCGGCTGCGGGTAAATATGGATCCATTCCAGGGGTATCACAGGGCACCTGGCTGTACCCCGCCGCACGCTACCGTATCATAACATGGGTGAGTATGGGGAAGTGGAGGTGAGCTGACGGCCGATAAGCGATGAGGATGAGATAGGTGAGGGACAACGGAGTAGAGCTGTGATGGCACTCAGGCTGGATGGAGGACCACTTCAATCTCCATATCCTCATTCTATTCAAGTGGAAGAAGAGCCTGTGGAATCTGCTTTACTCATAAAGCGGCTGAGAACAACTTCCCGACACATGTGGAAGATACGATCGCGGTTGCTGTCGCTGACAGTTCCTCTTAGCAAAAGAAGACTCGCGGGCGAGCAGGTTGCTTGGTCTTTGCGCTGCCGACTAGATCAACAATGCGCGAAGTACATTTATGATATACCCGTGGAAGACATTTCTCGGTAGAAGGTGTGTTGGTCAATTCAAGTGTTGGAATTCTAGAGAGTGGTACGAAAGCTGGATGCGAAAACAAAAGCAAGGCGCTCCTGAGACCTGCATGCGGGACTGGATGTGCCAGCACCACCTCATCATTCCTCGCGATTCCAAATAGCTTCCTCGTCCGAAATCATCGATAGAATCCCCGTCTGTATAATTCGGATTGCTGCTATTTCATACTATACAATTCCATACTTTCTCGAAACCGGAGCAGGATTAAAAGTTAATTGGTTACTGAAGCTCCCTAGGAGATACAGAACCTCCCTGTAACGCACGATACGAGATCGTCGCTATCTCCACTCGAGGAAGTTGGGCGGCACCAGCTCTGTCAATTCATCTTCCCGAAGCAAGCATGGATCAATTTTTTGAGTCACTCCTCGAAGGGTTCTTCGAGTCTTTCCTTGACAAAATTAAAGACTACATATCAGATATCGAGAACAAAGTCACCGGTTTCGGCACTGCTATCGGGAAGTCGATTGCAGCAGCGATAATTGCGGGTATGTGGGGCAACCTTCAAGGGCGCTTCATTCTGCTTGTCTTTGGACTATGGGCCGTATATATTGTGAGAGTGTTTGTACATGATATGATCGCACTGTATGGACTGGCGACGGATTATTGGCGTGTTACGATGTTCGTGATTGTAACAACCGCCGTGCTTTACATGGTGACGTTGAAGGGCGAAGGAGTGGAGATATATGAAGATGTTGAGGTTGATGAGAGTGCCGGAGAGGTGGTTAGCAGGGGGCCTGAGAAAGTCGGAGAGCGACCGCGAGCGACAAGCTATTCGTACTGGTGGACGAGGTCAGTAAGGAGGTCAAACGGTAAGGTCCAGACTACTACTGAGGAGACCACAACGCTTAAAGTGAGCGCGGATGGAAAGAGGACGCGGCTTGATGTTCATAAGGCATCTAAAAGGACGCATGTCCAGAAGCTTCTCAAAGAAAAGATGCCTCAAGAGGACGAGTTGTTGAAGCTGGCGGCCCCTATTAAACCAAGCAAGCTCGTTGCAGCTGACCAGATGTCCACCGTCCAATTAAGTCCAGATGGGAGAAGTATCTTCGCAGGTAGGTGCCTAGTACTAGAGACTTCGAGTCTACATCCTGACAAAGTCCTCCAGCCGGCATCGACCCAACAGAATTGGATATCGGATTGCAACTCCGGTCGGAAGTTTCATATACCACTGGCAAGCCAGTTTACTTTGAGGTCAGAGTGGGAATCAAGGATCCAAAAGGGTATGAGCCTGCGCTCTGACTTGAAACCAAAATATATAATAACATTTGATATCATACAGATGGATTGGCATCGGTCTTTGTACCAGAGATTCCCCCACGACTGGTATGCCGGGGTGGTTTGAAGGCTCCTTTGCCTACCATGGCGATGATGGCACATTTTTCGAAGCCAACCAGGAAGGCAAACCCTATGGCCCAACCTACGGTATGTTTGATGTTATTGGTTGTGGCGTGAACTACGAGAAGGACGAGTTATTCTTCACCAAAAATGGGGACTACATAGGCAAGTATCCTGCTACGGTATATTATGAAATCCACGCTGACAAACTTTCAGGGAAGGCCTCAGCAGCGCCGTCCGGAGAGCTGTTTGCAGTTGTGGGATTAGGTTACAAGGGAGCAAGATTTTCCATCAATTTCGGACAGGCTCATTTCCACTACAACTCCTAGCAATACTTTGCGCGGCCGAGGGAAATGAGCCATCTTAGAATGATATGATGTGACTGAAAAAGTAAAGCGTGATTGGATTACTCACTGGAGGGTGTACTTCAACTGATCGCGGTCCATCTCTGGGCGTTGTTACGTCAGTCTGTCATCTAGCAGCTTAAAATCTAGCTCAGATGCCTGCAGCACCAAAACAATTCCAGCTCAGTAGTATATCCTGCGGTACCCAGTCCTCCAAGGATCCGTGACTTGTGGTCCGAAAGCCACTCCTTCTATCTTCCGAGTTGGTCGCAACAATGGAGAATAATATCTCGAGCATCAATATATCACTTAGCCTGAGAATTGCTATTGGAAAATCATCTGGTGATAAAAAATTGGTAAATAAAGCAAGATCAGTCAATGTCATGAACACTCCAATAACAAGACACAGTCACCAAACAGAGTGATAACAAACGACTGATTTAGCTAAGGTAAGGTAAGGTAGAGTTTGGACAGGGCAGGGCGGTTTTGATCTTCCAAAGTGCAGGCCCTTGCACAGAGCGCACTCCAGCCGCGATTTACGCGCTAGCTACGGCGAGGTGGTGAGCCGTGCTCGAAGCCAAACACGCAGTTCTTGCTCCTGCTCGCCGCGTCGTCGCTGTTCAACCTAGAGGTGAATACATGACCACTTTCACCTAATCTCCTCCATACCAATCAAACCAGACAGAAACCACCTCCGCTATTCGAAACATCTGCGACTCTTGAAACCCGACAGATAACCCTTCTTCAAACTACAGAACTGTAGCGACCATGTCAGAAGGTCAAATCCTCAAGCCCGACAAGGACTTCTCGAAGGAAGTTGACAAACAGCTTCCAGAGGCAGAGCAGCTTGCTCAAGTATGTCGTACATTCTCCGACTGTATGCGGCGAACTAACTTCATCGCAGAGTAATGTCCAGGGTGCCATTGAAAAGCTCACAGCGCTGGAGAAGCAAACAAGACAGGTAGGATTCTGCCTGAAGCTCTTGGAGCTTCCATCTTGCTAACTGTTTGGATAGGCTTCAGATCTCGCATCGACGTCTCGAATTCTAGTTGCAATAGTTACGATTAGCAAGGAATCTGGAGATTGGGGCTTATTGAATGAGCAGGTCTTACTTCTCTCCAAGAAGCATGGACAACTCAAACAAGCCATTACGAAGATGGTCCAGGTCGTTATGGCTTTTCTGGAGTCGGCACCAGACTTGGAGACCAAACTGACAACCATCGAGACCCTTCGCACTGTTACTGAGGGCAAGATTTTTGTTGAGGTCGAACGGGCTCGTGTGACGAAGATCTTGTCAGACATCAAGAAGCAGCAAGGGGATTTGAAAGCTGCCGCAGATATTCTGTGTGAGTTGCAGGTGGAGACCTTTGGATCGATGGAAAGAAGAGAGAAGACCGAATTTATCCTTGCACAAGTTGCGCTGTGCATAGAGAATGAGGACTGGACCCAAGCTGGTATTCTGAGTCGAAAAATCAGCACCAAATACCTTTCACGAAAGCCCAAGAAGACCGACGAGCAACTGGCAAAGGAAAAGAAAGATCGAGAGAAGAAGCGCGAGAAGGGCGAAGATGTTCCAGAACCCATCGAGGATGATGTCACTGATCTCAAGTTACGGTACTACGAGCAACAAATTACACTCGCAAAGCATGATGACAAGTATCTGGATGCTTGCAAGCATTACCGGCAAGTCTTAGATACTGAGGCGGTGGAGGAAGATCCCGCGAAGCTTCATTCAGTGAGTCCAACGACTTTCTGCTAATGTGCAACGCTAATTGGTATAGATACTTCAAAGAATTATCTACTATGTTATCCTCGCCCCATATGACAACGAACAGTCTGATCTTCTCCATCGTATCCACAGAGATACCCGGAACTCTCAGGTCCCTCTTGACGCTCAACTCCTCAAACTTTTCACTGTTCACGAATTGATGCGATGGCCAGAAGTCTCCAAGTTGTTTGGACCCCATTTATGCAGCACAGATGTCTTCGATGTTGCGCCCAACCAGTCATCAGACAAGAAGGCAAATCAAAGATGGGAGGATCTCCGAAAGCGTGTTATTGAGCATAACGTTCGCGTTGTGGCTAAATATTATACTCGCATTCAGGTGCCACGCCTGACCCAGCTGTTGGATTTGACCGAGGACGAGACCGAAAAGTACATCAGCGAGCTAGTGACTGCCAAAACCGTGTATGCCAAGATCGACCGACCAGCGCGAATTGTAAACTTCGCCAAGCCGAGAGATGCAGATGATGTTTTGAACGAGTGGAGTGGAAATATGAAGAGCTTATTGGGACTTCTAGAGAGAATCGATCATCTCATCACCAAGGAAGAAATGATGGCTCGAATTCAACCCCCGAAATCTTCAAAATCGTCTAAAACTGGTAAGAAGTCAGATGCCATGGAAGTATGAAAGGGCCTGGGGATTGCATAATGCGATACCATTGTACACATAGCTAGATTCTAGGTATTCGACGCATACTCCGTGAAATGACTGTGCCTCTATATCTATATCTACTCTTCTTACCCGGACGCCATGCTGTGTAATATAGTTCTAGCTATCAGATCCTTCTTTCGATATTCACCATTCAATCCATCCCCGTTAGTCCCCAAACACGACTTCAACTTCAAAATGGTACGTCCATGTCTTCAACCGACTCTTCTCGTATCTTCTCTACGCAACACTCCTTGATCCACCCTATGAGGACACCGGCCATCTCCTTGCCTATAGGAACAAAATGGCCCCCAGGATGATAAGCAATATTCCTACCTACACAGCGGTCAACCAGACCTGTGCTTCGATCTTCCTCCACCACGGAATCAAGGCTCCCTATCACGCTTAGGAACGGCGTAGCAATTTTCGGCTCGTAGAACGCAGAATAAGCAGGGTGAGGAGCCCAAAAGCCAGCGTAAGATACTGCAAACTTCACCCCACCATTCTGCTGTACCTGTTCCCGTACCTGTTTCCAAGGTTCTGGATAAGCAAATGCTGACGGATCTTTCGTCCTGACTCGCTCGAAGGCTTCAACCCGACCCGGCTCCAGTAAAGATGCCACAAAAGCTGCGACTGCAGCGCCTTGCGAGAATCCAATGATGCCGTCGACGCCTCCTGCCTGCTTGATACTGTCTGCTATGGTCAGCAACCCATCTTCGAGCCCAATGTACAGCCCTCCACCAGTCTCGCGCTTGAACCATCCCCAAGAATCGGGGCTCTCGTCAGCGTCACCTTCTAGCTGGGAGGGAGTAAAACCAGGTATATCTGCGGGTTGTAACCGGATTGGTGCAGTAGGATAGTAGAGCTGGACTCCACCAGGGAAGGTGGGGTAGAGGAGAGAGGCTTTGGTAGCGGGGAAGGCCTTCATCAGAGCCTTTTCCAGAGCTCTCGTTTTTGCATGGAAAAGGGGACCAGATTGTGTATATCCTAATTATCCCCATCAGTATTGCGATGGTGACATAATGACTTCTGCGTGGAAGGAGACACACCATGAAGCATCAGAATCTTTAGTTTCCTCGGCGCTGGTCCAGGGTCGGACGCAACCCCATTCGTTTTCGCAGACATGTCGAACCTGGCCTTCGCTTTCTGGCTGCGAACTCCGTGGTAGCAGAGATTCTGTGGAAGGGTTGTGATGCTAGGGCTGCGGTTGGAGATGTTTCGCAAGGCTGACGGATAGAAAACATTAGGCATGGCTGGGCTGGTGTGGGCCGTCAGCAGCCTGCTTTGTTGCGACGCCGGCGGACAACTTGGATCCTCCCAATTAGTCGCCGAGAGCCCATCCCGCAATGCTTCCTCTTCCTCTTCACACATCCGTGTTCCTACCCAACCCCATATCTGAGAATATCCTTGCCCAGCACACCGAGTGATCACCGCAATATCCTAGTCATCTTGAGTCAAGTGCCACAAGAACCCAGGGCGTGCAAATGGTCAGCTTCTATAATTTGTGAGAGGAGAAGAGAGCCGAGACACTCGTGCATGGCGGCATACCGAAGTCGGGCGAAAGCACTCGCTTTCGCACTCGTAGGGAGGAGGGTCAGCATAAAGCTATGCCGAGCCCATTGCTATCCACTCCACTTGCATTACCAACAGTGTTTCTTTGTGGTCACTGTAGCTTCGAAAGACCATTTAAGTTGCTGGAGTAAGGATGGCTGCCCCGCAGCAGCATTTGATTGTAGGCGGACTAGGACCTCTCCAAACACAAAATCATCCACAAGTCAACTGGGTGCCGCACCAGCATGCTCGAGTCACTTGGTATCCCCTTCCCCCCGACCCAGAGCCTTGTCGCACATTGTTTGACTCACGAAAGCGAACCTTCCACTTTTTTCCTCAGTTGCCTATTGAGCTACGGTTAAAGATATGGGCTTATACATCACTGGGACGAGTCATTGAGTTGCGGTCTTGGGGCAATCGAAGGAACAACCCATATGTGCCTATCAAGTTCAGCGCAGCTCGCCATTCGTTCCCGATTATCTTGCACATCAACCAAGAATCTCGTCGGGAAGGACTTCGATCTTACAAGAGAGTCAAGCTCGGAATCTCAACAACAATACTCGACCAGAACAGAACGTACATCCCTTGGCAGCATCACCCTTCTAATCCAAATGCCAGGTTCATACAAGAAGGTCGTGGCTTCCGTTTCCCACTTGCAGTCCCGTTTCCTGCCCAAGAGCTGTATATTGACTTCTCACTGGATGTTATCTACCTGGGTCCAGAATTCAAGCTCGAGCACCTCCAAGACTTTCTCACTGCAAGTGGGACGGCCACTGAGCTCGCCGATGTGCAACATCTAGCGCTAGACCGCAAAATATGGGTCGGCGGTAGTGTACAAGATAGAGGAACAGGCTTTGGCACCGGCTTTGAATACCTTCGTGAGGCTCTCTACTCGCTCTCTAGACGGCCACTCAAAAAAATCTACATTGTACCCGATGACGAGCCTAACAATTTGGCCGACTATTTCTATTACCGCAAACACGAGATAACACTACGATCGGCACCCTGTAGATACGAAATCCGGCCCGAAGGTCAGACACATCTGGCAAAAACAGTAACAGACAACCTCGATGAGTGGATGCATAGATTGTGGAGAAAAGGAGACGTGCCAAGAATTAAGATTATGAGCCTGAGGAGAGAGGGGTGTCAGATGACTGACTTCAAGCACGGCATATGGGAGGTGCAAGAAGTTCTTGGTGATATGGTAGCTTGGAAGTCCTGGGTTCCTGTGGTCAGTGAGGTCGAGGACATAGCTCTGAGCTCTCAACGTTGAAACATACCGCCATCTCCAAGCGCTGTATCCATCCTACTCGGATTTAATCAGATTTCTCTACCCCTCATCGCCAGAGTAGCATTGAAAAGTAGAGGATTTCAGTCTTGTGGATGATTTCCTCGCTCGTCCGAGATGTATGGAATTTCAGCTTGTGTTCCTTCTATCTCTGTCATTTTGCATTTCATATCTACAGATGTTTTTAATCCGATTAATCGAAATGTTTCAACCCTTTGTGTACGCAAAGACTCGCACGTTTTCCAGCATTCAATAAATCATTGAAGGAATGGTCCGGGAATTTGCGTCGATGATGTCAAACTGGTCAACACAGTCCTCGCTGATATTGCACATTCTTGAGGGACTGTGGGTTGTCTATCAATTGTGACTAGCAATCCCCAGGAAATCTTTTCGTCACCTCTCTTACAAGATCATTGTTATACTAACTATCTTGGGATTCCTTCATTACACCAGACAAACAAATCCGTCCACAATTGCTGATGTGTAGACGCCGGGTCGCCGTTTCTTGGAAATGTCTTACTTCCCTGATGCAGAACATGCCCTTTGGTCCGGTTTTGTATGGTGGGTCGGCCTGATACCATTGACTGACAACAACACAAGTTTCAATCGCGGAGCTTCTCCATGTTTAAATAACTACCTTTCTTAATGCTAAATCTCCCGTATGTCATCTGCAGAAGTTAATCCTTCAGTTGGAACCCCAGACCGCAGTCGTTCCAATCATGAATTACGAAGTCGGAAGAGCTTGATTGAATGTCGCGAGACGGCGCTGGAATGATCAGATTGTCGCAATTAAAGCGAAAGGGACTTGTCTGCTACACCATTAGTACCTTAGATAGGTATGCGTGCCCCCCCAGAATCACGTGGGATGCTTGAGGCATCGTCACCAACGTGCCTCGACCGTGATGTAGATACTCTCAGAGATGGATCATTCGGCGACTCAACCGGCAAGGCGCTTACTGCAGGAATGGCCGAGCTCATGAGCTCCCGTAAGGCGTTCTCTGCATGCCAGAATTTGCACATCACACCAGGATCGGGAGCCCATCATCGAGCTGTGCGGCTTCCCAACCTCTTGCAGCGGCGCGTTGTTCTATTTTCGAGCTCCAGAGAGCGTTGGGGGCGGGCAAGGGATTCCACCAGTGCCTGTCATCGCGTCACGCCTCGTCCGATTCCCTCCCCCGGCAGATGTTGCTGCCAGCCTGGATGGATGGCGCTTGCTCTGACCGCGAAGGCTCACGGCCCACCCTGAAATCTAAATGCGCATATATACACTCTGTAGTGCAGTGCAGTACCGGGCAGTCCAGTCGACAGGAGGGAATCAAATTTGGTCCAGGGCCGCTGCGGTTGGCCGAGTGCAGCAGGGCGCCCGAGGGCTCAGGAGATGATCGCCCACTCAGCCTCTGCCTCTCCACCGTTCCATTTCAGGCAAAGTCGGGAGGTTCCAGGATCCGATGCGCGCGCTGCCATTCGCTCCCACCGCCGCTGCGAGCTCGCGTACCTGCGCCTTCATCTTGTTCCTGGCCCCCATCCACCCTGTCCACCCTGCAATGAAACCAGCACCGCTGGATTAAGAGCAGATGCTGACAGCCTGATGGCAAGGCTGGAGGTGCTGAGCCTCCCCGCCTTATGGTAGGGCAAGGACCCCGAGCTTCTCATTTGCTGCTCCGTAGGAGCCCCTGCATTCTGTGCCTCTCTGCAAATTACCGCCGTATGCTTTGGGATTTTGTACGTAGCTGTCTCCGGACAGGAGGCGGTGGAGGATGCGACAGTCTGGATAAAGGACTGCTGATGTCGCCTTCGATGGAGGGAGGGCAGATTGAGGTCATACTTGGTTCCAGCAAATCGAACGTTTGACCATCTTTCCATCCATTCCCATTCCGCGGTCATAATGCACGCCAGCTGGCTCATTGTCGCCGTCGCGGCGCTATTAGGCAGTGTCGACGGTCAGATAGTCACAAGTACCTTAAGACAGAATTCAACTACGCGACAGAGTACCTCGACAAGATCAACTACAGCATCTTCACGGCTCAGCTCGTCGGTTCGACTCAGCTCATCAATTCATACAAGTTCTACGTCTGTGACCACTCATGCCCCATCTCAGACATCAAATCTACCACCATGTGCGCGAGTCAGCCTAAGCCTCTCAGCAGCAAATTCAAAAGGTAATTGAGAGTTCCCAAGATCATCACCTATCCAGGCTTACGAGTTTTATAGCAACCAAAACTCCGTATTTGAGCCCTATACTTGCAATGTCTTGCCTTGAATCCATTCCGTTGCATGTTCAGAGGTCACTGAAATTCATTGACTATATTTCGCCATTTATTGAGTTTCAATCAACTTTGGCGTACCTCAAAGATCCACCAGTAGGCTATCCAATGGCGGGTGTTGACGTTTTGGATGGACTTTCAGTTATCAGGGCAAAAGTTAGCCGGATGACTTATCAGAGCCAGTACGAGTTTGAACGGGAGCTTCACATACTCATCAATGTTCGGCCGAGAGACTTTCACTTCAACTTGCCACTGCCACTTGTCGACCTCTTCTCTTTTACCACGCCGGACGCATCTGCGTTGGCTTCCGTGTCGATCGATGGAGTGGCTCTTCCCGAAATATACTTCCTAAGTAAGTCTCGTCTCCTCCCGTGCTTAATTCCTCCATTTACTAACTCACATATAGCTGACCTATTCAAACTTCGCAACTCATCTGTCCCTCTTTCGTGGAAACCATCTCACATAGAGCTGATCAATGGCCAACGTGCGGCTGATTACGTTCTGCGGGCTGGACTTGAGACGCAACAGGTAAGCCTTTCTTCTGTTCTGATTTGGCTAGAAATTCCTCCCGTGTACTAGAGGCATTCCAATCCTTCGCTTCAGATCTTGAATATTTCGGAAGGAACTTGCTAATGATTGCCTTCAGTGGGCTGATCCCGACGCCATCTACAACCGTATGTTCATTACCCCAGCCCTTGCTCAATCTGAGGGGGGCAACTCCTGGGTAAGTGGAGGGCATTTATACGGTTTCTCAACGGACAGCACAACCTACCAGTTCGCCAACCAGTCAACGCTAGTTCTTCCGAATTACGCAACGACCTACCGCAACTTCTCTGGTATCAACACTGGTGAAGATGTGTTTCAGAAGTTCGAGGTTCCAGTTCTTTCAACTACGCTCAAGAAAAGGTCCGACAGTGGCAAGACAAAGCGTGTCGTTACCTCTACGGTCACCAGCGTACCAGGTTATCCCACACCGGTTGTTCTAGACCCTGCGAGTGGCTACACAGGTGGCTATTTCCTACCGAACTCGACTATCGCTGTACTTGTCATGACCGCCTTCGAAGGTTCCGACGACGAGGGGATTTACCTGCAGCAAGAACTCATTAAAAAATTCCTTGCCAAGTGCAAAACCGCTGGCAAAACGAAACTCATTATCGATGTACAAGCCAACGGTGGAGGATACGTGTTTAATGGTCAAGATACCTTTATCCAACTTTTCCCGAATCTTCAAATTTTGGGTGCAACCAGAACTAGGTATACGCCAATGGTGGGTGCCTTATCTAACATGTACGCTGCGGCTGGGGTCAGAAACAACACATTCTCTACATCATTTGCGTATCAGGATGGACTTGATGTCAACCTTAAGGACTTCAAGTCTCCCCAGGATTTTCTTGGGCCGACCAAAATATACGGAGACAACTTCACATCAATCCTGCGGCCAAATTTGACGAATAGCGATGAAGAGATTGGAGTTGCCAATTTGACTGCCGTCGCTCCTCAAGTCTTTTCTGCCGACAACATGGTACTGCTACTTGATGGCCTCTGTGGATCCACATGTGCTATCTTTGCCGAACTCATGGCATCTCAAGGAGGCGTGCGGAGTGTTTCTGTAGGCGGCCGTCCCATGAGTGGACCGATGCAGACCGTTGCTGGGAGCAAAGGGTAAGACTTTCGAGCTTCCCAACTCTAGTCGAGTACTGACACATATTACAGCGCCCAAGTTCTCACCTATGGGAATATCCAGAACGAATGGGGTAACATTAACCAGTTTTACCAAGACCACAAACTCAAGGTGCCTGCACTCGAGAATGCAGCGAGGTACAACATCTCTCTAGACGATCCTCCAATTGGGGGAGACCTCTCAACCAGAGCTCGCTTTAATCTACGAAACAACTACAACTCCACCTCAGCAACCGAGACGCCTCTACAATTTGTATACGAACCAGCAAACTGCCGCCTCTACTGGCAGTCTGATGATTTGTTCGACATGGCAAACCTATGGAAGAAAGTTGCCGAGGTTACATGGGGCAGTAGGAAGTGCGTCAGCGGTAGCTCGGCCAATAGCGATGATACGATGCCGAAGCATGCGTACCAATTGAAGGCTTATGATTCACGATCGTTTTCAAACTTTACACTCAATCCAGGACTTCCTGGGACGGTGTACTACGATGTGAATGCCAAATCGACAGAAGTGGTTTTCACAATAGGGAATGCCATTGCTGCCTTGTGGGCATGGTAGCGGTGTTCATTTGTTAATTGATATAATTTGGGTATGGTAGCAGCCGAGGTGTGCATTCCACCACGACCTACCGGCGTATTGTTCTCTGCAACGAGAGCCTTGTATATAGTAATGAATTTAGAAATCTTTTAGAAGCCCACAGCTGCCTCGATCGTCCCTTGCTATTTGACAGTTTTGGCAATTGTGCTGCGACAATGATGTGGTACGAAAGACATCATAGTCGTGGTTGGACCTACTTATCGATATGTGCAATCACATGGATTTTTCATCTGACTAGACTACGCTCCTACTTTGGATATGGTCAGACCCTCTCGCTGCTTCAATCTAGTCTAGTTCGGACCTTGGTTGGAAGAGGCAAGTAAGTGTGGATCAGTAGCGGAGGCGCACCCTAAAGAAGATGTAAATGCAGCAACAGCATAATTACCCCTCTATTTATATTCCAACACCAAAGCTTGCCCGCACAGTTTCTATCACGCTCCTCCGCTGCATCGCCTCACGCCTCGTGTCTTAGAAATAATCAAACAACGATACTTCAAAAGGTGAGACGCTCCCAGTGCTTCCTGCTAATCATACCTGTCTCCACTATGTCTCGTGGTCAGAGGATCCGCTAACTAGCCCTGAACGAAGTACTCCAACCCCACCTCTCCATCGCCAGAGAAAGACCTGAGAAACTCGCCGGACTTAGGTATAAGAGACAAGCAGCAATGGCCGAGACAACTATGTCCACACGAAGAAAGACGACTCTCGCCGTCATCGCAGCTTACGAGACATGGGACGTGGACAACATCATCGCACTCCGCACCGATGATTGCCAGCAAGTCATAGGCCCAGGTATCTCTTACCTTTCCAGATGATCCTCAAGCCAGAATCTGATGCTTTTACAGAATCTCTGGGGCGACCTCCCATGGACAACGCCACTTACCGTGCCTTCTTCGCTGCCACAACCGCCCGCATCCAGAACTTCAAGCTCAAGGTCAAGGATATCATTGAAGACCCTGTTGCCAACAAGGTTGTGGTGTATGCAGAGAGCTCTGCTGACACGCCTGCCGGAAAGGGAACTTATGGGAATGAGTACTTTTTGCTCTTTGACTTCAATGAGGCGGGAGACAAGATTACCAAGATGGTGGAATATGTTGATAGTGCACGGACTAAGGAGCAGATGGCTATCTTTCGGGCAGCTCAGAGTTAGGGTGTGAAGAATCATGCCTCTTTGCCAATCTGTTTTTGTGGTTGGATGGGTGGGTGGTGCAGAGGGGTTTGAGCGCGGTTTATCTTTGTTATAGGTGCTTACAATGTTAACTTGCCAGTTAAGAGAAACATTCAAATAACGTATCAGATGGAACACGTTGCTGTTAAACTGGAATCGAGCATCACTTGTTCGAAGCCAGTATAATTGACTTGAATAACAGTTAGCGTCTCGTGTCCCAATGAACCTGATGGCGTGCAGTTGTTTCGTTAGTTTGGCCCTGTTCCCAGAACTACACTGTCAAGTCACGCTAGGGAATACAGCAGTGGAAGAACGCCAGAATATAGATACTCCTTTCGATAAATGGTTTTACTTGACTAGATATCCAAGAGCCTCGATTACATTTGAAATTAAACATTTATCCCACACGGAGTAATCTTCCGGCAGGATGTATAATACTCTGCTTCCTACGCTCCACCTCTGGCCGTCAAACTTTTGTACAAGGAAACAGAAACGCTAAAGAGCTATCACAACGCCTGGTATCTAAATCAAAGCAAATTCCCCAAAATTCAAAGATGATGCTCGCTCAAATGTTCAAAAAGCTTTTCCCCACAGTCCCAAAATGCTTAGCAAGATGCTTAAAACCTGACGCCTAGAAAAAAGGAGACGAGCGCTCCTCTGAGCTTCGAACGACTTCGATCAACGAACGTAATAGTATCATGCCAGAGCTGCGTTCTATGTCTTCTTTCTCAGAGCCCATCATATTCTCCATGTCGAAATTCTCGTCCATGACACTGATTAGGCAGAAGATACATTTTCGGAGGTCCTCCTGCAGACCCTCCATTTTAGCTGCCCTCTCGGTTTCAATTACGTCGGTTGCTGTGCGATTATTGATAGGGATACCGAGAATATCCGCTGCTTTTTGTGACATTCGCGATGAATTGGAATTCCAATATGGTGTGTTTCTCCTCCTCTGCTTTGGTGAAGTGAAGGGAGGGAGAGCCTTGATAGACGAAGTGACGTAAATATACGCCAAAATATGAGCATAGAGTGCCGAACGCATTGTGCGCGAGGATTTAGGAAATATATTTTGGATCGGTTGGAGATCTGGCGACCAAGTTCCCGTACTTGTTATTGTGTGTGATGAGGATGAAGAAATTGAAGGAAGAGGAGGATGTTGTGTTTCCCCGCTTCCCCTAGAAGCCGACGATCTTTGCCGATGTTGAGAGAGGTCTGTGGTTTTGCGTCGACGCAAAGATCTCATGCGGGGAGGGCTAGGGGGGTTTGATGAGAATGGAGGGAGCAGAGCCTTCTGAGATTTCCGCTGGCCGGATGTGCTCATTTGAGCCCGTGCCTGCGAAAGCTGGGAGCGAATGGTTGGTATACATGCACTTTCCTGAAGCAACATAGTGGATGGAAAATTAGACGTCCATTCTTCAAGAGAAGACACAATATCATCTGTGACTTCGTGAAGATGGTTCTCGGCAAGCGGCCAAGCCGGCTTCTCCGTATCGAGACTTCGCTTGCTCGTCGATGGTGACGGAGAAATGTTGTGAGTTACAGCAGCTCTTGGAGACAAAGGTGGGCTTGTCATTGCAAGGTCCAACCGTCGACTTGGCAAAGTAGACTTGAGAGTATTATTGAAGGATGGTGCCCTTGATGGAGGATTGGAAATGCCAACATCAGCAGGGGTGATAGGTGGCGAATCCGTGAAAGAGAACCAGCTGTCTCGGTTACTGGTCGCTGCAAATGGAAAAGGTGTTGGTTTGTCAAGTGAAGAAGACCGTGGTGGGATACTGAGGGCAAGTCCAGACGAAGGACTGAGCGTGACCACACTGGCTTTCGCTGGTGCAACAACCGTGGCGCAAGCCTAGCCAACGTTAGTCGACAAAACGCGATCATAACGTATTGACTTACCAGACTATCGCCGTCTTGATCGAAATAGCTGCTCGTGTCGCTCAACCAGTTCTCGACGCTGTGCTCTGCCGACACCAAATTCATTTCTTCGGACGATAGACCATTTGGCCGTGGCCAATTGCGAATGTTGAGCGGGCTGCGTAGCCAGGTAGCTTCATCTGGAAACAGGTCCCCACCAGAACACTGAAAAGACAAATCCGAGCATCGGGATGTGTTTTCTAAATACGACTGTAGTGACTTCTCCTCGCCATCACATATGCTTTCTATGGTCTCCTGTGAACTCATTAGTAAACTAAATTGATGCGGCAAATCGATGTTCTAGATGCAATCATACACATACTTGTAGATCTTCGAGTTCATGCTCATGTCTCTTCCTCTCATTATCGTAGTCGTTAATAATGCACGCTTCGTCACAGACTGACCCTGGTGGAGAGCATTGAAGACAGGTGCTTTCGTTGGTAAAGTATGCTGGGCTTGGGAGAGGCGTGCCTGGCTCTGTATATATTGGAGTATCACGGTTTCTCCTCAGACGCAGTACAGAAGCCCGGCCGTTGTGTGATTCCGTGTGCTCATTCATACTCGCACGGCGTCCTTCAACCTTTAGGGAGAGTCTCATACCGAAAGTGGTGCGGTGACTGGGCGCGGATAATGGCCAAACCCCCTCCTCGGATGGGCTTGGGGAGAGCAGCTTGAGAGGAAGTAGCTTCTTCATTCCTGATACAGAGCGTCTGATGGGGTTGCCAAACTGATACGGGTCGGATCTTGATGTTGAAGAGTAAGGTTCGGGATTAGACATTATGCTACGAACTTGGGTGTGGTGTAGTGAACTGTATGTTGGAGGTGCAGACGGAGCGCGAAGGTCGGCGGGAGGGGCATGATATGTGCTGCGTGCGAGCTCCGCCAAGCTGGTAGATCCCAAGCCTGGCTGGTCACATTCGCTATCCTGGCAACTGAGAGAGGAATCCATGACAATTGACAGAAATATGTCTCACGGAATCGAGCCACTGGCGATTCAACTCGTGGAGCCTCACGCATTGACAGTGGGTCATGGACGAGTGCGGCGTAGATATTCGAATGTTCTCCCAAAGAAGAGAAATTGGAGAGCGGGACGACGGACAATAATATATTTCTATTTGGGTGAGATTGGATTGAAACCTCTCGCATCTTGGGCTTCCCAGGTGCCTGGGTCAGCGAGGGGTCAGGGGCGCTGGAGGGATTGTGTGGTTGTTGAAGATGCAGAGCTGAAGAACCCTGCCAGGGCCGCAGGTGCTGGTGCCATCCGAGCCCGACAAAGCAGAAAAACAAACGGAGGCGTGCTGAGGGCGCTGTCCGGGCGTGCCACGGCCGCCTCCCATTGGCGAATCGTGATCGGCGCTGGGCCCTGCAGCAAGATCGGGCCATGATCAGCTGCGAGGAGGAAGGGATCGGGGGCAGGGATCTCCCAGTGCCCCTGTGGAAGCCGCCTCCCCCCTCGGGGCACAGGGGCAGCGAATGACCCAGCACAGGCACGCCCAAAAACAAATCATCCCCTGTACAGACAGACCGTCCGGTAAGCTGTAAGGGGGCGCCTCCATGTACTCCTGGGGATGGTGGGCGACACTCACTCGTCCTGCGCGCTCCACGGCGAGTCACTCACCACCGATCCGGGTGGGTGAGACAAAAACAAAGACATGGGGAATTTTTATTCAGCGAGCGCACGCGGCGGCGGGAAGGAACGGACGGATAGGGACGCGGAAGAACGAACGACGAACGATAGCAGGACAAGACTATTGTTGGCAGAAGAAGAGCGAGAGGAACAGAAGAAAGCGACTGGCTCGTCGACATTCGATGGAGAGGGAAAGACGACGAGAACCACCACGAGCGTTGTCAATATTGACATTTGGATATTGGTGCCATGCCCTGCCATGCCGTATTGAGCGGGGGGTCATCACAGTACCTATTATTAGGCAGAGATATTGAAGGGGCTTCACGAGCACTTAACCTTAAACACAGCGACGTGCGATGGATTGTTTGCGTACGACGATTGGGAGAAATGAAGTTGGGGAGAGAGATTGGATGGCAGAGAATAGAATGAGCTGAGACGAGACGAATTACACGCCGTTATGGATTGTAGATTGGTGCAATCTGAGGGGGAGCACAGGACGATGCGATGTACAGCGAGGCTGAGGAGTCGAGTTCTGCCGTTCTGCCGCTGCCAATCCGGTGTGGTGCCGGAGCACACACTTGCCCCCACTATGCCGCTGACGGGCCAATCAAAAGATCGGATGTGAAGCTCTGTCTGCTGCTCTGCTTCTGCACCCAAAAAAAAAAGAAGATCAAGATCAGCATATTTTCCTTTTCTCGAAACCTCATTTCACATTTACCTCGTCCCCTCCACAATTCAACTCACCACACCATATCGCACCACACCCTCGCGGTCGAGCGGTTGATTTGGGACGTCGAATCCAAGAAGCTCTGCAACATTACCCCCTTAAGACGCAGGTCGAGGATCAATCAGCCTGGTGTTTCTTTTCTCGAAACTTTCTCATCCCCTCCCTCTACGGAACTTCGCACACTCGCACTTCAACCCTCCCCTCCTCCCCTCCTCCCCTCGCTCTTCATACCTGAGCTAGCTTGTTAGATTTGAGTTGTCCAATACTCGCTCCAGCGCCGCCAACACACCACGGGTCAGCAGCGGTGGGTTTTTCTTCTCTCGAAACTTCGCAGCCGTGCCCCCCAGTCCTCACCCAGCAGAACAACCAACCCATTCAAATACCTCGCCGACCACAACTCCATCTCTCACACCATTGCCTTGTGGTAGATCGGCCGCCCTGTTGATCTGCTCGTCGGGAAGTGCCCCGCCCCCTGCTGTGCGCACCAGATCAGATCTGTCCAAGCCAGCGGGTGGTTTTTCGGAAGGGGAAATATTGATAGGTCAGTGACGCAACGGCACGGCTCCTCCGAGACAGAAATACATTTGCATCGTACCCATCCAACCATGTTATCGGAACTCTTCATCACGTCAATCCGTGCCCAGGCCAGGACTGCGAATACCGCGATCGCAAAAGATGTGGGCATCTACCTCCATGAGCTGCAGCCCGCTCCCGCCGTCAAAGCCTCTTTCAAGAAAAGCTCGACACCCGTAAATGCCCTAGCTGTCAATTCAACCCACATCTTTGCCGCTCAAGCAGACAAGGCAGTAGTGCACGTCTACTCAAGGGAACGAGGCAACCAAGAGGCGTTGATCTCCTTCCCTGAGAGGATACATAGCGTGGTGATGGTTGGTGATGGCACGTTGGCTCTGGGAACAGCGGAGGGTAGAGTTATCCTCTGGGAAGTGAGTCTCATCACATGCAGCAGAAGAGGAGATTTGGTGGCTAATAAAGCAAGGTCGGTACTGGGAGGCAGGTCTCAACCCCCGCTGCACACCTCCAAGCGGTATCTTGTCTGGCAGCAACTCAATCGCACCTGATCTCAGGATCTGAAGATTCCAACATCCATGTCTGGTCATTGCCACGACTCCTCTCTATTTCTGCAAATGAAACACCTGAGCCCCTCCGCGCGTTATCTAACCACCGAGCAGCCATAACGAACGTCGCGATGGGCCACAGTTCGAGCACGACTAACGTTTGTGTTTCATCGAGCAAGGACAATACGGTTATCGTCTGGAACTACCTGTCGGGAGATCTGCTGCGGACATTTCTGCTTCCCTCCACGCCACTCTGCTTGGCACTTGATCCGTGTGATCGAGCCGTGTACGTGGGGTTCGAGGATGGATCAGTGCAGATGATCGACTTCATCCAACCTGATGATGTACACCACCCGCTGCATGATCCGAGACTACAGACGACACCAGTTCAAATAGCTCTCCCTCCCTGGATCACCCCAACGGAGGCAGGTCCTGCACTCTGTATTGGTCTAAATTACGATGGGAGTTGCCTTCTCTCTGGGCACGCGTCAGGAAAGGTCGCTCAGTGGGATACTGGACGCCGAACTTTTGCTGCAGAAATTGCTGATCTGAACGCGCCTGTGACTAACCTTCTCATGCTGTCACCCTTCCCCAAAGGAGAAATGACCAAAGCTAGCACGGTAGTCAAGCCCAAGCTTGGCGAAGGAAACTATACCTTTATCTCCCAATTTACTGGCTCTACGAATGTCAATTCGTTTGAGCAAGCAGTGCAATCGCCAGGATTCTCCACCGAACTACTGGAATCTGCTATAGCCAGATTTGCGGCTCCCACTGCTACATCTTCAAGCGGAGATGATCAGCTTCAAAAGGAAAACGAAGAGCTTTGGAAGGTCATCCATGAGCAGCGCGATCTTCAGAAAAAGACTTGGGAGAAGTATTCCAAGCTCAAAGCAAGCAGTGCTTAATCAAATGCTATTCATCCTTCACGCAGTCTCATATTTTGAATCTTGAATGGCAGCTAGGGTACTTTCTGGGGCGCCGAATCAGTAGATAGCCGCCTTGCTTATCACTCACTTTTGTCAAAGGTGACAATCTGATGGGCCTACTACAATTCGTGAATGCATCGGTAACTAAGAGACCATATCCATATACTGAGCCGCCGACAGGTTAGATGTGTCTATTAAAACCGAGATGTTTCGGGGCTTCTTTGTTATTATTAGGAATTCCACCGAATTCGTATTTAGCGTGTCTGTATTTTGGAATGGGATTGATACTGACCAATCTGTGCAATTCTCGTGCAACAGGCTAGCCACAAGGAGGGGCATCGGGTGGACCTCGCGAAGTTTGTGTTGATAAACGCTTGGTTAGCGCAACCGTGCGAGGCGAAAGCTTGTCTTACAGTCTTGAAACAAACGCTGGACTTCCATCATGGATTGTATCAATGGAAAACCTCGGCCATGGAGTTCACAAACCTGTCTTGTTTGAAGAGCATGTCAATTGACTATTCCCCACCGCTGATACTGCAATCGCTTGGGCAGTCCATGGGATCCACGGCATCCGACTGTCTCAATGTGCATTCCGCTCTGGTAAATCGTTTCAAGCAAGGCCCAGAGAAACAGCATAGCCACATCTCTCATTCTGCTAGCACGATGTTCGATACCTACAAATCCTCGAGTCCGCCCATAACTTCATAACGTCAGATGCTCTGGCCTAGCACCGTGAGTGAAATTTAATATGAGGATCGAGGCTCTTTTCATTCTCGCTGCCCTGGCGGTAGCGACAGCCTCGCCTGTGACGACCACGACATCAAAACATATCGTTCATGAGAGACGGAATGCAATTCCTCACCAGTGGTCAAAACATTCGCGCCTGAATCCCGAGTCTGTCTTTCCTGTACGAATCGGCCTGTCCCAGCAAAACTTACATCGTGCTGAAGATTTTATCAACCAAGTAGCACATCCAGAGTCGAAAGATTACGGGAAGCACTGGACCAGTCAACAGGTAGCTGACATGTTTGCGCCTTCTTCCGAGTCTGTTGATGCGGTCAAGGAATGGTTGGCACAATCTGGCGTCGACCTTCGAAGTGTAAAGATGTCCAAATCCCGGAACTGGTTGACGTTTGACGCCACCGCGAGCCAAGCGGAGAAACTTCTCAAGACCGAGTATCATCTATATGTAGGTGCCTTTGAATTTTTTACGCCTTAGTCGGCGCTACGATTCCTCAATATTATTCCAAAACTCACGCTGATATTAACGCAGAAGCACGATGCGGGCCATGAGCATATCGCATGCCAGGATTACAGCATTCCTTCTCACCTCTCAGAGCACATAGATATGTAAGTACACTGTCTCGTTTAATTCTGCCACTATAGCATCGTGGCCTCTGTACGTAAACATTATCGGACTGTTCTAACTTGTGTCAGAGTAACTCCAACTATTCACTTCGATAAGAAAATCGGAAGTCCAAGAAGAACTCAGCACCACCATGATCTGCCGCCTCCCCTGCGGGAACTCAATCGAAGAGCTGAGCTGAGCAAACGACAAGATTCGAAGGTAGTGGATTCTAGACCACATGCGAAAATTGGATCTGCAAATGATCAAAGCAACCCCAAACAAGGCGCAACGGTATCGAATGCGTTGATGTCTTTGGAGAACTGTGATACTAGTACGTGCATTCTGCTCTTATATTGTGCACGCGACCTCTTTTTGAGACTCCCAGTGTTTCGTTGCCTACCTGCCCTCAATAGGTGGATCTTGAAGACATACACTAACGTTATACTAGTGATTACACCAGCATGTTTGCAAGCTCTATATAACATGCCGCCAGGCTCTATGGCCATGAGAAACAATACGCTAGGTGTAGTCGAATATACCCCGCAAGCATTTCTCCAATCGGATCTCAACATGTACTTCAAGCAGTTCGCTCCAAGTTTGACTCAAACTGCACCAAACGTCAATCTCATCGATGGGGCCATTGTGCAAACTCAGAATCAGAGCTTTAATTTCAACGGAGAGTCGGCTCTGGATCTTGAATTTGCTATGGCCCTCGTTGCACCACAGCAGGTGACGGTTTATCAGGTCGGTGACACCGTACAGGGCGCGAGCTTCAATAACTTTTTGGACGCCATCGATGGTAGCTATTGCACTTTTCAAGGCGGAGACAGCAAAGACCCAAATATTGATGGCCAATACCCAAGTAATCAACCAGGAGGTTTCCAGGGGCCAGAAAATTGTGGTGGATTTTCCTCCACTAATGTCATTTCCACCAGTTACGGAGCCAATGAGGCCGACCTATCTACAAAATACGTCACTAGGCAATGCATGGAATACATGAAGCTTGGGCTTCAAGGAGTCTCGGTTATTTACTCATCTGGGGATTTCGGCGTTGCAGGAAATGGCGGAGCCTGCATTGATTCAGTTACAGGGGCGTACAACAACGGAAGCAAAGGCTTATTTAACCCATCTTTCCCTGGTGTCTGCCCTTATGTCACCAGCGTTGGAGCAACTCAGGTGATGAATGGGAGTTCAGTAAGGACGCCTGAAAGTGCTTCTGAACGTGTTATATTCAGCGGTGGTGGGTTTTCAAATGTCTTGTAAGCACCCTATTTCTTTCCCTGTGTGCGACAAGCCAGTTCGCTGATCCCTAACAGCTCCATGCCATCGTATCAGCAGAAGGCTATGGCAACATACTTCGCCGAGAATCCACCAAGTTACGGTGCAGATCGTTTCAACAACTCCCAGAAAGTTCGAGGCTATCCCGATGTTTCTGCGAATGGTGTCAACTACGTTACAGCCGTGAATGGGAAATTCTCCTTGGCTTTTGGAACATCTGCCTCGGCTCCTACATTCGCATCTCTACTCAACATGATCAACGAGCAGCGAATCGCCTCAAATAAGTCACCTGTTGGGTTTGTCAACCCAGCACTCTATGCAAACCCGGGCGTCATGAATGATATTACCAACGGTGGAAATCAAGGATGCGGCACACCGGGCTTCAATAGCACAAGCGGCTGGGATCCTGTCACGGGCCTGGGGACACCAGATTTCCCGTCCATGATGCAATTGTTCATGAGCTTGCCGTAGAGAGACAAGCACTTGTCTTTGCTGTTGAATTCGATATTTACATACCATAGATAGCTGATACTAGACTTTAATATATTACTTAGTTACTCTGATCACTTTGGTGTCAGTACATCTGAGCTATGGGGTGTGTTACTTCTACTGAGCCTTTTTCAAATCAGTTACAATAGAGCTGATATTATGTCTGTTCAAAGTCACAATATCGCCATCTTGCCAGATCTCGACAATCCTTGTGCCATCTTTCCAGCCCAGCCTTAACATCATCGATAGACCATCTGCTGCAAGGTCAATGGAGTTTCCTTCATCATATGGATGACTTGGTATTGCAGCTACCAGCAGAGGGATTGACGGAGAAGTTCCGTGATTCACGGAAAAGCCATCCTCGAATTTAAGCTCCCACAGCCCGGGAGTCCATCTCCCACACCACTCTTTGGCTGCCACTGTTACTGACCGCCTACGGTCGATCAAAGGAACTATAGGCGCTACATCGGTGGGCATTGGCCAGCCTTTCAGAGATGCCATTGCCGCGACCAACTTATCACGAATAACATCCCCGGCAGCTGAGCTCGTCATGACGCAAATGCCTCCTCCGTCCGGTATCGATACTTTGTAATTTTCGCTTCTGCTCTTGCTCTCGATGTCGCTGAGATTAGCATACCCAACTACAATGCACCGATAACCGGGATCGTTTCCACCTGTATGCCAGAAGTTATTCCCGTCTTTCGCAGCGCACCATCCTAGCGCCATTCCATTATCTTCCACTTCAGTGAGCATGATACGAGCCCACTTTTGCTCTAGGAAGTCTCCAGACTTCAGACTCCGCTGAGCAGCGTATACTGCCCGTAGGAGATCCGACGGCGTGGTCCAGAGTCCTGCTGCTGCGGCTTCGGGCTGTGCGTGGTGACCGGGCTCGCAAGATACTTTGCCATTCCAGTACGAGGAGGCGTAGTTCTCCTCTCTGGTTGGGAGGAGCTGGAATGTGCTTCTGCTCATTTCCAGAGGCGAGAAAAGAGTCTCGTGCATGATCTCGTGGAAAGGCTTCCGCAGGTGCGTCTCGAGGACGAGCTGGACAACGGTAAATCCTCCTCCGGAATATGAAAATCGGGTTCCTGGTACGAAATCTACGGTTACGGGGATATTGTTGGCTGGTGGCTCGCCGCGAAGGATTTGCTCTGTCGTTGGGATTGGAGAGTTGGGGTAGCCTGGGAAACCACAGCATGAGAGACCTGACATATGCGAGAGCAGCTGGCGAAGAGTGATACATGATGCCATGGTATAAGTTCTAGGTGTTGATATCCACGATATTTGGTCGTGGCTTAGATACTGAGATATTGGTACGTCAAGATTTAGGGTCTCTTCTTGACAAAGCTTGAGGACGGCCATGGCTGTCATTGATTTTGATATACTGGCGGCTTGGAATAGGGTATCGTCGTTTAAAGTGGTGGCCTCTGGTGAAGCAGGGTCACGACTGGGTGATCCGAAAAGTTTGGCAGAAATGGTTCCTGCATCCATGATTGCGATGGAGACGATTGGAGCACCAAGCTTGACCAGCGTGTCATGAACGGATTCAGTTTTGTCTGACTGCGATCTAAGGAGGTGCTCAAGGGTGCTGAGAACATCTTCACTGCCCGATTTTGGACATTGCAGAGCCATGATTTGTCTCTCTAAGTGTATTTTCTTCTTCTGTGAGATTAAGCGACAACGACTGGTGGTTCGTCCGTGTCGGATACTGTTTTGTTAGTGTGAAGTCTTTATCTTGTGGTCCTGCACACGAAGCAGCTGAGGTTCGGCTGTGGCCTTATCTTGCGAATTGTCTTGGTATAACAACTGGTCTTGATACATCGCCCTGATTGGTGGGAGTATTGAGCAGCTGATCGCTACTTTGATTTCAAGCGGGCTTCTCTTACTGGCACAGGTCCGGTGCATCTAAGTACCAAGTCAATTATTCTAGCAGGTATTGATTCGTTTATTACTCATAAATAAGTGACTATATGTTTGTACAACTGCAGATTACTAACTCCAGGCAGATACGAAATGAGATAGGTTATACCAACACACTTTTCGAACTGAGCTTCCCTTAAGCCCCAAGTCAGATATCCCTAATATTATAACCCAAAATATATACTCAAAAAATGGTAAACATTTGAAATCATAAAGTAGTACAAGGTAAAACACTATCCTACATACTCTAGATGTAAGCTGTATCACAGTGAGTGTTCGACAATCAACAAGCATACAAGTCAACAGAACGCGTTGGATGGAATTACATACTCTACATCCAGAGTAATCCCAATGGCGGAAGCACATCGAACCTGGGGGTCACCCAGAGATGCCTAGGGTAATTCGAGGATAAGCTAAAGTCTCAGTCGAGAAAACAGACTCATAGTCGTATAATTTCTCCTTGGGGGCACATTTTTGGCTTTACACACATCCCCCAGCTACAGACAGTGAGGTGTGAAACATGGATTTTGCAAAGACAATGCCCTGCTTGTAGGCCGCTATATCATCTGTAAGAATAAGTACCCTGTAGATTTCCGCGAAGGCTCTGTGGTGACGAGACAAACAACCTATAGCTGTGTATCTACGACTTAATTCGAAATTAATCGCTTTTAGAGTTGGTGGCAATAATGAAGCAGACTGGTTTTCTACTCCACAACTCTTCACGAAGTACGCTCAGTAACCCAACCTGCAGCATACACAAACGAAAGACGTAGCAAATTCCAAAGCGACATCAGAAGTAGACGTGTCCAACTAGCTCCAGAATGACACGCTTGATAGCAGGAGAGTTGACAATGGTTGCTACAACCCCAAACATTGCACCAAAAAGCTCAAGAATTGCACAACGCAGTATGGGAAACCCAAAGCCAGAGGTCTCTCCCGAAAGAGGATGCCACGCGTGTACAAACCACTCCCAGTCATACAGGAAACAGTTGTACAACCAAATCATCAGCAACTATACAATCAAGTCAAGACGGTTCAACAGGCATCCAAAAACAACATCTCAACAGCTATTACTTCTACCTCGAAGACTATCCAACCCAGAGCGCCAACCCTTAAATACGAGCCCTACGACGCACTTACAAACCTCAACCCTCGTGGTTCACCTCGATACGCCTTGAAAAAGTCCCTCACCCTCCTGGCGGCCGATGGACATATTATGAAGTTCAACCCTGGGCATGGTGTTAAGCTTGTTAAGCAGAATCGAGGCGGACAGTGCAAAATTGTGACGCTATGGGATCGGCGGGTGGTGCTAGAGGTAGAGGTTTGGAGGGATTTCTTGAGTGAGGAACCGCTGTGGGCTTCTAGGACAAGCAGGGTCAAGATGATGGCGAAGGAGGTAGGGGAGGCTATCCTGGCGTGGTTTGGTTTGATCAGAGACGAGTCAGTGTAGGAGTGTCAGGGAAGGAGAATGAAATGTCGAGAAGTGGTGAGGGGTGGAGGCTAGGCGGCTAATTGAATAGGATATTTGGCGAAGCATTGTTTGTTCGCAGCCATCGCGCAGCACGAGAGGGCAGTATGGGTACTAAGCCACATTACAGCAGGGTGGCGGATAGGATTAGTTGAATCCAGAAATAAGGTTTTCATGAAGAATGAAAAACCAATAAAGATATGATGAAATGGGTATTCAACGTCTCGATTCTACATAAGAATAGAGGTTCCTTTATCTGTGCTAGACTTTTTCGTCGCCCGTGCTGCTTCATTTCCAACTTCTGTGCTTTGACAGCCACGAACCACTCGCCTGTCAAGAGGAAATCCAGTTCTATCCAGCTCTATCCTGTTCTAATCCAAACATCCCAAAGCTTATCTTCAAAGCCTAATAGATTCTGCTATAAGATGGAAACTCCCGCGCCTATTGATAGGTAAGGTATGGCGTGATATCGTCATGGGCGTCCCAGGTACTGCATGCAATGGGAAGTTTCGCCCAGCCCGAGCAGGGGACGGTATTTTGTCCATCTTGAGATGCCAATCTCGAAAGGTATCGAATACACCTCGGGGATATAAGCAGGTGAACGAAGGAAGGGCAGGCCCAGAGCGAAGAAGGGTTCCTGGGCTTCCTGCTGTCATACTCCGAGCTTCCTTAGTGTCGAATCCTCCAGAATACATGCAATACCCCGACCCACAAAGCCCATCATATGCGCCATGGTACTTTAGAGAATACAACTTGGCTATCCCGATCGGGAAAATATGAAACCCCACAGCTTCCATGATCTCAGCATTAGCTATATCAAGAATAGCTTTGAGACTGGGCGACGGTTCCGTTTGGGTTGTCTTTCCTCATTGCAATGTTGAGGAGAGCTGCAAACCCAATCAAAGCAATTACACCTGCCAGAGCACCGAGGACAATAGGGAGTGTCTGCGTCATTGTATTGGTATGCTTTCAAGACTAAGGAGAACTAGAAAGATCGATTATCGAAGACCTCGGTAGAAAAAAATCGGAACATTCAAGAGAATGACAGAGTGACCGAGTCGAAGGGATGCAAGAGATGGATCTATGCGGTTTTGATACAGATAGTGATGAAAACGTGGGAGGTCATATCTTGCGCGTACATCTGGGAGAGGGGTTCTTTAAGCTGGTGTGTGGGCTGACAAGCTCGATGATGCCTCGTATTAAGCAGGGATCAGCATCCACGCATGCACACAGGTTCGTATCCATCAGGCACACTCCAATTCGTTCAAAAAGCTCACAGCAACTTGCTAGCTCTGACCCGGCCTCGCAGAACCGGTAGTCTCCTCCACTCGGAGGCCGTTTGTGCCTGGCTAAAGAAACTTAAAAGGGCACTTCGTCAGCCCCGAGTTTGCCGATGCCGCTTGGCTTCCGGGCATGTCGCAACCCTACGGGCTGCTCGTAGTTAGAGGATATTGTGGCATCATTTCCAGGTCGGTAAATGTGATAGGACAGGCGTCTATTATGAATCAAGGTATTACTACTCTGGATTTTGGGAATGAACTCGACGACGTGTTATTTTTGAGATGACAGACTTAGGATTTTTTATCATATGTGATGGACTATGAGCTAAGTTGCCCCATGTCCGGCTCAGCTTTTCGGTTAGTGATTCAGGGGTTCTTGGGCAGTGGCTGTACAGTACATGCCAGAACTTGGCTTTTTGTGAGCATGACTCTGCAATTGGAAGTCTATAAGGCAAGAAACCTTCACAGTTCCAAGACTTGGCCGATAAAGTGTTGCGCAAGCCAAGAGCAATGCAGTCTCGATACCAGATGGGGTGCTGTTGAGTTCCTTGAGTTGCCAAGAGCAAGCGGAACGATGATGTGTCTGTGATCAATGAAAGGCATCGGGATGCTTTCAAACGGAAGCAAGATGTGCGAAATTTCAAAAGGGGCACCTTTGCGGCGAATAGTACTAAATGGGGGGGTATCATTATTTCCGATGAAACTACAAATGGCTAATACGCAACACCTATGTACTCACCCATCCTTTGGTGGCGGTGTAGGCCCTTCATCCAGCTCAGGAAACGGCTCAATATCATCCACCTGGCGTCTCTTTTCCGCTCTCTTCTCTTTATCAACCCCGATTTGGCCTCCCTCTAGCTCCTTGAGCGGCTCCAGCGGCTGCAAAACCCCTTCTTCTGGTGGCTCAACACCATCTTCCAACTCCCCACTGCGTTCCAGCTCCTTCTTTGCTCTCTTGTTCATTTTCTTCATAGCCTCAGCTGTCAATTCCTGTCTGAACATGCGCTCTCGTACATCCTTCTTCCTAGTTTTGTGGTCCCCGATAGTGATCAACACTCCGGCAGTGATATTACAAGTGATACTACAACACAAAATTACTGTTGTAAGAGCAAACGGACGGACATGATATGAGATAGCCCAAGTGCAAGTCCCGAGTGCGATTTGGAGCAAGGAGTGACAATCGAGCAGCACTACAATTGCCACAAGTAGTCGCAGAGGAAACGCGTGATGTGTAGCCGTTTCATGCGGTTTGTAGAAAGAGTGCGATTTTGCGAATTTCTTTTGGTGATGTGTGAGCTTCTTTACCTGCTCTGGATTGAGCACGCTGAACTCGGCTTTTTCATCCAAATCGTCCTGGGTTTCTTGCGCCTGGCCTTCCAAGTCCTCAGGTTGCACAGCCGGGAGGTCGTTCTTGTTATGAAGCTTAGGGAGTGATTTTTCTCTCCTTAGTCGCCATGTGAGGTGGTGATAGTGGGCGATGAAGCACATGTGGTAGGTGTCTACGGTTCTGAAGGGAGCCAGCCCGTCGCCCATGATGGCAAAGAGAGCAACGAGGACGTTATCAATTATATTAATGAGATAAGATTGTCGGCCGCCGACATTGATCCAGCCTGTTTGTATTAGACATGGTATCCAGTGAGAAAGTCCTGTCAGAAATCAACTTACCAATAAGAAATAGGACCCATGCGAGACCGAAAAGGGTAATCAATGTCGCGTAAATAGTGACAAACGCTCCAAGGGCTTGACTTCATCAGCACAAGAGTTCGAAAACACGGTGATGTCAACTTACGAGTTCTGAAATACTGTCCGAAGCCCTTCATACCACGCTTGAATTTCGATCTTTTCGAATGAAGCATGTGCCTGACATGATCATTGAGTTCCAGCTTTTCTTCCTCCGTCCAACCTGGCAATCTTACACCATGAGGTAGCACCGCATAGTACTTGTCATTGACTCTGGATGTCAGCGTGCTGAGGGTTGCTCCCGTAGTGGTGCGGGTAGCACTTGGCCTCGCTGTCGCTCTACCTGGCGGTTGTGCTGATTCTACTCCGTCGTCACCACTGGACGTAGAGTCCGCAGAATCCCATTGAGGGCGAGTCAAATTATAGGTTGGGCGTCGATTTAAGTACTTTCCAAGATCAGGGATGAAGAGAGAGTTCTGCACATTGGTGAGGGTTGAGAGAGTAGCAACTTCAGGATCTAAGAAAATTGAATTAATTGCTGTTATATCCACGATGACGATACACTTACCGACGAGATCTAACAGGTCCACAAGATCGGTATCATATTCGCGTTCATTTATGGACCCAGGACGCACTGCTGAAGTGACTGTGGCGTTGCCGATGTTCGTTCTCGCTCTCCGCAACGGCCGCCAGCGGGAAGGCGGTGGCTCATCTATCGCAGCAGAAACCTGCGTGATTTCACCGGGGCCAGTTTGGTTACTCGTAACTGGGAAGCTTGGAGATCTCAATTGCCCATCAGTTGGGGAGAAAGTTTCCTCTGCTACATCGGCCAGCTCTGAGCCACCTCCCAAATTCCCGGCCTCTCCGGGAACATGAAGCCTCAATGGCGCAGATGAACTTCTGTTCCTCCCAACGCGCTCGCCGGGCTGTTGATTTGCCGTATTTCCATTACTTCGCCCCGCAATCGGCTCTTCAATTTGCGTCACTGTCTGATTCGAAGTCCGCCGTATCCGGATGCTCGGTCGCTGCGCATAATCTTCAACCTGCACACTATCCAGGACTCCAGCACCAGCGGAATTTCCGCTCCGACTCGAAATTCCTGAGCCGGCTCTTCCTCTCCCATGTTGCTCCCCTGGTGGGAACTCTGGCGATGAGCCAGGCGGCGAAAGATACCCATCCGTCATGGCGTATTAGGGACAACGCGTAGCATTGAATGCAGAGGAAAGGAAAACGGACGCGGGAGAGATGAGATTGATAAGGTTTTATCTCTGGCTTCTAGATCTCTGACGGTTTTAGATCAGAATCTTGGAAGAGATAGTCCGCCGTCGGGTGGAGCGGTTTATACGTCATGCGGCTTTGTGAGTGGCCAGTGCTGGAAGATCGGCTCAAAATCTGACGACGGCGTGGATTGAGGCGAGGCTTAATCAGCCAGAAGCATTGGGAATCATGACTGACGCGTGATATTGTAAGCCAATGCCGAGAGGAGGCGGATCCCAATGAAGATATACCCCGGGACAAAGTTCTCTCAGACCAAAAATCAATTGAAGATCTTTCGATGTTGAGCTGCAAATCTCCCTTCTCCGAGCCGAGAAAGCTTAATGTTCGCCCCTTTTTGTGGGGCCGTTTTGGCCTCGTCTCAAAGCACAACAACAACCTGGTCGAATAGAGGACTCGCATCTGATAAAACCCTCCGTATTGTCGAGAGACTAGAACCAAGTATTTAAACCACAGGGTTTCATTGATGTTTACGCTACTGGTTACACTGAAAATTAAGCACCTGAAGATCAGCAACAACATTCTAATGAACCGCCCCTCCCATGACGACAATGAATACAACACATAAATAATCGAAACGATCCAAAAATACCAACAAGCCAGGTACTCTTTCAGGGCATCCAAAACCTTCTAAAATACTCATCTACTTCTAGCAGTCTGCAAATATGAACCCCGCGGCAAGTCCAAAGATGGGTCCCCAAAGACTCATCACACTGGTAATATAATCCTTCACGGTACTGCAAGAGTAGCCACTCGCGGGCTGGAAGTCTGAGTTGAGATGTGCCTCCATTTTACCTTGGTAGTCGTGATTCCACCCGTACTGCGCAACATAGTAGTAATCAGCTTGCATGCACTCCCAGATGTCACCCTGGTTGGCAATTTCATAGCTGCCGGTCCAGCCATTGTAAAACCTGTAGACCCAGTGCTTCTGTGTCCACTCCTGCTTCTGGACCGAGAGCATCTTGATGGCTTCGATGAAGCGGTTGCGCATGTCGTAGCCGTCGAGCTCGGCATTCGCAGTGAGGATCATGCTGAACCATTTGGGCTGCGTGCCTGAGTAGGGTGTCTGAACAAAGTCGCCCACTGCTTGTGATCCGACCCATACTTGATCGTTGTAGCATGAGACATCAATGCAGATGTCGTAAAGGTGATTGAGCACATCCCACGGGTTTATGGTTCCATAGTTGATGTGGTTGCGACCGATCAGCATGTTAGCATGAGGCTCGACCGGCGTTCCTCTGGCGGCTAGAGGGTGGGTTGGTGTGCCAGCTCTTGCTGTATGGCCATGGACAGTCGAATTGCTGTATCTTGTAACATTGGCAACGTTATGTTTGTACCAATCACTTCCAGGCCCCATATTCTTCTTGAATCGTGTCTAAATCTCTCATCAGTGTTTGTTCTTCTGTTTCCTCTACACATGTCGAGGACTTACCGTAATTCCCCAAACAGGATCTTCATATACTTCACAATTACGAGATTTGTTGCAATCTTCGATGATTTTGGTACTCGAAGAAGCATCACTTCGTCGGTACACGCTGGATTCGGGTGGTCAGGCTCCATATTGACAACTTCTTTGAGAATGATGCCATCACTTACCTGATTCCCTCCTCTTTTGGAAGAGGATTGCATGATACTGCTAGCACCGAGGCTAGGACAGCAAGGAGATGGTATTGCAAGCCCTTCATTATCGCGACTGAGGGAAAATGCAGAGTAGGAAAGTAGATTGAACAAGCGAGGCTCTTCGCAAGTAGTATCGAAGTGGGTTGTGAAAGTCTGATGATGGAGAATGATGGGATATTGAATGGGACTTTGAATAGAACATCTTGGGAAGGGGACAAGACGTTTTATATCCTCTCTCCCGCATCACATATTCGTTCAAGATAACCAAGCTACCAATTCAGCCATCCCTGGCTACACCAGAAAGGAGAGCAGCAGTCAGATTATGGGAAGCTAGTCGGCATGAAGCTCAATTCAACTAACGTCCACCACAAAGCCTCCATCGGATGGCAGAAACCGCAGTTCCGGATGACAATAAGCAGGTATCAAAGATTCTCCCATGTACCTTCCAAGTATCGTGATACTCTTTGAGCCAGACGACGAGAATAATCTGCACTTGCTCCCAGAATGGCAGCTGGTTGGCCACTCGCACGAAGGGACCGATGAGATTTTGATGAGGCGTAATTTTGTCACTCGCCGTTCCCCCGCTGAGGAAAGCACAATGCAAAGGCGTCGAATGAGAAAAGAACAAGAATAGGAATGAAGTCTTGGCTTGCTGGCATTGAGATACCTTTAATCTGCAGTTGCAGGTAGGGCTGAAACTATCGAGCGGGAGAGACTGCAGCCCCCTGAGACCAAGCCCAGATCTCGGGATGGCTTCATCCAAACAACAGTCTTGACCAGTGACATACTGTTAAATTTCCAGGGAGAGGCCGCTCAGCCCCTCGAATAAATTGCTTGCTTGCAGTTGCCGTGTAGCAGGGCTTAGGCGTTTAACAGGTTCCTCTGGTAACTTGTCCTTCCCTGCTTAGAGGTTGCATGAGGTACCAGCGAGGATTGGACGATATGAATGACGAGAGAACGCTAAGGAGTCTTGCTTTAGCCCCCAACATAGATAGACAAGGTTATAGGGCTGCAGGTGGGGGCGAGATATGGCCCCTTGGCGACGTCGACGACGCACGTCGCGTACGTAAATGGCTTCGAGAACGCCGGGAAAATTCCTACATATTCTAATTCCAGCATGCAAGATCTTGGCGTCGTATTTTCGACGATACAAATCCCATCCTTAGAAGTCCAAAGGTAATCCCCAATGCAGCGTGCTGTTTAAAGTGTTTTTTCTCGTTTCGATAGCGGCTTGGTGGTTGATAGCAAAGCTGACCTGCATGTATGCTTGTGCAAGCCGCAATTGATTTTACTTCTATGAATAGTAATCTCTATGGAAGTTGGAATTGAGAACTTCATAGCTATGTTCGCAGCTTCCATCCAGGATGGTCTTTAGGGTAACCAAGCGCGAGAAACTGAAAAGAGATGCTCTGAATGTCGACAGTTCATCTAGTGCTATTTATACACAACTGCGCAAGCATCTTTGCCCAATCAAATCTTGATAGTCTTATCTTAGAGCTGTTCAAGGTGCGAGTGCAAGAGCCACAGAAAAGCCCTGTAGGTCATGCAACTCTCATATATGTACGAAGCATACACTGTAATCTCCGTATTGGCATATATCTGAGTGAGAACTTTATCATCCGGGATATAGGCAAAGAGTTTGAAAATGACCATGCCGGCACGCCGTAGTATATTCGCCACTTGCTTGAATCGCAATCCACCTACAGCATTCGGATCACGTCTACAAGCAGCTAAGCATATGCCGCAGGTATGAGGCTCGCAGAATCATTTCCAAAGTCGACTTGACTTCGCATATAGCACCTGGTGAGATCGCAGCAAGAACAAGTTGGAAAATAATACAGGCGAATAGAGACAAGAGAATCGACCAACTTGTGCTCTTGGAAGGAAACTAGCACTAGCCCCGTTTTACTTCCCTGACAGAATATATATTTCAACATCGTGGGAATGGACCCACGGCTTCATGGCTTGAAAATGATATTGGAGCTGCGAATTCCTTCTAGTACTGGGGAGGAATCGTAATATACATAAACATACAGTATCATTCATACAACTTACTCAACCCTTCCACTTCTCATCACCGCTTCCAGTCCCCAATGTGCGCCAAAATAATCCTCGCCGCTTGCTCCGGGCTGTGCTGCCTTCCAATCGCCTCGACGAAATCCCCATCCGGATCCATCAAGTAGAAGTATATACTGTGGTCAACCAAATAGTCCTGTCCCTTCTGCACATTTTCTGGCGTCGAGAAATATACACGGTATTTCTTACATATGTCCTTTATCTGATCCCAAGTCCCGGTGAGACCTATGATCGCGGGGTGGAATTCCGACAGGTATTCGGAGAGCACGCCCGGTGTATCGCGTGCTGGATCGCATGTTATGAACAGGGGAAGGAGCGATGGGAGGGACGTTTGGGGTTGCGTAGGGTCGGGAGAGGAGACGAGGGGTGAAGCGTTGACGAGATCAATCATTTGTGCCATCTTGTCGAGTTCTTCGGGGCAGATATCTGGGCAGTGAGAAAAGCCGAAGTAAACCTGAGGTTCATATTAGATCCACGGTTCTGGGTCTGTGAATGATTTGGAGAATTACCAGCGAGTATCTCCCCTTCATCTCTCCATCTGTGAATTCCTTGCCCCGGTGATCCGTCAATGTGAAAGGGCCTCCGACCTTGGGCCTTCCCACGCCCTTTGCAGCTTCTGCGACTCGTTTTCGCTCCATACGTGCTTTCTCATAGCGGAAGTAGAAGATCAAACTCGCGCCGGCGGATAGGAATAGTATGCCTGCCTTCCAGGAGAATGGCTATCGAGGGGTATCAGCTGGCTATCGTGGAGGGGTCATTGGAGGAGAGCTTACACCTGACCGGTATCTCGACCTTTGCTCTTGTACGGTTTTATATGCGCGCGAGGATGAGGTGCTGAACGCCCTCTTAGAAGCAATTGCCTTGCGGAGACATTGTGGTTGAGAAGTTCGTAACGGTGTTGGGGAGCGTAGTGTTATCCGGGCACATTGGGTGGTTGGTATTTTCAATGGATTCAGGTATGTGGCATATGATGAGAGTAATCTGCTACTCGGTACAGCAGACTTCGACATGGTTGCTGGTGGTGAAGCGTTGGAAGGCACAAGTTAGAGGCAATGTCGTATGAGATCCAGAAGATTTCCAGAATGGAGCAGGGATCAGCTTAAGGTTGCTCCACTTTTCTTTTTACTCAGCCAAAGCGGCTCTTTAAAGACTTCATTCATATTCCTCACTTCAACCTCAGCTATAGAATGGAATTATCAGGAAGACTTTCGAATTAATTGTCTATGAAGCTGCTTCATTAATAGCGCTTGATGAATAATCCTACAAATACAGACATGTATCACTCTTCATGGCTCCGATTCCATGCAATCCCAAAGCTCGAGCTTTCCAAGCAAATGTCAGGCAATGCAATGCAATAAAGCACGCACGCATCTCTATGTGATGTGTCCTTACTCCCACGCTCAATTTATACGACTACCTCAGACAATAATTCAACAGATGAAAACCCCCCAAGACGCCACGCCCGAAAATGCTTCATGTCCCGTCGGAACATGCTTGCTCGCCCGACACGCCGTAACACTCCTCAAAATTCGCCCTGATATCGATTATTCATCTCAAATCTATACGGAGAATGGCAAAAAAAAACGAAAACAACTTTTGGCCCACTAAATCAATCCCGTCGACTAACTTGGCTTGCTGATGTTCGGCTACGCTCATCTTCCTCTAGCACGTCGCTCAATCTTGTTGGATGATGGTGACGAGGCACAGCTGCCCATTCAGGGGCAGATCCATAACCTTGACCAGAGTAGTCAACTGGAGGCCCAGTGGATGGAGCGGATGTTGGCGGTGCAACGCGACCAGCAGTCGACGTGGGTCCACGTCCGTATTCAACTCCAGAAACCGGGGGTACCGCTGGAGGTTGGCTTGCTCGCGCTCTTGAGCCTCTGATACATCGTACTCGTCTGTACCATCGTCAGAAACTGGGCCTTGATAGCGGATCTTATTCCCTCTCGCATCTCGAATAAATTGACCTTGGTCGTCAATCTCGTACTCCTCCTCACTAAACGCACCTTCTGAAGGGGAAGGACCGTACGCCGGATCACGTTCAACTGGGTGCAAAGACGTCCCTTGATGTTGCTGATAGAAGGCCTCAATCGAAGCCGGTTGAACTGCCGGAGCTAGGGATGATTCGTGTGAATTGGTAAAGGCCGGGTGTCCAGCGAGTGAAGAGGGTGCAGTGTACGCAGAAGTTGGCGATCTGGTCGAAGCTGCGCGTCTTTGAGTCTCAACAAAGGGATCAGCAGGTTCAGATCTTTGAGCTCTGGTATATTGTTGGTAGGCGACGTCACTATCGTCAACTGGTCCTTCGGGCTCTTGTGCTTGGCTGCTCGAAGAAGCGCCAGTGTATGAAGGACCATCTCTGGTTGGTGGTATATCACGGGTACTTCCGCCTCGACTTGGCACACCCTGCATCATAGGAACGACTTGGACACCACCAACCAGCGTTGGCTGACCTTCTCGCAGTGAGGCCGTTCTTTCACGCTCTTCCTGCTCTCGTCTTCCAAGCTCTTCCCACGCTCTTCGAGCTTCCTCTTTCGAGATTTGGAGCTCACGTCTCATTTCTGCTAGTTGCTTGTCGACGTTGGACTTCTCTCTCTCTTTTTCAACAGCATCAGCAATTGCAGCTGCTCGCTCGAGCCTTTCCTGCTCCAGACTATTTTCGGTCATGGCCTGTATTTCTTGTGCGCGCTCTTGCTCAGCCCTAGTTTCGAAGAACCACCGTTGAAACTTGCGCTCAGAAGATGCCCGCAGTCGCTGAAGTTCAACAACGGCATGGAAAAGGTTGGCGCCAGCTGCAGAGAGGTCAGTGACCTGCCTCGATAATTGCTGTGAGAGAGGATCTCGGTTGATCTCAGCACTGTTCTCTTCCAACCGCCGAATCCAGAATGAGGTCAGTCCCTCCCAGTGTGCCGACAAGGTCTCCCAACGCTCGAATGCATGCGGGAATGACGATCGTGTGGGGCCTGCTGCGGTGCTACCTTGGGGTGCAGCTGTGGAAGGTCCTGCGGCGCTGGAGGGACCTGGTTCAGCTGGAGCAGGTTGAGGTCTTGTGCGCGAGCTCTCTGTTGGTACAGGCCTAGGTTGTTGCTGCGATTGTGTTGGGCGTGGTCTGTTCACAGCTCCACCACCAATAGCGCTTCCGCCTCTGCCCACTCCTTCTAAAGTCTGGTTACCACCTCCACCGGATACTCGCTCGCCAGATCTCCGATCTGATCTTTGCGAATTGTCTGATATCCTCTGCCCTCCGGTGGTTCCCCAGAGACTCGTTGGGGCTCGCCACTTCCTCCTTGTTCCGGCACAGCGCCAGCAGCAGCTCTCCTTTCTGCGCTCCTCCTTCTATCAAGCTCAATCAGTCTAGATTCTTCCTCGGCTCGTTGCCTCTCCAATGCTTCTTTTTCTTCCCGTTCGATCTTCTTTCTAGCTTCTCTAGCGTTTCGCTCCCGCATGACATCCCTTGGACCTTTGATTCCAGGGGAGCCAGTTGTACCTGGGGGCGGGATGGTAGGTCTAGCGCTGGAACTGCCATTGTTGCTTCGTCCATTGCCTGTCGGGCCACCACCTGTCAAATCGGACATTGATGCGTTCTCCTCCACCAGATCGGGTGTGAATTGGTACGGAGTTCTTAAAGCTTGCTCGAGGGTATAAAGGATCGCACTAGCGGTGTTTCTGGAGATTCGCAATCGGTGACGAGGACGTTTCTCGGTTTCGTGAGGCTGATCTGGAGGACTTGGTTCTACTTGAGTTGTCGATGCAAGTTCTTCTTCGAAATCATGAGTGAGCTCACTTCTCTGGCGCTGTTCTTGCTGAGAGTATCTGATGCGGGGAGGAGGACTGATTCCGGCGGATGCTGCTTCGATATGAGTTCGCCGAAGAGGACGCTGCTGCTGGCGCTGCGGTGTTAAATAGTCGTTTACTTCGTAAGAGTCGTTAAAAGGAGAAGGAATTGATTTCGTCAGAGCTGCTGCTTGCAAGTTGTCTTGGGGTGAGGTAGACAAGTTGAAGGCTCTTCAGAGATTTCCCTGTGGAGGGAAAATGGGAAGGCAATGGGCGGGCGTGAACTAGGTCGGTCGATAGTAGTCGCTGTGTAGTTGCTTTGGGATTCGAGGATTTTGGTGTGGATTCCACACTCCCGGGAGCAGGCAGGAAGACAAGCAGGCAGGCAGGCAATGCAAAAGATAATCAATGCAGACAGGTTTGATGCGATTGAAAAAGGGTGCGCGAGGGGGTTGGGAAGTGAAGTGAAAATAAGTGGCTGGGGCCGACGCCTAACACACGCGCGCACGAAATCCACGGGCAGCAGAAACTTGGACTGCACTGGATGCGAAAGATGGAAGAGAAGCTGCCTCTCGTGGGGACGACGAATTGTCGAACATGCTCGTTCGCGATATGGTGGTCAATGGCAAGATGGAGTTGGTTTGGTGTTGGAGGTAAGGAAGATGCGAACGAAGCACGAAGGGAGCGCAGTCGCAAAGTGAAAGTGAAAATGAAAGTAAAAGCGAAAGTGGAGGGAGGGCAGCAGAGGCTGCCGGTGTCTGACCAGGACCAGGAAGCAGTGTCCAGCACTCACTCCTGCACCACCTCCACCACCTGCACCACCGAGCTCCAGCTGCAGCTGTAGCTTCAGATTGCGTGCAAGAACCGGCTCCTCTCGCTGCTTCCACCCTCAGTCCCATATACTTCCGCCGCAAACTTACTTACTCGGCGATTCGAGTACTGCCGCACATGGTCCTGCTCAGCTCTCACAATAGGGTTGCACGCTATCAGCAGCCATTCAGCCCTCAGCCTAGCATCTAGCATCTCGCATCTCTCGTCTTCTTCTCGGATTGCTTTGGGAGCCGTTATGTCATCTCTCTTCTGCAATTTCTCTCCTCCGCTTTCCCATGGATCATCCTGTTCGCGACCACCATTCGTCGTTCTGCTTACGATGGTCAGGTCGGGTCTGGATGGTGTCCTTGCTTGGACGGCAGACATGCGCGTAGGGTTGGAATTCCAGGGTCTGCGCCCAGAGAAATTGGGGAGGTTGGTGCTCGGCGCCGGCTCACACATCCACCCCATACACGCGCTGCCACGACTGAATTTCTTCTGCTCGCTTCCAAACGGATTGAGACTGGGATTGTCATTGGGATTCCCAATCGCCCGTGTTGGGTGGAATCTCCGTTGATCGAGATCCCTCGGCCGCCGGGATGGGAGGTCTATTGCCATTGCATGTCTCTGCCTCTCTCAGTCTACTGTACTGTCGATAACACAGCTGTTACTATTCCTCCTCTGCGCTGCTCTCAAGCTCATCCGTCTGCCTTCAAACCTTGCATGTCGCCTCGGCAATGACATAACCCCCGTCTGTGTCCAGGTACAGGTCCAGGGCATGAACAACTACGGGCTTTCCGTCCCGTTGGCGTGGTGCGGCCAATGAGAGCCTCAAGACGACCGTCGCAAGCAATAAGCTTTCAAACGAGCTTGTGGGAGGGCAGTGAAACGATTCGGCTCCTTGCATCAGGTGACTCGGAGCCCTCGAAATGTTTCATTGTACCTTTGCTTTCGAGTCATCAGCCGAAATTGCTGAAGAAACGTGTTTGAAGGAAATCGTGGAGGTTGGGAGTCCAAGGCTTCGTGTAACTACTGCATCCACTGACAATTTTATATTTTGCTGGAATCTATGTTACCAAGGGGTAGCAAGTGTCTTAGGCTGCCGAGTAGTATTAAAGCAGTAAGTGCGAGACGACTTTTCCCTGTTTACTAGGTTTCTCTTCTTTGCTAGTAGCAAATCAATGGCGTGTGTACGTCACTCTGTATAGGATATTTATCTTGGACGTTTAAAGCACCTTTTCGACTTACTTTTTCTACTTTGTTCACCTCCAACCCGATTTCCCATAATCTATGACCCTAGGTCTTGTTCATCAGTGTATGATAATCTTACCTTCGTGCACGTTTCTTTCACCTGCAGGGATCTGGTCAATCAACCGCGAGTGGACTCTCTTGACACCTCGTTGATTATTCTACTTCAGATCTTTGACCATTCTATAGTGAGTCTACTCGGAAGGGTGATCTGTCTAGTCGACTTCTGTAGAGGATGTTCATGAAACCATATACAAGAAGGAATACTGAAAATCTCCTCACAATCCACTGCATAAAAAAGCCCCTGCCTGATTCTGCTTCATTCCTTACACAATAATACTGCCTTGACAACAAGTTTGTATTTTATTCTACAACGCCTTGAGCTTATCTTATCTCTGATTTTTCCAACCTCTCATTGCCATCACGCGGAGCACGATCCTGCAGATGTTGGATCGGGTTTCCCCGCAGCTGTCTCACTTTCGCGGGGGTAGTTTTGCGTGCATATTCAGCTCATGCATCTGTCTCTCAATACTCCCGAGATCGAAGACACGTCTTCGATCAATAATGAAGCCAATAATATGTTAATATCAACAAGAATTCTGCAAGGCTGAGCAAAAACAGATTATTGAAGCAGAAAAGGGTCGTACATCCATGCAAGGCTGCAAGATGGTAGACTATATGAAGATGCTGCAATCGTACTGGATGTGCAAAGATTCTCTGCTCTCTCATATTCAGTACCATATATTCACATTTCCAATCCACCTACCAGTTCTTCTACTACAACCTACAAGATGCAGATGCACCTAAGTATGTTCCATCATGTGCACATTCATATTCACGCACAAACTGTTACGTTGCTCCTCTATCCCATATGATAGACAAGAGAAGCAGGACTAACAAACCCTCCTATCCAGCTGAACCCACATCCCTCGCAGCAAGCACCTCCTACGAGATGAACCAACTCCCCTCTACAATTGCTACGATGATCTTTGATAACTGGGCTGCAGCCCAAACAAGCTACTGCAAGCTCTGCCTTCCCGTCCTTCTTACTGCTAAATCTAACAATCTTACGAAGATGTTGACATGAGCAACGCTTTCATTGCGCTCTCAAAGCTCGCACACGAGGAGGTCAAAAGGATGCAGCGGAAGCGCTTGATCGTTGGGAGTGGACGTATGCTTGAAGGCCGGATTGGAGAGGAACTCGGGAGGCTATGTAGGGAGTGGGGGAACGGAGGACAGGGGTGGTGATACTGTGGTCTGGGAGGCGAGGTGCAAATTGAATTCGAGAATGATGATTCTCTCTGTCTCACAGATCTTGCCAATGTGAGAGATTCTTTGCCTCGCAGTCTATGGCTTCGACAGTACCGCTATACATGTTTCTCTAAGGATTCAAGAGAAAAATAGGTGGATGTAAATAGCTCTCGACACTTGGTGTTCGGTTTGGTTTTTGTGAGAGTGGGCACCATAACACTTCCTATTTTCCAAACCAATCAAGTGAAGATTCAATTTCGATATCTGAAAAACAAGCAGGGCTTAAACGGCATTTCAAAATGTCTAATAAAACTTTCACAAACAATACGCTCGATTCAAGAAAACCCCTTCTCCACAACCTCTGCAAACTCTCCCAACGTTTTAAACTTTCCCGCCAACGCTACCTTCTCTTTATACTCTGCCCAGCTACCACCCATCATTGTCTCGTCACCTCTCCTCATAATCCATACGCTGGGCTGCAACCCAAAGCTTTTGGCCGGCACGTGGTCATGAATTAAGCTCTGGGCCACCTTCAGAATCTCCTCCTTCTTGGCCCCGAAGTTCTTCTGCGCGTTATCAACCAGGTACTGAAAGTTGCGCAGATCCGGCTTGTAGGACCCGATATCCTCAGCTGTGAAGATGCCATCGAAGTGCACGCCAGCTAGAGGGCCTGACAACGTGCGTGAGAACGATGCCTTGTCGACGTTGGAGAGTACCACGAGCTTGTAGTACTTGGCGAGAACCTGCATGGCTGCCACGGTATCTGGGAATGCGGGCCAGGATCCAATGGTAGCACCGAAGGCAGTGGCTTCGTCCTCGGTGTGTGGGAGCGAGAGCTGCGTAGCGAGGCGCGTGTAGATGGCAGCCAAGACTTTGGGGTACGCAAGAGTGGGGTTCTCCTTCTGGATCTCGAGCTCGAGCTCTGCGTACGCCTCCAGTATGAAGGTGCGGTTCTCGGCTTCTGACTTGGAGGACGGGTGGTTGGGGTGTGTGGATGGGAGCTGGGAGATCAGCGGGAGCAGGGCGAAGAAAATACCGCTCTCCCAGTCTATGAGCGTGCCATAGATGTCGAAGCTGAGGACCTTGAACTCTTTGGGGTTGAAAGACATGGTGGGTAGCTGTGCTTTGGGGGTTGTTGATTGATCTGATTGAAGTACTGGGTGTGTGAGGATCTGAGGTGAGATTTATAGAGATGCAAAAGTGGCACTTTGCTAATGCTGCAAGCTGGCAAAGGCGTAATGTCAATGGCAAGTCAAGCCAATTGAAGTGGAGTGCATAAGCGTTGTCGCTTATTTTCAGGGGCTTGAGCCGAATGACTCCTTCGGCCTGGAATATCTGGGTCGAAGAAGGGAAATGGAGCGCTCAATATCATGGAAACTTCTAGATATGTTTATTTTAGTTTGAAACTATCGTCTGGGAATAGCTATGGTGGCTACCATCAAGGAAAGGGCGTGGCTTTCGGGCTCGCCATCTCGGCCTCCTGTGCCGCCCGTGGGGTCATGTGAGCAGATGAGATATGCAGAGATTCTAGAGCTCCTTAAAGGTACATTAAGACTAGAAGTCAACCCACTTAAACCAGGGTGGAATTTAGATGAATAGATGAGCAAAAGTTGTCATTGAAGCGTGCCTGCTAGAACTGGCTTCGTTGGAATGACCCTAAGCACTGTTTCTTGATTGGAAAAATCTACATTGTGTTTCCAATACAAGGCAGTGAACAGACTCTTCATGCTAATTGAATCAAGAAACCGATATTCGACTAGCAGAGCAAAGGTTTGGTAAATCTAAAGTCTATAGATATCTGAAATGAGGAGCATTAAGGATCAGAAGATGATGCCGTCTCAGTAGAAACATAATTTCGGGGTCATCTGCAGGATCTGACATTGTTTAATCTTCTTCCATATTAAATGGTGTCTTACAAGGGTGTAAGCAGTGGGATGGACGTCAATCATCGCTTTGTTCACGTGAGTTGACTGACGCCAGTATCTCATCAGTGCAACTGAAACATGCCATAGCATCGGAAGGTTTCAAGAGTATCAATGAAGTGGCATTCACACTATGAGATCTCTGCACCTCGGCCATCGAACCCAACATAACACGCCCTAAGCCTCTCTGTTCATTTGTTCCCTGCTATCACACGCGATCTGACGAGCTAGAGTAGAACCGACAACTTTGAAACCCTATCACGATATTTAGAGAATCTGCGGAGCTTACAACCATGGGTTGCTTGAAAATCACGGTGGCCTAGTAATTCTTTCCTGCTGCTTTCGCATTTATCTTGAGCGTTTTACATTGTCTGGAGAGACCAAACACTGACTTATCAAAGAGTGAGGTGCGCCAAGCTCTCTTTCATTCACAGAGGAGGGGAAGCAGCTGCTATCAACTCTAGTCAGCGATGTCTAGAATCCATGGCTATGGAACCCTTTGTTTGTTTTGACTCAACTAGTGAGTGGGAGGCTTGGGCAGCTGCTGGTTCGATGCTCATGCGCCACGCTCATCGATCAAGATTAGTATGTGGAGAACTACTTTCATACCTGATTCATGAGTAGCCGAATTAATTTTCATCTGGAAAGACATTATTATCACGAGGAGGTTTTAAGATCTACAAGGTTTTTATGGCCACTGTTCTTGAGAAGTTAGCTCTCAGAGACATGGAGAACGCAGCGTTTCATCGAGGCAATCTTGACATAGAGTCTGGGAACACGAGGGTGAGTGGGCAGAGGAATGGAGTGAGATGAAGGTCTTCGATAGATCTCATAGCTAGGAAAGAAAAAGACTCTGTTACGGCTGAAACTCGAGCTTTGTTATCTTCATGGCTCCGAATCCAAAGTATCCAATTTCATCAAGTAGTCTCACGTCTGTATGAAGAACTGAAGTTTACTCTAGGGATCTCTAAATCGGCCAGGAGACGACGCAGACACGAACGTCGTCCTTTGCAGCCAGTCTTGTTTTGGAAGATCGCAAACCTGCCGCAAACCACCATTGTTTGCCAGAGTCTTCCACCCACCATAAATAAAACTTCAAGGAAACATACAATCAACCAAAAACCTAAAATCATGTTTCAGTCTGTGAACGAGGATTTCGGTGACTTCGGTCGAGGAACGACAGTGGGCGACTACTTCGGATTTCTTGGTACTCTCGTAAGCTTTCCTCTCATCTCTCTAGATCACCTCCAAATTATACATGATTGGCAACTGCTACATGGTATAATTTCTGCGTACTAACGGAGAGATAGCATGAGATGATCAAGGACCCCCTCGTCACCAAAGAGGAGATGTCGGAGGCAACTTCTGCACTGAGGAGTATCGAATCTGCATGGCTGTACAATCCTCACATCTCCACCTGTCCCGCCATCGAAGGAGCCAAGCTGGGAGGAATCCTCGTTCGTTGGTCTTGTGGTTTATACAACAGCAAGACTTTTGTCACCAATGATTACTTCCAAAAGCTGTTCCGCTTCAATTCCCACCTGAAGCAGCAGGTTCCTGCCAACCACAACAACCGTGCCATCTGGGATGAGTTTGCTACTGCAGTTCTCAACGAGTTTGACAAGCAAGGTGCACGCGATGCTGCACTCGTGCGTGGTGAGCTTCGAGTTGTCTACCCCTCTGGAGATAGACACATGAGTGGCTGAGTTCTGCCAAAATTCTAGGAGGATGAGACTCTCCATTGCATTGCAGGGTATTGGTGATGGTTTCGGGGAGCATGGATAATATCACGGGCCCTTTGAGATCCCACCGGAATGCTTTTGGGTCTTCACCTTTGTTTTGAGTGCTAGGGGAGGCATACTTTGAATCTGGTCTTGTGGTGCGCGAGAACTCTGAGATTGAGAGAGTATTCGCACTTTTAAGTTACTCTGTAGCATGAAATTGAGAAATGCAACTCCTCCTAGACGTTTTCTCTTGCGGTAAAATTGAGACAAACTCTCCCTTAATATAGTCGTGATAAGTTTGAAGTAATCCTTATTTCCCGCTACTCTATGATAGATAAAACAAAAGCCAAATGTTACAGGCGTAGCCAAGACTTGCTATTGTTGTCCATTTCGGTTCTCTTTATTTATCTACTCTCCCTGTCAATTAGTGTCCATACCAGTGCTCACCAACAGGTTATGTGGGATACCCCCTAGAGGAAGGATCACCAAACCCGTTTATGCATGCCAATATCCAAATAAATATGTTCCATATTTCATTTCGCATGTTATGCCTGCCTGTTCCCCTCCTGAAAGGCCATATATAGTTTGACTTCATGTCAACTCACGTGATGCCCCTTTCATTAGCGAATATTGTAGAGGTTATCCTATAGCACTTCTTTGATCAAAACATGCAGGAGAAGTTGACTTGACAGCACTGAAGCTAACCAGAGGAAGCTTCGATTTTACTGCAAGGCAAGGAGAAAGATGGGGTTTTACTATCAGGAGTATAGGACTTAGACTGCTAGGCAAATAACATACTCGTTCTCACATACGATGAAAACCTGACATAGTACCTGCTTCTCACCCTAGGCAAGACAACAGACTCTCATCCCACGAAAGTGGAAGTCACTTTAATACTATTTCTCTACCTATGCCTGCAGACATGCCCTGCGTTACTGTAACTGTATCTGCGAGGCGGAGACCTCTCCTATATCACCAAGAACTGCGCGCAACGACACCTTGAGCATTATGTAGTCCCGAGACAAGAGACAAATCATGAAGTCAATCTATACATCCGAATCACCTCTTATGACAGCCTTGTATGCGTCTCAACTACTAGAGAGGAGGCGCGCTTTGATCTGATGGATTGATCTTTCCCATTGCTTGCCGAGAGCCTCCGACGAAAACATTCAACCTGTCGCATACTGTCGATCTACAAAAGCTCAGCAAATATATCTCTAAGAAGCGAGTAAGTACAAGAGGGCAGAGCTTCCTATCGCCACGCCAAATCTTGACGAAGATTTCTCTCAAGCTGGAATCCAGTCAAGATGCTCCCTACGAAGACCCGCTTGAGGATATTTGCTCACGAGCTTGTTTCTCATGAATTGATGACATCGACGAACGAGGAACTACAACAGTAACATAAATCACTTTGTATGTTGCGATGAATATGTTCAAAGTGCTTATTTTGTGCAGTTATTATAGACATTACGTAGACGAAAGATAGCGAGTACAACCCACAAATCCTGACGCCAATTATATACAAGTCATCATACTTCAACAATTTCCAATCATGTGCATCATGCGTTCTATCCTCGCAAATCCATTTCGTGTGCGGCCGCACGCAGCGGATGGCCGTGGGTATTCGTCTCATTATGTCCTGCTCCCCTTTTTACATTGACAACTAGTACAGTTGATTTAAGCGTACTCATCCTTGACTCGGCGTTGGCTCTCATTGTCGATGAAAGAGCCACGGCCAGAGCGGCGGCTTCGTTGACGACGGAAGAAGCCAACGTTACCAGTCTTGGCCGATCTTGTCTTGACATGGTCGTCATCCTTACGGCTGGCACCACATCCTGCGAAGAGCAAAACGGTAGCAATAGTGATAGCAGCCCATGCACCCCAGGTGAAACCGAAAGCATATCGACCAATGCTCGCGGAAATACCCCCGTTGCGGAGGTCGTTTCGCAGAGTGACAAAGACAGCACTGGATGAATGTTAGATACATGTGTATTGAAGCTGTAGGAGTGAATACTTACGTCATCAAGCTAGCAGCGATGGAGAACCAGAACCAAGCGAATCCAAGGACCAAGCCAGAGATTCCAGATGCGAGGCGGCTGCATGGGGCGAGGAGAGCAGTAAAGAAGGCCATGACGGAGAAGAAGAGTCCCATAAGGTAGAAGACCCAGCCGAAGCGCCACATGTAGTAAAAGTATGTGCTTGTGGTGTTCTTGCCGTGCGAACTGTACTTTGTTAGTCACATGTGATCCCACAAGATTCGACTTTTAGAACATACCCAGTGATGCCGGCTGGCACACCCTCATTGCCTCCAACCCAAGCATATCCAAGTGGCAGAGCTGGCACCGCAGCACCGCAGTTCTGGTTACCAGCACCGCAAACATAGAAGTATGTCCATTGTGAGATGGCTCTTCCGGATCCGGTGAGAGATGAGGTATCTGCTTGGAGGAAATAGGTCTTGTTGAGTGGTGTAGTATTCTTGACGCCGCTGAGAACGACGAAGAACATGAGCACAATAGCTCCGGCGATTAAGATGAGGGACACGAAGCCCAAGCCACCACCTTTAGAAAACATCAGCATTGCAGCACCGCGCGTGTGAATGAGAGAGGGTACGTACGAATTCCTCCACCAGCCATTGTGAAGTATTTCTCGATTTACTGAAGATGCAGATCTGCGAGGAGAAAGCTATGCCTTTATGCATTATCAGCACAAACGTTCTCAAAACCCTTTGACCTCTTGTTCAATGCTCGGATGGCGGGAACAGCATACCTGGGGTGGGTCGTTGGTTTCGTTTGGAACTCAATTGCGACGAGGGGTGTTTGTTGGCGATGTCCTGATGGCGACACGATGCTCCGGGGGGACGATGGAGGTAAATAAAGGCCGCTGTTCCTGATGGTTTAGCTTCTGGGGCTAGCTGGCCGTGGCTTTGCGGTTTGCTGTGATGTGGTCGTGCTCTGATGCCACTCGATGACGATGCAAACTGGGGCGGGCGAGCTTGGGGCGCTAACGCAGTGCGGATAGCTCCGGCAGCAGCACACGTTTGCAGCCGGGCAAAGAGACTGGCCTCGGCTCCAGCTGGCGGTGACACTTGCGTTCGATGGGGTTAAGCCGATTCACCTGGTCTCGTGGAAGGGCACGAAATGGACTATCTCCTGGTGGTGCAAACTCTGGGCTCGCGGAGCTGCTGCTGGCGGCCGTTACGTCATGCACCCGGACGAGCGTCGAACCAGGATGGAAAACAAGGTTGATGAAGCGAAATGAGATGGAGATCATGAGCCCAACTGCAATGGGTTGGGGACTGAATGCGTGGAGACGGAAAACTCTGAAGCATCGACGTACTGTATGCGGAGAAGGGTGCATTCACTTGAAGCCGGAAAGGGTATTGTCCTGGAACGACAACAACAACTGGTGAAGATGGACTGAAACGAACGACCCCGTCTCCTCTGATCAAGGGAGCTGCATGGCCGGATGTATAATACCCAGTGTATGAGAATGGTTGGCCGACGATTCAAGACGAATTGATGCCGGGCGGTCGGGAATGCTCGCTCCATCCATGAGGGAGTGAGTGATATCAGATCTGCGAGCCAGGTTGATGATGCAACAGAACAGGCCATGCCATTCCCCATCTTCCTTCCCTTCCCTGATTGCCCGCACCGCACGGCCACCACCAACAACCACCTCCAATGGGATCAGGATCAGTTCGTAAAAGCTACGATGTGCAACAAACACAGTTGACCTCCAAGATGCTGCCTCCGATTGGGCGCACACAAGTAGATCATGAATGTTTCATCTGCCTTGATGACTCGTGCCAGCTGTGGCTTTGCACATCTTCCTCTTCGCAGTACACAAGTACATCTCGTAGTACGACGACTTCAAGCAAATGCTGCTTTCAACATGGCATGGGGAAAACGTGGGGCGGGGTGACGTGCTCTGCTGTGCTGTGCTGTACTTCAGCTGTGCAGCAGAGCTGTGTTTCTGTTCCTAGCCAGTGTGCTCCCCGCGCGGGCACGCCCATGACTTAGACGCGAGAAGAAAAAGCAAGCACCGAGTAAGACTCAGGTTACTTTTCAGCTACGCAAGTTGCGTTTCCACAAAACTATCCCCCTCGACTGGCTCGGTGCAGCTGAAAAGCCATTCCTGAACCCGGCTCACCGCCCACAGCTCATGCCACTCGCTCACTTGTGGAGCTTTGCCGATTTGCCTCCTCTGATCGCTGGCAAGCAGAGAATTATTCTCTCGAGGCGCTGCAGTCGATGGATTTGAAGTGTAGGTAAGGTGTCAATGCCGCCTGGATCGCATGATGCACATACAAAATCTACATCCCGCTCAGCAAGAACTGGTTGTGCGCCTTTGCTGAACTAGTCGTAGAAGAAGTGATGAACTAAGCTAGTGTTTTGATTTGAGAATTGTAAAGCCTTAAATCAGTCTGCAAGATTCAAGTCATCACACGAGTAGTTTATGCCCACCACCGTCAAGAAGATTTAGATACGCCAGGTTTGAAGCAATGAAACCCTCGCGCAATTCACTAATTCACTCGAGGTTCGAGAACTCCGCATACCAGCCATTGAATTTTCGAGGGCCTTTTTCGACTGGAAATACGCTCTCTGCATAACCGTCCTATAACCATGCGTACTGCCTCCCACACAACAGGGAAGCAAGTCTTCTACGTACGAAGTGGGTAGAGCACCCAATAGAGCAACAGCTTTTCCGTGCAAGTGCAAGAAACAATGGTTTTTATATCCCAGGCATGGTCACTTTCGACACGATCACCTATTCATTCATTCAGAATCTTGATTTTAAAAACCATGCTTTCATTCCTAAGTACTGTAGAGGCTCATCGGCGTCGCATTCAATTAAGAACAGTCTGCCATTGTGTGACCAGCCTACCAACCATAAAATCTAGTCCTACAATCATGTGATAAAAAGCTGTCTGGTCAAACCACCGATGCCCTGAAAATGCGACTAAAACGCCGTTTCGTCCGGGTATCTTCCATTTCGTAAAACGCCAGCAAATGCAGTGATACCATGCCGTCTTGTGTAGAACGGATGAAAAACCTCCCAAGTAGGAAAATTATCCAGTCAAATCAAGCAAATCAAGCAGCTGAAGCATCCGCTCCACCACCCTCTGCATCATCTTGATCTTTGACCTTCTTCTCCAAGAGAGCGGCGAGGCGCTTCTTTTCCTCGGGATCAACAAGATCGTCGTCATCGCTCCATTCCGAGTCATCGTCTGGAATCAATGGGAAAGCCATACGCTTCCACCAGCGTGCCTGCTGACGAAGTTGGGTGTTCTTAATCTTCAACTCATTCAACTCATCATGATCAGCGACATAACGACGCATGTCACGGAGGTGGCCGTTTGCTCGAGCGGCAGAGGCGATTTTCTCGTTGATCTCGTTTCTGAGTCGCAGGTTCTCCTCACGCTCTTCAGCAAGTTGGTTTCGGTAATTCTTATGCCATGCAAGAGTGTCGGCTTCATGCTGCTCCTTGAAGGCGTGCATTTTCTCTGTAATATCAGCAAGGATGTTGGCACCATGGCATGCTAGCTTGAAGTTCTCCTTCTTGTCGTAATCGGACTTCTCCAATGCAGCACGCAGTTCCGTGTTTTCACGCTCGAGATTGTGAGAGCCATCTAGAGCAACATCAGCACCTGAGAATAGAGTATGCTCGGGGAAGACTTACCATTGAGTTCAGAAGCAGCAATTTGGAGAAGCTCATCGTTGCTGAGGTTGAGATTCTGTGCCCTCTCGCGAACTCTGCCCATCTTCTCTACAACACCGTTTGTAAGTCGCTGATTGTGTGCCAATACGCCGGAGAGATCCTCAACCAGTGTCATCAGGTAGTTCAGATCAGACTGGTGTCCTGCAGGTGTAGGATATCCAATCATGCCACCAACCATGCCGCCATTCATACCATTTGTATGAGGTGCTCCTTGCGAAGGCGAAGGGGGTGCTTGTCTTGGATTTACGCCAGATCCGCCAGAAGGCTGATCAGCGTAGTTTTGGAAGCTCATATTGGCTATTTTTAACGATGCTCCAGCAATCAAGATTTCCTGTACTTTAGGAGATAGATCAGAAAATGAGTCTGATCGACTGAGCGTCTTGTTTGCCTTGGTGAAATTCCGACGTGCTGAATCTATGTGTTTTCGAAGCTCAGCCCGGAGTTGTTGTCTTTCGATGTCGGATAAGGGGATAGAGGGCGCGTGACCCGAAGATGTGTCTTTGCTGTAATACTTATTCTCAAGACGAGGTTTGGCTTGCTGCTTGCTAGTTGCTGAGTCTTCTGTACCAGGGTGGAGGTATTCTTCACAAAGTTCTGAATCTGCTGGTTTTAAACGTTGAGATGAGTTGTGAGTACTACTGCTGAAAGTATCGTAGTGGTCGTTACGGCTTTCTGCACCAGAGCGCGGCTCGGGTGTTCCAATGCGTAAGGATTCAAGAAGTCTGAAGTGTTCTTCTGGGAGCTGAACGGAGAAGACACTGGGATTCGTGAGATGAGGGGGTACCTTGGGCGCCTTTTCGGTTTGAGCAGCAGAGCCACGTTCTTCAGAGACTGTAGACTGTGACGTATTCTGTTTCGGTCCTGTCCAACGAATAACAGTAACTACTGAGCCGTTGCTAGAGAACGAGGTCTTGCGGGGTCTATTCTGTGCAATGAGTTTGCCAATCGGTGACAGTTCTTCAGCGTCAGGATCTTTAGCTTCAACAGATGATGACTGGAATCCTGAATCTTCCTCGAAAGCAGGAAAAGCTTCAGAATCAGAAGATGTCTCTTCGGGGCGAGGATCCCAGATACTAACTGTGGCGGTCTGAGCTGTTGGAAGGTCTGCAGTTGTTGGATTTTGGGTCTTACGGCGTGTCGGATTGGTCTTTGTATTCGTTACTCCACGGACAGGAAATTCTTCAGAACGATCTGCTGGACGGGAAGATGTAGAGCCTGACGATTCGCCAGCTGACTGAGTGCCTGGTTGCACGAATGTATTCTTGGACCGCTCGACTACAGGAATGGGAGGTCTTGGGCCGATGATAGGAGGTCGGAAGGATTGAGGGAGCTGATAGCTTGAGGGGTCTCTCTCAGAACCAGAGGAGCTGCCGCCGGCTGCCGGTGGAAGAGGGTTGCCGAATGGGTGATGAGTTCGCTCGTTCGAGTGTGGGGATACGCGCAAAGCTGGGTTGCCAGGGAGCAGATCTGTAGCAACTTGACGTAGATAGTCCGCTTGTGTAGGTGTTTTTGATCTATCAATGGGATCTCCGCCAGGTGCAACTGTAGAATTGTCAGCAATTGAAGATATATCTCGAGAAAGGCTTGGAGGGGCGTACAGAGCGAAGCCTCTGTGTCAGATGCGATCTGATCACTTCTTGAACTGCCAGGAAGAGTGGTGCCAGTGTAGCCACCAGAAGTGACGAGATTGGCCCTGCGCTGTCTCCGCAGACGCTCTTCCTCCCTGCTCTCCGCGCTGGCAACAGAGTCGTCGGTCTGTCGGAAAGCTGCCTGCGAGACTGATTGACGCCGAGATCGCGCGTCTGCTCGATTGATATCAGCGCCAAGTCTCGAGAGTTCGTGTTCTTCTGCGGTAAGAGGAGTCTCGAGTGGGTTCTCTCCTCGAATCGAATTAGACCTGGTTCTGGTCCGTCGAGGGGGAGAGCTGGAGCTCTGCATGTTGGCGGTGTTGAGAGATGCCGGAGTTGTGCCGAGTCGCGTGATCTTATAGCGGCGGGAGATTGTTGGCCATGGTTGGCGAGAGTCTAAAAGCGGCGACGTCTAACAGGAAGGAGTTCCAACATTCACTCTAGTGAATTCACTGAATACAATAAACCAGGCCTAATTTGTATGTATTTGGAGCCTTACAAGGTATCTATAGTGGCCTGACAAAATGATATTAGTTGGTTATGGGCGATAGTGATTTGGACCTGAAAGTCCCACCTATCTTGACACATTATCACCTCTAGAAGAGCTGTCTATCTTAGCCCGTATCCTGCAGTAGGATCTGCATGATTGCTACCGTCATTTAATGACGTGAATGTCTCAGGTTTCTTTGCAGATTGTAATGCTTTCAGTAATTTAGTAGATCAAGGACCGAAAGTAACATCCTGGTATATAGACTCTATCAAAAATAATGTCTCAAAATGGTACACACATTCTTCTGGCTTTATCAATCGAATTCACTCCAGCTAGGAATAAAATACTGATTGTGCCAACCACTTACACACTATATGCTAGATTGATAACCTATAATGATTACTCTAGATCCCAAATCCTGAATGTGCCAAAGTCTTTCACAAACTGTCCTGGCTTCAATGATCCAGATAAAATAGATATAAATCCCAGTCCTGATTGTGCTAAACTCCTGCATACATTCTATTATTTTTAATCATTGAGATCACCTAGACTAGTATCCCATTCTCAGATGTCCCAGACTTATCCAGCCATCCTTGTAAGTACAGTGTCTAAAATAAACCGTACTAGCATTCCAGTCCTAAATATCCAAATCTCCGAGGCACATTCTCCCAGGTGTAACAACTAAAACTAGGCACAATAGAAATTCAAATCCAGAATATCTCAAAATATCATATACATCCTCCTCACTTCATAAATCCACATGCCCTACTCTAAGGATCCTGAAATCCAGCCCCTCGATCTGCGTCCTGTCTACACTATATCTACACACTAGCCCTATCTCCACTGCGCAGAGAAGGCTAAAACCAACCCTACTACCAAACTATCTTCCAATCTTGCTTTCAGCATCAACCACAACCTATACCACAAATAGAAGCCTCGCTATAATGGGCTACATCAATATAAGGAGGAAGAAAGGGGCTGTGATAGCGGAAGACATAACCAAGGTCCTCAGTTAGAGTAATGTCGGTGCTGCACAAAGACCAAGGTCCAGATAAATGAATGAATTAAATCCGAAGACTGCTCTCTACCCACCACCCCGCCTCCAGTACATCCCCGATCTCGCCCGTAACATGACCATCAAACATACAACGCCACACCTATCAATCTTCCTCTCGTCAGCTACACTTTCGATCTACGTCCCACCCCTCCTCTGCCAAAAACATCAGGTATTCCACTCCTTCAGACGCGAGGGGAATATAGTTTTGGATCCCCCAGAGACCCACGAGGCGATTCCCGCCCCTAATATCCTAGCTCCTACTGTAGCAAAGGCAAGTCAATCCAGGACCAATTCCTAGCGGAGCACCAAGTTGAAGCGACTCTTCACTTCCTTCTCCCTTTTCTCACCCCGCGGTCCAAAAATCCACCCAAAACAGCCAGAGCAAGCAGTTTGATATCTCGAACTACTTACCCCACAAATTCCACGCCCATGGATCTATTAGTTCGTTGGTTTATCGCCTCTTCCTACCCCTACAGCCTAATAACGTCCCCAGAAGAGGCTAAGACTAGGCAACAAATGTTCTCATCGTCGGCATACATCCTCACTTTCCCACAACACAAGCAAGTAAACGATACTGCTTCATTCCCTAAAATATTGCAGATTTGGATATCACCAGGAGTATGTAGCCGTCACAAGTACGCTCAGATAAGACATATGGCATCTCCAACCCTCCCAGACGTTCGTTCACTTGGTCCACCACTCATGATCACACGAAACTAAGGTTAAGAAACATTTGATGTTGCTACAATGCTCTCATTGGATTTATTGCTGAGCCACCTAAGCTATGCTAACTTCTACATCCCACATCCTCTCCCATGCAGCAGCCTCCAAAGAAATATAAAAGCCAACCCTCATCCCCTCATACCTCGCTATCCAGGCTGGTTGTAGTCATGTATCTGAGCAATTTCCTATCATCACAAAAAGCACCCCTGCAATCCAATACACTCCTGCAATCTCAAGGAAGCAGAACCAGTACTGTGTGTTGCGAAATATGGCGCCAAAGAGAAAACGAGTACCCCAAGCCCATCCTACCCACCCTTCAAACCCATGAATACAATCCAGGGTGTCTATGCAGTTGTTGGCGAATCCAGTCGAGCCCGGATCACTTCCACCCCGAAGAAAAAAAAAAGAAAAGGGAATGTTTGTTGTATTGTTGTATATCGAATTAAGCACTCCGGTAATATCATCGTCATTGGTCGTTAAGGTAAAGCAAGGCAATATGCACAGTCGAAGGCAATATCAAATTGACGCAAGCAATGAATGATTGGATGCCAACATCAGGGATCTACCCGCGTTGACAATTTTTGGTCCTGACCCTCTAATACATGGCACTCTTGCGCTTCTCAACCGAGCTGAGAACGAGCATTGGGGCCTTGCGCTCAACGTTGGTTGCTTCGGGCTTCTTGCCGCCATTCTTGAAAACAGCTGCGAAGCTACCTCCGATGGAAGAGTCCTCATCACTGCTCACGCTGGCAGTGGTGAAGTTGCTATCCAAGGATGCCACCGACTTGCGCTCGAGGGAATGTTCCTTTTGGCGCGACGAGGGACGGTTGGAGCCGATAGCACCGTGCGCTGAAGTGCGAGAGCTACCCATGCTGGGACGGCCAGACAAGCTTCCGCTGCCGCTGCGACCACTGTCCGAATCGTTGTCCGAGGCAGAGAATGCGGCTTCACCAACTTCAGATACAGGAGACATGCTTCCAGAGCCTGCACTTCCTGGAGCCCGGCGGCGTTCCATTCCAGCTCGAACCAGATTGTGTACAGCATTTCGGCGTGTGCGAGTAGCAAAGTTCTTGCTACCCTCGAACTTGGTGGTCGGCTTGGCGAGGAGCTCATCCAAAGGAGGTGGTCCGCGAGGTTGGCGGATTGGGTGCTCACCAGCACGAGCTTGACCTGGCCCAAAGCCGGACGAAGCGGGGGTGCTTGGGAAACCCATGGTCTTGGGCAGCAGCGCAGATCGGGGCCCTTCGATCGTGGCGGGCATATCAACACCGATGGCCATGGAGTTTGCCTTGCGGTGTCCCCGACGGAATGCACCGGCAGATGGAGGAGGCAACGGAGCATGATCTTGTGGGGGTGATTGGGTCTTCTTTGGCGGGCTGATGCTGCGAGTGAACGAAGGGACATCCGACTGAGGAGGGGGCGAGACCTGGAATCGTGGAGTACCGTGCTGTTGTGGTGGCGAGTAGTTCAGCGATTGCTGAATCGCTTGCTGATGATCCATGTACTGGTTCTGCTGCACACTCTGATCCATGAAGTAGCTCTGTTGGCCCGTCATCGGGTTGTAGTACGAGTAGACACCGGGTTGAGCACCGGCAACAGGTGTGATGATTGGCTGCATGTTGTTCTTGACCTGTTGTTGTCCGTACAAACCCATGTTCTGGGGAGTAATCGGAGGAGTAGCGAACTGCTGTTGCATCTGTCCTCCCATGCCGAGATTCATGTTCTGGAATTGCTGGGCGGCTGCCTGAACGCTGATGAGCTGCTGCTGGAGGCGTTGCTGTTGCTCTGCGAGGTACATGTTGGTTGCAACCAACTGGTTGTACAGGTTGGGATCCATTGCTTCCTGGCCATGCTCATCAACGAGGATCTCAGGTGGAGCGAGAATCTGTTCGGGGACAGAGTACATTTGACGATTGTTGTTGGCGTTCATCTGGCTGTTGAAAGCACCCTGTTGGTTGGTGAAGCTGGATGTCTTGGGTCCAGCGTATGACTCCTTGTCTGCATACATGCTGCCACCGAGTCCAGTGTTGTGTTGCTGCTGGGTAGGTGGGGCAGTGGATGGGAAAGTGCTGGAGGTGGCTGATTTTGGGGCAGTTCTCAAGCCGGCCAGCAAGTGAGACCGCGAAGTGCGAGGTGTTGGGGCCCCGTTATCTTGAGCATCTGATGGCTTGGTTGGCTCAAACGAGAGACGCTTGATGTTGTTGCCATTTGCCCGTCGGGAAGCAAAGCCAGAACCGGGCATACCCAATCCATTGCTGGAGGGGAAGTTGTTGTAGGACATCTGAGCAAGACCGCCTGCGTCCATACTCATTTTTGTGATGTTGTACAGGTGGAAAGATTGATGTGTGAGGGGAAGTCGTCTTTCGAAACGATGGACGGCGCGAGAGTGACGGTTTTCGGAGATCGCGGGAGAGCAGGTTCGCAAATTATGAGAATTAGATGACCGAAAATATCGATCGACGAGTACGTATGAAGATTATGTAGTTGTACGAGAAGGTGCTCGTGAGCAGAGCGAAGGCAAGCCTTTGAGTGAGAGTGAGGCAACGACGAAGCGTTTCTGGAAGAAGTTTGTGTAAGATAGCTGTGTGTTGCGGCTGATCCAAGATGTGTGCAAAAGTCGGGTGATCCGAGAAAACGAAAAGGCGGTCCGAGACTTTGTAGTGTGGGTTTGGAAATTACAAGAGGTCTATGTCGAAAACAGAGATGGCAGGTTCGAAGATGGGGCGAATGTTCGATTCCAGGTGAAGAAAGTGCGATGCTCTGTAATCAACAAAGAGCGACCGGAATGGGAGAAGTGCGTGTTTTTCTGGCAGGCAGGACGATTCGGGACGGACAGTTTGACACAGATCCACGGCGGGGGAAGAAGCTGCTCGGGTTCAATTCGAAAAGAGCAGAATCGAACAAAGGGCGTCGACCGAAGGCTGTTGTGGGAGGGGGATGCTGTTTTTGGGGGCTGCGAAGACTGAAGAGCGCGACGAACACGAAGAGGCGAAGGCGAAGGCGAAAAGCTTCAAGGTGGAAATCTCGAATTCCAAAGCACGACTCGAAACCTCTGTGCAATTATCACTCTGTGCGAAGAGGACGGAGGAGCGACGACAACAACGAGAGGAAAAGAGAAGGGCGGTGTGGTTGGAGAGGATGAAAGAGAAAATGCAGACGGGAGACGGGGAGTGTGGTTTAGGTCGAGAGGGCGGGCGGGCAGGCAGGCGAGCGAGCGACCAGCACTGGTCAGGAGGGAAGCGGCGCTAGGCTGGATGGGGACAAGGCGGGCAGGCGAGGCCGGACGGACAGGTGAAGGACAGGCGAAGGACAGGTGAGGACAAGGACGGGTCCAGCAGAGGTAGTCGATGGGGTGGAGGTGTGGATGGGCGAGGGCAAGTGGGCTCTGCAACTGCAACTGCCTGCACCTGCACCTGCACTGGGCTGGGCAGTTTGACGGGTGGGCGACTGCACTCACTCGACCAGGGGCCACCGTCGCTGGGATTGGCTGGGGCCGGGGGCCAGGAGGCAGCGTGGTTTGATCGCGTCCAAGTGGCGCGGCCTGTAAGAAGACAGACACGGAGGGTGCGCGACAGCCGTGGGTGGGCGGGATCGTCGAGGTGGATGATGCTGGATGACGGTGGCCTGGGGGAGGATCGAAAGGAAGTGAGTGAGTGCGTGAGTAGGTGAGTAAGAGAACAAGAGAGGGGAAGTGAAGCTGGAGTGAGCTGCGATGAGGTGAGATAAAGGGACAAGAAGGGAGAGAGAGACTGCGATAAAGGGAAGGAGGGTGACATCCAACACTGGCTCTCGCAGCATCAAATAAGAAAAGCCTGATAAAGAAGCTGGCTGCGGATGCAATGAATGGAATGGAATGTAATCTCATGCCATGCCATGCCATGCCTCAGAAAAGAGACAGACAAGCCGATGCCGAGAAGGGGTGCTACATGACACTTACTTCACTTTCTTTACTTCCTTCACTTCGCGTTGCTTCACTGAGGGACACATCCTTTGACTTCACTTACTTACTTCACTTGAACTAACTTCACTCTAACTGACTTCACCTCGCATCCCTCTCCGAGAGCATGAAGTAGAGAGAGACAGCTTTGAGCTTTAGCTGCAGAAGACAGGGAATCTACCATCGAAGCCTTCTCACAGTGACTGCTTTCCACATTGGCTTCATACTAATCTCTTTGACTGCATCTCATACCACCTACCTGCTTACCTACCTCCATCCCTCCTCACCATCTGAAAGTCCACAGCTCAGACAGTACTGTACCTGCGAGTGACCCCCAAACAGGATGAATGCCCACGGCCTCCGCTCATCCCTCATCCCTCCCTCCTGCCTCTATCTCCAACTGGCATCTCCTCTATCCCCAACTGCACCCCCTCTATCCTCAACTCGCTTCATCATCATCTTGCGTGGAAGTGACCTTCGACGCGACCCCTGGGCCAATATACTGTATTCGATTCGAGATTCCCCTTTTCCCTGCCTCCCCTCCCAATATCGATCTCGCTGCGCTGCACTGCACATCCACTCCCCTTCCCGGCGGCGGCGCGTGGCGGATTCATGCGGTTCTTGTTCCAGACCGGCCAATCAGAGGAACCCGCATCTCCAAACCCCATCATCGTCTTATCTCGCTCGCAAAGAGGGTTTGTCGACCGCCGCCGCGAAGCATCCCATCCCATCCCCAATGCCCCATCCCAGCCCATCCGATCGTGCTTCCATTCCCATCATCGTCAAACCCCATCATCCTGCTCTCTTCTCCTTCTTTCGCTCTTGGCGTCATGCCCGTGTCTTCAAACCCGGCGCACAGATGCGTGCGCCGTGACTGTTCGTCTCAGGGGCAGCGAGCCGGGGGGTGATGAGCCATCCAGGACTGCACCCGTACTGTCCGGTAGGGCAGAGCATGGAGCTTGTCGGCCGTGTGCATGTGCATGTCCAGGGTCGAGGCGTTCCTTTCCCTTCTTCCCGCTACAGAGACACTTCACGCTCAGACTCAGACGCAGTCACCCCCCAACCCAATCCGACCCAACCTTGAATGTGGCCCAACTCCCGGCGATCTCGTGAGTGATGGAAGGTGGATGGATGGATGGATGGCGGATGGCGGACGGCGGATGAATGTAAAAAATCCATCCAAGCCCGCATCGAACAGCCCGCAGCAACACAGGCGCTTAACTCAACCCACAGAGTCAGATTTCACCGCCGTCTGCACCAGGCACTACTGCACACTGCACGCTGCTCGCTGCATCTCTCCATCGTCGCTCCAAGACCCCGCCCCTGTGATTGGATGCGACATCAATAGTGCCTCCCTTCACTCTCACCCTCTCCTTTCTCCTCCCAGTCCGTCAGCTGCATCCAGCCGTTGGTGCTCCACTCTCGGCACCCTTTACCCCCCCTCCCCCCTCTGACTGCAGCTCGATGCAGCATGTCGTGGAGTTGTGGCATCGAATCGAGCCATTGCTGCAGGACCATCGCGCTTGAGGCGTGTGCATCAAAGCCTGGGTGAACATGAAGCAGCGCGCGTATTGTAACAAACCTACCTTAACATAGACTGCAGGACAGGAGGGGAGGACATGAATCATCCAAACATAACATCACGCATATCGATCGATCTTGCTCCCCCCCTTCCCCTAGAGTCAAACACGAACAAGCAAAAACTGGCGCGCGTTTGTTGCTCAGAATAGAATAACATTCTGGAATAGCGATTGCCACTCGCCCCAACCAACCAACCAACCAACCAACCCACTCAATGCCTCCCCACAGAAATCAATAAACATCGCACCCAGCCTCATCAATCGTGGACACACCCACCTCGGATCCCCCATCGCGAGCAATATAAACAAAGCACGCGTGCGGATCCTGCTGTACTTGCTTTACTTGGCTCCGCCCCAGGTACGCACCTTAGCTACTGTACAGTTAAGTACTTTTCCTTCCTGTACATACCTTACGGTACCTCATTCTCGCCTCCTCTACTCCACTCCACTCCACTTCCATTCCCATCTCTATTTCTATTTCTATTTCTATCTGCAACCAGCGCCGGGTCTCGCATCCCCATCCACATCCAGGACAGGAGCAGGAGCATCAATCAGCCCTTCTCCACACCAGCTGTCCTGTGTACTCACTCCCAAACACGGAGCGAGATGGGTGACCTCTTCCCCTCCCCACTGCACTCCACTCCGTCCCAGCGACGAGGGAGAGGCCGAGGGCCGTACCCGCAAAAAACGACGTCCGAACTGTTGAGGGTGTTCGCAAGTCCGGGTTCGCTGCGTCACGGTGCTCAGTGCGCTTGTCTCAGGCCGGGCGTGTCTGGTCTGGTCTGGTCTTGCTTGCTCTTGTTTACGGAGCTGGATGGATGATGATTGATGCTCATGCCCACTCGGTACGTACCTCATACAGTCGCTAAGCTACCTTACCTTACTCACTCATGCTCATGCTCCCTTCTTACTTTTCCTGCTCATGCTTTCTCTTACTTTTCTTACTCGTGCTCATGCTCATGCCACTCACTGCTGCTCGTCCCAACTCTCCTCTCGGCGCTGGTTACCCAAACCTGCCTGATGCAACACCCTCACGTCACCGAGCTTCTCTCCTCCCGCCACCATCTCTCCTCTGGAGATCATGAAACCGATCAGTTCACCCGCAACACAGCCATCGACACTTTCTCCTTTTCTTCTGCATCACCTCCTCATCCTCATCCTCATCCTCATCCTCATTCCCATCCCCCATCCCGTCGTCCGCACTGCACGGCACTGAACCTTCCTCAGCCTCCCCCGTGTCTCCTCCCCGTTTCTCATCCAGAAACTCTCTTCCTCCCCCCTCTCGCTTCGCTCCTGTACGAGTGCCACCGCGCTATTTCTGTAACACGTCTTATCTACCCCGTGCACGCCAGTCGAGCAACCTGAAACCACGGCGTCTGCACGCCCCCCGCCCCCGTCCTCGTCCAAGGTACAGTACAGCACTTGCAGTCAGGATACTTCCAGTAGTTCAGGACAGACAGTCTTCCCCCGACCCACGGGTTTTCCCAAAAAGGTCCGCGTCCAAATAGGGCTGGGCATGCTGGGGCCGACGAAATTATGATCATCTCCCGGCTGGCTGCTTCGAGCCTCGCGCGCGGTGTCAGGTAGACGGTGTGTCACCCAATGCGCAAAATCCGGTCGTGGACGCAGCTCCCCCTCGTGCCCCTTCACCAACCAGACCTTGACAGGACAGGAACTGCCCGACCAGACCCTCACGCGTATCCACCGCCCACGCCGAACCAGCCAGTTCCAGGGTCCAGATCTTCAGCACCGCAAGGAGCAACGGTGCAGCGACAGTGCACGCGATCAATTATCGCGAGATTGCGCACCATCTATTTCGTTCATCGGCCACAGATCCGCCATCCACCAACCATCATCCACCAACCGCCGTCCTGGAGAAAACAAGCAACAACAGCCGGGTGTGTCTTTTGCCCTCCCTCTCCTGTCCTTGCCTTGCCTTGCCTCTGCTAGCCATCTCCTCCTCCTCTACACGCGCTGCCTGCCTGCCGGCCTGCTATAATCGAGATTACAATCCGACCTGCTGTCCTGGCCCCTCCCCCGTCTGACCTCACCATCACCGCATTGGGCGACCGATTTATCGAATTGCGAAATTACACCTCGCCCATTACGAGTGTGCGCGCAGTGCTCCGTAGAACAGGTAGGGCAAGACAGCTGAGAGCAGGAAAGAAAGAAGCAAAGGAACGCGTCGCCAGTGGTCTCGCTTGCTCGGCCTCATCGGCAGCCAGGCACCATACTTAGCTTTCTACCAGACACAATTGACTTAACACGGAGCCGTTATCGATCAAATTTCGGATCCAATGAATCATTTCGAGAGAAAAGAGTTTTTTTTCCCTCTTTCCCCCTTTCCCTCTGCGTCGTTGGTGATCCTTGGCTCTTGGTATTGGGATGATCGACACCCATCTCTGCTTGTGCTTCCTCGTGGCATTGCATGGCATGGCATGACAGGGCAGGGACTTGCAGGAGTGCATAGTGGGACCTGCAGATTTGCTGCCCTGCTAAGTACTTAGTGGGCTCATGATAATAACCTTTTTGTGCGTCGGTGCAGATTGCATATTGCAGTACAGTAGTACTAGACTTACCTTACCGTACCTTGCTGATTTGCAGAACCTTCTTTTAGTCGGGCTGACATTCCATTCGATTGTTTCTTTCCTTTTTCATTCCATGTCCGATTTTTTTCTCCGGCTAAACTCTACTGCAATGTGCTGCGCTGTACCTGCCTGTGTGTCTCACTCCCTCTTGGATTTTTTTTCCGTCGGGATTCCGAAAGGCTACTTAGGCCCGGGAAGGCAGGGGATGGCACTTTCTGAGCTTCTGAGGTGATCGTGATTACAGGGTTGGAAGTTTGTTAGAGTGCCCTCTCCATGCTCGAATTCTCTGCGTCGGTGGGTACCGTGCCTCCGTAAATTGAGTACCTAGTCTCACTCAGACTCCGTCCGAACAGGAAATTAGTCGAGTGCTACACCAGGCATCGTGCTTGCACAGCTTTCCCTGTATACGGAACTAGATACCGAAGGTAGGCATCAGTGTTTCCCTTCCCTTCCCTTTTCCTACGGAACTGCTTGCTTGCGTGCGTGCGTGCGTGCGTCTTTTCTTTGATTACTCGTTTCCGAGAACATGACTAGTTTCACTCTGGAGAGACACGGTACGGTACGCGATGGTGTTTCTCATCCTCTCGCCGTTCGCCGCCGACGGAAGGGCCGAAAGAATTGAAAATTTTAGCATTCTACCGACCCGGTCCGGTCTTCTCCTTTGTCGCTCGGTTGTCTTGTCTTGTCTTGTCTTGCCTGTCGTGGTTGGTTGATTTAGTCGACGGTTGGTTACATACTAGGCGTTGGGAAGGAATCCGAGGGGAAAGGAAGTCTTCATGTCACGTTCATGTACATATTTGATTATACCGAGTCTGCTATACCTACCGTAGTCTTTTGATACTAAATTTGTTATGCCAAGTCGCTCAGAGTACTGGGGTTGTCTGTCTTGTCTGTCCATCCACAGAGAAGAACAGAACCCTCTCTTTCTTCTTCCTACTGCCATTCTCTCATACCCGCAGGACCCACACTCGATCGGCCTGTGACTCACGGCATGCTTGCTGAACACCGATCAGACAGGCGGAGAAACATGCGAGATCATGTAAAGAGGCTCTGCCCTCCTTGGCACATCCCAGAAAAACAAACCAAGACAGCCGCGTGTAACACAAGCAAGCAAGCAAGCAAGCGGCTCTCCTCTCTCCCCTCCCTTCTCCTCTCCACAGCAGCACCGCAAAAAGAAATACCCTCTTGCCCCCCATTTCGCATCTCGCCTACTTACAATACATCTCGGGAAGGAAGGGAAGAAATTAGTAGTAAGATGAAAGGAGACGAGATGAGGTGAGATGCATGTCTTTCCAGAAGCAGAGTGGGTACATCCATCCATTCAACTGCGCTTGATGTCAATCCCCAAAAACTCTATTATAGCCCTCGTCTCGTACAGACGGCACGGTAAGGTAATTACAGTGCAGTGCAGTACTGTGAGGCTCGGTGACCCAAGAACCTGGTGTAGACATCTTGCATCTCAGAATCAGATCCCTCCTGGGGCATGCATGCATCATGGGTCCTCGATCCCGATATTTCAGCCTCAACACTAAGACCTAGATCAAGACCAAGGGTAAGGGAAAGGGTAAGAGCAAGGTTAAGGGCAAGGACAAAACCGTGGAGATCAGCCAAGGGACAGGCTATTGTAACTATAGTACAGTACGAGATAGGAAAGGGTACTATATTGTACCTTACCAGCTCCAAGAACCCGATTCGGTTCGTTCGGCTGAGTGGTCCTTTAACTTACTTTATATTAAAGCACTTTTTTTAACTTTTGCGCGCAGTGAGTACTGCTTCGCGGGCTCCAATAATCCGACCTCACCACACCTCTATCTTGTAAAGAGAGAGAACATGTACAAACATGTATTACTTCTTCCTCCCCGCTGGCCCTCTGGCCCTACAGCCGGTCTGTCCGTTGGCACTCACCCGCTCAGCCACTCTCACACACACTCGTGACATCTCGTCCTGTACTGCTCGCTGCTTGATCTGAAAGGGAAGGACGGAGGAGATGAGTTAATCACCTTCGCTTCCTTTCTCATTGCAGAGCTCGAGGGGCGAAGGGAGGGAGAAGGTTTTACTCTCACTCCTGACTTTCCACTGCTCTTTTCCTATCTTCGTTGTGTTCTCGTCGTCTATCTCTACGTATCTCCTGTTCCTTCCATATACCACTCGTACCCTCAACTCTCCTCCTCCTCGACGTTCTCTCTCGAGACGACTCTTTCAAATCTTCGGATTCTCAAAAAATTCTAACCTGTCCAAATATAAACTTTTGACACGGCGAACGGGGAGTCTCACATCGGGACTGCTAGTACCAACCAAGTTGTGTTGGGAAGAAACGAAGAGGGAGGATTACTCATCTGTGACATCCAAAAGAACATTTTGCAAGACTCTGCCCTTTCTTCTGCTACTCTCTTTGATTCTCACATTGTCTGCTCCTCCTCTTCTTTCTCCATCTTCTTCTTCGTCTTCATCTTCGTTTCTGTTGTTGTCCTGTCCACGACCTTCCCTCTCTTTCTAAAACCAAAATTTCGACCCTCAAAAGTCCAACCTTCCAAATTGAGACCTCCGCCATGAGGAGCTGAAGGTCTGGATCTGGTGCTATTGGGATGTCTCGTACCGTGTAGTAGTGTGCTAGGACCGCGTGGGACTATTTATGCTTCCCCGGTCTCGCTCTGGAAGTGTTGGGATAGGTGGACCGTGTGGGGTTTGGATCTACTGGAGGTTTAGGATTACTAGCTGGCGGAGAGAAATGGACGGTGGCATTGAGGGGGAGCAGTAGTTGACATAGTGATTGTGCTGTCTACCACACTAGAATCGAGTTCATGTGTTTGGAGGTAGTGAGTGAACAATACACCACAGTGCTGAGCATCGACAAAGTCCGGCCTGGTGAGTGAGTTCGTCTCTTGTCTCCCTTCAGCGAGCGAGCTTCCAGTCTGACTTCCTACTTTACCCTAAATTAACTTAGATAGTGATTGAGTGGAACAGGCTGAAAAGCAACATGAGCCCGAGGAGCCAGGATTACATTTACATTCGTGATATTCCTCACCTTCATATTTTCCTTCTTAAGCCTTACACGCAAGCATATATCTTCTGGAACCATAGGAAAAAACCCCCATAAAACAACTCGAGAACAAAGTACGAAAACGCACTCGGTGCTATTTAATACTACATATATATTTCGAAAAACTGCCAAAAGAGGGTATCTATATATGCGCCCAGATTAAACTCCGTTACCAAATCTGTTGCTTCCTTTCCAGTCAGTTCTGTTGCTTTCCTTCCTTCCTTACACCGTCCCATCCTTCCAGCCCAGTCAAACTCCAATACCGAATCTTTCGAGGTTTCCTTTGCCCAAGCCATTGGGAAATCTCCCAATGCCTTTGTCCAGTAACAAAATAAAAACCCTATATATTGATACAAGTCTCCTCAGCTCTGATTGTTCCCGCAATTCACTTCTCAGTCCAGACCTCTCTCTCCCCATTTTCTATCTCAGTGGTCCCGATATCTCCTCCGAGAACAACGCCCTTCGCCGCTATCTTTCCAAACTTCCTAGGGCTAATACCCCTCTCATACAACAAGTCCAAGTCGCCAGTCCCCAATCCTATCGTCTCAGGAATGTACAACCATGCTACGCAGAAGAGTAACACACTGCTCCCAGCATAAACGAACGCCGTCTTCGCCCCGAGATTCCCTGAACCTTTGCCAACATTGTACATGTACGGTGTCACAAACGAAAAAAGCCATGATGTGAAAGCTTGCATCATAATCGAGATCGACTGCGTGTGTTGCCGGAGCCTGAAAGACGAGAGCTCAGGTGACATAGACCAGACGACGAGCGAGTTCGTGAATTGTTGCCATGTGATGAGAAGATTGAGGAGAATAGCTATGGCCCAGAGTGCGCCTATGTTTGACGATGGGACGTAGCCCAACCCACCGACGATGGTAAGTACAACAACGTTGCCTAGTATGCCAACGAGGTATAGTGGGCGCCGTCCGATTTTATTGCCAAAGAGCCAGGTTAGCGGCATTATAATCAGCGCGAGAGCGAAGCCCCCGATATTAATGTCGAACGCATGGATGGCAGGCAGCCCGGCCAAAATTAAGAAGTAGATGTTCTGTGTCAGGAATGCTGTACCAAGTAATCCACCACCGAACATCAAGAGACAGACAGTCAGAGTTCGTTTGAGGTCTGTACCCTTGAAGCAATCCAAATAACTGGCGTCGCTTTTCTTCTTTGCCTCTCGGTGAATACTGCTTTGCAAGTGCGCAAGACGAGCTTCGATGTGGTTACTTTGACCATAGAGACGACTCATAGCCTCTCTAGCAGCTGGGATCCGATTTTTGAAGATCAGATAATTTGGTGACCTAGTATGTCAGCAAGTTTACAGAAATGAGAGACGAAGACCTACTCAGGAGAGAAGGCGAAAGTGATGATTGGTAAAACACCAACAAGCCACTGCAATGCAAACACTATCCGGAAAGATTGCGGTCTCATATCCGGAACGAAAGCTCGAACGACTCCGAGCCCAATGGTTTGCATAGTCACAATGAAGAATGCGAGACCACCCAGCATGATTCCCCGAAGGCGGGTTGGTGAAATCTTGAAATATCAGTTTCGGGTCATCCATGGGACTTTTACATCTTACCTCTGATGCATAGGTAGTGCCGACAGCAAGCAAGCCACCTACGGCGAGACCGTTGACGATCTTACCTGCAAGTAGTGCACCGTTAGTGGTTGATGTGTATTGGATTGCCACGCCCACAATCTGCAACCATTAGCCATATGCCACTACCAAACATCTGGGACATACAGTCAAAGCACCAAACCCAATACCAGTATACCGTCTCCCGACTCTCTGTGAGAGTGGCCCCGCAATCGCCGATCCCAGAATCGAGCCAACATTTGACATAGAAGACCAAAGGGATGTCCATATGGAGTCTAGATAGATCACTTTGAGGACTGGGTCATAGTGTCCGAAATAAATGTCGAATGCAGGCATTCCCAAGGTCGCACCATTCGCGATTGTGTCATACCCCTGTGGATTTTGTCAGCTACCTTGTCAAAAGATACTCGTAGTAGGAGATACATACATAGACGGCAGCACAAGAATATGCAGCAAGAACTAGATTCCATAAGCAAGTCTCCTCACACTGCTCGAAGCATACATACCATATACCATTGCCATCTTGTTCATTTTCACCGACTGCCAAACACCGTACTCATTCTCCTCTCGCTCTAGGTCTTCTCCCTTTATCGCAAGCTCCTCCTGGAGTCGCGCATCTGGATCCAGGATCTCCATATGCTCAAGACTTCCCACTTTCCCGACTCCAGGTTTTAGGGGCGTACCACTACTGTCCATGACTGAAGGGGCGTGGCAATTTCAAGCAGTACTCTGCGCCTTGTAAGGTAGTCTGCACTCTTCACCCAGTGCTGCACCCAGGCACTGGACACCGAATGCTTCGTCTTATACTCTATCGTCGATGTCGGTCGATTGCAGTCCCCCTAATCGGGCCTCGAAGTTGCGATAGTCCGATTGATTTGGAAGAAGCAAGCACCAGGTCTCAGCGCCCTCGCATGCGGTGGTACGGTTCGGGAGTGCGCCTCAGCTCAGGATATATCAGCTCTCATCTGTGAACCACATCTCGGGACGGTCGTGATGGATCCGATTGACGGCAAAATGTGTGAAGAAGAACAAGAAGGAGAAGAAGCAAGAGGGCCTGGGGAAATGCCGAATGTCCCCCACCCCCGCGTTTAAGGCTTGTTGAGACGCGAGAGCGGATTCGTCCGGGGAGCTTGTCAACACGCCCCGGAATGATCGACCCAGGCCTGAGGGTTCGGTGCCTGTCAGCCGCACGCCGGACGCGGACGCTTTTCGGGCGCGTCTCCATCGCTCGATCAACTCTGCGAAGCTGATGTCGTGGGCATGGCGAGACACATCCAGCCCAGTCCAGATGACAAGTTGTGAATAGAGGCAGATCAGATCATTCCTCCGGTCGATGCCGTTGCTGACTTGACGATACTGCACCATCTCGTTCTCCGATGTCGAACAGCGGCGTAGCCATCCCCATCCGGATACACGAAGCTTCAAATCTCGCCTAAGACGACCATTCGAGACGCGACCAACACAGCCTCGGCGTTTTCCTTACTTTTGATTTTCCTTTGTTTGCTGCCTGGAGCCTGGAGAATCTCCTCTCCATCGTGTCGTGCCATCAGATCAGCAGATCTGACGGACAGAGCACCTCGTTTCTCCTCCATTGCACCACGAATACTGTGCGAGGCGCCTTTGCTCTTCGGAATTGTCTTACTAGCTATGTTTTTAATGCCGCTGTTTAAGGTGTTCGGGAATTTCTACCAGGTACCACACCCCTTATCCAACACAAGAACGGTGCGTTAACAGGACCCGTCAGGATGTTACCAGCCACTTCATCCTCGCAGGCGTAGACTGGCAGTCCTCTATCATCATCTTGAACTTCGTCTACCTGCTCTTGAGCCTCTACGTCTCATATCGCCAACATGTCGCTTTGTCCCTCACTTCCATCACTAAGATTCTCGGCAATGTAGTCAATGCGGAAGAATTTGTGCACCGACAGAAGAACGCTCGTCTAAGGCTTGTGTTCGATGTCTTAAATCAAACCTACCGATTTATTGTCTGGAGATTCTTGATCACGTTCCGGGTGCTTCCAATGCTGTGGATCGCAAAAGAAGATTTACTGCAAGGAATAGCGTCAGGCCCGAATGCCTACGCAAGTACAAGCCTGATGCGAGAAATAACGATCCTTTCCTGTTTTCTCTTTGGATCGGTCAGTGTGATTTGGTTTGTGCTTAATCTCCCACTGTCTTACTTCGAGAATTGCGTTCTGGAAGGGCTTCAAGAGAAGAAGTTGTCCACCAGGCGATGGGTGCTCAGGGTCTTGCTCAAGCAGAGTTTCTCTCTCATTGCTGCTTTCACGTGCATTGCGATGTGCCAATACATATTCAATGGATATGCGTATGAACGCTTTTATGCAGGTGTTTTCACTGGCTGGCTAGTCGTGATTGGTACTGTCTCAATCGCCACTTTGATCGTGGCGTATTTGATTCCATTCAAGAACCTTGGGTTCGCGCCATCCCCGAAAGGAGAGGAGCAGACAGAGATCGAGATTCTCGCTAGGCGCGTGGGCTTTCCACTGAGGGGTGTCCATATCACGGAGAACAGGTATCTCAAGCACTTCCAGATTGATGTTCTGATCTTAAGTCTGCCCTGGAAGCGCAATTTGGTCCTTAGTAGGAGAATACTCAGTGGTGAGAATGTCGAATACGTAGTGCCTTTGGTCGTGCATGCCATAGGGGGCTGGACTTACATGCCAGAATATCATGTTTTCCTCGAGATATCAGTAAGCACAGTGCCTTGATAAGGAGTTGTTAATTAACCATATCTAGGCCAATCTTCTCAAAACTATGCCTGTTCTTCTTATTTGCGCAAACTGGCTTCCAGTGTGCTGGTCTTTTGGATTCAATGAAGCCTCCACCCATTGGCCTGAGCACCCCGTCATGATTGTGATCCTGCTGCTCAGTGGCGCGCTCCGTCCAGCGACCCAGCTGGTGGATATGATGGTGCATTCGATTAATTGCACTTTCTTGAGGAAAGCTGGTATGTCTCTCTTTGTCAATAAACCTTCCTTTCTGTTTCTAACCTTCGCAGATGAGTTCACAGAGCAACATGGCTATGGATTGCAATTCGCTCGTGCGGTGATACAAGCGGCGAGAGATGAGGGAGTGGACGCGTTTGATGGGGATTGGCTCTATTCTATAGTCTTTGGTAATGGGATGCCTTACTTGTCCACTCGATTGGAGGCGTTGGGCTGGGTTGATGATGAGGAGCTTCAACAACTCCGAGTGGCCCAGGATTAAAGTAGCCTCACAGTTGGGTGGAGCGGTACTAGAAAATGCTATGTCATAGAGAAGATGAGAGGTAGAATAATTTGACGAGTTGTTGCTATTGCTCGTTGGGAATGTGGGAAAAAGACATGGATTCGAGACATAGCGACCCACAAACATAACTCGAAGGTTTAACACGCAATATAGCGCACATTTTCATTTGACCCGGTTGGGCCCTCTTATCATTGAGTCCTCTGCTTGAATCCATCTGGCACATTCGGACCGGGAACGCCCGTTATTACTGGCGTTGAGCACGGTGTAAGCTACATGCAAGGGGTCGCTCACGGGATCGCAGGACAAATGTTAAAGTGGTGAACATGAATACACCATCTTACCTTGAATCGATGAAGAAATGTCTGGGATAGGCACTAAAGAAGACCCATATAACCCTGGATCCAGTGTTCTCCGAAAATAAAAATGGTACATGATGAAGATGTTGTTTGGAACCTTGACACACGCATCATTGGTAGTAGGTGTCCTACGTTGCTCTCCTAGAGACCAAAAGTACTGACCATTTCCCAGCAGAACCAATGCAAAATCCGGACATTGATTTACTCAGTCTCCCCTCAGAAATACACCTGGAGATATTCAAGTACCTCGATTGTGTATCCTCCACCTGCCTCGGCCTAAGCAGCAGGTACTTCTACCCAATCCACCAGAATATACACGGCAAGGTACCATTGACTGCATGGTGCATTCTGCCACCCAGCCCTAGCAGTGGGAGACACCTTTTCAGGTTATTAGAGAAATGGATGCCAGCTGAGTTGGAGTTCTTCAGTGGCGAGATGAAATTTATTACTAGGAAGAGAGCGCTGGAAACACAAGAGTCGATGTCGGAGACAATGCGCTTCAGGGCGGAAATGAGGCTTATTCAAGAGCAAGCTATGGCATGGAAGAAACAAGGGGGACGGTTTGAGAATGGGGCATGGCAGTTGCTGTGCCTTCCCAAGAAACATTGCTAGTCATCTGTTCTTGAACTATCAAGTTGTCAAAACTAGGGAATGTTTGGCATTAGTAGACAGCAAAAGCAAAGGACAGTGCAGAATCAATGTGTATTTGGAAGATATCAGTTATAAAGGCAAGGTGTGAGGGTGTGTCTGACACTAGTCCCAAATAACCTCTCACTTGAACCTGTCCAGCGCGTTCATGCTGTCGGAAGCAGAGGAAACATCGTTGGTCGACGATGAGCAGACATATAAATTCCACAGAACCTTACATCAGAAGAAATTTGAGCAATAGCAAAGTCCCCTAGTCATAAAGTCAGAAATGCTGTTTAGAGACGATGAGATTTTGAGAAATGATAGATATAGTCAAGCATAACTATCCTCGACTCATATAACTTCACCGAGAGCAAAGGACTTTCTCCATTGAATGACGTATACCTAGTGGGAAAGAACGTAATTGAAGCAATCTGCAGACCAAAACCATGACCAAGATCAACGATTCCTGCCGTCAAGAAGTAACGAACAGAGCTCGACTTTTATAATATATACGTCACGTCACGTGTTATGATACTTTCAGACGCGTCTGCGAAATGCAAACGCGTCTCGCTCAGCAACCACCGCCGTGTAGACTCATCTAATCCAAACCCACCGGCTATCTCTTGCCCACCAACTCTGAAATGGCGACCAGCGCACCGCCTACAATCATCTCTTTAAAAACTGCCTTTCTCACCTCCCAAATCCGTGCACTCTCGCAGCCCCTCCAAGCAACCCCCTCCTTCCTCTCCACCAACGCCGAGGACGAAGAACACCAGCTGCGGCAGAAGAATATCGATGCCGCCTTACACCGACTGAATGAGCGACTGAAGAGGCATAACAAGCTCCGATACGGGCCGCAGGCACAGAGGCATGTAGTGGAGCAGGTCGATCGGCTGTATTGGAACGCGGGGGAGAGAGGGGTAGTGACCCTGGGTTTGGACGAGCAGTGGGTTGAGAGAGGAACGGATTACAGTGTGTCTCACTACCAAATTTGTTCTGTTACGATGCAAAGAAACGAACTCTAACACTGGCTCTACTCCATAGGAAAAGAAGCAACAATCACAGACCTGCCGCCCTCCTGGCCCGGCGAAGCTGAGTCGCAGTACCCCGACGAAGCCCAAAAGTTCGCAGAATTACAGGAGCGCCTTGTGCAGCTCAACGAGAGGCGTAACGCAGCGCGGAAGAGAGTGGAGGATCATAGGAGGTTGAGGGAGCTGGTGGGTGCGTTTGGGGAGGAGGCGGGCGTGCAGGGAAATCTTGTGGGGAGGAATGGGGAGGTGGAGTTAGAGCTGGAGAAGATGCGTAGGTTGATGGCGAGGGTTGAGAGAGGCATGACGGGGCTGGAGACTAGTGGTAGGGCAGAAGGGGAGAGTGAGGCGATGGATGTTGACGATGATGGTATTGATTGGGAGGGAGAGGAAGAGAGGAAGGTGTTGGGGATATTGGGATAGGTTGGGAGTTTACCTTCAATACGAAGATATATCAACGCATATATTTTGAAGTCATCAAAAAGTCTTACTCCCATAGTCATGCGAGGGGCTTATAATTGTTTACGCTAATTGCTGCTGTGCTACATATTCTACAGTTTTGAACCGACTGGAAGCAATACGTGTGGGGGATAGGGTATACTTACCATTTGATTTGGTTAGCAACCCTTTCACTTGCTCGACTCAGAAATCATACATCTAAACCATTCCGCGCTTGCTCCAAATTCGTATTGAAGAAGCATGCCATTTTGTCGGAGATTTACGCACAACCATCACTTCTAGAGCTTACAAGTTTTGATACTGAAGTCGCCTGAGGTCAAACACCCTTTGAGCAGGTAAGTGCGTGCGAATTATCAGTTCCAGCATGTCTCAGGATGCTATTAATCATCTGCTGAAAACATTTCAGTTGCTGAAAAGCTTCGCAAATCAGAGCTCGGTAACTAGCTGTCGACCACAGCCCTTCTGGAGACAATTGGTCTATTCTGCATCACTGATCCGCTTCTGGTGATTTGCATGCAGTTTTATCTCATAGCTCGTGGGTGGCAAAGAATGAGCCTCAAGCAGCGAATAGCATCGACACAATCTAAGCAAGCCTTTTACCAGCATCCATTACATTCGACTAGTTGTAGCCTGGAAGATGAACACTTGACAGGAATGAGACGTTCACATGTCCCCGATCTTGTTTCTCGAGTCATCAGCATATTTATTTCATACAAGTGCTAAGGTTCTGACTCTTCCACCAAGTTGTCTACCTCTCACCGCTGAATGGCCGCACCACGTAACAGTCTAGAGTCGACTTGCTCATACAGGCCGTTTTTTTTTAACGAGAACAATAGCGCGCTATCATGCGTCGTGTCGTCCAGCGAATAGACTCATATCCATATCCTATGAAATTCCTCAACAATAGTGTAAGTAGTCGAAAATTCGTTAGTGGGCTTAGATAACCTGCCATACATCCAGTGAAAAGCTGCCACATGTGAGTACCTTTGAGATATATTTGATTCAGCTAGGCCACATTGAATTATCTCTCTGTCTCGACAGTTTGGCGTTGGCCATTACTCGCGATCACTTTCTAGCTGGAAGAGCAGGTAGAATTATTGGGCGATCATTCTGTGAATCAGAATCCGTCACGCTGGCTTGCAAATCTCCATAAAAATACCACTACCTCTACAAATGATAAACCCTTGTCGATCCGTATTAGAGGAGATCTCACGACAGAATGAGAAATTCAAATCATCTGGAAGACTTGTCGACCTGGAGCACTTGAAAAGGCAGGAGGAGTAGCTTGGTGTATGCTACCACAAAAGGTGCTTACCTGGATACCAGTTGTCCCTTCTTGTGTGAGAGTTGTGCCCATGCCTCCAAAACGAACACTAGCATTGGAAGATCCCCCCAAGCTTGTTTTCTCGGAGCCTCAGCTAACACGGTTGAGCTAGATTCGTAATGCAGCTAGAAGTCGAGACTATCGGGTAGCCGATTCATCATTAGACGGTTCAAACTTGTGCTTTTGCTACCCGTAGTGTAACACTAGCAACTATTGAGAATGTTTCTATTTCTGTACTTTGTGCCTAGGATTCAACTGCAAAAAATTTCAATGATCTACGCCCACGATGTTGCTTTGGCAGATTGGCAGTTTATAAAACAAGGGGATGTCTCTGAATTGGGCAGTTACATGAGGTCAGATTAGACTTGACTGAAAATTCGATCTCCGGGTGAGACAGTGCCAGGCTGGTTCCACGACGTTGGGCGCCGAGATAAGAAACACGGCGGGATCGCTGCATGGATAGAGGTCTAGAAACACTGCATTTTAGAAAGGAGAGAAGTCGATATCTCGGGCAACCTTCCTCAGCTGTGTTCCACGTGCGAACGCAAGGCATGGTGGTGATCAGAGCTTTAGACATATCAGACTCAGGAACAGCGGCTGTTTGCCCTGGACGCCACGTCTGTCATGCTGCTGGGAAGAAAAAGCTTGTCTGAGCCAGGAGGCCCGAGAAGTGGCCGAGAGAGACAGTCCAGACTGTGCTTTTCACATGGGAGTGGTGATTGTTGGGTGAGACAGCAGGGCCAGGCCAGGAACCATGGAGCTGTCAGACGGCGGTAGGTGGAAACATTGGTACCGTCGGCGATCGTGAATCGTGCATCGTGGGAGGCGTTGCGAAAGAGTTCGCGATTTCAAGAGGCTCTCGGCAGGACCAGATTGGGTCATCCGGAGTGTGTTTTCTTGGCTGCATGAACCCATCGCTCGTATGCACCCGGACGTGTGTGCATCTGCCTCTGCTGCTAAAGTGTTGAGAGCGGATGGGCTGACTCGTAGGGCTACACTATCAATCAACCACCTGAATAGTTGCACAATGGCACGCACTCGAATGTCGCCACCGCACCTTCAGGTTTTCACCCTCGCTGCGTGCCTCCCGTGTCCTGCAGACGGCAGCCAGAGCTCAACACCACCACGACAGTTGGCTGAAGTGACAACGATATGGGTCCCCTCTTATCTCACCACCGCTGATCCGACACGCTTTTGCAAGCACCGCGAGGGCTCAGGCATGACGACCAACCTCGTATGCGCCGCACACCGTTGACATAAGCGCCGTGTCGTGGTCCACTTCCAAAGCCCCCTCACAAGCATGGCACTGCAAACAGGAATGCTGAGATTGTCCTCCCGCTCTGTGCTCTGCTTCGATGCCCAATGCTGTCTCAGGAAGAGTGGGCATTCTTGCTGATGTTGTCACTCTTCGGTGAAGTCTCCATTATTCCCCAAGAACTCCCTGGGAGGTTTGGCGTTCCTCGCGTCCTCGTCTGGGACCTCCGGTTTTAGTGTTCCACTGCTCCATTTTTTCAACACTCATGTCGATGCATGTCGACAACCAACTCTCGCGGAATGTGAAAGTGGATAAGACCTCCAAGTCTGGACTGTGACAAGTTACTGGGGCATCCGTGGGATCGCTGGTAGGTGGCTCCACTCGACTCTCCGCTCTCCTATTCTGGCTGGTTGGAGTGGTGGGTGCTGAGATGATGGCGAGATGATGAAGCTTGTGCTATGGAGGGAGGGGGGTCTTCCACCTACCAAATGAACACCACTTGCGAGTCTTGCAGCCAAGTGCTCGCTCCCGGGTAGCGGCTGCTTTTGCCTTTGCGGTCCTTGCTCTGGCCTACGGAAGGGTCTTCAGCTCACTACACCACTAGATAAAGAAAGAAAGCACCCCCCGAGCCGCTAGTTTCCCTCCCTACAGCTCATCTCATCAGTCACTTTTAACACTCTCCGACCTCCCTCTATTTCATTATTCCTGGGCTCTAAAATTTTGCCGGTTCTTTTCAGGGTTGTTCGTACTGTCTCTGTCATCATTCTGGATTCTTCTTATCGGTGGCGGATAAAAGAGATTTTATTCCATAGTCACTGAAGCGGGTTCGAAAGCCTTCCAACCGGGCAAACCCGCCCCTTGCAAGGCGGAACGCCATCAGTTGCCGCTCCATTGCAATATACTTCAACTTCAACCTCGTCAATCTCATATATTTCAGCGTACAGCTTCACGGGTGTGGGCTGACTATCATATTCTCGCTATATATAAACCATGTCCGGCGAATTTCCTTCGCCTGCTGGAGAGACGGGCATGCAAATTTCTGGATATCACGAGATTTCATCAGAAGATCTGAGCCTAGAATCCAGTGCCACTCCCAGTAGGCCGACAAGTGCAGGAGGAGATCCCCCTCCAAAGCGGAGTAGGGTTCGATTTAACAGCACCAGCGAAGCCAATGATCCCACCAACAAGAGATTCAGTGTACCACTGCGCGATGGATCTCTTTCACCGCAAAATCTTGCATTTCCAAAGCAGGCCAGGATTAGTCCCGGTCATTCAAAGAACAACAGTGTGACAAGTCTTTTACGGCACACGCCCGAACAGGAACTGGAGAATCCGTTTGCTGACCCGTCGATCAATCCGGCTAAAAAACGGCCCAGTTTGCTCCGTAACAATTCAAGCTATACAGAGGATAATGTGGACGTCGAGTACAACGAGAAAACTTTCTCTGCACTGGCCGCTCAGGAACGAGCTCAAAGGGTAGCGTCTCTTGTTGGAAGTCACTCAGCACCTGCTTCGAGAAGAACTAGTCTCGAAGACCTCGAAGAAGAGGGCTACTTTCCACCTGGACTCAGCTCTGCAAATCGCTATCCCGTGAGGGTGGATGATATTCCCCTTGTGCCCATGGATGGCCGAGGGGCATATGATGGGGCTGCCTTTGACAGCGATGAAGACGATCTAGAGAAGAATGCTGGGACGAGCAAGGTTTCCAGCACTTCTCAAGCTCATAAGTTGGTGAGGGCACACACTCGGAAACATCGATCAGACGCCTGGAGGATGCCGGCCAGTTCTGCACCAGGTCTCGTGTCTGGTCAAGTCACACCTGATGAAGAGCAACAACTAGCTGAAGAATACGTCCCTCGTCCACAGCAATACCGTGGAGGTGTTCTGTCATCATTGCTCAAACTGTACAATGCCCCAGCCGGTGCAGAGTCGAGACGAGGAAGTGATACTTCTCCAGGGAGCCCGTACCGCACGGGAGGTTCGTCTGGAACCAACACACCACGCTCGAAAGCGAATAAATGGTACAATCACAAGTCTCAATCTCAGGACACCTTGGCCGGACTTATTGAGGCTTCTGCTATTCTTGGAGCTCAGGGAGGCGCCAGGACACCCAAGAAGAATGGCCCACAACGACCTAGTCCGGGGAAACGAAGTCACAGCGGCAAACTTTTTGACTCTGCCCTTGGTAAAATTAGTGGCCGACCAAGACTCGAGGACGAGATTAGAATCACAGTGCATATTGCCGAGACTTTAAGTCGTCAGAAGTATCTTCTCAAATTGTGCAGGGCACTTATGTCATACGGTGCTCCTACCCACCGGCTCGAAGAGTACATGAAGATGAGCGCACGTGTGCTAGAAATCGATGGCCAATTTCTTTACATACCCGGATGCATGATAATTTCCTTCGACGATGTCACAACTCACACGACAGAAGTCAAGCTGGTCAGATCAGCCCAAGGTGTCGATTTAGGGAAATTGAAGGATATTCACGAGATTTATAAGGAAGTAGTTCATGACGTTATTGGTGTTGAGGAAGCAACACAAAGGCTCGATATAGTGATCAACCAGAAGCAAAAACACCCTGCCTGGCTCCTTGTTATTGTATACGGGTTCGCTAGTGCAACAGTGGGACCTTTTGGTAAGACTACGTTCTCCTGATTTATGTCTGCCAACTAATGATCGACAGCTTTTCAAGCACGTTTGATTGATCTACCGATCGCCTTCATCCTAGGATGTCTTCTCGGATTCCTCCAGCTTATTGTTGCACCAAAGTCGGATTTGTACAGCAACGTCTTCGAAATATCTGCGGCAGTCCTGACATCTTTCCTTGCTAGGGCATTTGGGTCTATACGTGGAGGTGAACTATTTTGCTTCTCAGCTCTTGCGCAGTCCTCTATTGCTCTCATTCTACCAGGATACATGGTCCTCTGCGGTTCTCTGGAACTCCAATCACGCTCTATGGTAGCTGGCTCTGTTCGGATGGTCTACGCAATCATTTATTCCCTCTTTCTCGGATTTGGCATCACCATCGGCACCGCTTTCTATGGGTTGATGGACCCAAACGCTACTAGTGCCACAACATGCACCAACCCTATCGGTTCGTACTATAAGTGGCTGTTTGTGCCTGGGTTCACGCTCTGCTTGTGCATCATTAACCAAGCAAAATGGAAGCAAATCCCCGTCATGCTCGGAATCTCATTCGCCGGTTACATCGTCAACTTTTTCAGCGCTCTCAAATTTCCTTCCTCGGCACAGATTTCCAACACACTTGGTGCATTGGCTGTAGGTGTTCTCGGCAACCTTTACTCACGCATGAGACACGGCGTTGCTGCTGCGGCGCTGCTACCCGCCATATTCGTACAAGTGCCATCTGGACTTGCTGCGTCGGGCTCTTTGTTAGCTGGTATCAGCTCTGCTGATCAGATCACAAATACTACAACGTACTCAAACGGGACAGCGAAGATTAATGGCACGAGTACGATTAGTGTCACTTCTCAGGCAGATCTCAACACCATTGTTTTCAACGTTGGATATAGCATGATTCAAATCGCTATTGGTATCACCGTTGGACTGTTCCTCAGTGCTATTATTGTTTACCCGCTTGGCAAGCGCAGGAGCGGGTTGTTTAGTTTCTAGGTCGGTTTTTGGGGTTTGGGCAGAGGTTTAGCTATATAGGACTCACAGGACAATTTCCTCTATCACAGGGCATATATATATGGGTATCAGCAGCATGTATTCAACAGCAAGCGATGGCGTTCTTGGTTTTGTTTCAGGGTTGGATATGACCTTGGAGTCAAGGTGTTTGGGGGGGGGGCAGCTGCATCAGAACAACGGCGTTTTTGGGCATCATTTTTACACATAGAGCATAGACAACATACAGGTATACCAAGTTGCTGCAAGGCACAAGCGAATAATAGAAATGAGGGACTTCCTCCAGCAAAAAGAGCATTTTTCAATACTTCTGCCCGTCTTTTTCCGCATCTCGTCCTCTTCCCTATTCTTCACCGCCATTTTTCTCATCCCTTTGCCACCACCAGCATGCCCAGCTGACACCTCTCGTCCCTATCATCTCAACCTCAACCAAAACTGCGCCAATCACCAAATCCACGAACCTCATTCGCTGTTGTCACGATAGACTGCGATATGCAACAAAACCATCTTCTCGTCCTCAAATCCTCAGGAGGCTCCACTCCACCCCTTACAGCTGGCGCAAAAACCGGAGGGGGAAGAGGGGAGGTCACGTTGAAGCGAGAATGCGAGACGTCACATCCCCCAGATTCCGCAAGGCTGTCGGTTGTCAGCCTCGTACGCCTCGATGTCTCAATATCAGGCCAGAGTTGATTTTCCATGCAGCTCGAACTGCTTGAGATAGGATGAGCTCCGATTGGGTGAGGGCGAGAGAACTGATTGTGCGAGGACAGGGGCATTGGGCTAATTGGTTGCGCGGGCGTGGAGATTGGCGTTGATTACCAACAGAAGAAGCAAGCACATGACAGCGCGCTCAGGTCGCGGTGGAAGATCATGGACAGACGTGAGTGATTCAAATCCCTTCTCAAACCCCGCTTTGCTTGCTTATGAATCCCCCTCCCTGCGCGTCTCTCTGCCTACCCGTCAATAAATCCCAGTTTACTTAAAGTCAACAGTTCCGTCGCACTCCGTTATTCCTCATTCCCATCCCATCCTATCCCATTCCCAAAAACGTCTCTCCTCTCTACCAATCCCCGCTCCTCCCAATTCAGACCGAGTAGAACCCTCATCCCCAGTTCCAAACCACCTGCCAGATTCCAAAAATGGCGATAGGTCACGTCTCCCTCCCCGTCTCCTCTCTCGCAGCCTCAACGGCCTTCTACCTCGCTGCCCTCGCACCCCTCACCTACACGCTGTATCTCAAGACCGACGATGGGAAGTTCCTCGGCCTCAAGCCTAAGTACGGCGGGCCCGATTTCTGGCTGCACTCGTGCGATGCCAAGGTGATCTCGGCGGGACAGAGCGAGAAGGGCGCGGTGCATATTGCGTTTGCTGGGAGTAGTAAGCATGCCGTGAGGCAGTTTTACCAGGCTGCTCTGTAGGTTTTCCCTCCCTTTCTTGGTGGGCGAGGAGAGGATGAAGAGAGAGAGAGAGAGAGAGAGAGAGAGAGAGAGAGAGTGACACATAGAAGGGTAAGTGGAAGAGGCTGATGTTGTATGTGTTGATGCAGAAAAGCTGGAGCGAGGGATAACGGCGCACCTGGTGAGAGGAATTATGCCAAGGGATACTACGCTGCCTATGTATTCGATCTGGACGGCAACAACATTGAGTGTGTATACTACCAGCCTTGGTGGTTGACGGCTCTCCAGACGGGCCCCATGGTTTTGGGCGCATTGGCGGTGGGTGGGATTGCGTGGTATGGAGGACAGGCCGGTTGGGGAATGTAGTTTGTGGTAGCTTGAAATGGATCGATTAGCGTTTAAGATATCTCGAATAATGGGTTAGGGAGGAGCGTGTGAATTTGTCGGGCTTTCAAAAGGAGCGAAAATGGTTGTTTAGGCTGGAAAGAATTCCTTAGGATTTCTTAGCAGGTAACTGCCTCTCGTCCAAAATACAAATGGGTATCATGATCCCTCATCCTTTTCCCATCCAACACCTAGTTATTGCCCACACTCCTGTAAATTTCCCTCAAATCCATGCCATCGACCTCGCCCTCTGCGATCTCACCCACAACTTGTGCCGGCCGACCTGCCACAACCGAGAAACTTGGGATGACCATGTTCGGTGGTACGACGCTGCCATCCAGGATCCGAACGTAGTCTTTGATGATGGTGAACTTGCCAATCACACAATTGGCGCCGATGGAAACATGGTTGCCTATCAATGCTGCTTCGATGATGGAGCCACCACCAACGAAGACATGGTCGGCGATTTTGAGGGGGTAGTGGGAGAATTGTCTGAAAGGTGTCAGCTTCGATATTTCAATTTTTTCCCCCTTACGTCGTATAGAGAAAATCCCCGAGACAGAAGTATCCAACGTACCCTTTGTAGATCTTTCCTGGTGGCCGTAGTTCACATCCTCTGCTGAAGAAACAGTACCGTCCAATCGCAACCGCAACCTGATGTGCTTGCTTTTCGTTTGGATTTGAGGCAGGATATGTGCGTAGCAGGTCTCCACGTATAATCACTTCGGCCTGGATGACTGTCTTGCCTCCGAGAATGATGTTTGTTGTGCCGATGATCTGGGAACGACGGGATACTTTATTGCCTGTATCCTGAGAAGGGGGTTAGCTTGGAGCTATACGAATTTGACAAAGGATACCATGGGATCGCATATAGAGGTTATGAAATGTGAACACTTACCGTCTCAATGTACTCGCCTTTCGCCGGCTTCTTCGACATCGTGAGTACATTCCTGTATCCTGACGCGCTTTGAGTGAGCGTTGGGTTGATGAGGCCGTGGCAGAATCCCGAATGCGGTGTCAAATCAGGTCTCGCGCTGATGCATAGGGCGGCCCACTTTTTTCACAGCTTGGGCAAGGTACCTAAGTTAAGGTATGTTACTGAGTCTTTAACATTCTCCTAAAATTACAGCAAGATGATACCGTGGAAACCTGTACAGATTATTGTGTTAGTATTCAGAAAGAAGATTGTGCATTCCAAAAATCCTGGAATTTCGCAGGCCGGCCGGACAGGCCTTTGATGGATGTTTTCACATCGCATTTGAAAGCTTTATGAAAATATCCTTCAAACAATGCACATGGTAGCCGGCAAAGTAAAGATGTAGTCGAGCGCTACATTATCTTTAATCATATATAGTACACTCCATGTGTTTTTCTCCTGTCAACTTTCCATTCTCGTTCCTACTCCCCCACCTTTCATAGTTGTTTTCATGCCTGTAACTTACAAGCTTGTCCAGAAAATAAGAGATAGGCAGTGCTGTAACAAAATTATTCATATATCTAATTCTCATGGGTTGGTATAGTCTCAGGAGCAAAAGTTGGAACGTAAAGAATAGATAATCCTGTAAAGTCTTATGGGCACTCTCGTTACAATTCGAGGCCTCGATGGTTCTGTGTCTCTGAATTAGTATTTCAAGGCATACTAGGACGCACGGCATCTTATAATGGGCGGCAAGCTGAAATGGATGGGCGCATGACCACAAGAATCTTAAGTCATTAATGACACTGGATTTCGTGGAGAAAGTCAGCCCGACGGTGTGGAGTAGACAGATGGTCCACGCCTCTCAACTCTGGAGCATGGGAAGACAATAGGGCAAGGAGCTGAGATTGATAGGGCTGGGCGGCCCACTGGTGCCCAACAACAATGAGAAGGCGAGGGTGAAAGGTGGGGACTTTGTTTATTTATGGAGGGGTACTGCGCTGCTGTAATACTTGGATAGGGAGGTGATACTAAGTTGCACCTCGCACGCGAATGCTACATGCGCAGGAGCATGCGAGGAGGGTGGCTGGGTTGACACTTCATGTACTGCACAGTATGATGGATGGATGCAATAGATGGATGATGGACAAACACAAGCGGAGGGATACGACAGCGCCACTGAAGGCCGCCGACGGCCGCTGACTAAATTTAAGCTTGAGCCACGATCCACGCTCCACGCTTCTCGCAAGCCTGAACCATCAATGTGACAGGGGCCTGGGGCTGCCCGCTCCCTGCCGGAAAACTATGACGAGGGACGGTGGAAACCTTGCGTGTGTGGTGGTGGTGAGGCTGCATGGTTGCTGCGAATATTTACTTCTGTCTACTTCACGTGGGTTCGTCTTCCCACGTTCGACACCGACACTGCAATAATCATCCATCATTACTCCGAACTGACAGTGCCATCCAGATACTCTCGCTGCGCCAACGACGACCAGCTCAGGCTTGCGTATGCTTTCTAGGCATCTGTTCGCAGCAACACGGCAAGGCTGAGGCGGAGCAGACGGAGCAGACACGCCGCCACACAGTGACATCCGACGACCCCGTCGAAGCGTACACGGCCCGTTCCATCGATATACACTCGCTCTCTCCCCAGAGACGATCTGCGATTCATGTTCGACGATCAATTCTACCTAACATACTCGAACCCCCCACTTAGCAGGACACAATGTCAGTCAGGATTCAGCTCGACGATCCGCACGCCTTCTACACCAACTTGGATTTTATCTCTGGCAGAATCATCCTCTCGCTCACCAGTGACGAGAATGTCTCGGCCATCCTGGTCAAGCTGGAAGGCGAGAGCAGGACGGTTTTAATGCGTCCCACAGGTCCGCAATCACAGCAGCAACTGCTCTATGCGCGGCAGAATCAGCGCCAGGGAATTGCACAGGAGAATCACAAGATATTGTACAAGGTCGAACAGGTCTTCCCAGGGCAGAATAACCAAGCGTTAGGAGGAGCATATACTTTAAGGGCAGGGCAGCATGAGTACCCGTTTAGATTCAAGATACCGTTCAATAATGGTTGCGCCGAGCCCCACAGCCAGCAAATGGGTCCTGGATCTGGTTTTGGTGGGCTAGGATTAGGAGGCTTGCAGCAGATGCAATACCAACACGTCAAGAAAACTCTACCACCCTCATTGACTGGATTCCCTGGAGAAGCCGAGATCAGATATTATGTCAAAGTCACAGTCCAGCGACCCAGCTTGTTCAAGGAAAATCGAAGGTCGGCAATTGGATTCAAGTTTCTGCCCATAGAGCCACCAAGAGCCCCGCCGACGGCGAATGAGGTCTACGCAAGACGGCCATACGTTTTCCAAGCTGGACTGGCACCGTACTCGAGAAAATCGAGTTTATTTTCGAGAAGGACAACACCGTTGAGTGACATAGCTCCAAAGGGCGAGATCGATGCCCGTCTACCCAGCCCTGCGGTGTTGACATGTAATGAGCCGCTCCCATTACGGATCATAATGAGAAAATTGATTGAGAGCCCCGAAAGTGTATTTTTAATGTCCTTGCAAGTACATCTATTCGGTCACACGGAAGTTAGAGCGCAGGACGTTACACGAACAGAAACAAGCACATGGGTGTTGATGAGCTTAACGGGACTTTCGTTGCCACTTGGCAAGCCGACGGATGCCCTTCGTACAGAGACGGTAGTAGACGACAATCTGTGGAATAGGATCAAATTACCAAATACCGTGTCCCCATCATTTCAAACTTGCAATCTATCAAGAAGTTACGAGCTTGAAGTGAAAGTAGGTCTGGGATATGGTCATGTAGGACAACTTCAGGTGAGCGATTCTCTTCCAGACTTGAGAATATCATACTAATAAGACCCAGCCCCAAATAATCAGCCTACCTCTACGCTTCCAAGTAGAAATATATTCTGGCATCTCGCCACCCGCAGCCCTCCTCGACGCCATAGCCGCCCAACATCATATTCCAGTGCGCCCAGATCCTGCACCAGTTCCAGTCTCGACGCCGGTTCAAGCACCCGCTCCCGTTCACGATAATCTCTACCCACCTCAACTTGGCACCCCTGCTGCATCAAATATCGAAGATGCCCCCCCAAGCTACGAGGACGCAATGGCTGATGAAATCTCTCCTGCGGACGGCCCACGAATGTATTCTGGTGTGACGGATGTGAACGCGCCGAGTTTGGATGAGAAGGGCGGCGCATCGCCTAGGTATAGCGTCACTAATGTTGCTGGAGATGCGAGGAGGTATGGCAGTGGCGGACCTCCTGGTTCTATATAATAATGTTTAATGGGTGATGAGATTCGGAATTGAAGGAATGAAGATGCATTAGATACCCAGGTACTTTCAATGGGAAGAAATGGAGCACGGATGTGCTCTTGGCATAAACGAAGGCAGCTGGCTGAGTAGACTCGCTGGTATATGATGAGTTAATGAGAGAATCGAGCCTTTAATCGGGATTGTTCAATTTTATTATCTGCATTTCTGTGACCCCTCTCTTTCAGACATTCTATAAATCTTGCAGCACACGGCTAGCAGCCAGTATCCAGCTTCTCTTCAATCATGTTGTTGCTTTTGCTTCGACACATTCTACTCATTCCTCACTCATCCAGTAAAAACATGCACTGGAACACTGGATTTTAATTCCCATTGTCTACGATTCTCATCACTGAAGAAAGTGAAAGCAAGGGGGGGCACACGTTTGCGTTTTGTATTACACATATAAAGATTACCTACACTATCCATATAAATCTAAATTACATGTCTAATCATCCCGATTGAAAGGCCTTGAATGCACAGGTAGGTTGATCTTGAAGACCAACGCCTGGTTATCCAAGTTGTACCCCGTAGCATCCTTGTAGGGAAACTTTCCGCCGTTCATGTAGCCGTCCTGGGTGATGAAGTCGTTATCACTCAGCGAGAACACGAACCACTCGTCGTCGTCGCCGATGAGACCATCAACAGGCACGATGCCTATACTCTCCCACTTCTCATTCAGCAGCCCTGCGTCCTGAGCGCCTCCGTTGTGAACGCCAAATCGGTTTAGCTGGGCATTGATGTTGAAGTCGATGAGCGGGCAGTACGTGGCTGGTGTGATGGCGGATTTGAGAATGCCGGCATCTGAAGCGATGGAGCAGTTGGAGCAGTCGTAGGTCGCACCTTTGATGTCGGTGGCGTTGTAGATGTCAAAGACGTCGATATGGCGATACTGTGACGTCGTCACCTCTTGCCCACGCCCGACTGATGAGTCTCGGGCCAAAAGGAAGAACTGCCCGTTTTGGATGTGGAAGATCTCAGACATGGCTGCAGCCTTGGGGTTCTTGGCTGCTTTGGCTGTGGGGTCCACAAAGAACGGCAATGGGACAACATATTCCCTCGCGTAGCGTGGTTTGGAAGGGACGGAAATGTCGTACTTCAATAGGCGAGCCCAGCGCTGTGTCTGTTTGGCCAATCCACCTTCTTGGTTTGCGGCAGCTTGGAGCATGACATATAAGGTCTTGCCGTCCCCAGTAACGGTCAAGCCTTCGAAGCCGTGGTTGTTGTCGCGCCCCGTGGGGTTGTCTGCCGGAGTGACATCGTTGCCTGTGTTGTTGGAGTAGAAGGTAGGCGAGTTGGCGGAGAAAGACTCGGTGCCGTTGCGCATGGGGATGATGGCATTTGGGGGACGGATTGCGGCGAGCATCTTGCCATTGCAATCGAAATGATAGACGTACGGTCCGTATTCATCGCTGACCCAGAAGGAACCGTCGCGGTTTAGAACAAGACCTTCAGCATCGACCGAGATCCTCTTGCCTCCTGGACCGGCGCCTCCAAATCCATCGCCCTAGGCTTATCAGTGCCGGATACATAATAATAGCATGAACTACCTACCTGGTATGTTGCAGCAGGGAGATCTGGGAATCCAGGATAGCTCAAGTGACCAACCCCATCAGCATCGAGGCCCGTACAAGGCGTGCCGTCAGGTCCATAGAATCGAATAGTCTCCTTGTAGGTGAAGAACAGATTATTGCCCGACGGATTGGAGACTGTAGCACCGGGTGCGGGGGTGAAGAGAATATCGAACTTATGCACACGAGGTTGGAAGTTCAGGGTTCCTTGAGTATTCCTGTGGTCTCTCGTTAGCTTGTGACACTCACGAGCATCAACGACATTACCATCCACGATCTGGTAGACCCCAGAGAACGCCTGTATAGCTTCCATTCCGGAGCTTCTTCCACTGATACCGGTCGAGAGCAATTGCAGAACCAATACCGCCCAGGGTGTCACCAAACTGATCTCGAGCATTGCCGGGCACGAGACCATACCCAGCGAGCTCTCGGTAGGTGTACTGCTTCCCATTGCACGTCGTCTGGTTGACAAACGTCGTCGGAATTGTCGCGGCGGATGCAATTGACGCAAGGAAGCTGGCAACAGCTGCAACCTTTGAGATAAACATGGTGGCGCAAAGGCTTAAGACAAGACTGAGATGGAGAGAGACAAGCTCCCTGGCATGGGAAGGGCCGCATTATTTAAGACGTTCCACCCACATGCGGTGCTGTATGACCGTGGGATTATTTTAGCTGTGCAGCTCCATGCGTGTATGCGGGGAGGGCGAGGAAATCATGGGCGATCAGCAAGCAAGCTCGGCGCGGGAGCGAGAGCATGCGATGCTGCCAGCCAATGAAGAGGCCATGGTCCCTGGCAAAGTCCCCAAGTCTCCTGCACCCGCGCCCGCTTCATCCCACTTCCTCCCAACTTCCTCCCACTTGCTGCTCTTCCAGAAGGATGGCCCAACGGCATCGACAGGCCTCCTACCGAATGAAGACGCTGACCAGCGCCACCAAATAAGTTGCCAATTCTGGTGGCGTTGCGATGGACGATGCTGGCTCCCGGCAGACGAGGACTTTTTGCACTCTGCTCCCACGTTGCGTCTGCTGGGACTCTTATTCGCTCATGGCAGCTGTGTTTCTGGTCGCGAGCAGACAATAGATGCAATTAGTCGTCTGGCACGTCAATGGCTTGCGCAACGGCCCTGAAAAGATATCGAATTTCTATTCTGCAAGTGCGCACGTGCTCCACAACCTCTCCTCGTCATTCAGCTTCAATGTTTGTGCACTCGGCTGCATATACATGTCCCTCTGAAGGATTGCAAAGGGCTTGGAAGTGCATAAACCCAACTTTGGGTGAACAGGTAAACATCAACAAATCACCATTTTAGTATCACTCGCTGCTCAAAAATCATCTATTGTCAAGTATTGATTGTTGAATGCCAGATGCATCTACAAACAACCCCTCCAGCTTTCATGACCTCGTAAGTACCGTATTTCTCGTCTCCATGCATCATCCACGCGTTTCCCTACGAGGAGAGAGGTATCATCTCGAATCATCTTCTCCAAATGCAAATATGTGGACTTGCCATATAACGTCGAGAAGTGAATCTAAAGAGAAACAACTTTTAGACAAACAAGATCACTCTATTTCTCACAGCCATAACTCCGCCCAAAGCATGTACTCCCTGGGCATGTTACAGGCAAAAAATGTCGAGCCCAAAGAGAAAATTTTATCCAGAGGGTAGCAAGAGCTACTGCTGAATTCTGATGGCAGGAGATCTCAGAGATCGTACATGTCCCACCCGTCTAGTCGGTTTATGGGATTTGGACGGTGCTTGCTTGTCTTGATAGAGTTGATTCTCCGTCCTTCGGCCTCTGTGTGCTCGTTTCTCAACTCTTCATCAAGTCACAACTCATCGTCGTCCTCTGCCAGCTCAGCAGGTTTGAGTAAGCCGCCTACCTTGGATAGGCGCTCTCTCTCCGCAGCCTTTGCATCTCGGTCTTGCTGCTCCTTCTCGTCGGCGTAAAGTTCTGCATTATCGCCCGCGAATTCCTTCAATTGAATGAGGAAATCACGAAGGTTGAGCTTAAATCTATCATAGGCAGTGTTCAGAGAAAACAAGCCCTCAACAAATGACTTGATCTGGTTACTATAGACAAGTTAGAATACGAGATAGCACGAGGTTGGAGCAATAACTTACGGCTGCAAATTTGGGAATGCGTTCTGTAACAAATTTGCGACGAAGCCACTTAGGAACTCTCTATTGCTAGTCCCGGCAGGAACCTGATCAGGCTGATAAATTGGGCCTTGGATCTTGGGGGAAGTGCCATCAGCAGGCTGAACGAAATAGAACATCCTTGAAAGCAGCATAGATTGTGACTTGAAGCCAGCCTTGTGGTCAGTATCAGTGAGCACAAAGAACACATCCTGCAAGATTGGGATGAAGAACTGTTGGAAAAATGCGTTAGACGTCGCTGGGTCGGTCTCGGCAATATTGCTGATGAGCTCCAGGCACATGTTGAGACCAGCATATTCCACTTCGCGATTGTCGTGCTTGCTTGCCCACATGCAAGAATCGATAACGAACTTGAATTGTCTGTTATCGAGCTTGAGGAGAGCTTTAAGAAAGTTAGCTATGTTGAGATTGCAAAATGAATTTTAACATACCTGGGAAACAGTGGAGATTGATAGCTCGCAGAAGAGTGAAGAACTCGACACGATGCTCCGGAAATTCGGAAAAGTCCTTGTTGATCATTTCGAGGGTGCACTCAAATACATTCTCCATGATGGTCGGGACTTGATCCTCCATAAGGGACTAGATTAAGTCCGTCAGTCATTTATTCCAGACGAAGCACACATGTTATAGGCAAGTGGTAGGGGATGCACCACAGAATATTTGGAGCGATGAGGGGTCCAACGTACAGATAGCTTGGTAATTATCGTCGACATAACCTTGAGAACCTCGGCATCTCGTGCATTCGGCACGTTGCGATTATAATCGACGAGGACAGCATCGAGCAGAGCTGGAACAATATTTGTCCGCACCATCTCCAGGTCATCAGCCTTCTCCACATAGGTTTCGATGAGCTTCAAGATCTCCTTCTTGATGGTTCTCAATCCACGGACTCTGGGCATCTTAGTAGCAATTTCACCTGTTACGACATGTTAGAGATGCGCTTTATACGTTGTGGGATGTCTTACCATCTCGAGCAACTGCTTCAGAAATCATTTGACTGGTGGCACGGTACATTGAAAGCATGTCTAGGTATATTCTACCAATCTGAGGATAGAAGTAGCTGCCAATGGACGAGCAAGCCGAGACGTTAGTCTTCATGACATTACCGATGACCTTGATGGTATCCGCATCTTGAAGAATTGAGGGGTTGGCGGTAGCTTGCTGAATGATGGCATCCCAGGCAGCATTTGGATAAGACATCAGCTCCCCGATGAGTCTCTCCTGGGCATTCTTTTGAGGCTGCGCAGCAATCATGTAACCACAGGCTTCATAGAAAGTGTGGACTTGTTGTGGTGAGAGATCGCAAGTGATCTTGCGCATGGTTCTAACGATCTCCTCAATGAAGGGCTCGTTCTCGCCAGGTTGCAAAGCAACAAAGTGGCGTTTGCATTGCCTGGCAATCTTGATGAAGGTATCACAAGCCATATCTTGCACACCTTCATGAGACTCGTGCATAAACTCGAAGAGCTTGTTGACCACAGTCTTGAGAAATTTCCAGTGTGCCTTCAAGAATCGTGGATATTGTCCAACAATGTACATGATGTTACTGGCCACTACAGCCTTGTTGTCCTTGCCTCGCTTCATCTCGGTCAGGCCAAGAAGATCCTTGATAACGGTTACCAAGAATCGCTTCTCTGTCTCTTCATTCATGGCCAGAGAGATGGATCCGATGGCCCAGCAGAGAGTGTTGCAGTTCGCCCACGACCATTCGCTACCATCAACTTGGCGAGCTAACTTGTCGGTCATGATGTTCTCAGTGTCCACAACATCCAAATGTGTTAGATAGACCAAACACTCGCGAGTTGTCTTGTACAGCTGAATAGTATCGCTCTCCTTGACGAACTCTCTCACGATCTCTCCCTCTTCGTTCTCCACAATCAGTACTTCCTCTGGTCTTACCATCTTCTCTATCATCACTACACGTAAGTTTTGAAGGACTTCGTTGTACTTGTGCTTCCGTAGAGGGTAATTTGCGAGTAAACTTGGATTTGGGGCGCCAGGATTTTGAAGACCACCAACTCCCATATTGATTAGTGGGTTGACATCAGTAATGGGGAGAGACTGCATCTCATCATATAATTCTTGAACGAGTTTAGTCCAGTACTCCAAGCAAATCTTGAAAATCTCGCGGTCTTCGATTTGAGAAATTCTAATGAGATAGAAGTGAGCGTGGGTAAGGAAATCTCGATTGGGAAGATTCTCAATGAGCTATTCAAAAATGTTAGCTGTGAATCAAATTAATTTCCTGTAGACTTCTTACGTTGAGATGAACACTAAAGAAATTGGTTAGGAAGAGGGCGAGATTTTGAATAAACTCCTGGTCCTTGGAATTGCTCGAATTATAAGTTGACTTCAAGTCGAGTGTAAGAGGAATGATTTTGGATATCGTAGTTAGCACCTCTGTGAACATCTGTACCAGCTTTTCATCATAAGCATTGTTCTGGCCAGTTTGTAGACCACCAATCTCTGTCAAGCACTTCAAAGTCACATTTCGAAATTCTGGCATTTCCAGAAATCTTGTACGTAGCGTATCGATGATTGGCGTTTCGAAAATATATCCCAGTGGAATCCAGTTGAAGAATCGAAGAAGGGTCTCAAGAGTCGCCTTAATCAAGCTTGCTTGGGTCGCACTATTCAATACCTCATTGCAGAGCTGGAAGATTGAAGAGAACTCCGCACACATGGTCGTCTTGAGATCCTTCGTCTTTGCCGAGGTCATTTGGTCGGCAGAAAAGTCAAAGACTTCCTCAGACAGTAGCCGCAGAATCGCCATGTTGTTTTCGCATATGGACAAGCTTGTGTGGCAGGACGAGATAATCTCATTGATGAAAGTAGGCCAGTGGTGAGGCCATTCTTGCTTGAGAATAGAAACAAGGACAAGGTTCAACTTGTTGAGGAGGGTTCGCTGTGCCTTTAGAGATTCGTCGGAGCCGGAGCATTGTATGATGAAGTTCACCACAAAGTTTCGAATGCCTGGCAGATGTCAGCAATAAAATATGATAGGCATGAATTTGGATCTGACCTTGACATTGCTCCCTTGGAAGAACCTTCCATCTTGTCACGATAACATTGTCGAGGACTTGCAGGCCCAAGTCTATAATTTGTCAGCGGTGTCGACTCTTTCAGTAGCGGGGTTAGAGAAGTACAAACATTTCGTCTGCGGGTATGTAGCATCTTGCAGAATCTTATCTACTAGTAACCATGCATCCGGATCTTCCTTGAACTATGATTGCATGTCAGTAGATGCCGAATGATTCGTTCAGTGGCTGGGGCGACGCCCGAACGTACCTGGTTCAAAGCTGCTTGTGCAACTTTTTGCTATTTTCCAACGCGTCAGTAAAGCGCAGGCGAAGTAGTTTCGTTGTCTTTAGGTGTACTAACTTGTTCTCCACGCCCTTCGTAAAAGGCGCGGACGGTCGCGTCAAGCTCTTCAATGCTGGGAGCCATAGTCGCGGCTTGCTTCCAAGATATGTGACTCTTTTCCGGCAGCGATGGACAAGAGGGCGCTGCAGATATGCTTTTGTACAGCTTGCGCTGATGGGTTGGCTCTTCGGGAACGAGAGTTCTGGTCGTGAATAGGTGGTTGGAATTCGTTGAAGACTGGGCAAGTTATTCAGGTCTTCCCAACTCCTCCAGCCTCATCTGCTTGGTGGGGCAAGAACGCTAGTCTCTTATCGGTAAGACTGGAAAACTGTATCAGGTGACTAAAACACACCTCTTTTCTTACCCGTCGAAGTTCAAAGTAAACTTCAAGAACTGGCACTGATGCTTTTGCTTTTTCTTGTTCCTGCAGCTCTCGTGATCTTTGGATTCTGCGGTACAATAATTCACAGATGTAGCTAGATGCTTAAAGTGCCATCTTTCAACTTCTTTGATCCAACATTCCAAATGTAGCCTGAAGTCGTTCTTTGTATTGTCACCTTATATAGGGCATGAGCATATTTAAATGGCTCTGAAACACATTTGTACTTATTGTTCTGAAATAAAAATTCGTTATTACATTCTCGAAAGGTGGATTCGCCACGAGCAAAACTCCCTAAATAATCAGTCGTTGACCATACTATTCAAGAAAAGGGACGTTCTGATCGAGATTCATCACCAGTGGAGTCATCACCTGGTTGTGTCAGGTCTGGTCTGGGTTCAACCATATATTAACTCTTTTGGAAGAAAGTATTAAGTTGCTATTGATATGGTTTTAGACATTGAAGCCCTCCAATCTTAAATATGTACAAGAATCATCGTGCCGCTATCCAACCATTCGTGTATAACTCATCTGTCGAATATTATGTACTGCTCGCTCCTCTTTGCTATCAAATCAAGAACTCATCATCCTTCTTCACCCCCAATCTACAAGGCAGCAGCCAGAAGCCCTGAAAGACCAGCAAGACCGGCGACAATCGCGCTCAGCTCAAGTCCGCTAGCACCCGATGCAGGCTTGGCGGTAGCAGAAGCTGCAGCAGCGGAAGAGGTAGCGACAGCGGATGAAGCCTTGGATGAAGTCGAGACAACAACAGCGACAGAGCTGGAGGTCTTGATGGATGAGGAAGCTGTCATGATGGTGGTTCCGTTAGATGGCTTGATCGAAGAGGAGACGACGGTGCTGGTGGCATTGGCTGCCTTTGAGCTGGAGAGAACAGGGGAGCTGGAGGAGAGAACAGCAGCAGAGGTGACCTTTAGGTATCCTTCGTTAGCGTAAAGAACACGGGGTTGGAGACAGAAAATGTAAGGATCAGTTACTACTTACAGAAGACTTGATGCTTGAGGACTGGGCCATGGCGCCAGCGGCAGCCAGAACAGTGAGAACGATTTGGAATTGCATTTTGAGTTGAGTGGAAAGGTGATTAGGAGGATGTGGATGGAATTACTATTTGTTGAAGATGAGATTGGAGAGTGGATGCTGAGAAATTAGGTAGCAAACCTGCTGGGCAACCTTATATACACACCACCTGCTCTTCACCAAAACAGCCAAGAGCACCTGCAAGCCCAACAGCTGCAGCTGCAAAGAAAATTCACATAACTGATCCAGAACTAACTTGGCAAATTTAACAGAGATTAGATGCCTTGAGGAGTTTGTCAGGAGTTCCTCAGAGCTGCTTCGAAACGAGGCTGAGAGCTAGTGTGTTCTGCGTCTGCTCATTGGATAGTTGAAATTGCAAAAAGAACTGCAAGAAAGACGGCCCAGTGGGCAATGGAACATAATTAGCACGTGCTAGAGGCTTTGCCAGATATAGTGAGAAGGCTGCAGATTCCTCTTCGAATGTGGACAGCGCGGGCGTTATGGTTGGATTCTAGATTCAAAAGTAGAACAGCCAAGTCCTTTCAGAAGTTTGCAGCACATGTTATGGAGACAGAAAACGTAATCGCACCAGTGTATTGCGCTCTTGGAGAAACGTGCATTGGTGTCTATGAAAGTGGCAGGCTAAAATGTCTTGCAACTTGCTTTTTTCTATGCTCGCGTACGGCGACCCGGAGAAATGATTTTTGCACTCTATGCCTTTTGGTATCCAGCATCTGTGAGACCAGCCTCTAGTGCCTTGATCGCACGATCAAGATCATCACGCTTTGGATCAGTCTAATAAATATTAGCATTTAAATCGAGGTTTAAGCAAAAGAACACAAACCACGCTAACACCCATGTGTCCCACCCTAAAGTACTTCGTGGCGATTGACTTGTGTAAACCGCCAGCGAAGATTACGCCCTTCTTGAGGAGATTTGGGAGCAAGTCAGGCACCGTGACGTTTTCTGGAAGATAAATTGCTGTCATGCCATTGGCTTGATCGGCTGGATCGGAAGCTAATTGCTTCAGCCCAAGATCAGCAACAGCTTTCTTAACCTTCTGTGATGCAGAACGATGTGCTGCAAATCGCTCAGATAATGGTTTGGAAAGGATCTGTGTAAGGGAAGTGTGAAGAGCATGAACTAGTTGGGGCGAAGGTGTGGCGAAATATGAGGCTTTCTTAGCTTCGTAATTTTGCATAACTGATGATCTGATTAGACATTGAAAGGAGCTATGCAGGTGACTTCTTACTTGGCATCCAATTCTTAAACGAAGCAAAGTAAGATCCGGGTGGGCTCTTTCTGCTCTGGAATGTCTTAACAGCTCGGCCACTGAACATCGAGATGGACAATCCCGCGGGGCAGCCAATGGCTTTTTGACTAGCGGTGATAACGCCATCGAGTTGCCATTTATCAAATTCAATTTCCTCGCAACCAACACTGCAGACACCATCCACAATAACTAGAGTCTCTGGAGAGACTCGGTGAACCATTTCGGAGAGGTTTTTGAGCTCCGATAACACACCAGTGGAAGTGTCAACGTGAGTGACTGTCAGCAACTTGTACTTTTTCTCCTTCAAAGCTTTTTCGATCTCTGGAAGCTGAGGTCTTGATCCAATAGGTGCTTTCAGTTGAGTAACCTTGGCGCCATAGGTTTCGAAGCAGTCAGCGAAAGAGTCCGCAAAGTATCCGGTGTGCAGGACTAAGACATCATCGCCTGGTTCCGCCAAGTTTGCTGCTACCAAATCCCAGCCCAAAGTGCCAGACCCAGATATCACGAAAGGTTGCGACGTGGGATCAGTTGTTTGGAAAAGTTTTCGCAGCATCGAAAGTGTTTCCCCAAAAGTGGAAACAAAGGGTGCGCCGACATGACTCTCACTGTCATTCAATCAGTTGGCTGGAGTTCGGCTCGATGAAAGCATCCGGGAGAGGGTTCTGCAGAGATTTTCAGAGAATAAACTTCAACATACCTGTAATGGCTCATGGACTGAAGTACCGCGTCATCGAACTCAATGGGGCCCGGGATTAGCAAGGCGGGGTGGTTAGGTTGGCTGGACATCTTGGGCTGTTCTGTTTCTGTTTGTGAAGTCTGCGAGGTTGAACTATACTGTCGTATCTGAGGAAATTGTGAATCAACAGGAGCTGATCTCTCGGTAGAGTATGGTGTATTAATGGGATGTTGCGGCCGAGGATCTAAATGTCGAGCGATCACCGAGAGGCGGGCGTGTGCCATCGCGGGGTAAACCCTTCGGAGTACTAGAGAGGCCAGGATTGACGTATCTGGTCCGTTTATGCCCGATTGGCGGCCGAAAAGAAGCCTTTCAAATGGAGAACAGTGGGATGAGCTGAGTGGACGGGTTATGATAAGATCTCTTACACAATGCGTCGAGGCCGTGGGTTGTTTTGTCCTTCAGAGTTCGGAAATATTTGAAGAGGCCAGGTACGTACCTGTGCAGCACCAATTCCTTCGGCTCCGAAATCGCCGTCGGGTGAGGTCACATGCTCGCTTGGCTACGACTGGAGGAGACTTCAGGGGCGAGCCGTAAAGTTAACAGTCGTCGGAATCCGGAGTTGGCCACACACCATGGTTTCAGTACGGCTGAGGCTTTTTCATCTTCGCACAGAAGAATTAAGGCCTGGAAGAGAATATTGGAATTGTTAAGTTCGAAGTACGATCCTTATTTTACTAGCTAGTGTTTCCGTCGTGCATTGGTCGCTCCTCTTCATTCGTTTGGCCTCTTCTTTCCTACCGATTTTCAGCACTATTTATAACTATTACAACCCTCATTTACCCTTTATTCACAGATGGCCCTTTTGGCTATGAGAATTGAAGCCCCTGTCTACTTCACCAAACCGAAACATATCCCTTGATTTGTTAGTAGTTTTAATGGGATTAGTTGAGGGCCAGTTTACTGTCCTGAAACTTTAGGATCTGAATCACGTTCTGCTGTATTTTGCAATGAATTATTGAGACCTATGTGGATTTTGTGTATGGGAATTAAAAGTCCAGTTTGAGCATGACGCAAAAAGGTTGCAAGTTTTGGTGAGAGTGGGGGGAAGATACGTCGGGCAAGGTCTTCAAAGTCCTAAGCTTAAATTTTTCGGTCTTTTCAATGCCCCCACGTGTGGAACGGTACTATGTATGATGAATCATAATCCCATATATCGATCCCGGTATCTAAGTTTTATCTACTCCAAATAAGTGACAGCTCTGCAAATTGAAATAGCAATGATTAGAGGGTGGAATGCCTGGTCTGCTAGACATCCGCGGACTGGCCCAGCTTTCAATATGACGTCATTGACACGAAATCAGCTGAGGCCGCGTTCGCAACCTTAATTCGTCTTCCACCTTCACACATTATAGAATATGTGAGGTTCTCACCATGTGCGGACGGTACTCGTTTGCTTTGGTATGCCGTTTCACGCTAAGTTCGGGTCTAGGGTGAAGCTGACCGAATACAGCGACCTTCCCAGGTTCGGGCATATCTTGAGGATGACTCCATGCCGGTAGACGACGCTCCAGGCGACGACGACGACCAAGCTCCCCGTCAAAGCTACAATTTTGCGCCTGGATATCACGGGATTGTGTATCGCGCCGATACATCTGACAGAGGTGCTGGCTCTCAGCAGCACAGCAACGAAGATGGGCTTGCTGGGGAGCCTTACGGAGCAGAACCCTCAGGTGACGAAGTGCATTACAAGCTCCAGTCGATGAAATGGGGTCTTATTCCATTCTGGACGAAACGCAATCCTGATTATGGCTCTATGTTGAAGACTATCAATTGTCGCGACGACTCACTGATTGAAAATAAAGGCATGTGGACCACAATGAAACAGAAAAAACGCTGCATTGTGATTGCCCAAGGTTTCTATGAGTGGTTAAAGAAAGGGAAGGACAAAATGCCGCATTATACCAAGCGCAAAGATGGAAAGTTGATGTGCTTGGCTGGCCTGTGGGACTGCGTTCAATACGAAGGAAGGTGTACATGCAGTCTTTGAACTGGCTCATGCTAACGATCGATATAGGCTCCGATGAGAAGCATTACACATACACAATCATCACAACTGACTCAAATAAGCAGCTGAGGTTTCTTCATGATCGTATGCCTGTCATATTGGATAATGGATCCGAGGAGCTGCGGACTTGGCTTGATCCTAAACGCTCGACTTGGTCCAAGGAGCTTCAAAGCCTATTGAAACCCTATGATGGAGATTTAGAGATATATCCTGTCAGTGAAGAGGTTGGCAAAGTTGGCAATAATTCACCGAATTTCATCATTCCCATTACGAGCAGCCAAAATAAGTCAAACATTGCAAATTTCTTCGGAAAGCAGGTGGTGAAAGGAGATCCGAAAGACAATTTAAAGTCAAGCAAGCCAGAGTCAACCCCAAAGGTGAAGAGAAGAATAAACTCATTAATTCGAAAGAGGAGTCTCAACCTGAGGAATACATCAAGCAAGAAAGTATCGAAGATAGAGAAACTGTCGACCACGATGGATCGGAAGATCATGCACCCCTCCCAGTCCCTAGGGAAGAGATGAAGCAAGGCATCAAAAGAGAGCTGAACGACACTCCTGATGATGAGTTGCCAAAAAAGATGATGAAGTCGTCGGTGAGTCCGAGAAAAGAAAACCACCCCGAGAAGCTTGCACGGAAGACGAGAAGTGCTACGAGTAACAACACGGCAAGTCCTTCCAAGGGCACTAGCAAGGAAAAAGGAAGTCAGAAAATCACAAGCTTCTTCACCAAATGAGTTCTCCGTGTATGGAATTAGTGCATCGGGATAATATTGGTGTTGTGGCGTTGTGGGCTTATTTGATCTGTTGTTAAACCAACAAGGTGGAGTGTTAAGCGCCATATGGTGAATTATTTCAGCTACTCCAATACGTCAGCTAGGAACTGTGGGCATTGATTTATGATTTTATTCATGGTCATTTCAGTCAATCCCATCTATCTTTCTCGAGTGAGAGTGAGCTCGTTCACGTTGCTTATCTGCAGTATCTGTCTAGTATTGTCATACGAGAGACATAATAAACATCTCTAACATCATTATTATGAGAAAGTATACTGTTTTTATCGTTGGTCTTACTTAGGGTGTCTTTTATCAGGTATGCTGTCTTTTGATTCATTCAAAATCATATTCTGCTCGCTTCGGAAGTTGCACTCCGGCAGTTGATCAATCTCTGACGTCCGTGGAGACTGCGGGGTAACGGGCCGCTTCCTGAGATGTACAAATTACATCTTTAACAGGCAGAATCTACAGATTGATCTGGAGGTGGCGCACGACGGGGCAGCGGGGACATGGGGACGGGTATTTAGGATCCTTCCTAAGCGAGCCCCCGGCTTGAACCCAACTACAACGTGTCACCTGCCGGCTAATTCTTCAATCACAACCAAAGTTTGGAAGATCGTAGCGATAGCTTAACAATTATTCACATTTTCTTGGAAATAAAGCCGAGGTAAGGCCAAATTGAGACGCCTCCAATCTGTATCTGTCGATAGTGATATTCCAGATGTTTCCGATATGGGGAAACAATCAGTGGCTTGCGAGTACTTACCCCAATTAGTGTAAATGGGAGAAGACCGAACCATTATTACTCTTTGGGGACGAGCCCCCGTCTTGATCCTGCTTCTGCTTGGCCCAGCCTGGTCTCCCTCCGTACCTAATCTATTCCGCACGCCGTCCTCCCCAGCCCACCGCAGCGGGTGGCAAGTTTGGTAGCACTGTCATGTCTTCTGGGCGATGAGATGTCACCAGACGTGAGGATCCCTTTTTCGGACCGCTTTTTCCTAGTCAAAGTGCTTGGTCGCGGCAAGAGCCCCAGCGTCAATGGTTCGTGGATCACCAATGACGGGGTCACATGAATCTATCTGAGGACATCATTAACGACCTCGTTGCGAAGGATGCGCCAGTCACCTACCATTTATCACGTTCATCCTCGACCCACAAAACCTGTTGCCGCTCGCCTGACCGAATCCATCCAAATACTTTGAGGAGGCAACTTCCCCGCGTCTATACCTTATTCCACGCCAGCAAATTCCTCACCCGGGATCTGGTACCTGACTAAGTTTATCCCGGCCTACACACTGTTCAAAAAATATTTCACCAAAGTCTGGTCCTATTCCTCAGGCTATATGAAGAATTTTGGCGAGTCGGCTGTCATCCCCGCATTCTGAAAGACTCAAGGGGCTTCATCTGCCGTCATGCCGTAGACATATAAAGTCCCTCCGGACACTCCCCTGACCTGATTCATCACCACTCTCATTCCATCTCGTCTTTACTGTCTTCTTGAGTAATGGCTTTCAAGAAATCTCTTCTCGCCGCTGCGGCTCTGGCTCACTTGGCCTTGGGCCAACAGACAATTTATGGACAGTGTATGAGATCTGCATGTACCTTATAAGACTTTAGCTGACAATTTCTAGGTGGTGGAATAGGCTGGGCAGGTCCTTTCACCTGTGCAACTGGTCTTACTTGTGTTTATTTCCACGAGTACTATTCCCAATGCTTGGCTGTTACCGCCACAACGACAACTGCAGTTGGAACAACCTCGTCAACCAAGGCTAGCAGCAGTAGCTCTTCCACCAAAGCAAGCAGCACCAGCTCTGTGTCCAGGACCAGCACATCTTCTTCATCCACGAAAGCCAGCACGTCCTCGACTTCTTCCAAGGCAAGCACAAGTTCGTCTTCAACCAAGATTTCCACCACCTCAACTGCAGGCACTGCTAGCACCACTGCTGTTGCCTCCGGAAATCCATTCAGCGGCGTCGCCATGTATGCCAACCCATACTATGCGTCTGAGATCTCAACTTATGCCATTCCATCCCTCACTGGTGCCATGGCTACTAAAGCTGCTGCTGTCGCCAAGGTTCCCACCTTCGTTTGGCTGTGAGTCTCAATGATGATTTTCACCTTGCACGACTAACTTATCAACAGCGATACCATGTCCAAGGTCCCATTGATGGGCACTTTCCTCGCCAACATTCGTGCTCTTAACCTTGCTGGCGCAAGCCCTCCTGTTGCAGGAACTTTCGTTGTCTACGATCTCCCAGACAGAGATTGTGCTGCTCTCGCCTCCAACGGTGAATACAGCATCGCGAACAACGGTTTGGCCAACTACAAGCTATACATTGACGCCATCCGCGCACTGTTGGTAACCTACTCGGACGTCAAGGTCATTCTCGTAGTCGAGCCTGATTCCCTCGCTAATCTCGTCACCAACCTCTCGGTATCCAAGTGCGCAAACGCTCAAGCCGCCTACCTGGCCGGTGTCCAGTATGCCATGCAACAATTGAACCTCGCAAATGTCGCAATGTACCTCGATGCTGGACACGCAGGCTGGTTGGGATGGAGCGCTAACATCGGGCCGGCTGCCACCCTTTTCGGCAATTTGTATGCTGCTGCCGGATCCCCAGCTGCGGTCAGAGGTCTTGCAACCAACGTCGCCAACTATAACGCGTGGAGTGTTACCACTTGCGCTAGTTACACATCTGGTGATGCAAACTGCGACGAGCAAAAGTATATCAACGCTCTTGCTCCTCTGCTTACTGCCGTTGGATTCCCAGCCCACTTCATCACAGACACTTGTAAGTTCCTCCCACTCCTCTCACACTTTGCAATCACATAACTGATGCCATTCCCATAGCCCGCAACGGTGTCCAACCCACAGCCCAAGCCGCCTGGGGAGATTGGTGCAACGTCATCGGCACTGGATTTGGTGTCCGCCCAACCACCGCCACTGGCAACGCACTCGAGGACGCCTTCGTCTGGATCAAGCCCGGTGGAGAATGTGACGGTACCAGCAACAGCAGCTCCACCAGATACGATGCCCACTGCGGTTATGCGGATGCGTTGAAGCCCGCTCCAGAGGCAGGAACATGGTTCGAGGCCTACTTCGAGCAGCTCCTTACCAATGCCAACCCAAGCTTTTAAGCTTGCATGGAGAAAGGAGGTACGCGAGAGGAGGGAGAGCGGGAGTAAGTGATGGATGTATATAGAGAGCTGGGCGAGGGTCTGATCGCTATCATTACGTTTCACGAAAGAAAGAGAAGGGAAAGAAAAGACCAGAAAATTGTGGCGAGACTTAGGAGGAGAAAGGGATTTGTACATATTTACCTTCACGTATATACATATTTGGGATGCTCGCAGTTTGTATTCCCTTTTTCCTTTTTATTGTGCTTGAACATTTACCCAGTAGTACTATCACAGCAAAAATCCAGGCAACCTCTCGACATCCATCGAAACTAACTAAACGCCACGATCCGGACAATTCGGTCTCAGAAGCCCCGCAGGCGGCACTTGAAGAGCCGTAAGCCTCCGTCATCTCGCTTACCCCGGAGTGCGGTGGTTGTGGCGTGGCATTGAAACGCGGAGGCGGACGCTGAGTCGGAAGCTGTCCATCCGTCATCAGGGTATTTTGAAGTTTGCGGGGCGGGCTTATTTAGAATAGATACATTCGAGATGCCCGCGTTTGCTTCACTGTCTCTTTATTTATCTTACCCTCCAAGTAGAGAACAGGTTTGGGTTTTGAAGGGCTTCTGATGTTTGTTTTTGGATCTCCAACAGCGGGGATTATTTTTCTCATGTCCGGTCCCCTTCTCTCGATCTTTAGACAAGTGTCAGGGACTGGAATTAAGAATGTGTTGTCCATAAGTTGACTTCAGTCACATACGATCATAGAATAGGAAAACTGGGTATACTTCAGCATTCTCGACAGTCTTTATCAATGTGCGGTTCTATATATACGGATTGAAATGTCGACGATGATGTACAATATTCACAACGTCTTCATTTCTAGGATGTGGCAACTAGCAGCTATTATGAAGGACACTTTTTGACACAAATTTAAGCATCCAAATATTTCTACCCTATAGTTATGTACACATCTTCGGCAGCTGATACCTACTCTCCTCGGCTCAAATTGATCTGCAGACAAGCTTACGGTAATTTCCACAATTTTCATCTGATATGCAGATCTCCCAGCCCTGTCGCAAGTCCCATGTCTATACCACATTCATGATACACCCCTTGAGTAAATTCTAGGACGCAGACTTCAGCGCTAGATAATTGAAGCTTTGCTGTGCCAGTGACTTGAGGAAACTCGGATCTATGGCCCCCAAACTCGGCACATATATCCGAGTTTGGGGGCTATCTTCTTCTCCCTGGTCGTCTGAAAAGTCTGGTGATTCTATTTGCCGAGCCCCTGTGAAGAGCGGCGCTAGAGTTTGTTCAGGTGAGAAGCGTCTCACAGGAACAAGCTCAAAAGCTTGCTTGACACCCTGCGGATCTCCCCCGGAAACGCTTTGGAAATATTTGATGTATTCCCCTGCTCCCATTGGCTGGAGGCTTGTTTATGCCGTTCAAATCTCGGGGAGGGAAGATGCTTAAGGGGGTTTACCGTGCCGCCTAAGCTGGTTTTGGCCTCATCTGCCGGAGAAGTCACCAGTTGTTGATGAATCCCGCCAGAGTTGGACGATTTGAGGCGGCACAGCATTCTCATTCCTCTCTGCAGGCCTTGTCGCCGAAGTTCAGAGGGGTGGTTTACCTTTTAGAGGGTCCTTTTCAGTTCGAGTTTCGTAGCCATTGGCCAGCTCGGATCGGTCTTGGCTAGCATTAGGAAATGGGGGTTAATTCTGAGCTACAATTTGACAAGAGCGACTTCCTCCCAATTTTAGTGGAATTGGAGTTACATTTTGTGTGCAGAATCGCGTCAGCATGACATGGCATGGCAGGAAGTATGAGGCAAGTCTTCGACTACAAGAGGAGAGTCTCTTCTCCCAGGAAACACCTTGTTTCTTCGCCAGCTCCAGTTATTTGAAAGCCAGGTACTTTGATCTAGATCGCTTCTTCTACCAAAATCCAATCCTTCAAGATGCAGCTCTCTTTTACTATACTCGGCAATTTGTTGTTTGCGAGCATAGCATACGCTACTTTGGTTAATCGATTTCAAGAAGGGTATCAAGCTCATGATGTATTTGGTCTTCCTATCTCGGTTGATTTCAACAGCGTTGCTGTCTCATCCGCCTCCAATGTACTACCAACACAATAGTCAGTCAAAGCAAGCCTACGGAGTACAATCGATTAATTGTTTTACAGTTATCTCAACTGGGCTGGTGGTGTTATCTCACCACCTCCTACTGGACAATCTTTCTACGCCGTTCTGGGCACATTTACGGTCCCATGCCCAAGTCCTCCTGTGGCAGGGGCAGGAACATGGAAAGGTGGGTCTTTGCTGACAACATCCCGCATATCTTGAGTAGAATCACAAGCAGAACTGACCTTGTGTTTTTGATGTAAAGGTAGTGCTTGGGTCGGAATAAGTGACGCGAGCTCAATCGTTCAGGCTGGTGTGGCCTGGGAAGTCACAGTCAGCAGTACTGGTGTCTACTCGTATCAATATAATGCGTGGTACGAGTGGTTGCCCTACGGAGCAACCGATGTAGATTTGGCTGTGCATGCTGGAGACATCATCGATATTTGGTGTGAATCAACCTCTTCCACTGCTGGGTGGTGCATCATCAACAATCTCAGCACTGGGGTCGAAGTATCATACCCAATGACTGCACCGGCCGGGAGCAGTATCAACGCGACGACTGTGGAATGGATCGTAGAGGACTTTTCTTCCGGGGGTCTTGTTCCTTTTGCAAATTTCGGAGCAGTTACGTTTACAAACTGCATTGCTGTTGCTTCGCCAAGTGAGTCGAGTCCCCCCCCACGTCAAATTTGCAGCCTACAAGAGCCAAGAGTTCCTTCTCAATATTCATAAATTTGCTAACAAGCTTTCCGTTACCCTAGACTTCAATTCGTTCACCTATGTTTACCCAAACTCCACTACGTCTTATGCTGCTGATATCGTTGCTGTGAAGAGTGGGGCTTCTACGTATACGCCAATTACTTCGGTCTCTTTCCCTGCCAATGCAAACCAAGCAGTAGAGATTAATTACATTGGATTCGGTTAGTGCGAAGCAAACTGAGCGTAGAAATTATGAACTCTGCTTTGCTCGGTTTAGATGTATACCTATTTCCTTAATGTAAGCCTAAAACAAGACCAACCACAAGGTTCGAGATCGCCCTAGAACCAAAAAGATGTGCAAGTTGGCCATTATGCAACTCGGATTTTCAATAGGTCAGGGCAGCAGTATTGCAAATGAGAGTTGTGCAAGATTTCTACTGGCACAAGCAGGGATAGACTTCGAAACGACGATCAAATGGTTGCCACTTTCATCTGCTTGGAGATCTCATTCCATCTCTAGGTATCAATTAAAACATCCTCCATTATTAATGCGAAGCTCTCTGGTCCCGAATAATCCAGAGTCATTTGACTGACTTGGCGGATGTTCGCCCACAGCCTGCCTGACATAGCTTAAACGCGCTCTCGGCGTACGAAGAAAAAATCTCCCCCTCGAGTGTCTTGAATGCTGAGAAGTGCCCAGATATTTGCAATGTCAGAACCAAATAATACCATAAGTTCGATCCTGTATTAAACTTGCTTTTAGATCATCTGTGATTCTGACGTCTTGCTGCTTTATGGATTTGAGTTACGAGGCACTCGGGTTTCAGTCCACATTATCTCGAGCTGCGCCTTAGGATTGTATTAAAAGTTTATTTGGTAGAGGCGAACCTATTGCAGGAGCACGACTTTCTGAGCCCGACTACTTGGCGCCGAGCGACTGGTTTTGGATTTCTGGTGTCGTTCTCAACACTCGACTGCCGCTGCCAATGCTTGTGGCACACGTGAGAAGCTCTAAGATTCTGGGCATGCAGAACTGTGGCTGAATGGCACTGTGCCATGCCAATTCCAAGACTTCTATCTGGCTTAAGATTCGGTGGTCGATGATTGCGTGCTTAATTCAAATTCTGTCACCATTTTGCCCAGAGTATGCTGTCAGAAGAAATGTTTTGAGGCCATTTGGAAAGTATGTATAAAGCTAGTAGCTCTGCATGTCAACGATGACATTCTTCATTGAGATCCCAACTACAACTGCTATCTTTGTTGCCAAACATGTCAAAGTTCAATCTCAACTCTCCTAGTGAGGATGAATACCCTCCACCTAGAGACGATGAAGGGATCCTTACACTGGATCGTGATTGGACGAAAGAAGAGGAGACCAAGGCAAAGCGGAAGTTAGTACATACACTTCAATTGGAGTGAGAGAAACTCCGTCTAACTGAAATAATCCTGCAGGTTGGATTTCATCATCATGCCGCTTCTCACTCTCGGCTTCTTCTGCTTGCGTAAGTCTATGTGTACAGGAACCTCTCTCATAGAAGCAGTGCTAACAGATGATATCACAGAACTTGACAGAGGCAACATCGCCAACGCCATCACCGACAACTTCATGAAAGATGTCGGCATCACCCAGAACGAATTCAACGTCGGTCAGCAAATGCTCTCACTGGGCATCGTGCTGTTCGAGATCCCCTCCAACATGATCCTCTACCGAGTCGGCCCCGGAAAGTGGCTTACCCTGCAGCTCTTCCTCTTCGGCATCGTTAGCACCTTCCAAGCCTTCCAAAACAGTTACAGTTCGTTCATTGCGACTCGGTTTCTTCTGGGGATGACTGAGTCGGGTTTCATCCCGGGAGGACTGTGGACCCTCTCCACTTGGTACACTCGACGGGAAACCGCAAAGAGAGTCATGTTTTTCTACTTTGGGAATCAGTTCGGTCAAGCATCTTCCAAGCTGCTTGCATATGGCATTCTTCACATGCGGGGTGTCGGAGGCAAGCCTGGATGGTTCTGGCTGTTCGTCATCATGGGAACATTCACGATCCTCAGCGGTTTCGTCCTCGGATTTTTGTTACCTGATTCATTCAAGAGCCCTCACAGCACCTTCCTGCCTCGAGCAACCCTTTTCACAGACAGGGAGTTACACATTCTTAAGAGCCGTGTACTGCTCGATGATCCAATGAAAGGCAAAAAGAAGAAACACATCGGCCTAAGTGCATTCAAGAAAGCTGTAGGTCATTTTCCTAATCAAACATTCAATCGGTTGTCTGTTGTTACTAACTCCTCCTCTCCTCCAAGTTCTCAAACTGGCGCCTCTGGGCACATTTCTTGATCACGCTATCCAACAACGGCCCTCAACGTGCCTTCGACACGTACTCCCCATCAATCGTCACCAGTTTTGGTTTCGCAGCCCTCACAAGCAACGCACTCGCCTCCGTTGGGCTCTTCCTCCAGATCCCCGTCTCCTTCTCCTTCAGTTACGTTTCGGATCATTTGTAAGTATCTGCAGTTCAAGTGTAAGGCGAGAAAGAACGCTAATATGAATGGCCTGTCACAGTAACAAACGTGGAGAGACGGTCATGGCGGGCCTTGGTATGCACCTTCTGGGTTACATCTTCAATCGCATCTTCACCGAGATCAACCTCCGTGGGGTCCGATACTTCGGCGTGGTCTGGACACAAACCTTCGGGACCTTCTCGCACCCGCTCAATATTGCATGGATGTCACTCGCTTGCGAGGACTCCGAGGAGCGAGCACTCGCCATGGCCATGTAAGTTTTCAACATCCAACATCCTCTCTCAGAATGACGATTGCTAAGTCTCCTTTCAACACAGGGTGATCATGGGCGCGAACATTGCCGGTATCTACGGTGCCCAAATCTTCCGACAGGACGACCGGCCCCGCTACCGCCGAGGATTCAGCATCAACATTGGCGTTCTTGCGTTTGGTCTTTTGATAGCCGTTGTCAGATACGTTGACGATTTGCTCCGTCGTCGTCGGAATGCCGGGCAAGTGTTGAGAGAATCGGGGCGTGATCACCATTCGCAAGATGAGGAAACCCTCAAAGTGACGGGATCTAGCGAGGTTCAACCACACACTGTTCTGAAGGGGACTGACTTCAAGCCTGCCGTATCAGAAGTGATTAGGTGAAGTGGGAGTGAAAGGACACCATGGACCCCATGCTGGGGCTCCATTGACGAACGTCTTTAATTGCAAGAGTCTGTTTCGAAACGCTCTCTGAGTAAACGTTGGTGGGTTTGATGGGCATCTCTTCGCCCCTTTCTGCGGAAGCTTGTAGCCGAGTATTTCTAGGCGTGAATTTTCATGAGGTTGAGATGTTTTACCAGTATAACTTAGCCGCTATTATTTTACTTTCTCCAGGGCATCCTATCACCCCCTTTGAACATCTAATGAAGACCGATCTCTGTGATTCGTCGACTTTCATATCGATTATGGTGGCCACCCCATCCTCCGGGACGTAAATCTCGTCACCCAGACCCTCTTCCTCGATCTCGGCCATCCAGCTCATGATCTTCCCCAGCATCGCCGCGTCCCAGACCCCTTCCCGCCTGACAAGCTTTCCCAGGATGGCAATTGCTTCCCGACGTACCGCCCGATGTCGGTAGTTAAGTCCCACTACCGAAAGCGGCAGTATGACAGTTTGGTCAATAGAGAACGGCCCTCCCGCCACCACTATTTCTATCACAGTTTTGCACAACCGCACGACTTCCATGAGCGATGTTTCGTATCTACGGTAGTACGTGGTAACGTACGGCGAGCCAGCAGCAACCCATAGGAAACTGCTAAAATACTGGAGTCGAAGCATGGTCGTCGCCTCATACAAATGGCTTCCTTGCAGGCTCCTCGACTTCTTATACAATGGCTCAAAAGCGCAATACCACTGTTTGAACGTCGCCAGAACGCGATCCAATTCGGACACTGCTGGGCTGGTGTCACACCAATTGTTGCCCACGAACCGGGCCCCAGTGACATTTGCATGCTTCGCATTGATTTCTGCCAGATGCATGGCGCGTAGCATATTGGTTGAGATCATGTAGCTAGCTTCCAAGACCGTGTTGAATTCAGATGGCATGCTCTGAACCGCCTCGGCGCTGGCTCGCTGTTTTTCCTATCTCCTGTTAGTCTAGCGAGAGTCGGATGGGGGAGGAGATCTCACAATGTGTTGTTCGATGCTTCGACAATCCCCCCAGGAGCACGCCTGGATCTCGAGCTCAGCAAAATAGTCCTCAAACTCCAGATCAAGACGTGGCTGGCCCGTCTCTTTGACTCTCTTCACATGCTCGGCCATCAGCTCAACTCCGACGAATATCTGTCTGCGAGCCACCTCGAAATTGCCATGGTAAGACTCAAAGCAGGCAAAGAGGATGCAGGCCAGAAGCCTAGTCCTGATATTGCAATCTTCCGCCGAGAGCGTCTTCCGCAGTCCCACAATCGCTTTGTGATACTCCCGATAAGCAAACTCCCTTCGCAATTTCAAACCTTCGTCATCATTGCGTGTGGAAAGTGACTTCAACTCCAGGGCCCGATTGCCGTAGCGGCATGCCGGAGCGAAGGCTCCCCTTGGGTGGCCTGGAGCACGATGCGATTCCAGAGCCCCTTCCCTTTCTTGTTGGACAGTTCCTCACGAGCGTAGCCGCAGAAGCGCTGGAAATAAGCCCACTCGCTGGAGTTGTCGAAAAGATTCTGGCCGGGCGACGTGCAGATGGGGAAGTCGGTTGGTTTGGCTGCGAGCACCCTTGTCGCGCGCGCCAGTCGGGTATCCCTCTCAGAAGTGGCGTACACGCATTCGATCCCTGATTTCATACATCGATGGCATTTGGGCTTCTCCTCGGAGCACCTGATATGCCGCAACTTGAGGAAGAGATCGTCAATAAACACTTTGATACCTTCACGTAAGCTTCGAATTGTTAGGGCTTACCTTGCACGTGCCGCAACCCGACCTCCTTTTCGGGGCAGATATTCTCTTCTGTCCTGGAACAACGCTGACTTCTTTCTCCATTGCAAATCTCACGAATACATCTGTAGTGGCACATATGAGATCAGACGGATAAAGTAATGAGATTGCTAGATATCTGTCAGACTTTTACGTTTTAGAATCTTAGAAGCGATCTCCGACGTAGTCACGTGTGTCATCAATATAACGAGAAGTATGATTGCTGGCATGGAAAAGCAGTACTGCATTCAAGATAACAGGTGGTTGAGCGAAGTCCACTCAGATACAGCTCAACTCATAGTTCAATGTGGCTGCAACAATGCGTTCTCAATCATTTCGCCAGTGGAACAGTAGGGGGTGGTTTGTGAGATGAGATATGGTGAAGCTGGAGGATACGTCTATCTGTATATGTATATATGCTCCTAACAAAACAACAAGAACTCAATTCATTCAGACACAAACAGACCAAATTGGTTTGGCTACTCCTCAACGGAAGAACCTTAACCCCCAAAGAAGCCAGACAAAGAAGGAGATCAGAAGGCCGACAAACTTTCGACGCAGAACATCATGATCAAACTATTTCTAGAAGAAGAACATTTTGAAGAGAGCCCTCATGCCACATACAGAACCAAATCGCAGATAAAAACCACACTTGACGTATTGCAGGTGTGTTTGCTTGAACACCGATGTCTCAGCAACTACTATATCGTGCCAATTCCTTGATTGCTTGCAAGCTGAACTTGAAGTCAGTCACCACCACACACAAACCGAATTCACATTGGCAAGCGAGGGTGCCTGATATCGACGTCTGGCTGGCCAAATGCTTAGTCCTGCTGACCCCTCTCTACCTGCTATACCTATCTACCTCCCTAGGTAGGTAGATAGGTACTTAAAGCAACGCGGTCGTTCTCCACGGTGGAAAGTCTTGACTAGGTACCTTAGGTAGCTTTCTGCTCGGTAAGTTCTGCATCTCAGGGCATACTCTCTCAGATACAGGCATAAATAAGAGCACTGGTAAGAAGTAAACCTGTAGATCGAGAGAAGCTACCAACATGGTCTTGCTGAACTTCTTCGACTGCGTGCACGAGACGATTCAGATGGTAGTCCACCAGCACAACTTCAAGTCTGGAGCTTTCAAAGAAGCCATCACGGAGAAGACATCAGTCATCGACGCACTGAACATCTTCTGCGCATCCCCTCTCCTCTCCTCTGCCGAGAAACAGACGGTGAGCGCATTCCTCGCGAAATACCGTCACATCTACGAGACGACTCCGCGCAACACGAAACCGGGACCTGCCACTGTCTTGTACATCGGGATAGAGCTTGACGCCATGACGGAGATTTTCAGAGCGGATGCTAAAGCGAGCGGTAGATATATTGCCCCGGATGCGATCCGTGTCATCAAGAAGGATGGTAGCGTACATGAGACGCATGCTTGGGATACCGAGGCAGGTAAGTGGGTTGTCACAGAGAGTGGAGCTGGCAGTGCACCTCTTGATGCTCAACATCTCCATCTCAAGAAAACCAAGGAGACCACGGAGGCCCCTAAGGAGGCCAACGGTAAGCACCTCCGCATCTCTATACCTGCTTGGCAAGATACTAACACAACACAATAGCTGACACCAAAAAGAATCCCTCCAAGCAGGACAAGCCCGACTTTGGCAGTGGATTCAGCAAGAACCTGCAAGGTGCATTCCTATAAACCGCCTTCTCTTCTCCTGTCGACTGGACATGATCGTGCCACTCTACATTCTCCGTTTTCCGCATGGAAACAGCAGAGCTGGAGAGACTTGAGACAGTGTAGCGATGAGATCTGGATTGGTGTCTGTGTATATCGATTGATCAGGATTGGGAACTGGGAATTGAGGGCGTCGAGCCTATATGGACGGTAGCCTGCTTTCTGTGTTCTTTTCTTGCATGTTCTCTCCGTATCTTGTTTAGATGCTTTGGAAATGCATAGTTGTTTCTAAGTCTTTTCTTGACTTGAGATGTGAACAAGGACGTGATATGACGTGACATGAGTGTATTTTCCTTGCGCACCAGCAGTTGGGTCCGAGCTGGGGTAAATGGGTAACATGAACTGCAGCCGTCTTAAGCTGCACTTTTGAAGGACTGAGAGAGCCGCTGCTGTGATCATTGAGAATGCACGATTTCAGACGTTAGGAGGATAGGGTGGCTGTTTTGATAGATTCATAGCCAAGCAGAACTACCAGCACCATATGAGGCGGCATTCAGGTCGGTGGACATGCATAATACCAGCAGTTCATGCTGGTACGACCATGACAACCATATGATTCCATCTGTTTCCTCGCGATGGGTGGCAATCATCTTATATAGCACTGTCATCCAGCTGTCTCTGTTGAAAGACAGAGATGTTTACCTCGCAAGTACCAGGAGATGACATCTGCGTTCCTAGCGATTCGTACAAGAAAAAAACATTATCCTGTACATGGCATCTCTTAGCAGCTGATAAGTACTCAAAAGCAAAGAGAAGTGCAGCTAGCGGGCGATCATTCAATATCAGACAGAGAGGCTCCTCGGATGGAAGTGGAGACCATCGTTATGCATTTGAGACCTTGGAAGGAAATACCCAATGCAGAGTACGTGGGGGTGGAGCGCACTGCTACTAAAATACGAAGTGAGACGTCTTAGAGCTAGCTCAATTTTACCTTGCATTAAAAATATCCGTAACTTGATAGCATAGGCTAAAACGCTTGGTCAGTTTATTGTATGCCTCACGCACAGAAGTTGAGATACTTCGTACAACTTGTCCAATCACGTGCTAACTGTGCATCGAGAATCAAAACGCCGGGATATCTCCGTTCTAGTAGCTCGCATCAAGTGTAACTGTCGCAAAAAGCTTAAAGAACTCCTAGTGCATCTAGTTGACATTCCACAGATCGGATTTTGACGCCGAGAGCGCCGAAGTGACACTATTCCTTAGCACTACCAGCCGGCTTCACCCCATTCTTGAGGGAGCCAGAGATGACAGGTCTAGCCCAGGTGTGCACTTGCAAATTAACAATGCTCACACTACTGAATTTCCGAATCCCAAGGACGCGGAATGCGAGATCGGAGAAATCTTCCGAAAGCGCTCCTTCAATGACATGGATGGTCGACTGAGACGAAGAGGTGTAAACAAAAGTCCTCGTGGAAAGTGGGGATGCTGTAGCCAACGTGCGCGCAGTAGTTGGAAATCTAGGGAACTCAGGGTCCACAGCTTCTTGAAGAGGTATCTGTAGCGCGTCGTCCCGAGTAGTTTCGACCTGATGATGGTGCTCAGAATACAGTTGGGCACCATTGTCTCATCTGACATCAGCATCCTCTGAAGAAGACACGATCCCAAAAGACGAGAGACATTCCTATTCTAGTCTGTACATCGTGACTGTATGATCCGACTCTGACAGGATTTGACGCCATGAGGTAACAAAAATCATTGCGCACTTGACGAGGACTGGCTATGTTGGTTTCATGACACTCAGGACGCACCGAGCGGCCAGATGATCTCTAGACACGCCGAAACTCAGTTACACTGGTAACACCACCGCTTCCCAGAGAGAAGGACACCACTCTGACGCCGAGAGAGAATACAAGAGAGAAGGGAGCTGGTTGTGAGAGAGAAATAGCGTGCCCACGTGACCGGAACTTTGACTTTGGTTCCTGGCGGAGGATCCAATCACATCTCCCCATCCTCCAGCGAACCAGCGATCGCCGGATTACTCGACTGCTTTACCCTTGCTCGACTCCACACACCAATCAGCGGCTGCGAATTTCCTTATCGCAGTGGCTTTGCGCCGAGACCAGGAAGACCGCTCTTCCCCGCCGAGACCCATGGACAGTGGAAGCCGACCGAACGGAGGACGTTTCCCTTGTCCCGTAAAAACGTTTCCATTTGTAAAACTGAGGGAAATCGACGTCGTAAATGCTGGGGATGAGGCGTTAGACTTCCTCAACCAGAACGTTGGGGGCAGCGGAAGGAGGCAAAACTTAGTCGTGGGACCAAGTGGACGCCTTGGCTCGGGGAAGCCATGTCAGTCAAGATGATCTGTGTGTGTGGTGTTACGAAAAGGAATTCCTGCTACTGCTGCTCCTGCTGGCGGGAGGCGTGCGGCGTCGATGTGGGGGAGCCTGCATGACCAGAGACGTGAGATTTCTATTCCCGGGTTGTTCAATCTGCGGTGCATGGATGGAAGTTTCTGCTGGACCCTGCGGCCTCTGACGCTGTGGAACAGAGGGGGGCAGAGGGAGGGGTTGGCGGCATGTGTGAGCGTGTGCGTGTTTACTGAGATGTCTCTGCGTGCGGATAGTGGACTTCACTTCTGTGCAGAGCGGAGGGGAGCGTCCTGAGGATGGGTCGATCGATAGAAAGACAAAATGCATGCATTTAATCCATAGGCTGAGGTCGGACGATCCCCTCACGGAATCTGCTGCGACCAGGTGAAGATCTATTCTGCCGGAGGAATCGTAGAGCAGCGCAGCGCAGAGCCAATCTACATACACACTGGACCACTGGACCACAGGTTGCCATGGCAGAGGTAGCTTCCGATGCATATCCTGGGATGGAGGGGGGAGGTGGTAAGGCGAAGGCGAAGGCGTTGACGCAGGAGCTAGGTTAAGGTGGTAAATAGTTCCGGACAGCATCCCCTTCGGACGCTGGCGCTTGTTCTCACCTCCCTGGGCTCTGGCTCTGGTGCCGCCTCAGGCTCAGGCTCACACTCACCGCAGCGATCCGCCCACGATCGAGCCGGACGCAAGTCCCTGGAAGATCTGGCCATCGCAGTGGTGGTGGTTGGTGGTCGACGTGGGATGCAGCTGCAAAACTTCAGTGGGATGCAGACGTGACCTGCATGGGGGGAGCGCGCACATGGCGAGAAATTCACATTCGAGGCTTGAGGGGTTTCGAGCTTGGGACAGGACGCGGTCAACTGCAGGTGGCGGTCGAGATCTGGACAAATCCGGAGCCGGTGGCTGACGCTCGAGGGGGAAGGGTTCTTCAACAGCTCCCTGAAAGACCTCAAAATGCAGTAAATTACCGCAAAAGCTGGGGTGGAGGGGGGAGGGCGCGGTCGTGTGCAGTGAAAAGGGAAGGGAAGAAGCAATGGGAAAATCTTCTCCCATGATGCGGTAAGGGATGCGGTGTCGATGATGATGGCCATCCAGTAACTTGTTTGCTTCTTCTGCGACAGCAGACGTGGATAATGTTGCAGATGTGAATCGGCCTGGCTGCAGAAGGGGAAGAAAGCCGGTAGAGAGGGATTAGTTTGCAGTAGAAGGTAAGGTAAATGACCTTGGTGTAAAGGTAGGGAGGCGGGTTGGGAGCTGCTTGCTACCTTACTCGGTAAGGGGAGACACGAGTTAGAAGGAATGTGAAGTGGCTGCCCCCGCGCCGAGGGGTTGTTGGAGATGGAGGTTTCGGTGGTGTGGCTCACGCACGCACCCAGGTGTCTTCTATTGCCGCAGTTGTTTAGTTGGGCGTCTTGTGGTGTTTGTGTGTCCTGGTGGCTGCTGGATGGTGATGGAAGTGGGAAGGGAAAGGAGGATGGGGGATGGGGATGGGGATGGGGATGAGTATGGGAATAGGAACAGGAAGATGAATAGGAGTGGGAATGGGAATGGGAATGTGTGCATCCGCACTCTGCAGTGTCAGTTTACCGTAAGGTACCTTACCTTACCTTACCTTCACCCTTACCCGTGTGAATTCACCTCCGATATCCTGTAGTACATGGACAGTCCAGTAGCTTAGCATCTCACCTTCCACTCCACTCCACCTTCACCTTCCGCCGCCACTAGCCCATCCCCCCCCTGGTCTCCACTCTGGTTGGGTCCTGGCTCTACTTCCTTCTACGTGCGTGTGTGTGTTTAGCCTAGCCGAAGCCAGGCCACTTTGCAGCGCATCGCATCCCAACCCATCCCATCGCATCCCATCCCATTCTGCCACTTCCACTTTCTGCCACCCCCCTCCGACCCCCGACCACCATCAACCTCCCCCCCCCCCGACCGAATGCACGACGCACGACCCACCCGCCAAACCCACTCCACCCAAAACCGCTCGCCCAGCAACGAAACCGACGTCCCCATCCCGCCGCCGCTTATCAGGAAGCCTTAAATAAAGACTCCCTCCTCCCCCATCGCAATCCTTCCTCCCCACTTCATCACAGTCAGGTTTCTCTGTCTGTTCCCTCGTCCTCCTCTACACAGCTTCAACTCTTCTCCTGCGTCAAATCCCCCCTCAATCGCAACCATGGCGGCCTCTACCACCGTTTCCTACACGGCAAACGTGAGTGGTTCCGATGCTCGGAATGACCCCGCTACCGATTGCTGACCTGCTGCAGTTGCTCAAGTACATGAGCCTCGACCAGAAGGGAAGTGCAATGGCCGAGTAAGTATTCACACGCCCAGATCGCATCGCCGACGAATTTGTCCTAATCGCGCGCGCCCACAGGTACATCTGGATCGACTCCTTCGGTGGTGTTCGTTCAAAGTCCAAGGTGAGCACTGCTACTGACCCCTGCATGCCCACACCCCACCACAACTCAACTCAACCCACCACCACCACCACCGCCGTTATCACCCACGCGCAATCCGGCGGGAGAAATCACCAGTTCTAACAAACCACCCCACAGACTCTCACCAAGGTCCCATCCTCCGGTACCTTCAAGGTTGAGGATCTCCCAGAGTGGAACTTCGATGGTTCCTCCACTGGCCAGGCCCCAGGCGACAACTCCGATGTCTACCTCCGACCTGTCGCCATCTTCCCCGATCCATTCCGCGGTGCACCCAACATCTTGGTCATCACCGAGTGCTGGGATCCCGATGGAACCCCAAACAAGTTCAACTACCGCCACGAGTGCGCCAAGCTCATGGAGGCCCACGCTGCCCACAAGCCGTGGTTCGGTCTTGAGCAGGAGTACACCCTCCTCGACATGCTAGACAAACCATACGGATGGCCCGTCGGAGGTTACCCAGGTCCCCAAGGCCCATACTACTGCGGTGTTGGTGCCGGCAAAGTCTTCTGCAGAGACATTGTCGAGGCTCACTACAAGGCGTGCCTGTTCGCCGGTATCAAGATTTCCGGAACCAACGCCGAGGTCATGCCCGCCCAATGGGAGTTCCAAGTCGGCCCGTGCGAGGGCATTGAGTGTACGTATTATCAATTTCCTCCCTCTGACTCAATGCATCGGCTAACGCGTCTTCTGTAGTGGGTGACCACCTTTGGGCCGCTCGCTTCTTGCTTCACCGCATTGCCGAGGAGTTCGGTGCCAAGATCTCTTTCCACCCCAAGCCCATCCCAGGTGACTGGAACGGAGCTGGTCTGCACAGCAACTACTCCAGCGAGGAGATGCGCCAGCCAGGTGGCATGAAGTACATCGAGGCCGCGATCAAGAAGCTTGAAGGCCGCCACAAGGAGCACATCGCTGTCTACGGTGAGGACAACACCATGCGTCTGACCGGCAAGCACGAGACCGGAAACATCGACTCCTTCACCTACGGTGTTGCCAACCGTGGTGCTTCCATCCGTATCCCAAGAGAGTGTGGCCACAAGGGTTACGGTTACTTCGAGGACAGACGACCAGCTTCAAATGCCGACCCTTACCAGATCACCGGCATCATGATGGAGACTGTAAGTACCCCGCACCCGCATCGCGCCGCGCGTGACTAACACGGCAATAGATGTACGGTTCAGTCGAGCCAGATGCGAAGGCTTAGATAGACGTTGACGATGCTGATGACGATGATGATGGTGGTGGTGGCGATTCACAAGGGGCTTGTACACAAAACTGGCGTACCTACTGATTGCTATGGCTCGGGGTGTGCTACTTTTCTGCAAGCGATGCTTTTTTTTTTTTACGTGGTGTCATGGGCTCTTAAGCTACCATGTAAATTGCGGAAGACAATACGATACCATTCAAAGTACTCGGGCCTTTTTCACATTCGTGATCGTGATATTCTCTGGAAGAAATGTGAGCGCTTTGCACATTTTGGAAGTCTGCAAGTAATGCGGTGCATTTTCCCCCCCTTCTCAATTACTGTCTCGTGGTCGAGTGGCAGCAAAAATGGTCGGCAGAATCTACAGCCTTTTGCTGTGGGGGCCCATGACGTGAATGTCAGGGTCTTAGCTTAAGCTCTCTAAATTTGAACATCCACAACCAAACCTCATTCTCCCACGACACAATGTTATCCTCTACTTTTCGCAGATCGTTGCGATCATCGCCCGTACGGCAGTGTGTTCGCTCAGTATCCACATTACCGTCAAACCCACACATTGTAGGTCTATTACTGTCCCATCTTCCAATCCCTTCTGGCTCTTGGCAACGGCTCAATTAACAAACCGTAGTACGTCTTCCCCGACCCCAGTTCCAATGGCAAATCGCATATCCTCACTCTCCTTGATACGAATCCTCCCTCTGCAGACCTAGCGATAGGAACCACGACAGCACTGCCGCCCAGCCCCGATTCCCTGACAGAGAACCGGCGCTTCCTCTCGATCCTCCAAGATGTGATGAGGTTACACGCCGCAGATGATCCAATGATCAAAGGGCAAGCGGCGGCGTTTGCTTCGAGCTCTGGCTCTGCGCTGGGGAGTGGGGGCATGTTCTTCCCACAGCAGACGGGGAAGAGGGGCGGTGGTGGGAAAGGAGCCGGCGGCAAGGGGAGCAAAGTTGGAGATGGAGCGGGAGGAGCGAGCTCGCAAGGCGGTGCGGGAGGTGGAGGGAGAGGAGGCTGGGTGCATGTCAGTGATGCGAGGGCCCCTCCAGACTATGGGCGGATTGCGTGGCCGGAGGATATCTTTGGCAGCTTGGAGGTTGATGGGAGCGGGGAGTTTGTGGATGGGAGGGGCAATTGGCAGGGGAGTGGAACGTATAGAGTTGTGACGCGGGAGGGGATCTTGGGCTTGAGTGACTTTATGAGGGGGAAGATGGTGGAGAGGTTGAGGATTGAGGAGAAGGGGGGAAAGTGAGTGGGTGAGGCCCAAAAAGAAGACTTCATCACCAGTTCTGGATCGCCAGGTGCTTGACGAAGAAGCTGATCATGGCCGTCCAGACGGAACACTGGAACGCAAAGATGGAGAACCGGAGGAGAGAAGTCAAGAGACCAGGATGCTGGCAAGGAATCCTCCACTTTCTGGAGGGAGGAGACACATGGCCAGTCACACCCAGCTGGGTATAGATATTCCACGCGCATGTATATGTACCAACATGTAACCATAATATATTGTACAGAAGAAGAAGCAGAAATACGCATTCTGCAAATTTTCTGATATCTCCAGCCTCTCACATCCTTTCATGTGACAGACAAGCTTGCATGAACCTGCGAGGCATATGCTGTGGAATGTATCAGAGCCAATCGAAGAAGTTCTCCCACTCTAAAATGACATGCGTTTTTTCTCAGATACAATGCCTTCCGTGTATTTAGATGCTCTGAGACTGTCTTAAGACTCCATCTATACTGTCCTTCTTCTCATACATCTTCCAGTTCTCTGTCTCGCCTCTCAATCCAACTTGGGAATATCGAATTCAGGCATTTTACAGTGAATGCAAGCTTATCTACTTGCTGGGGAGTCAATATATTGAAGTAATCTATTTCCCTTGGGGGGTCATTCACAAGTTCTACAATCCCTGGTGCTTGCTGCAAGATTAGCCAGAAATGCAGATGCCTCTCGTGCATCATTCGGGCAACATTAAGCGATAACAAATTCAAAGATTTCAGAATGATTTCAGAATCATAACACGAATCTTCACTTCATGACTCCAGTGAATTATCAGCTGAGCTGCTCGACCAGGATTGCGTTGTACAGCAGTTGGTCCTTCTCTACCCCACAATCGCTACTCCGTCGCTAAAGGCCTGCTCAGCGGTTGACAGTTGGACAGCGAGCTCGCAAACTAATTCGTGTCGACCGTGTGAGACAGACCGACCGGAAGATCGCCATCAAGTGACGAAAAGAAAACACAGGGACGGAGCCAGATTCGAGCCCTTCGCAGATCGAGACCGCCATGCTTACAAGAGCTCGAACCTTCTCACGGCCATAAAATCCCACCGCAATCTCCAGAAAATCCTCCCCAGACCCGTCGTCATAAAGTGGTGGGGCAACATCCAACAACGATCTGCCCGACCTCTCCCCCAAAAAGCAACAACCGCAGCCCCGCCTGTCACTCCCACCTAGATATCATGATGCCTCACGGCGCCTACGAAGACGGCGAGCTCGAGATCTCGCTGGCCCCGTCCGCCAACCGCCGCGCCAACAACAAACCGCCCGATGCCAGCTCCCGGCGTCCAAATGGGCATCCCCATCGCTCTGCGACGGAGCAGCCGGCGGCGCCGCAGAAGAAGGCCGAGCAGCGCATTGGAGCATACCAGATCATCCGTACGCTGGGCGAGGGCTCGTTTGGCAAGGTCAAGCTGGCCGTCCACCGGGTGACGAACCAGCAGGTTGCGCTGAAGATCATTGCGCGGAAGAAGCTGATCAGTCGGGACATGGCTGGCCGCGTCGAGCGTGAGATCGAGTACCTGCAGTTGCTGAGACATCCGCATATCATCAAGCTGTGAGTAGCGGTGCCGAGGAGGGCATTCCGGGCCTGGGAGGATTCGGTTGGCTAACGTTGGGTTTGTAGGTACACGGTGATCAAGACCCCTCTCGAAATCATCATGGTGCTGGAATATGCAGGGGGTGAGCTGTTCGATTACATCGTGCAGCATGGCAAGATGACGGAAGAGAAGGCGAGGAGATTTTTCCAGCAGATCATCTGTGCCGTCGAGTACTGCCACAGACACAAGATCGTCCACCGGGATCTCAAGCCTGAGAACCTGCTGCTCGACGACAACTTGAACGTCAAGATTGCTGATTTCGGACTCAGTAATATTATGACCGATGGTAATTTCTTGAAGACCAGCTGTGGAAGCCCGAATTATGCCGCTCCCGAGGTTATCAATGGGAAACTATACGCGGGTCCTGAAGTCGACGTGTGGAGTTGTGGTGTGATCTTATACGTCTTGCTGGTGGGGAGATTACCGTTCGACGATGAGCACATCCCATCTCTGTTTGCAAAGATCGCAAAGGGTCATTACGTTGTGCCCAACTACATGAGCGCGGGAGCCGCGGGACTAATCAAGAAGATGCTGGCGGTCAACCCGGTTCATCGAGCGACTATTGAGGATATTCGAATGGATCCTTGGTTTATCAAGAATCTGCCAGCATACCTCCAGCCACCAGTCGAGGAGTTCCTCGATACCGGTGTTGATCCCAGCAAAGCTATTACTCCAAAGCTTATTGCACCGCACGCTAGTCCGGCTGTTCAGGAGAAACTCCATGACCAAGTCACCGAGAAAATCAGTAAGACGATGGGTTATGGTATTAAGGATGTCCAGGAGGCTTTGGCTGCCGAGGAGCCGTCTGCTATTAAGGACGCCTATTTGATCGTGCGTGAGAACAAACTGATGCAAGCTAATCGTGAGTATTGTCCCACTATCCCTTGTTTACACTTTGCACCCACAAGTTGTGCCTGTTTTCGTTTCCATTTAAATATATGTACTATTCTTTAAGTGCTGGAAAGAAGCTGAAATTATAGCAGCAAATCTTGCCGACGACCAAGGCCAGCTCCTGTTCCAAATACCTTCACCCCCAGCTTGGAACGATGGCATCAAATTGAACAGTGCCATCTCTCCACCCCCATCTCCATTAGTGAAGGAGTCACAAGGAACGGCCACAGTCCCCATCAGGCCAAGTCCACTCGCAGATACCATGTCTCCTCGCTCTACCAGCTCCGTAGGGACTGATAGATCCCTTGCTCGCCCATACGTCAGCAAAATCGGTATCTTACCCAGCAGTTTACCAGAATATCACAAAGCCTTTATGGAGGAGAAGCGAACAGGAAGAAACGTTGGCAATCCTCTTTCCTCGGCCCATTCCGAGATTAACGAGCCTTCTATTCAAACCGAGGCCGAGAAGGCCGAGACTGCTCGCCGTCTCAATCCTCACTCTCGCAGTCAGTTGAAGCTTGATGAAGCGAGCAAAAGACCTGCGGGCATGACCTCGATCCCCCAGAAGAAGACGAAGCCTACGAAGTGGCAGTTTGGTATTCGATCGCGAAATCAGCCCCTGGAAGCAATAGGTTGTATATACAGGGCTTTACAGAAGCTCGGTGCTGAATGGGTTGTTGATGAAGATTGGTCGCCATCTCGCCGTGACAATCAAGATGATGATGACGCGTAAGTGGTTAGGTTTTTGCGAGACACTTTGCTGACACTTTATAGAACCAATCCCAATAGCTTCGTTTCTAATGGAAGCGGCGGTTCGCTACATCGAGAAAATTCTATAGGAAGACAAGATGACTCAACTAATAATTTGCGCTTTGAGCGGCTCAATACGAGTGAACACTTCAAACTCCCTGCAGACCCCTGGGTTCTACGTGTCAGGTGGAGGAAAGATGGCATGTACCCCCCTGGAACCATAACCCCCGGGTCCACCCACTCATCCTCGATAGACCTACGACGCCACTCTATAGCCTCGCTCAGCAGCGCCACCGATTCCATACCAGGACAAGATGTTTCCTCGCCGCCCAAGAATACCATTGCCGGACCTATGGAGGCCGTAACAATGCATCTCGATATTCAACTCTATGAGATGGAGGCTGGTGTGTACCTGGTGGACTTTAAGTGTGCTGGTTATGAGACTCAACAAGGCATGATGCTCGAGGAGAAGGAAGTCACCTCCCCCTTTCCGTTCTTGGACTTGGCCTCGAAGTTGATCATCCAGCTTGCCGAGGCTGACTGAAAGGCTTCCTTGCTGATATTTACGAAGAGATGCGGATCGGTGGGATGGGGATTGGGGCACTGGTATTAAATTCTACGAGTAGAAAAGATTTCGTTCTGAATCGGGACGATTGACTTGTTGGTATGGCGTTGGATGGATGGAATGGGATGGGCTGGAATGGATGAATACCCTGGAAGAGGAAACTCTGTGGTCTTCACAAATCTCTCTTTTCGTTCTCATGGCATGAGGCTTGATGGCATGCTCTCGAGCTTTATTGTAGTGGGATGGAAAGAAAGAACGAGAGCGCATAGCGAGATGTTTGTTTGAACCTTGGCATGGTACCTGAGCAAGTACCCGAAATCTCCACCTTTCACTCGATCCTCGCGTGCTCGCGGAGGGATCTGTGTGTTGAAAATATGTAGATTTAAAGGGCGAGCAGATGGACTGGTTGGTTGATTGACTGATTGACTGATTGACTGATTTGTTGATCGATCGGTTGGTCGGCTGGTCGGCTGGCTAGTTGGTTGGTTGGTTCATTGACTGGTTCGTTGATTGGGTTCGTTGATCTCTCATCGCGAGCGAGGCGGAGTTCTTGGTGTAGTAGCGTAAGGTACCTAGCATGCATGCATAGAGAGAGAGAGTTCTGGAATGTTGAAAAGAGAGGTTGGGCATCTATCTTTCTATCTATTTGACTGTCTGACTGATTCTTGCGTGTTTGGAGATGTGCATCGTGAATTCATATGTGTGTGTGTGAGTTTGTTTGATGCGTGATGTGGGATGTGGGATGTGTGGAACAGTAGAACTAGTTGCTCCTCATTGAACTGAACTGAATGGGAGCTGGATCTGGCAAGCTCGAGGTTCGAGAGTCGAGAGTTGGGGAGATGGATTGTGTTTTATAAGGTAAGGTATCCATACGTCAGGGGCTGTTGGGTTGTGGGGTTATTTGTTTACTCGCTTGTTACTACTAGGTAGGTAGGTAGGACTAACTTATTCATGAAAGGTTCCATTGTTTGCATGCACGCAACGCGAGAATATCACCAAGGAGACAGAGAGAAGTCATCTATCTATGTGGAACAATAAGAATTATTATATTCTTGTATTTGTCAATGGCAGCATGGACCTAGTTGGGTTTTCTATGTACCTGCCTGCCAGTCTGTAATGACTAAGGTATATAAGGTATATAAAAGGTAAATGAATGCGCTCTAATCTAATGGATATCTCATATCTCGTAACTCGTGAATTCTATGCCAACCAACCAAGCCCGTGCCGTGTGTATGCATGCATGTAACCAACCAAGTAAATAAGTAACTGCTAACTACTAACCAGGAGGCTAAAAGATCAAAGGATGAGAAAGAAAAAGCAGAAAAGGAAAAGATGAAAAAGATGAAAAACTCCTCGGGAAGAATGCATACGCTCATTAGCAACGGGTCTGATGTCTTCTGAAGAATGAAGAAAGTTCTATCACCGATATCTATCCTTTGGTCTAAACATCCAAGTCCCTCTTGCCCGTCTCCGAGACCCGGCCGCTCTTGGTCCTGCTGCCATTGGCAACGTGAACCGCGACCGTCTCGTCGTACTCGTTCTCGTTGTCCGAGCTGTATGCCATACGGGGGTCCTCGACGAAATCGCCAACTTCCATCCACACGTCGCTGGTAGCAGGGATAGGCGAGAGCCTGCACAGAGCCCAGTACGTAGCGGCCGCGACGGCAAAGCCGCAGAAGAAGTTGAGGTTGTAGATGTACTGTGCGCCGAGGGGCACGTCCTTGCCGATGGCGCCGACGAAGCCGACGATGTTGATCAGGATGCCGGCGATGTAGGCGGCGTAGCCGCGCCAGTGGAAGCCGAAGCGGAAGTAGTAGGGCGACGACTTCCGTGCCGAGTATAGCTCCTTGATCTGCAGGTAGCCGCGCCGCACGAGGTAGTAGTCCGAGATCATGACGCCTGCGATCGAGGATAGAAAGACCGAGTATGCGGAGAGGTAGGTCGTGAAGTTGTTGGCGGTCGAGAGGAGGTTCCACGGGCACATGACGATGCCGACTAGGGCGCAGATGTAGCCTCCGCGGCGGATGTTAAGGTAGCGCGGCAGGAGAGCAGTCATGTCGGTGCCGGCTGAGACGGAGTTGGCGGCAATGTTAGTTCCCAGTTGGGCGAGACTGAAGGCTGCGGCGATGAAGAAGACACCTGCGCGGTTCTGGGACGTTCCCTCGTCGAGGAAGGCTTGCAGGAGTGACAGCGGGTTCCAGATGGGCTCACCCCCGAAGATGACGGTCGAGGATGAGGAGACGATGATTCCTATGAATGAGGTGATACCAAAGCCCACGGGGATGGTGATCAACTGCGACCAGAGGGCATCTGTTGGCTTGCGAGCGAAACGGGCGAAATCGGGGTCGTTCTGGAGAAGGGTTAAAAAAAGGTATCAGCAAGAGAAGGGGCTAATACATACCACAATTAGAGTAGCAAAGTTAGAGATAGCGGACATGATGCCCAGAACCATTCCCCAGCCAAGCTTGGAGCCGTGTGCAGTATTTGGCTGGTGAACAATGGGACCAATACCGTGAGCTCGGACGATGGCCCAGATGAAGAATGCTACTCCAGCAGTTGGGACGACGAATGCCTTGACGGTGAACAAGTGGCGAATCTTGTGGACGGGGAACCAGATAGCTGGGAGTGAAATGAGCCAGAAGATGAAGAAAGAGACGAAATCTCGGGTGTTGGTGCCAGAGTTGGGGATGCCGTTGGGGAGAGTCGTGAATGAAGGCCAGATGGAGGAGATCATGAGGCGAATGCATTCTCCTCCGATCCAGGCCTGCACACCGTACCAGATGCATGCCATGGCTGCACGGTTGAAGACTGGCCAGAGACCTCCCCAGATACCGAAAGAGCTGCGAGCAGCGACTGGGAAGGAGATGTGGTAGGTTGATCCAATGCGACCAGTAAGACAAACGAAGCAAGCTGCGATGGTGTATCCGAGCCAAACACACTGCCATGGCATCAGCACACATTCCGATGAAGATATAAAACGAAATGCAGTGAAATATAGCTACTCACTATCCACGACTGCCACCACGATAACCCTGAAGCCGAAATCATGGAAGAGGAAATCATCCATGTATTCTACAATAACGTTACTGTTCAGTAGATCTTCTTCCACAGGCGCCAAGCCAAACTCACTATATTGAATGAATCAGCAACCCAGAATCCGACAAAATTCCAAGGACCCCATTGTCTCCTCTCCGGCTCGACAGGCTTCAAGTCCTTATTGTTCAGCATCAGTTGAGCATTTGTCAAGCCATGTTCTTGCTCCACAGCTAACTTGTCCAAGAGGCGCCCAAAACGGGTGTTGTTAACTTTCTCCATGATAAAGTCGAAAAATGTATCTTCATCCAAAGAGTGGAACGACTGAGTAAGATGATTGTAATCTCCAGAAGTGAAGGTTGAATCTAAAGTTCTAGTGCTGTGACGTCTTCGTTTGGTGCTACTGCTGGGACCGGCAAGTAGTGGTTGGCTTTCCTCTTCTTTAGAACTGGATGAAGATGGTAAGAGGATCGAACGGCTGTTTGAATCTGGTTCTTCATCTTCACCTCGGGCAGGCATCGCATTGATATATGATGTTGTCGCCTCTAACACTCCACTCATAAGGTGATTTGCGAAAAGAGCCAGGAAGGTACAGATTTTAGTCGATGCCGGCTCAGTAGTCCCTTGGTGTTGCAGCAGCAGGGTGTGTAACGTTCCTCACCTAGCAAAAATGGATCTTAACTTCTCCCAAGCTTTGCAGAACACCAGATTCGAAATCCTGGATGGATGTGCATCTCAGGATACCAGAAAGGACTTAGGGCTAGTGTTCCTGCGCCGTGGGGTGGAGGTTCGGGTGGTTTGGGTGCATGACAGGCCGGCAGCCTTCGCCCACGGTGCACCTGGTGTGTTTTCCACTGCACGTCGTTGCAGCACGCGGGCGCCGCGGCCCCTGCTATCGAAATCTCCACGGGGCGCACGAATCAGAAGCCGCTGGTGGTCTCGGCAGCCGCACATCCTGACCGACCAGCTTCAGGATTCTCCGATTGATTGGTTCGTGTCGTGCGAGTGGCATGGGTCGCCGATAAGGTTGTGTGTGTTACTCGATCACATCGAGTCAAACAACTGATGGCAGAAATCCGGGGACGGTAATTACCATCGGGTTCTGATAACTGGAACTGGAAGCTTCGCGCATGTCCAGGGAAGAGGCTGAGATCTCAGTCTTACCGACTGTTCAAGTAGTACGTGACATGAGGCACACGTTTTCCCCCACAACCGGGTCTTGAATGCATCTGATACTTCTTACAGCTTTACTGGTGTCAGTTTTTGCGCATGCGCGTCGCGTGATAACTTTTCAATACAGTTACCTAGATCTCACTATCCTAGGAAATTCTCTCCCGACGCCCAGCAGTTATGATTTTCGAGTCTGTTTTAGAATCTTGGCTATGTGCACATCTAGAATTCAAGAGCTTGGCATACCCTTTGAATCCCTTCTCACAAGGCTTCTGCCAATTCTCCAAACCTTCACATAGTGGCTGCGAGGCTAGACGTAGGTCAAGCAAGATAGCTAACAGGGACATTCGTCATCTCGCCGCGGCGGTTTGTCGTCTCAAGGCATGAAAAGAAATGACGGGAGCTTGGCAAATTGTGTGATTGTGCCTGAGAGGCTGGATGAAGGACTGCACGTAATGACAGCCATATATGGAGGTCTTGTTGTTGTGAAGCTGCACAAGTATTCACAGACTTTCACCTCAACTTACTCTTCCACCCAGCCTCTGTCTGTCTCCAAACGTCGAAGACATTAAGCTACTAAGACTAACTCTTTTGATACGAAAATGGCTATGTCCCATAGACAAGAAGGCAGTTGCAGTGAAAGATTGAGAGGTATAAGTTTTGGATCCGAGACTGCACTCAGGTATTGAATGTAGTATATGAGGTCTCATATCTACGGACATCAGGCCCAGACAAGAAATCTTGTTGATAAAGAAGACATATTGTAGCACTGGAGCTGGAATATCGGACACCTACACGGAGTCGCAGAAGGTAATAAATTGTAGAAAAACGCTAGTCCTATCTGTCTGCAATTCGAGGTCCCTATTCTCTTACAAAAGCTAAAGCTACCGTAACATCTGCTTGGGGTCCGAACGGAGTCTCTTGAGGTCTATCTAGTTCCAGAAACAAAATACTGCATCTACAGTGGCAAGACTTATTGATTACAATACCAAATACTCGGGAGAGCACCCCGCGCTCAATAGTAATCCACTTGGAAGAATTTGAGATCTGGAGATACTTGAAGATCACAGTCATCCTGTTGCAGTATATCGGGCTTCTTATGAAACCTAGAAATCGGTCAGGATGGGCACATACACCACGAAGCCAAAGTTTCATATCTGCCATTTAATATGCACCAAGTGAGGTCTCGCTTTCTCGTGCGGGTCCTCTCAATTTTAAAGACCGCTCTACACTGAAGTCCCATGATGTTACATTCTCCATAACGCCTTTGGTGTATCCTCAAACGCCGTACCGAAGGACCATGTGAAGATGCGACTTTTGCCAACCAGTCTCTTTTGCTAGATCACCCAGCTCCTCTCGTTCATCATCGTCTGTCACCCCCAGGAGGTCCCTGCTGTTGACCGGGCATAGGCATTGGCGGAAATCCAGGCGGGGGCTGGAATCCAGCGGGAAGAGGCGGAGGAAATTGAAAGTTCGGGGGAAGACCTCCTGGAGGTGGAAATGGCAAGTTTGGCATACCAGGCATGCCAGGCATTGGTGGCATACCTGGAAGACCGCCAGGACCTGGGAACGGAGGCATAGGCATTCCACGTCCACCTGGTGGCGGAATCATTCCAGGCATTCCGGGCATTCCAGGCATGCCAAATGGTGGTGGGGGGACACCTAAACGGATGTATTAGAAAGGTAATATACGATACAAACAGGTTCAACAAACCTCCTGGGAAGGCAAATGGTGGAAGTGGGTTGACGCCTGGATTTTGTCCCAGCATAGGATTCGAGGCTGATTGTCCTTCAGCAGCATACGAGGAAGTGATCGAATCGATAACGGATTGAGCCTTTTCATGGCCAATTTCTGGGATTTGTTAGCTTGCTCAATTAACCTGGAGGGATTACGAACGTTGGTAATAGTCTACGACGTTTCGCAGATGATTCCTTCCACTATTATGAGCCTTGCGAACACTCATAGAGTCGTGTGTAAGGTACACATCGCAATAGTCGCCTGTGTAAGGTGTATTAGCCAGAGTTCGAGAGCGCTGGCCGAGAAAGATTCGCTTTCAAGGTAGCTTACAGAAGACTGCCACATCGTTAGCAGTTATATCAACGTGATCGCGCGGATGAGACTTACATTTAGGCATATTGGCAGATCTGTATCTCGATGATGAAAAAAGGCGTCGCGGATCGCAGCTGTCGAAGCAAAACTGGCTGTGAGGTTCGCGATTTGAATCACATGATATGGACCCCTGTAAACTCTCGAAGTGCCACGGTTCCCCAAAAAGTTCCCCTTAACGCGACCGCCTCACCAGGAATGAGCATTGAATCTCACACGACCACTTGACACGATGGCAATCTCACAGTCGTTCGTGCGCACATTATGCAGCTTCGTATTGCTGCTTGCAGCAGTAGAGGCGCTCAAATTCGACATTGAGGCGTTTCCTCGAGGAGATCCAAAGGGTACACGATGCATCCGGAATTTCGTTGCAAAGGATACATTGGTCGTAGTCACTGCTACGGTGGATGGATATAAGGGCGATGGAATGGTTATCAACATGCATGTGAGTGTGCAGTGCAGTTCTTGTGGACATTGAATTGGTGCTGATGCGATTGTACAGATCAAGGATGCCGTTGGAAACGAATATGGACGGCCGAAGGATGTAGCTGGAGAGCAGAGAATGGCATTCACATCTCATGCAGATGCTTCTTTTGATGTCTGCTTTGAAAACACGTTTTCTGGCAGTGAGCAATTATTTTCCATTCAACGATTCTATACTGACAACATCATCAGGCAGGGGTGTCGCCCACCCATTCCGTCACATCGAACTTGACATCGATATTGGTGCCGATGCCAAGGATTGGTCTGCCGTTCAAGCAACTGAGAAGCTGAAGCCAGTCGAAACCGAGTTACGGCGCATTGAGGAGATGGTCGCAGAAATCGTGACTGAGATGGACTACCTCCGAACTCGTGAGCAGAAGCTGAGAGACACCAATGAGAGCACGAACAACCGAGTAAAGTGGTTTGCGTTCTCAACTATGGGCATGTTGGTTGCATTGGGAGCATGGCAGGTCATTTACTTAAGGGCTTATTTCAGGTATAAATGCTTCCTATTTGTGGTGCTTGGAGTCTTTCTAACGAGATACAGGTCAAAGCATCTTATATAAATGCTCTGGGAGTATAACTTACTCGGCACGAAGGTGGCTTATAGCCCACGCTGTGTTGGTAGGGGCTGTAGAAAATAAGATTATAATGACATTTCAACGGGGCAGAAACCCCCATGATGTTTCGGTAACTTTCGACGTTGCACTCAGGACAGGCATACAACAGGGCGTTCATTGCGGAAGCTAGGGAGCAGAATCTTGAATGAAAACTGCGTAGCGTGGAAACTTCATTCAATGTGCTGTATACCTGATAATGTCTTGAAGAATGTACGACTTGCTGTGGCTCCATTTATTTTTCCCTTTTTCCCTACCTAAGTGTTGGTGGTGACAGAGAAGTCTCTCTTTCTTGAGGTCCTACACGTGCTAAAATGATGTGGCACGTTGAGGGAACCGCTTGCTCTGTGCCATATGCCCAAACTTGCCATGCTCGCTTTTTCATCATCTTGCATCTGTTCGCAAACTACACAAAAAATGAATTCCATGGTCATCCAATTATTTGTTCCCTCTTCTTCTGAAAAACTACTAGAAAAGTTAGAATATTCCAAGCACATGCTGTAAGTAGGTAAGTCGAGGGGCAAGAACATATAAGAGGTTATACACGTGTTCATTCTGGATCTGTGTTGATCACAAATATGAACATTAAATAGGTGTAAGGAACGTTGCAAGAAGCCTCTATGTAGTCTCGAGGAAAGCATGGATTGCAATGGGTTATCTTGTAAACTTGGAAGACATTATAAATGGCTATCATTTTTTTTTCGAATTCGATTACAGCCGTTGATTAACTCATGTCTAGAGTTGTTGTAGATTTGACGCATTGTTCGAGAAGCTGAATATGATTCGCATTGACTTCATTCTACTTTAAACCGACTTGAGATAATCGCTAACTGAAAAGCTTGGATCGTCGATTCATTCAAGAGGAACAATAGATGAATTGAGAGAAATGAATTGATTCTTCCCATTTGCCGACACGGACTTGTCAAGCCCAACACTCAGTCACAGTAAACTTCTCGGCTGGCTTGGAGAACTGAGATTTTGTCATCAACAGCGATTGACTTGGGACATCGAGTTGATTGAAACGGCCTCTTACATAGGAGGAAGCGTCTCAAAGGTCTGAGCAACCTCCTTCTCCCACGGCAATTTCGCCTTCCAGTAGATCTCCGCTCCTGGTTCAAGAGACTTGCCTTGGTCGAGCAGGATGGTGCGAACGACTATTTTGTCACCCATGACGGTTTGGTGGTGATACACGTGGGTTGTGCAGTTTGGGCAGTAATAGCAATTGACAGCCTTACCTGCAAACTACATCAGCAACACATAGGAGGATGGAACGACAGATGCATACCGGAATCGCCGTAATACGTGTAGGTGTTCAATTTACCCTTCGTGATTTGGATGTTCTCCTTAGGGACGATTTGGTTCAAGGTGTAAGATCCTCCGGAAAGGACTTTGCATGTGTCGCAGTGGCTTCAAAATTCAGTATATTACAAGTGTGTTGAGGTCGTACTTACCAGAGGATGTGCTTCTTCTCCTCAAGCTTGACCTCCCACTCAGTTTGGCCACAGTGACACTTTCCCTTAAGAGCAGACATTTTGGAACGTTTAATTTTTCTGTTTATGTAAATCGGAGGGTTAACCGTTCCTATTCTCAATTTGCTTGCCGGTGCAGCATCTTATACCTCGATCCTAGTGAGGTCGAAGAGAGGGGTAGCAGGCTACGTCAGCCACGGACTAACATGAGGGGATCTAGCCTGTCCATCATATGTCAATCATCGAGATTTCGGAAATGCTCTGCTAATTGGACGATTGGCTATTAAGGCTAAGTTGGAACCTTGAATATTCCGAGGGAGATGATTCGGTATCAAAGCCGAAGAGATGTCAATCGATGATGACTTCATGCTCACCAGAGTAGGTAGGTCAGCAGTGGACCCTATCTTGTCCTCGACACCTGGCCATCCAATTATCCAAATTGCGAGCAAAGTTGCGAGCCAATAAACAACGAAGTGCGAGGTGAACAATCACTAGCCTTGTACCTGAGCATGCAAAGCAGGTCTGAATTTAAGAAATCCAATCCCGAGAAGTATCCGGGTGGACAAAAGGAAGAAGCATGACAAATAATTTTTCAGTTGGCTTTGAGGTCTTACCTCGGAAACATCATACAACTTGCTGCACTCCATCGAACTATCGAAGAACATGGTACAATGGGCCGATACAGCTTTGTGTCAAACATGGCCGACGAAGTGGTAGGAAAATTTGCACATCTTAGTAGGATGGCTGAACAACTTTTCGGGGTTCCTGGCTTGACTATGGCCAGAAATTGCCAAGAAAATCAACTATCTTTATAGATGCAACAAGATTCTGTAATTTACAAAAGCAGGAGGGTACACCTGCACTTTTATAAACACATGTGTCATGCCATCAAGGTATTTCGGCTAAGAAAAGGGGGTGTTCAGTAATCCAAATATCCATGCTTTATTTGAATCCCTTCGGTGCCAATAGCTCTAACCGAACGGCTGTAGACTGTGGAGAGTTCATGGTTCTGTGTCTATATTGGTCATTGGATACTGAAGATATCAGCGAGCATGGCCATACTCGAAATATACCTACCTTGATGAATGCTTTGGGTATTGGTCAATTCACCAGAGCGGGGCCAGATTTTGTTGATCACGTGATTTGCGATAACGAGAACAAATTCGCTTTCGATAAGCTCCAAAATTTCTGCGGCGCAATTATTTTACCCATCCTCCAAACTCGCCCCGACCATCACTTTATTTACCTATCTACAAGATGGATTCCGCAGACTTAGCCAGCAAAAAGCGCAAGAGAAAGCACGGAGGATCCAAGGCTGAAAAGCCAGCGAAAAAAGTCCACGTCTCTGAAGACGAGGAGGAAACAGTCGAAGACGAAGAATCCGCCCTCCCCGCCGAGGAAGACCAAGACGAGGTCGAAGATGAGGTCGAGGTCGATGACGAAGACGGAGATGATAGCGATGATATCGCCGAAGGTCCTCTTCCAGGTGGGACGTTGGCGTTACCAACTACAGGCGTGCAAGCGGAAAAGTTCTCAGAGCTGTCCTTGAGTGCGAAGACCATACGAGCAATTGAGGAAATGAAGTTCGAGAAGATGACAGAAATTCAACAGAGGGCTATTCCTCCTTTGCTAGCAGGTAGAGATGTGCTGGGTGCAGCAAAGACTGGTTCTGGAAAGACAATTGCATTCTTGATCCCAGCGATCGAAATGCTGAGCTCTCTCAAATTCAAGCCCCGAAATGGAACTGGAGTTATCGTGGTGTCCCCTACAAGAGAATTGGCATTGCAGATCTTTGGAGTCGCACGAGAGCTTATGGCACATCACTCGCAGACATATGGAATTGTCATTGGCGGAGCAAACCGAAGAGCTGAGGCAGAAAAGCTTGCCAAAGGAGTTAATCTACTCATTGCAACACCTGGTCGACTCTTGGATCACTTGCAGAATACTCAGGGCTTTGTGTTTAAGAATCTCAAAGCACTAGTCATCGATGAGGCAGACCGAATTTTGGAAATTGGTTTCGAGGATGAGATGAGGCAGATCGTCAAGATTCTTCCCAAGGACGAGCGTCAAACGATGCTGTTCTCTGCTACTCAAACAACCAAGGTTGAGGATCTGGCCCGAATTTCGCTCCGACCAGGACCTCTCTACATCAATGTAGACAACGCAAAAGAGCACAGCACAGTCGAGGGTCTTGAGCAAGGTTACGTGGTCTGTGACTCGGACAAACGTTTCCTCCTTCTATTCTCCTTCCTCAAGCGCAATCTAAAGAAGAAGATTATTGTATTCTTCTCGAGTTGCGCTTGTGTCAAATATCACGCTGAGCTTCTGAACTACATCGATTTACCAGTTCTCGACTTGCACGGTAAGCAAAAGCAGCAGAAGAGAACAAATACGTTCTTCGAGTTCTGCAATGCCAAGCAAGGAACCCTCATCTGCACCGATGTTGCAGCAAGAGGTTTAGATGTAAGCCCCAATTTCCTATTTCTACTCACCAAATGCTAACCGAGCCCCCTTAGATCCCGGACGTCGACTGGATTGTTCAATTTGACCCACCCGATGATCCTCGCGACTACATCCACCGCGTTGGCCGTACTGCGCGTGGTTCAAATGGCAAGGGTCGGTCCCTCATGTTCCTCCAGCCCTCCGAAGTAGGTTTCCTAGCCCATCTCAAAACCGCCCGCGTGCCCGTGGTCGAATTCGACTTCCCGGCCAAGAAGATCGTAAACGTGCAATCGCAGCTCGAGAAGCTCATCGCACAGAACTACTACTTGAACAAGAGCGCCAAGGATGGATATCGCTCGTACCTGCAGGCGTACGCCAGCCACAGCTTGCGTACTATTTTCGATGTACACAAGCTGGATTTAGTGAAGGTTGCGAAGGGGTTCGGGTTCAATGCTCCGCCCAGAGTGGATTTGGCACTGGGAGCGAGCATGAGTCGAGACAAGAAGACGCAAGGGCGTAGGGCGTACGGAAGTCAACCGGTGCAGGGGAAGAGCTTCAAGAAAAGGGGCATGTAGTTTAGGATTCGAGGAAGCCGGTTGATGGAGAGGTTCTGGAGATGAAACGATTGATACCTTGTTATATGGCATTGCTGGCGCCTTCTCTAGGAGTTATGTGGAGTTCAGGCACAAAAGAAATTCATTCTTTCTCACCATACGTACAGTATAAACCTTGTTACTGCAGTCACTCCCAACATCGGAAGTGTCAAACAACACGCGTCAGATGTCCTTTGACACACCAATACTTACAGCTACTTATATAAACCATCACGAGACTCAAGATCAAAAGAATGACACACTCCGTCCTAAGAGAAAAGTAAGGCCATCCCGGCCAGAACTCTGAGGTGCGCCGATCTTCTACAGAATTTCGGCTGAGCGAGAGTCTACAGGATGATTTAAGGTACACTATCATTTTCGGTATACACAATATAGAAGCTGTGTGCGAGATTTTCATCAAAAACATGAGTGAGAAGTGAGCTTGATCGTTGAACTTGACTGCTCTATTATGAGTTTCGAAAACCGAATATCGATAACACTTCTGAACCATTGATTCAAAGCTTGAGAAGTAGCTCTTCAGAGGAATCCTCTTCATTATGACACAGAAGACCTGCCAGATTTCAGGTTATGTTTAGTCTGTTAGTCATCTCTGTGATACGGTAGTAGAAAAACTCATTCTTGAATATTATCGTTTGGCTTATCTCTTCGACTTTGCGTCCCTTCTTGACTTCTCTAATCTCTTCGTTATTCCTCTCATAGATCTCTCCATTGCCATGAATCCTACACCCCTTCTCGTCACTATTCTCCTCCTCGGACCATCATCAACACCATTGGCCCAAACCCATTGTCACTTTATGCATGTACTGGGCTCTTGTGGTCATCACCAGCTCCGGTATAGACACCCACTTCAACCCGCGGTTAGAATCCACCCTCTTTAAGCTTTTGACTTCCTCTCAAGGGAGAGAAAAACGAAACAAACCAAAAAATCAAGGAAAGGCGATGTTATTGAAGTGAAGATCTTCCTCCATAGAGCATCGCTTGCAATTGACATTAGCAACATTATTATCCCACGAGACACAGAATTTGAAAGCATGAGAGACGAGGTCAGAGTGATACAAGGGCAAGAATTATCTGGATTTTAAGAAGTGCTTGGTGACTGTGGTGTTGTGGGCGAGTGGAGACAAGTGTTGTGATGCAAAACCTTTCAGCCATAAGATTGAACAACCCTGGCAGAACAATGAATTTGTACACAAATCTCCCACCGGGTGTGAAGGGCAACGTCTGCATATTGAAGTATTAATGAGGATTGCTGGAAGTTCAATGTTAATGCAACATCGAGAGAGGAGAGATGTGGGCTCGTGCGATCAACGGAGAATGGATTATGAAACTGAAACCGAAATTTCGAGTCATTGGGGCCCAAGTTACGTTTAAAACATGCATAATCTCTCATCTATCACAAATATCATAGCATTTTGTACATCTACACAGTCTCCCTTTCCCACCAATCAAAGTCATACACATTCAAATTCGTCGCCTTTAGGCACATCCTTGCCATTATGGAAGGGGGTATAAGTGCAATAGCGGTATCGAACGAAACACACTTTAGAGATCAATACATATCATACCGACAGACCACGCCTTTGGGGCAACATCAGACGGTGATTTTTCGTGGTCGTCCACGTCCACGACTCCGTCCACGTCCAGTTCCTCCGCCACTCAACGAGATACCACCACCACCACCACCACGAATAGTTGAGTGTGGTGCGACAACTCGAACAGCCGGAATTCCAGCATCATCTTCATCATCGTCAGAAGAAGAAGAGTCGTCAGCATCAGATTCCTCAGACTGATATTGTGCGGATTGCTCAGACTCAGAGCTGGGACTCAAGAGGCGTACGACCGTTGGCCCCTTCTTCTGTGACGGTGCAGCTGGGGAACCAGGCATGGCGCCTTGCTTTGATGGGCCTGCAGTAGTAGTATCACGAGAAGGCTCAGAGTCTAATGCGGAATGCCTTTGGACCTTGGTGGTGGAAGCCTTCCAGTGGGAGGGACTGGCAATAGAGGTGGTACTCAAAATCGACTTGGGAATAGTTGTACTGTTGACGCTCGAGGAACCTGGTAAATCTTGGTCCTTCTTAGCAACGATCTTGAACAATTTGCCCTTCAGAGCCAGTTTCTCCTTGAGGGACAAGAACTTTTTGACTGGACTAGCAGCCGCTGGTGGCAGTGAAATCGACTCGGATCGTGCTAGTTGCGGACCTGGTTGCTTCTTAGGAGGTCTACCTCTGCGTTTTGGAGTGGGCCTATCTGCTTCATTTTCAATATTGTCGATTCTTGTCTCAGTAAGTGACTGCGGAGTTGTCTTTTGAGGTGTGGGGCCCTGGGTTGAATCCTTCTTAGGCTCGTGACTATTGATCTCTGCTATTTGGACTTTAGAATTCGCTTCAGAAGGACGCCATGTGACATCGATTTCAGGACTCTTTGCGTTCTCGATTGGTTCTCCAAAGAGACTATCAATATCACTATTCAAATCAAGATGAACACCTCCATGATTATCGTCATCTTCAGAGTCAGAAGATATTTGGAGTACTGGTGTTGCAGACTTCGAAGTCTCATCTCGTCCAATGCTTTGACGTGTTCTATTTCGTTTCTCTGGAAGTTCCCTCGGAAAGCTCGCACCACTATCCTCGGCTTCCTTGCGCGCAAGCCATGCTGATTTCCTTGGTGTTTTAATTGTATTTGGTGCAGACAAGGGCGACTTAGCTGAAGCCTCTTGTCTTGCCCGAAAGCTTCTTCTTTTAACTGGAGGCTTCTCTGGTTTCCTTCCTGTTTTTGGCTTGCCGAGACGACTCACATCCAGAGCAGCCAGCTCCCTATCAGGCTCACTGCTGCCCTGACTGTTGCCTGTGGTCTTGGTCTTGGTTTTGTGACTGGTGTGAGACAGCATGGAGGGTCCTTCGTCGTCCTCGATTGGGACTGCATCTTCTCCTAAGTCTATGTAGGATTTCGGCTTTACGATACTGCGGCGAGGTGGAACTTTCTCGGGTCTCGTACTGTGGCTCTGAACATCGAGCTGCGACCTTTTGGCCAACAACTTCTGTCGTTTGGAAGTGAAAAATTCCACGTCATCGTCACTGTTTTCGCCGTTCTGCCTCCGCTTCTTCATATGTGCCGCTTTTAATTGAGGATCCACCAGATCTGAAAATGCCAAGTTCGGATTTTGCGAGAACGTTAGTTGCTTCGCCGAACCTTCGGAAGATCCGTCAATATCGTAAAGAATCCTATCCACACCGCTGCCTTGCTGGAAATATCCGACCCCCATCATACGAGTGTTTCCGACATGAGAGGGATCTGGATAGGTTTCTTCAAGGGTCATCATAGAAGCCGTAGGAGCCACGGGGGCCTGCATGCCAGAAGGATAACTAGTAGAGTTGGGATTATTGTACAGATCATGGTCGTCAAGATCAAAATTACCATCCATCCAGTCCAGTGCTCCATCATGACCATTCATGTTAACTGCGAACGTGTCGTTCTCAATTGCGTCGGTTTGAACACTAAAGGGACTTCGAAATTGGCTCTTTTCATTCACGAGTAATGACGAGGGTACAGCCCCACGAAGTTCTGGGTCAATGTCTGCCATTTCACGTTCATGTGCGTCAGCTTCGGCACCAATGAAAGGATGTTCTTCGCTGTGGCCATTCTCATGGATATAGTTGTCGTCTACGAGATCAACTCGAGCCTTTTCGGCCTCGGCTCGCTCCTTGAGTCTCTTCATCCGGCCTGATTCGTGCGGATTATTAGCATCTTCATCGCGAAGCCAAGTCAGGTTGGTCTTGGAAAAGTCTACGAGACTTTCCACGCTTCGATAGTCGGCTACCTTTCTGGTGTCATGACCAAGGAGGGTGCCTTTTGGCTGATACGGTGTCTGCCCGTTGTTCTTCCTGCATTTTCCACAAGAGCACATTTTCAAGCACCTGGGACACTGCCACTCCTTGTCCTCCATGACTGTCTGCGGCATCATATCGAAAGCACGGAACAACGTCCCGTAGCAATATGCGAGACTGCAAGTGGTACAGAAAGCAAGCTTCCAATTCCAATCATGATGGCAGCAGATATGGCATGCATGAGTCTGATCTTTTTTGGCTTCTACTCTGCCACGACGATTACCGGCAGCTTTGACTTTCTTTCCCCCCTTTCGAGGTTTGAGACGGCCCTCATCATCAACTTCCGGCTCTACGTCTGACATTTCTGGGGTAGGCTCCCTTGGCTTAGTGATATCAACCCAAGGCCTAGCCTTGAGCTGTTCTTGGCAAACCTCCGCAATCGGCTTCTTGCCATACCTCTTCCTCGCGACGTCGATTTTTTGGGGCGATCGCTTAGAATCAAAGAAGCCATCAGCCTGCACCACAATATTACGCCATTGCTCATAGTTGTCGATCAGAGTTGACCACTCCCATTGCTCCACCCAACTCAGATTTGAGATACAAGCACAGGAACGACCCATGGCATAGCAGTCCATACATATATCATAGGTGTCTTCTGCGCCGTCTTCGCCATGCAGAATGCATGCTTTGCAAGTGAGGAAACGGTTGAAAATATTACATCTGCAATATGAGCAAGTGACATTCGAGTCATATGGTAGCATTTCCACGTCAGTCTCTTCAGGAAGCTTCGGGGAAAACATTTCGCTGACGATCACCTCTTGATAGAGGTCAAACAGTCTTTTATAGTCGTCCAGAAGTTGCTTAATTCGACCGTATTTCCACATTTTAGACTCAATAGTGTCACGCTGTAATAGCTCGTAGTAATTGCCCAGGGTGTAGTAAATGATTGCCTTGCATTTGTACTGCTCGTCTCGACAGACCATTCTAGCACGTGGCAATGCCTCATGCAGCGCAAGCTCAAGTGTGTCGACAGTGGTGCGGTTCCATGCGGCTTTGATAGTACGGGATCCCCGATTCCAGACCTGGTGAGGCGCAAGTGGTGGGATGAGAATTAAATCTCCAACTTTCTGTTCCACAACCCAGACATTGAAAGGTGCCTTCTTCCATGCGTTCACCTGCGCGAAGTGTTTCTCAACTTCGATATCATGGCCAAGCATGGACAAAAAGTATTCTGAGACGAGCTCTCGTTCCGATGTTTCCGTCATGAACCAGATAGAGCTACCAGACTTTTCACCTCGTCCGCCTTCAGATGTTTCAACCATGATGTTGTGACCTAGAGTAGCACACATCTCTCTGTGAGCTGGCGTGTAGGTACCCTCATGGCCAATATAACACATCATATTGAGAGCTCTCATATCTGGTGGCAAGCTACTCATTAAATCTCCAGCTGGTGCAACCCCTTTTCCATATCGCATTTGGCCATATTCATTTGCCTCTCTGATGGCACCATCACCACCAGTCCTAGACTCAATACAGTCGTTGAGATAGTAGACAGATTCCGGCATGACCTCTTTTAAATGGTCGGCCCAGGCATCAGGACAGTCAATATCCTTCAGGTATAAACGTTGCCGCTTCTCGTCTTTATAACTTCCTTTAGACAAACTGAACATCTTGGTAAGCTGATCCATCGATCTCAGGTAATGGCCTAGGGTCATGGGAATGTCGACGTTATTTACAATGTCTCGAACTTTCTCATCTGTAACTAAATTAGCATTGCTAGCTAATATCGGCTTGACCTACCTACGTTTCGTATCCAAATTCTCTTCCAACCATTTCCGACTGAACAGCCACGGAGGCAGACTTTCACCCCATCCTTCAATGACAAGTGGTTTACCTTCTCGAATGACCTGATTCAAAACTAGAGCTTCGAACTGATGGCTCGGATGGTCTTTCAGCATGGCCACAGGTATCCTCGCAACATAGTCGAAGTTGTTACTACTATTGACGAGAGCTTCGAGATCGAATTGGGGGATATGGGCACGAATTGTGCTTGCGGGTGGGTTTGGGAAGGCATCTTAGTCGTCGCAGAGCGTGTGATGAGCTGGTCGCATCACCTTGTCGTCCACCCTCTGCCGGGGCGGGTTCAAATCGAAAGCTGCCACACAGCAGACTCGACTATGAATTCATTGGTAGAAGATCTGTAACAAGATGGAGGGGGTCGTGGTGGGTGGACGCTTTCTCGGGAACCCAGCAGTTAAATTTTGGAGGGTGTTCTGCATAGCAGTAAACTTGGCAGTCGCGTTGATATTGGCCACAATCGCGTCGCATGTACTTTACAGACAAACCCTGTGCTAGCGAATACTGACCACCAAGGCAAACTCCTGGCGGAAAGTCGCACAGCAAGATGCATCAATGGATTAAGTGCGTCAGTCGAATGAGAAGGCGGCGCGAACGTGGAGAAAGCGCACATAATCAATGCCAAGTCTTTATGCAGGCGACCCATATGGTTAGTTCGTGAGCTCGGGCCACGTCCATCACGTCGGGTCAAAATCTCCAATATCTGAAGGCGACTTGCATAATCCTCTTCGTCCTTCAGTCACGTTTCTATAGGCTTGAGGAAGACCGGGCTGGCGTTCTAGGTGCGGTGAATCTATTGATGTAAATTTCTTTTTTACTGTGAGTTTAACTTTCGATCTTGGTGCTCAATCCTCACTCTCTTCTATTATCGTTGCTATGTTTGAGAGCTTGGAAGGAAACTAGACATTCAACGACAAGATCGCAAAACCATTGAAGCTTGGGAAAGTCAAGAGTTTGGCAGCACAATCTCACAATTAATAAGCGGGCTTCGTGTTCAAAGCTTTGAATCTCCTCGCTGTTGCCTTGCAAATACTCCTCGAGCTCTCGGGCATCTAGAGCGCCGAAGAAGATGATGATGACACTGTTCATATCAAAGCCTAAGATTTGCAGTTAGAGTTCCTTACTGATCTGTTGTGAAGGTGACACTATGGCTACCGCGGGGGTTTTCCGGCTTCCCCCAGCTTGCAGAAGTGTTTTGCTTCGAACAATTTCTAGGCATCACACAACCCTTGGGAGGCTCGCAACGCCATATGGCAGAGCTACAACAACTTTGACCCACACCAAGCAGTCAGCCCTTACTGAAATATCTCGGAGATGTATACATCAAACCATCACCAGATCTGGTGTGGCACTTGATGATAGAGACGCCCAAGCCGCAAATGTAACTCCGGAAGCAATGCAAGAGTACAGAGCACCAACCACCGGTCTCCTATCCGTTCTTCCAGCTTCCTGGGTACCATACGCTGAGCTGATCCGACTTGACAAACCAACAGGGACATATTACCTGTTCTTCCCATGTCTGTTCTCAACACTCCTAGCTGCGCCACTAGCAGTGCCAATGTCGTCTCCCCTCTCAGTCCTCGGCACCTCTCTCCTTTTCTTCAGCGGCGCTCTCATCATGAGAGGAGCAGGCTGCGCTATCAACGATCTCTGGGATCGCAACCTTGACCCGCACGTAACGCGCACGCGTCTCCGGCCTATTGCACGCAAAGCCGTGACGCCCTTCAATGCGCTCGCCTTCACCGGCGTCCAACTCTTCACCGGCCTTGGCATCCTGCTACAGTTCCCGACCCAATGTCTCTTCTATGGTATCCCCAGTCTGCTTCTCGTAGCGACCTACCCATTGGCGAAGCGAGTCACACATTACCCCCAATTCGTTCTCGGTCTTACCTTCTCCTGGGGTGCCATTATGGGCTTCCCAGCTCTTGGCGTAGACATCCTGCAAAACAGTGCAGCGTTGACAGCAGCAGCCTGTTTGTATACTTCGAATATTGCGTGGACAGTTCTCTATGACATGATCTACGCGCATATGGATATTAAAGATGATGCCAAAGCAGGAATCAAGAGTATCGCCCTGCGACATGATAAGCAGACAAAGCAGATCCTTAGTGGACTGGCCGTGACCCAGATCGGACTGTTGGCTGCTGCTGGGGTCGCCGCTGGAGCTGGCCCAGTATTCTTTGTGGGTAGCTGTGGAGGTGCGGCAGTGACTCTGGCTATCATGATCAAGAAAGTGAATTTGAAAAGTGTCAAGGATTGTTGGTGGTGGTTTGTGAATGGGTGTTTGCTGACTGGAGGAGTCATCTCAGCTGGATTAGGCGCTGATTACTTGGTGCAGTACTCGCAGCAGGAGGATGCTAAAAAGGACATGACAAGCGTTGCGAGGATTTGAAATGATTGTGATTAGATGGATCATCCTGTACTTGTACGTTGTACCAGCTTTGTAAATGATAGTATGTATAATTCCACTCGACGAGATTACTGCGCAAAACATCTTTCACTCTCATTAATTATGATCAGACTTATTCAGCTGAACCGTATTGCTCGTAGATTTCTTTGTCGTTCGTTTAAGAACTCTCTGTGTTCAGCTTTCAGTGAGGGATCAAGGTGTATGGTATTGATCAGAGACTCGATTGAAGACTCACGCATCTGAATCCAAGCAAAGAGGAGGAGGTAACCTTTGGTAACAAACATACTAAACTCTAAACCCACAATCACATGTCGAAGGCAATCGAAGACACGCCTGGGGACGGGTGTTTCAGCGGTAAGATGTTTGAGGAATTTATCCTTTCATGAAGAACCATGGCAAGCCATCAACGGCGCCGAAATTCTAGAAAGCGAAGCCCAAAGCATGCTTCGAGGTATGGGTATGATTCATGACGTTGGACCGGAATTAGAGTTTATCTTTCTTCGAAAACAACCATCTTCGAGAACTCAGTCAGGGTTTCTGGTCAGTGCCTTTCGTAGGTACTTCTGCAAACTAAAACAATTTCGAGAACTTCACAAAGAAGCAAATGTCCCACACTAAGGTTCCGGCAATGGACAACGGCACCAAGAGAGAAACGTGTGAAACATGCGCATCGGATATATCCCACGTCATGACATGACCAGCACAAAACCACTGGGCATCCTCACAGCAGGACTATTTTGCACTATCCTCAAGCTAAGGTCTTCAAAGCTCAAACTCTCACAACACCCAGACTCGTGTCTATGAGAGTCATCTCCCCAAGCGCATTAAAGTCCAAGGATCTGCGATGCTAAGAGCATCATGCCGAGAGGTTTATTGTCAATGGTACGGGACGCATGGGGCGAAAGATGCTTTTACTAGCCGCCTACGTCAGCGATGTGAGCACTGCTCCAGATTTTCAGAGCTTGGACGATTTCCCTCCCTTGCAGACCAGGAACGAGGAAGCACATGTGACATCTGGGCATGAAGAGTCTGGATGATCCAATGATCTTTTGTTGGGCTCATGCCAGGATGCCGAGGATTGTTCTCAGCGAATCGAGCTTGCTGACTCTGGGTGTGTTACTTACACAGAGCAGGTCTTGTTGCCGGGTGATCAGATCGAGCCCACCCCGGCAATGAATCAATCAATCGTATGAGGGCGGAAAAACGATAATAAATAAACTGGAAAAATAATCATGCCATAAGAAAAGTCACAAGATCGTTATCCAGTGTCGTGATCAAAGCTGTAAATTCTCGGATGCAAATTGTTTGCTCTCTTCTTTCCCATCAAATTCCGAGTTTCTCTTGTTCCACGTCAACATCATCATCTGAGTGTTGCTTAGTGGTTACAGCTTGACTCGATCTTCTGAAGTGCACTATCCATGTAAGGATTAGCCGATGAGATCACTGCCCTCCGCGTATCCGTCAGAATCGTCACCAGAGCTTCAGAGTTAGCATTAAAACCAAACAGGTCTTCTCAATCCGCTTTGGCTTCTACTCGATTCCATACATCAAGCAAGACAACTCTCCTAAGACTGTTCATCATTCTTAATTCGCACAAAGCTCATTCGCATACCTAGTCGAATAGTAACTGCACAAACCACCAACCACCCAAAATGCAACTCGTCCAAGCAGTTCTCAGAGCTTCTCAGTTCTTCTGGACTCTTCTTACCACCGCTCTGATAGGCAATGTCATCGCAGAAGCCTTCTCTGGCAACTCTTCTTCAATCAACTTTGCCATCTTTGTATCTGTATTCTGTTGGATCGTCGTTCTTTGGGGCATTGCTGCCCTCTTCGTCGAGTCGCTGGCAATGCCTATGATCCTGGGGCCCATGGATATTCTTGCTACGCTTTTCACCTTCATTGCTGGTGTAGTTTTGGCTGCGAAGTTGGGTGTACACAGCTGTGGAAATGAGGTATGCATTTTCCGCTTCATATATTTCCAGCATTGCAACTAACAATCTGTCACAGAGCTACATTCGATCAAACCCGTTGACAAACGGCTCTAACAACCCAACGAAGAGATGCCATGAACTACAGGCTAGCACTGCGTTCTATTGGTTCTTATTTGCCTCTTTTGCTGCATCTACCATCATGACCTTCCTAAACGGCGGCGCGAGCTCTATGCGCCGTGGAGGTGTTCGCAAGGGCCCATCAATGTCGCAAGTCTAAGTAACAACAGGCAAGTCTCCATAGAACGTTGTAATTGTATTCGTGCGATGGCTAATATGTCTTACCAGAATCGGACTCTGTTGGGGGCATTTTGACGCTGTGAAGCCATGACGTCTACATCAGGAACGAGACTGTAAAAATAACACATGCTTGATCTTCCAGCTCTTGCCCACGGGTAGTCTGAAGGAAAGCCAAGGCGTATTCTTGTATTGAATATCTGCTATTTGCCGTCAGCGCAGTGCACGAATGATTTGAACAGTTAAAACTTAATTAATGTATGGATAGGCGGGAATTCCAAATAGGAATGGATAGCTGCAACATCGGGCATGACAATGATCATTATTCTGACAATGTTGTATATTTTCCAATTCCCTTAACAAATGCACGGTGAATATTCGTGTGACTTCCCGAGGCAAGACTTATCCATTTTGTATTTATATTCTCCAACCGTAGGCAAGATTAGTTGTTGTCAATAGAAAGGCATGTACGTAATGCGAATGCTAGACACAAGTATTATCAATACGACGATTCATGTCTTATATATATACTTCGCCTGAATAGCTGCCCTCTCTATACACAACTCGTACAAAACCAGTAAACGCCACACCTGATTTTCTGCGAACTCCCATATTATATGGTATCTAATTCATATGCAACCGCTTGATGCACCATCTTGGTCATCTCGATGTAGTCGTAATACTCATCATGCATCCAATGCTCGGCAGTAAAGGATACGATTGAGGCCAACACAAATCTGCGACTAGATAGCCAGCCCCGTCGACTGAATCTCCCACGTTTAGCCAAATCATTTTGTCATGTTTTAACTTCTATAGTGATGCAACTGCTTCCACAGCTCCGGCTGCTTTGAAGGCAGTCTTGTTCGTGAATCGAATCTCGACTGGATACATCCATTGCATGTACTTGGCCCAGCCTGTAAGAAGAGCGAACCATTAGCAAACATATGATAGACACTCAAACAGAATCACTCACTCCAGTATGCAAACTTCCGCCCAAAGTATTTCCCCGCGTAAGGGACAACCACCATTGTCAAGATCAGCTCCAGCTGCTGCAGACTTGCTTCCCATTCCTTCTGTGCATCTGATTCATCTACTGATTCAAAGTCGCTGCTGTCCATGGATGAAGGTAATGAATCGACATCATCATGGTCGTTGGATGATTCGGGGGAAGCATCTTGAAATACGTAGGATTCGGAGGACATCTTGGGCAGATTGAGGTGGTTTTCGTTTGGTAGAGAAGCACAAAAGCGCTACCGCCTGCAGCGCAGATACATTGAGTGCTGGGAGGAATCTGCGGAGTACGACGTATGAGAGCTGGGTGTTGAGGATTCCGGCTGGAGCTTGGATGGCCGTTTGCAGCTGTTCTGAAAGCCATCCGAAGCCGCCTTCTCGCTTCCGGCACGACCAAAATCGCGGCTGACTCACAGAAGTTGGACGAAGTGGGATTTTAAAATGTGCGGCGACTTCATCTTCTCAACACAACCATTAAACTGACAGACACGCATTGACAATTTTAATTTGAATCCCCAATCCTGTGTGATACTATACACGTCAAACCTATCACGCAAACCGCAATCATGGCGGACACGGTAAGTTTATTTGATACCCCACCTGATTCATACTTGGAACAATGGAGCAGATGTCCTAACTCTGCATCCCAGGAAATACACGAGCGGAAGCCTCGCAAATCGGTAGCCTTCAGCGAAGGAACAACAATCGTCGACGAGAACGGAGCAGTCACAATGAAGGACGATAGCCATGACGACACAAAAGAGCCTTCGGCGCAGTCGCACTCACCAAGTACGCCGCCACTATCACAGGCTTTGGGGGATTTTACTGACCCAATCCAAGGCCTCGATGATGCAGAACCCAAAGACGAGGATGATATGGATGCCATGCTGAAGGGCATGAAGAAGAAGAAGAAGAGCAAGACCCCCAAGGCCGAAGATGCAGAGGGTGGCGAGGCTGCTGCTGCTGACGATGGCGGATTGGATCTCTCCATGATGAAGAAGAAGAAGAAGACCAAGAAGCCAAAGGAGGGTACTGAGGATGAATTTGCCGCCAAGCTTGCAGCGCTTGATATTGAGGGTGCAGAGGGAGATGCTGAACCGGCTGCTGAGGTTTCAAACGAGAGTGCACCCATCGATGAGGGCGACATGGAGAAGGGAACCGGTATCTGGCAACATGACTCGGAAACAAAGATCCCATACGATCTCCTTCTATCTCGATTCTTTACCCTACTCGCACAAAAGAACCCAGATCACGCTTCGAGCGGATCCAGAAGTTACAAGATTCCTCCTCCACAATGTCTGCGCGAAGGAAACAAGAAGACAATTTTTGCCAACATTGCCGAGATCTGCAAGCGTATGAAGAGAACTGATGAGCACGTTACTTCGTATCTCTTTGCTGAGTTGGGTACGAGTGGTTCAGTCGATGGAAGCAGACGTCTAGTCATCAAGGGTCGTTTCCAACAGAAGCAGATCGAGAACGTTCTGAGAAGATACATCAGTAAGTTTTAGGAGCCTTCCTTTGCCATATATATGCTAACCATCCTCTAGTGGAATATGTTACCTGCAAAACCTGTCGATCCCCAGATACCGAGCTTAACAAGGGAGAGAACAGATTGTATTTCATTACCTGCAACTCATGCGGATCTCGAAGATCTGTCACTGCTATCAAGACTGGTTTCTCTGCACAGGTCGGAAAGAGACGCAGACAGCAAGGTTAAAGGGTTGCTTTGGGTGACATATGGGGTTCAGGTGTTTCGAATCTTTGCGCCATCGGCTGGGAGATGCATTTTGAGCGTGGGCTTGGGGGAAACCTGACTGCGCATCTGATAGACATGCTAAAAAGCACGTACATATTAGAGCAGCTATGCGGGATACGAAGTCATGCGAACAAGGCCGGGATGGAGCATTGAAGCTGAGGTTGCGATGTACTTATTTGGACCCAGACAGAACAAAAATGCGAAGTTCTACGATTTCATCGTGCAGTGTTGTCAGTGTGTAGGAGATCCTTGAACACAAATTGTGCACATGTCCAAGCCTCGATGTTCGCGCGAAGGGGAATCACACATTACGCGTATACAGAATGAATGTATCGGCCATGAACCCCGATTTTGACACTCATCGATCTGAGACCTTCCCTTCTCCAGCGTTTGCAGCGCGCCAAGCCTGTGGTGCCAATCCACTGTAAGCGCCCGGCTACCTATCCTGACAGCACTCCCTTCCCACTTCTGAACAGCGCCAATGCTGCACAAGACCAAAGGTGCACTCTCATTGGACCCCTCTCGTGATGAGTCTTCCCGACCAATGCCCAATGATTTGCGGTCTGCAAATAGACACACCCCCACCCCTTGAGTTCAGTGGCTCGCGCCTAAGCGGCGGGGACGCGCTGAGGTGGTGCTATTAGAGGGGAGAGCTCTCTGCCACTGCGACACAGTTTATTGTTTCTGTTCAAGTTTTTCATTGCGAGCCCTTCGTCTACTATTTTTCCGGGAGCGTCTGCGATTGCGATTGAGTAAGTGCAAGCATATTTTAAGGGAATAGTGCTGAGGTAAGATGGATTGAAGTGAAGCCCGGAGAGTGCGGGGTGAGCTTGCGAGGCTGAGCAGCTGAGCTGACAGTTGTGTGCAGAAATCTAGGACCAAAAGCTAGCACTTGATCGAAAGATTTGGATAGTTTTTGATTCCTCGTTTTTTATTCTATTTAATCATCCGGAAGCTTGAAAGGTCACAATGAGCAACTATTATCCTCGTAAGCTCGTCAGCCTTGCTTGTCTGCATTCTGCTAACATTTGAATAGCTCCTCCCAGTGGCGGTGGTGAGCATGTCTCAATCCACTGAAGATCAGGATACTTACACTTTGAAATAGCCCAGCAGCACTATGCGCCTCCTCCGTCGTCACCTCCACCGACTCAAACTCAGCATAACACCGCGGGATACTACCCACCACCCCCTCAACAGGGAACACCTCCAAATGGTAGTTCATATCCTCCACCCCCTTCGCAACCTACTCCTCCGGCCCAGCAACAGTATCAACCTCCGCCTACCTCCCAACAAGTGCCTCCGCAAGTACAACAACATTACCCACAACCACCAAATTTCTCTCACCGAACATCCTATCAGCAGCCTCCTCAAGCCAGCACTCCATCCCCAGCTCCCTTACCGACATACGATGCGCCTCCGCCATCGAGCGGATATGCAGGCGACCACGAGGGCGACTTCCCACTTGAGAAACCACCTTTGAACACCAGCAAGACAATGAACCTCGACCATGGCGCTCCTCCCGCTGAGCACTTCGTCGGTGCTAGCACAACGCAGGATGATGTAGGAACATTCAACGGTGGAAGTTATAGAATCAGCCATAGAGATACAAACAGTATCCTTACTCTTCAACTTGCCATGGGTTGTCCCCTGACGGTCAAGCCTGGTGCCATGATAGCTATGACACCTACGATCACGTTGAAAGGAGTGGTCAAATTCTCGATGAAGAAACTCATCTCTGGTGGTGATGTAGCTCACTCGACCTTCACTGGACCTGGAGAGCTTCTCCTTGCTCCAGCCTCGCTAGGTGATATTACCAATATTCGCTTGAGTGGTGACGAGCAATGGTCAGTAGGCCGTGATGCATTCTTAGCTTGCACGCAGGGCGTGATCAAGGAGTATAAGAGACAAGGTATCGGCAAAGCGATGTTCTCTGGGGAGGGACTGTTTGTGTATAAGATGAGTGGAAACGGGCTGCTGTGGATTACTAGTTTGGGAGCAATCATCCGAAAAGATGTGAGTAGAATCCGAAGATAAGAAGCGTGAAATCTGCTAATCAAAAACGCAGCTTGCTGATGGGGAGCGATATATTGTTGACAATGGTCACCTTGTGGCGTGGAACACCAAATACATCCTTGAGCGTGTGGCATCTGGAGGAATAATTTCTGGCTTGTCCTCTGGTGAAGGATTAGTCTGCAAATTTACAGGACCAGGAACGATTTTCATGCAGACGAGAAATCCTGTAAGTTTCCAGATTCTTGCCCTGACTTTCACTTGCTTACAGCTTTCCTAGACTGCGTTTGGGCAATGGTTAAGTGCTCATGCCCCTGCCGTGTGAGCGAGGTGTGGACGGTTCTATTGGCTACTACCTCAATTTTCATAAGGCGGTATGTTTTCGGAGTTTTTGAGCGTAGTTTCAATCAAAATACCTTTCTCTCTTTATCTCGTTCTTGCCGTTTTGAACATGATGTGGTGTATACACCCTCCAGTGCTCCTTCCACAATTGCTGTCGACTGTTCAGAAATCGAATTTAACGTTTTCTTCCCTTCCCATTCGCTCTCCGCACAGCATTGCTTCCGACTTGCCAGCCGTAGCCGTCCCAGAACTTCAGCAGTTGTTACCAATTTTGGAGAGCGGAAGGCGAAGCAAATCCCAACCATCTTATGTACAAGCACTGCCTCATAGCTTGAAGGTTCTGCCCTTCATCTAGCGGCTTTTAAGCTCGCTGTCTCACAGTACCCTGGATGATTCTACTTTGAAGAAAGGTCAGCAGGATCACTTGCTTTTTAGATACCCGTTCGTTGATGCTGATGCATGCCTTCAGAGAAATAATTTATTCATTGTCTATGCATAGGGTCAATCTCACAAGGCTCTCCGATGCACGACCTACAACTCTTCTAAATCTTCCAATTCTTCCAATTAGTCACCAACAGACAGAGCTTGCTCCCTTTTAAGCAGAAACCATGGCTAGAGACGAGAAAGAAAGGGAGAAACGGAAGAGAGATGATAGAGAAAGCGAGGGCAAAGAAGTGGAAGACAAACGACAGGGAGGCTTGGTGACCAAACATAACCCTGGTGAGTTGACTGGCAGAATCAGACCTACGAACCCTCGATCATTGCATGAGACACATCGGAATGACAGTGAGCGTCATTTTGTTCTTGTAGAAAGTGCAAAATATCGACCCCGAGACGTCGCTTCGACAGAACGTCTTACTCGATCCTTTAAAGTTGCCTCCGGAAACACACACAAGGCTGTTGCTCGTGAAAAAGCAGTGCACGTTGGAAAATCAAGAGCTCCACCAATACCACCAGCTTGGAAACCGACGCCCACAAAGACGTCCATTCTTCGAGAGGCGGCAGTGAAGTCCGCCAAAGATGCTAAGCTGAAGGCTACTGCGGTCAAAACAATCAAAAACAAGTCACCAACTCGAAGTGCTGGCTTTAGCTTTCCAAAGGCAAGCCCTTCCAGGTCGCTAGCATCATTACCTGAAAAGGGCCAGCAATTCGTGGTCGACGATGATAAAAAACATCAAAGCTTACTCGATTGTGCCCATGAAGCACCAAAAGTTTTGTCGACCGAGAATTCAAATGCTTCAATGTCTTTCGAAGTTCCCGGAAACAACATCTCTTGGGTTAAGAGTTCAAAAGGTGCATCCACAGAAGCAGATCCGATATTTGCAATTCGTTCACCATTTGGACAAGCCAGACGTTTGCAACCCAGCTCGACAGAGAATACTGGACGTGGGTATTCTGATTGGTCCACAGATACGTATATTCCCCCACACCTAACTCGCCCAAATACGCCACAGTCTCCATCAACAACGCAACATGAGGAATTCTCTCCATACTTTGATCCACAAGCACAAAGTAGAACAATACAGATAGAAAATTCTCCACAATTCAACACACATCAGCGAACTTTCATTGGGCGAACACGTTCTCCTCTAAGTTTCGGCTCGGACAGACTATATCTACATTCGGGGCGGCTGCTGGCGAGTCATCCACCACTTGCACCGGATTCTACTTCACAGTTTGAGCTGTCCGAGTCTGACGATGAATATGGACACGAACACGGACACGGTCTTAAAAAGCCATCCTCACCAACTAGTTCAAGATATGCGACTCTTCCATCAAGATACACTCGCTTAAGAGGGCTGGGAAATCCCTCCCAGCAGAGAGCGCCCAGGACATCATTCAATACAATTTCGTGTCGGTCACGAACTCCGAACGAATCTTCTACCGTCCATGAAACTTTGAGGGATGAAGAACGAAGTTCCTTGAAGGTGAAGCCCATCCTGACGATTAGTCGAGGTGAGTGCCGTCGCCGTAACCAGGCCAGCACTCGAGAATCCATCAAGTCAGTGAGATGGGATCCAGCAATAATTGCTGTTGGCCGACAGTTAGATCCTACCGATGAGAGCCAACCAGAAAATTCTCATCTCGCATCTTATGAACCAGAAGACAATCTGACGGGTTTTACGGTAGATGATTACCTCAAAACCGTCACTCAAAGTTTCGCAAAGCTGAAGAAGACGAACCCAAAAGTGATTGGCCAACTGCTTGCAGCACTGCGGGACCTGAAGAGCGATGATGAGTCTAACACCGACACTGAGCCCAAGAAGAAGTTGAGGTCAAACCCCAGACCGTTGTCTGAGGATTCTTTAACGAGGGCAGATGCCACCAAGAACAACGAGAAGGAAATTACAAGCTGTGAGCTATTGAGATCGCCAGATCAATCCAACTTCATCAAGGATAAACTCGCCTCTGTGATTGAAAGAATGAAACGCATTAGGCTCTCAGATGAGTCAGGAGTCTTCAAGCAGAGCAAGGTGAAAGAGGGTGCAAAGAAGGACAAAAGATGGGGTGAAGTGCATCCAAGCATCTTTCACAACGCCCCGTCAAGGGTCACCACCGACAAGGTAACACCCGAGCAAGAGGCTAAAGCCCCTATCTCAATAGACCATGTCCCACAGCCACCAAAACGAACTCCAATTGATAAAGGTAGCTTGAGATTGGTGCACCGTCCAAGCCCTTCGAAGCTGAATCCCCAGGCTCCATCATTTCGAGATTTCTCTGTGATAAAGCCGAGGACTCAAGCTTGGAGTCACGAAGAGAATATAATCTCACACAAGCGGGCTGGCTGTACATTAAATTTGAGCCTTGAAACCGGATTTAACGTCATTCGGCCTGCTTTGCAAACAGATTGGAGGCTGAACTCACAACAGCCAGGTCAGCGAAGCATCAGTCCCCGGAAAACTTTCCCAGAGTCAAATGAGGTAATATGGGTCAACACCTCGCAGCTTCCAGTTGCCGAAAACCATGATCTGGAAGATATTCGTGCAGATAGCACTGAATTTTGCAGTCATGAGAGAAATTCTGCTGTCTCGTCAATTTTTACGCAACCACATATATTCACGGTCCCACCTGGGTTTATTCCTCTGGTTCCAGGTTATCAACCCCAAGCAGCGCCGTATCAACCAACATACCCCCAGGCCGTCAGTCTACCGCCTGGTCTCCCACTGAGAACCACTCTTGAAAGAAATGCTATCCAAGTATCTAAACCTTCTGTGCCCTCCGAGGACGAATATGGACGAGTATCTCAACGCCTCCACGCAGCCTGGACAGAACGTATATTGGCGGGTTTTCAGGCTAAATATCCTCTTACGGGAACACGGAATCCTGAGTCAACTGCCGCAGCGATAGACCTCGAAACTCTTACCCCTCCGTGTCTGGTTCCTACACAACTAAGCAAAGCTCCTAGAAGCAAGCCACCCATGCTCCAGCCACCCAGGTACCATGTCAGAGATTCTATTCCGTTCATTCAGAAGACAAGAGGCAATTCTCACCAGATAGCGAAGAAGACTCGTGCGAGTGTGATACAGCAAGCGTTAGAGATAAAAATCCTTGAGTTCAAGGAGAAGAAAGCTGCGGAGACGAAGGAGCTTCAAAAGAAGGAGATTGAAAAAGTAGCAAAGATGATTCCCCTGATTAGACAGCAAGAGAAAATGCAGATAAGTTCTGTGGATCCAGATCAGTCATTGATAGCTGAGTTGTCTCGAAGGCAGCCCAGTGTTCCTGACTGGAAGAGAATGATTGAGCATTCATCAGACGGTGTTGGACATGATTTGGCACATCAACGTGGATCCGAATTGTCGGAGGATTTGATTGACCTGTCGTCAGGGATCACGCCCGAACATGTTTGGGAATATTTGTCAATGGAAGAGTCAAACAGCCGAGCTCTTGCCCGCGCTCATGGGCTGGCTCAGATGGAGACTGACACTTCATCCTTGGAATCGACACCAGTTGCAGAAAATGTTGAGCAAAATTCTTCTACCAATAGTGAGCAGGTTCAAGATCTGTTACATGCTAATGCTATATCTCGCTCTTCGTCAAGTACTACCGTCGCAACATATTACGTTACTCCTGGGGATAAATCATGGGAAGTTCACTCAGTTGAAGAATGGCATGGCCAAGCTAGTGATGGCTTTCAACAGTCTTCTCGACCAGGCAAGTCTGAATATCCATGGATAAACCTGTCATCGAGTGAATGGCGAAGACAAGCTGTCTCCAGATCTCGAGCACTGTGGCCTGGAGAGACAATGTCCGAAGCTGAAGTCATAACCCATCCCAAACTCCCTTGCGAACAGCTTCGGAATATGGCTTCTATTGAGGAGATTCGAGTATGTGATTCTGCGGCATCCACGAAGCTTGACCAAGACTTAAGAGAAACAAGACAATCCGAAGAAGAAGTCCTACCAGAGGACCAAGCAGCCACTATTAGAAGTGCATGGGAAGTTCTCTCCGTTCAAGAATGGCAAGCAAAGTCTGCTGGGAATAAGGAAGCCAATCCAACTTCGGCTGCAATAGAGACATTGTCTGTGGGCTTGGACAGGACGCCCGAATCTCCAATAGCCGCTCTATCGAAGGCGTCTCTCAAGACGTCTAAAATGGCAGACTCCGGATGGGACAATCCATGGGAACTACTTACCGTGGAAGAGTGGGAACGCCAAGCTTCTGGCAAATCTCATGGCGCAACGGCTTTCTCGCACACACCAGAAACGGGGTCTGATACTCAATTCAAGGCCCCTAAATATCTTTGGGATTTTCTTGATTTAGAATTCAAGCTAGACGATTTACAAAACCTGGGTTCGATAGCTCGACAGTCTTCTCGCAGTGGTTCTATGGTTTCAGAAGCACTCTCGGACACGCTCATCGAAGCACGGAGACGCTTGTCTTTATCGCAGCCCAAGCATCGAGCTGTCGAAGCCCAGAACTTCTCCGAGACATCTTCCGCAACAGTACTTTCAGGAAGTTCATTGGAAAATGGTGAAAGTCAATTTCAGCAAGTTCAGCTGAACTTTGATTGGGTGCCTCAAAGCTTGCGGACCAGCACTGTTGATATATCGTTAGATTCCTCGGAGATTTTACCAGAAGGTTTGTCAGAAGGGTCGAGAAATTCAAGAGGCAATTTGCTGGCTTTGGCCGAGGGGTCAGCTGCAGAGGAATCAAGTTTTCTGATGGGTCAGTCGATTGAAAGCTTCATGAGGGTAGTGTCGAGAAGTCCAGAAAGCATAGGTGTACAGTCTGAATTTGGAGACGGAGGTGAAAGAGATATGACTTGACTGGGTATGGATTCTGAATGGCGAGAGAGTAAAAGTAGTATACTTTACGGCGATGGTCACAGTGACACTGTATTTCTGTACCGTAAAGGTGTTCCAACGTTTTTCTATTGGTATTGGCATAATTATCAGTTGTGGCAATGAGATTGAACACGAATATGACGTTCTCTGGGTGTAATGATCATTAATTTTTATCGAATGCGAGTGAAATTGAATGAATTTTATCACATCTACTTTCATGCCTTCAAATGTGGTGAAGGCGAGGACGTTCATAAGCGGCCGCACGGACAATTCGTCGCGTCGAACACAACCACCCCTCGAAGAGACGCGTCTTCTTCTCTTGCGGCTTCCATGCCAAAGCTCGATTCTGACTACGAAATCCTCGAAAGACAATTCGAACAATGGCGACTCCAACGCCCGGCAAGCATGCGCCTGTGGCGGTTGCGACCCCTCCAGTGTCAACTCCATTCTCGGCCTCAAACCACCCCTCCCACCCAGCCTTTTCTCCCCATGGTCCTCGCTCTGTCGTGCCTTCTCCTCAGCAGGTGAAGAAGAGTCCTGCGAACTCAAACACGATGTTTGGCTATCCCGGCGGTGGAGGACATCCTACAAACAGCAGCTTTGGCGCAGGGTACGACAGTCCAAGTGCAGCGATGGCCCTGGGTGGTGTGCCCGGCTTAGAAGGCATGAATTTGGATGGGCTAGGAGTCGGGACACCAATGAACGTGGGTAGTGTTGGGGCCGGATTGGGCCTGGGGCTAGGTGTCAGTGTTGGGGGTGAAGAGGTGAAGAGGAGAAAATTAGAGGAGGTAATGGACATTCTGAAGGTGAGTTGCATCATGATTTCGAAACTGCGGGATGGACATGGTGCTGATAGAATGTGCGACAGGCAAATAAAGGACGTCTCAGCGAGGCAGGAATCGAGAGGTTGGTCAAAAGGGTTGGTCTGGACTGTTTCTGGGAAAACCATATGGGCGGTGGGAAGAGCATCAGAACGTTGATCATTGCTGGCTCGGCACTGGCTCTCGATATCGCTTTCGAAAATAACGTGGTGAAAAAAGTCGCACTCTCATTCCCAGAGTCGCCGGAAAGTGTTACGAAACATACTAAAGCCGCTGGAGAGATATTGCTTCGAGATCTGGAGTTTGGACCTGGGGAGAGCCCCTTGACGAAGAAACTGGATAGGTTTGCAGCGAACCTTGAGCGCCTAGCTATGTTGGACAAGCTGAGTGTTATCCCAGGACTCAATTGTCATGAGGCGATTGCGGGGATTTACGAGAGCATTTCGAGGCTGCATTTATGGGAGGTAGAGAGGTTAAAGGAGAGTGAGGAGATGAAGGGGAAAGAACAGGAGTTTGTGGTGAAGGCGGCGATGTATACGAGGAGTGGGAAACCAGTTATGCATTCGAGGGATCGACTGGGTATGAGTCTGGACTATTGGAGAGATAATCGATTCCTCAATAGTGAAGGCAAAGGGACGCCCTATGCACTCTTGATTGAGTGTGCACCATTGCCATCTTTGGTATACGCGCCATTGAGGGTATCCGAGCATTGGATTTCCACAGAGATACAGAAGATAAGTGATCCTACCGAGGATCTCTTTATGGCCTCCGGGAACGGACTAGTGCTAGACTGGTTGCAGCCTGATAACATGCTCCTCCCTTCGACGGATCAACCGAAAGTCGATGGTATGGAGGGGATTGATCACAGTCAGAAATTTCCGGAAGTCATGTTTGTCGCCAAGTTTGATCCTCCACTTGTTGTGCCCAGCAATACGGCCATGCAAATATACAATTCTACAGGGGTTGGTCCGGATCAATTTCCAATGGTCTCATACGACGAGTTACTTCTTCCACGTCAGTCTGACGAGGTTCCAGATTTGGACAAGAGGACTCTGCGAAGAACTACTACTGTTCCTATATTCAACAAGGAAGGTGAGAAGTCAAGTTGCGTTCATCGCGATACCCTGTATATTGAGAAGAGGGATTATGGTCGAGTTCTCTCTGAGGTGCCTTTTTCCCACCCTCAGCAACTGGTTGAATGGCTACCTGCACTACGACAGGCAGCATTCCTCAATTCGGTGCTGAAGAAGAGCTTCGGGCCTACTTCTCAACCATGCCCACCGGAAGAGGTAGATCAAAAACGCAGCAAGAAGAACGATTTTGAGAACTTCATGTCAGGGTCACTTGACACTTCTTCCGCCCGCGTTGATGTTCAACTCATTACTCAGCCAGTTCCTAGGTTGACAGTAGTATTCCCCTTTCCAAAGGGAGGAAAGAGAAGACAGGGCAAGGCGCAGGTTGTCTTTGAAATCAAACCTAATGGCGGCGTGGAGATCTTTTCACAGGATCTATTGGATGAGAGTGTCGACGTGGACGACATGGATGAAGGGAAGGAAAAAGGAAGGAAATTGGTGGTTGCGGACTTGGCGAGGATGTTGGAGCTAACCGAGGATTTGGGGATCTGGATTGAGTTTGTGAGGAAGCGGTTGGGATAGTTCCGCAGAGGCTGCGAAGGGAGATATAGATAAGATACCCTAGGTTGTGAGAAATTAAGAATTAAGCTTTAAGTAGTAGACTTTTCGGTGTGCTGTACCCTACTTGCATTCGTGTGAGTGAGATATAGATTGAGAGATTTGCACAAATCCGCAAATCAGAGATGTTAGCCTGAGAAATAGCCAAGTCAGCTAGGTCAAAGTTAGGACTTGGTCTCCTTTCCAAACGGTCCATGAACTTTGCTTATTTTTTTTTTACACCTTTGAAAGCGTGGCTGAGATGGATTTAGTGAACTTGGGACTATAGAAAAGTTCTTAGTTATAGTTAGATAAAGACATGGTAGGAGTTTTTTGATTGAGCAACCGCTAGCTGGCTACTAGGAGGCAGTGAATGTTTGATAAGAACGAGGAGATCGAGGACTGCGCATAGCACACTTTACTTTGAAAGATCCAAGTATAGCAGGTAATCAGAGTAACTGATCATTGATCTAGACACTAATTACTTACTAGGTAGTGGCAATCAGTAATCTTGGACTTGATGAGTGAAAAATAAGACTGCAAAGTTCGCATCGTACCTGTCAGTAGAGACTCCCCACACTGAGATGCAGGGCATGGCATGGCGAAGCCATGCCCGGCTGGGAATCGAACCCAGATTGAAACGGGTCAGCATAGAATTGATTTACTCAAATTCCACAACGTTACGTGCTACCATTACACCCTCGAAGACATCCCGCAAGCATACCTTAGGTACCTTTTTGCAAGTCAAGTCAAGTTGTTGGGTGAGGGCGGGGTCCGAAGCGAAGGGGGATGTATCACGTGATCCACAATGTGTTCATGTATTAGAAACTCCAAAATCTTGTAAAGTCATTGGCTAGCTAGGTGGTGTGGTGTAATGGTAGCACGTGACGTTGTGGAATTTGAGTAAATCAATTCTATGCTGACCCGTTTCAATCTGGGTTCGATTCCCAGCACCGCCATGATATTATCATGGATTGAAGATGTTGATGGTTTAAATCCGTCGCTCTTACCTTTTTTTGTTCTTTCCCTCGACTTAAGCGAGATTTCCACTAAACTTTTAGTGCTCTGGCTAACGAGACAGGGGAGGGCATAGGGGAGAGGCAGAGGTGTGGTGAGCTCGCTCACGCTCGCTCACTCACCTCCACCTTGCTTTTGCCAATGCAACTCAGTAACACAAAACCTAGTCGACTGCGACGCTTCTGTGTTTTATGAATACTGTTATCTATCTCAACATGTGCTAGCTGCTAGCTGGCACATGTACTGACTAAGGTATGGACTGTGGACTCAGTCCACAGGACCGAGTCTGAATCCGAATCTGATATTCTTCTCATCTACATGTACTGCACCCAACTGATAATGCATCGGCTTGTCAATACCTCTGCCGGAATTCCTCCTCCGCCTCTCGCCACTCAATATTAACAGTAAATGCTCCTTGTGGTATGTGCGGAAATTCTCGCTGCGTTCGCTGCCGGCCAATTCTCTTGATCGTGATTGATACCCCGCCATTATGTGTTAGAATAGGATGGAACATCCTATCTGATCCTCTATCTAAGTTTCTCTTTGAGTCCGAGTCCCCTTCACTGCCTGACATGAAATGTGACAGCGGTATCCCACGATCTGCTTCCAGGGTGCCCGACAGAAACTCCTTATGATGATGGAGCACCACAAGGAACTCGTCACCGTGACTAGAAAGCTTGAGAACACCAGGGACCTTAGATGAGTAGATGAATTCTGACACTCCAGAATTTTTTGTCCCCATCCACCGTGGAGGGAATGAATCAACAAGTGTTATCGGGTTTTTCACTGTCGAAACAACGTGAAGCTGGCACTCATAAGAGATCACCGGTTTGGTTAGCCTTTTTGGACCAAGGGCATTGAATGAGTCATCCGGGACAAACACGCCCTGCTTGACAAAAATTTCCCTTTCCAAGCCATTGGGAATAGCAATGCTAGCTGTTTCAACTGACAGAAGTACCCACTGCTTGCGAATATATTGTTGAGTGCCGGATATAGACATCAGCTCAAGCAGCATAGCCTGTCCCGTGGGACCAGCTCGATGGCAATCCAAAACTGCCCAGAAAGTTGTTTGCCCCGGCCGTGGGATTATTACTACATGAAGTTGTACGCCTTTGTTAGTCACCAAATAAGGGACTGCAGCGCTTTTATTTGATCGAACGATGTCTTGCGAAAATTCGAATGAAGTAGGGTCAGACGCAAGCAGCCCACCATAGTTTTGTGTGGTTGACCTCCAACAGAATATTGAATGATCGTCAGACCTCTTTATGATCTCTTCTTGAAGGCGAATAAATGCCTGACTTCCTTCCCCGTATAGCATTGGCATGTTAACACCAAAGAGACCCATCAAGCAATATGCGAGGTCTTCTGTTCTTGTTGTGCTTCTTCTCGAGGCCCATGACATCCTCTGAGCAAGGGCGAAAGATTCAAGGTTCTGTCCAAGGAGAGCTTCCTTATGAATTCCCGTACACTCGATTAGCTCATCTACAAGACTCACCTTCGTTCCGATCTCTTTCCATTCGGAACTCATGAAAATGACACTAACCGGGGCTAGCAGTTCCTGCAATGTCCAGCCTCTGGTAAACCATCGGCTTTCATGAAACTGCATCCATAGAGGGAGTGTTTTGAGTTCTGATGATACCTGCACATCCGAGAGATAGACGTAGCAAACTTGCGCTCTCTGGTACCATCGAAACATAGAATTGATAGCCTCTGACAGCTCAGCGCTACTTGACTTATCAATGCAGCATGTATCGACCCATACATACTCAAATCCATCGGCTGCAGCGGCATCACAGCAGAATTGAATCTTCTTGTAGCCTTTCATCTGTTTGGCTGATTCCATCTCTATCAAGTTGAAAGTGACTTCTTCCTCTTCCCAAGTGTGAGAAAGGATCGCATAAGGTGGAACATTGCCTATAAAATCGTGCAGTATCATTCTCGAGGAGTGAAGCAGCCTCATGATGGCGTTGAGAGTCAGGCAGGAAGTCAGGCCAATAGGTCAGGTGTGGGCATTCTCTCTAGCTGTGTAAGATTAGCAAGAGCTGTGCAAGCAATAGTCACAATCAAAATACTCACCTACGATATAGCTTAATTAATTACTATCCTTATCTTGAGAGCCATTCTCGCGTTTGTATTCAATGCTGCAAACCTCGGGATCCATCTTCCTCATGAGAACAATCCGGCGATACCTCGCAAGGCACCAACTTTCGAATTGAGGCATCAAACTCGATGCATGTTGAACTTCAGTGTTGATCCCGTGATCTACTGGCGAACCGCCATTTTGGTTCAAGGAAAGCCCATCAGCTCTGTTGATCCTGTACGAGAAGGTAATATCAAATGATGGTTCTGCCTCTCAACTATATCCATTCCTTGGCATTTAGGTTATTATCCGCAGTTTTTCATAGAGCTGAAGTGGTAGAAATATGGAATGATCTCACACTACGTACAATACGAGCCCAACCACAGTTCGTTACAAGTTTATAACCGTGCTCTGTCTTACAACAATTAAATTTATGGACGTTGTGGAATATGGAAGCCAATTTTGGTCTATGCTAACTGCAAAGGATCTTCAACCCAGTAATTTTTCGGCGTCACTTCATCGTCAAATCTACCTTACTCGGACCGAATTTCACGTCAAACTCGGCCTTTCACCCTGAACCGAGCGATAACCCTTCTCTACAGGTATCATGCTTCATCCATAGCCGACTCTCATTCTACGCGCGTACGGACGGAAGGACACCCGGAACCCAGTCCATCAGACAGTCCTTCTCGAATCCTCGCACAAATTTACCCTGCGCCCATGTCCGGACCCCTTACCTTGTCTTGTTGCTTGTCCCAAATCCATGTCTCTCATCCTCCACCTTCCACTCCACCCCCGCCATCCGGCTGCATCTGCAGTCATCACGCTGCAGCAGCACAGACAATCTATCGCAGACAAGCATTTCTTCACTCCTCCACTCAGCCATGGCGCACCTCACCTTCCTGTTTGTGTCGTCACTCACCCCTGGTACCGTGCCTCTATATCACATCGCAATCTTCAATGCCGTGCCGCAACGTTTCGCAACACCCACCCAATCGCCAAGTCGCTACCAGCCGGTACGAAGTACGAGGACACCAAGAACCACAGGGAACAGTGGCCATGGGTCCATGGGTAGGGGCCGGGGATAAATGCACTTCTTCTAACGTCAAAGTCAACAAAAACCAACGGAAACCATAGCGATTAATCGACCTTAATCGGAGCGAGCTGCGAATTGATTAATGTGCTTGGGCAGTGCATATCGCGCATGATTGCGTATGTCATTTGTTTGAAAGAGGCACAGACCTAAATTAGCCAAGAGCAGCTTTCCAGTGGAAGCACTCTGCATGGAGCTATAGGAACCAAGCCAGAGGAGGAGAGAACTATGGTAGCTCGTACTCGCGAATACGAGCAGTGAAAGTTATGAATTCTGTAATGTATACGATAAGGAGAATTCACAAAATCAAAACAGAAGGTATCATTTGCTCCCCCAACCCACCCCATAATCCATAGATACAAGTAAAATCGCATCCCCAGTCGTGTCCAGCTGCGCCTGTTTCTGCATAAAATTCAAGTATGATACAATTTGGCCCTGAAAGTCCATTCGCAAGCCCAAGTAGCTTTAGTGCGGGTGCGTCCATGATAACTTGGCTTAAATCTCCAAATCCAATAACGAAATCCCGAACCCTCAAATCAATATCAAAAAGAGATACTATCATCTCTCCCACTACTCCTCGTGTCACTCAACTCAACCATACTATCGCTATCCTTGAGTGCAGTACCTCTCCCTAATCCACCCATTCCAATTCCTCTTGCGGGAGCCCCTTCTCTCCTCCCACCGAGATGCTGAATATCAATCTCCCTGCCGAACTTCATACTGGTCTTTCTTTCTTTGCTCCGTTGTCTCCCTTCTTTAAAGTCCGTCCAGCAGCTACGGCATATGCCCATGCTGGTCATAAAGTAGATTACTGTGTTCCAGAAGCCTTGGAGGGGCAGGACAAGTGCTGAACCAATGTTCAGCGCGTATGAGGGATTGTGCGGGTAGCGGAGCCTGTAGTGTATCTTTTGTTAGAACTTCATTCCTGGTGGTAAAATGAGTAAAAGAATGCGTATTTACGTACCCGTAAACCCTATTCACCGAAGCCGGCACCCAAGTGATGAGAATCGAGATCGCAAACAAAAGCGCGCATTTTGTGTAGGCCCATTTAATCTTATCCATGCTACTTGGACGTCGAGGCATGAAATGCGGACCCTTGAACGCGGAACTTTTGGGTGTTCGAAGAGACGATTCATTTGCACACGATATTGTGACAGAGTACTGATCCTTTGCACCAGTCGGTTTAGGCTTCTCACTCAAGTGAGCCGAAGAACTTCTCGCGTACGCTGTTGCAGGACTCTTCAGAGCTCCCTTAGTCCATGGATCCGTGCTAACTTCAATCTCCGTAGTGCGAAGACCAGAGAACGGGGCCGAGACTGGGTTTACGTCGAAAGATTGATCGTGGACTGAGCTCATGGTGCCAGTTGCATATTGGTTATTTTTGCTGTCGTTACCGGCTGCTCGAAGTTGTGACCGCTTTTGGAAGATTTCGACGCCAACTCGAATGTAAATCATGAAAGTTGTGAGAATAGAGACCCAAATTGGTGCATAGTATGAATAGATTCGGACGGGCGCCCAGCTGTTGTCAATCCAGCACCAGAGCTGTGAATAGCATCAGTATGAAATGTGGGCCTAAAAGGGGAAGCGAGAATGCCCGTGCGTGACGGCTTCGGCATGAGAAAAACTTACAGTGGCATTTCCGTACATCCTGCCCTTGCTCTTTGTTTTGTAGAAGAGGCAGAACATGGCGGGAATAAATGGTAATCCGTAACATATCAGTCCATAAATCCAGTATAGTTTCTTCAGTCTAGTCGCGTCATATCGCCGGAAGAAAACCAGGTAGACATTCACGGCCATGGCACAAGACCACATTGGGTCTGATTGCATGAACCTGATAGTCAATATCAGCTACAGGTCTCTCCATTCTTTGGGGATTTTCAACTCACATCTCTAACAAGAATCCTTGAAATTGACATAATGGCGAGTTCTCCTCTGACAAAGCTGACCCTCCAATCAAGGCTGCAACATTGGCGAACAGATTTGCGAACGAGGCGTAAAAGATGAGTGTATTACTCAAAGTTCTGAATGCCTTGAAAAAAACGAAAGAGGAGATCAAGATAAGGGTCGCCAATACAGACACGGAAGCTGTGACCCTCTCAATGATGATGAGCGTCGATATTTGATGGGCAGTGAGAGCCATGGTTATCGCAGGGAAAGTTGTAGGCCAGAATATTTCTTCATCAGTGATTGAATTGGCTATGATCAGAAGGCGGTGAGGTAGAGGGAAGTTTGTGTAGCATGCCGAGAGGTTGTGGCAAAAGGAGGTGATTATAGAGAGAGATCTGTATAAGACTTCTATTCTGGTCTGGTCCAGTCCGGTTAGGTGAGAGGTACAGTGAATTCCTATCTCACACTTGTTGTGAATGATGGGTTCTGACCTCTACCTCCTTCCATGTGAGCCGAAGTTGGTGGAGGAAGGAGCTATTTGAGGAGCAAACAACGGCCGCCTCGAACACGGAATGGCGCATAAAACGAAAGCCAAGGGCTTCGGGAACGAGAAACAACAAGATCAGTGGCAAGGGAGGTAGACGGGGCCATAGGAAGATTCACCTAAAAGCCAGTCACCCTTGTCAGGTACAAACACAGAGGTGACGGAGACTTCGCCGCAGCCAGATCCCACCCGTACTGCCCGGTCGGAGCTCGGGTTTGATAATGGATGAATCCAAATCAGGTACGCAACAGCCAAGGACAACTGTGACTTGGAGATACCGCTATAATTTACTGTTTAACGGGAAGGATGTTGGTGATTGATGCAGGGGAAAGCAAGGGTGAGGACGAGATTTCCACGAGTAATGGCACGAAGCATCGTCGGAAGCCTCAATGAAGTTGCTGAGCTGGAGCAACGGCCTCAGTGCATGAATCAAATCTGCTTGTTCCGACTTTGTCCCTGTATCTCTTCTTATCAAATCCTCTTGTGCAATATTGTCGAGGAAAGGATGTACATGGCGTAGCAGTGGAACTGGTCATTCCAAGGTGATCGATAGATAGCAAGGTGAGGTTGCTAAAGAAATGCGGCCGTTCCGAAGGATGAGTAAGGATGACTGAAGTTGAGCAAACTAGAGACTAGGCTGATCTCAAGTCGTGGTTGTGTTCGGTGATTTGGTACCACCACTCATCCATGCTAATTCCGGCAGAAAGCATACTCCACGCGGAGCCATGTAAGAGCTGGGTACCTCTCCACGGCGGCCTCGTATTGGCGGCTGCTCGCCTTCCTCCTCCGTCGATGGACAAAATCAGGCTTCGGAGACCTTGGAGGTGGTGGGAAAAGATAACATGCGAGGAGCTGAAAGGAGTTACGTGGAAATGCCAAGGCGACCAATCGCTCAAGTGAAGTTGTATCATTGGAGTAGACGAGTGGTGTACAGACGGCAAATAGACGAAGTGGCGTTTGTAGTACCGCAGTCAACGCTCCTTCGTAACACGATCGGCCAACGAAAAGAGAGACTCGTGGCTCAGCCAGCAATGCAGCCTTTGGAGCAAGGGAGCTGGTGGTCCCCCGCATAGAATCGCAGGGACTGGAAGAGGCCTCCAAAAGACTGCCTGTCGTAAACTAGCGCTGAGACTTTGCCTGGCTTGCATTCCGATCTTGCACAACCTGCCAGACACGTGTATTGAGCTTTGTCTCGTTGGTATCGTTGTGTAGCTGCTGAAATCCAAATTATGGTCACACGGATGATCTACACCACTGCATATTACACACATTCCTCGCAGTGCAATATTCGGTATCTGTTTAAGGTGCAGCGTTCAAGAATAGACAACCAACAACACATTCACTGAGATCTATGTTGCTAAGACTATCGGAACTATGAGACGACACGGAAGAAGCGAAGGTATGTGAACATGTCTTTGCGAGAAACCAAGAAATCCACCAAATCACCACCGTTCTCGTGCTACCATGCACACAACTGTACGCGAATCCATCACACTACACAGTGTACAGAAAGTCAGGCCGCTTATCACCAAGTGCTTCTGCTTCCTTCGCGGTCATCCCTTCAGTCAGATGATCCCTCTTGCCAGCAACTCGTGCAGCATTTTCTCTCTTGAGTAACAAGTGCATTGCGACACTGCCTCCAAACAGGCAAGCAATCATGTACGCCATGACAGTTGCATGTCCTGTGGTGAACTTGGGTGCTTTGAAGTAGATGTTTGAGCTGACGATGCCGTTCAAATTTCCCCACCCGATCACAAAACCCAGCACAATTCCGCGCTTGTACACTCCCTCAATGTTGTTGCTCATCCAAGAGATCGTGTTGGCAATACATGGGTAGATACCGATAGCGCCAAGGAATGTTCCAGCATATTGGATGTGAGGCTTGGTTGTTGAAAGAAGCATTGCGAAGCCCACCACGCCGAAGAGTGAGAAGCAGATGTTGAATAAACCGCGTTGACGGAATCGATCTGCTGAGAATCCGACAAGGATGGTCATCGCTGCAGCACATGCATATGGAGGTACCGTCAGCAGTTGAGCGTGTGTTCTGTTTCATGCAGGTCAGCACAGGTTTCTTTTAGACATCTACACATCCGAAGACCCCGATAGCGGTTGTGGTTCTCATTACTTTCGAGCTGTAAGAAAAATTGTACATACGCTGTGTATCCCATGTTCTTGATAATGGTTGGCAGGAAGAGAGAAAATGCGTAGAGTGGCATATCAGCTCCCATATAAATGAACATTCCAAGCCACATCTTCCAGTCGGATACAGCGGACCAGAAATATGCCATCTTGAACTCTTCATGCTCTGCACTGGATTGCTGATCCTGCTTTAAGCGACGGATCACACGAATACGGTCAGTCTCATCGAGAAATGTCGCAGTGTCAGGGAAATCATGCACGAAAAAGAAAGACAGAAATCCGAAGAGAATTGTAGCGGCGCCTTCGAGGATGAAGATCCACGCCCATCCTGCGATTCCACCCTTCTTGTCGAGTTTGAAGATTGCAGCCGCAAGAAGACCACCGAATGAGCCCGAAAACGCAGCGGCAGAGAAAAATATGGCCTGAATTCATTAATAGGGTGAAGGGAAATGTGAGGGAGGACTAACAGCTCGAACTCCAAATTCATTGCGTTTGTACCAACATGAGAGGAAGTAGTTCACACCTGGGTACAAACCCGCTTCTGTAACACCGAGAAACCAACGGGCAGTCATAAGACCAGACCAATTCTTGACCCAGCCCATGGCGAGCATACAAAGGCCCCAGAGAATCCTAGCATCTAGTTAGCTTCTTGTAGTAGTAATTTTCTTTGTATGGCCTACATGATTATTGGAATGAAAATGGAAGGCTTCAACCGTTTGAGAAGAACATTGGTAAGAGGCTCGAAAAGCGCGTATGAGATGAAGAAGATTGATAAGCACGCATTGTATCGTCCCGTTGACATGTTGTTCAAACTCTTCTGAAGGCCATCGATTTTCGCATTGCCAATGTTCGTTCGGTCGAGGAACGCCAGGAGATAAAGTAGGCAGAGCTGAGAAGTCAGTCGCGTCCAGAGGTTACTTTTCAGTTCTAACTTACCCAGGGAATAAGATACAAGTCCAGCTTCCAAACAAGCTTCCGGTCCTAGTTCATGTGAGTCTGAGTTGGTATGTAGTTGAAGGTTCCAGCTTACAATTGCCTTCTTCTCCGCTTCGCTGAGACCCGCATCGGGATCTGCTGGCATGTCGACAGGTTCAGAGCCATATGGGAGACCAATGATTGTCTCATCCTCACTGCTGTGACTCTCAACTCCACGTTTCTCCTTCATGACTGCGGCTTTCCGGTGCTAGTAAATCTGGGTTTACTTTGAAGAACAGTTCCAAACGCTGGAAAGCAGGGAAAGAATATTTAAAGTAACAGGATGAAGTTTCTGGGAGAGGAGCGCCGTTTTCCCGCTGCACTAAGTAGTCAACAAAATGCAATATGTGTGCTGGCAGCATAATACGGCAAATATCAAACATGTGCTACCGGACCATTCCCCTTGCGATGACTTCCTTGTCGGAATATTGGACAGAGGAGGGCTTGAGCCGGCGAAATCCCCGTTAGAGAGGCCGTAAGGATGTAGCAGTATCAACCGCCGCCCAAGATTCGCAACTTTACTGGCAGGGCAGTACGACAACTCTGCATCTACCCTTGCAACATCGCTTCCCTGAGCTTGTCTTTGAAACTAAAGAGACCACCAAACAAGTGCCACTAAGCATTCTAATTCGAAGGAGCCATCCTTGTGCAAATTCCGCCCCCATTGATAGCTGAGTATTTTAAGACTCATTCTCGACGGAGCCAATAGGCAAAATCGAGTGCACTGATGATAGCTCGACTGCTGCAAGGTATCACGTCGCCGATCCTCACCGCTTAGAAGCTGAGTTAGTACTTATCTAGTTTGTGCTACCTCAGCGAATCTAGAAGCTCTCGCAAAGCGCTTTTTGGCACCTTCAAAAATGAATGCGCTGTGCCACACGATCTGGAGAATATTGCAGAGGGGACAGACGGTATCGTGCAGGGCCAAGTTCCGTGTGGATGCAACCTTTCCATGCATGCTCCTTCATCCACAACGCCCGTTGACCAGGGCCACTCGGCAGGCTCAAGGGCTTGTTTATGATAGGAAGAGGCCTCCGGCCGGCTGAGTGTTACCAAGTCGCTGGAATTCCATCGCCCACTCGATGAAACAGACTTCTCCGTACAAAATCGAAGAAGAGCGCACCATCTACGATCTCGATCTTGTCTGCGCCCTCATACACACGTTCAACTCGCTGTCTGAGGTGCGTCAATGGCCACGCCAGAGGCCTCGAGCATTCCGACCATTATTCTTGAAGAGTGTTTGAACACAAGGACGGATTGAGGCTGCAGCGAGCTGGTAGTGGCTTTAGCGGTGTATGTTGGGGTCTTTCACTGCTGTTTTAGGTTAGTCACTAGGCTAAGCTCAGCGGCACTTTCTGTGCGCAAACAGGAAATTGCCTCGTTCGGATGGAACAGGGGCATCTCGCTTCCTTCCTTGGTGCTCGCCCGCATCCATCTCTTCTCCATGCACTGCACCAAACCATGCACCGTGTCCCTCGATCTTCCTCCTTCCTAATCACCTCAACGTACGTGCGCAGTGTGCACGAATCCTGGTGGTTCCTTTGCATGATGCGCGAATGAGCCAGGGCCATCGAAATCAACGGAGATCTGGCGTACGCAAGTGGGTGGCAGACTCGGATTGAACGAATGAGCTGATCGAGCGGAGGCACAGCAAATGCTCACCAACATCAATCCATACAGACCCTGATATCCGATCATGAGAGTGAAAGGGAACGCATCTTGATTCTTATTGCCCAATGGTTGCCAAGTAACAAGCTCCTTTTCCCGGCCTACCTCACCGTCCTTCTGTTGTTATTACTGTTACTGCCTTTATCTCCTTCATTTCAATCTGGGCGTCTTTCTCGACCTGCCCTCCACCGGATGACTTTTCGGTTCCGAGAACTTGGCACCACCACCACGAGCCCTACAATTCCCAAGGGGCGTTGATGGTCATCAATAGTTACTCCGGTGGACAGCTTCATATGCAGATGCAGGGCACATTAGCCCCTGAGCAACATGATATGCAGAGTAATAATGACTTTCAACGTGGTTCTGAGAAATGCGGACGACGCATGCTCTTCCCGAATATGGGACTCCTTATTGTTGATTTGCAGCCTCGGGTTGATGATTTAGCCTTGCCATGCTGCATACGAGCGGCATTAGGCACGATGCCGCCAGCATAGCAAGGTCAGAAAACGAAAACTGTATAGACCTCTAGAGCATCACCGAATAACGAACACAAGAACATACGGGCAACTGCATTATTGCGAGATCTCAAAGGGATATTGCATTATCGTCGGGTGCATTCGGCACCTTCTTTAGCACTTCGTCATAGCTTCAGTGTCACTTCTCTTGTCGTATCTCTCATCACTATTGCCAAGGATGCCAAAAATCATCCCCGAGGTCCATTATCCCGTGTTAGTATTGAAGACTATTTGGGAAGATATATCAAGTGACTACATTGTAGCATGCGAGTCAGGTCATCCTCAGAAGGTGAGATTTTGGGGGGCAAAGTATCTTTTCTTCTTTGACCGATCTAAGCCGAATTTCATCTTCAAAAAAAAGCTGAAAGTTTAGCTGTCAAACACATGCCCTCTCTTTCTGATGTATGCAAATAGTTATCCTGGAATCTTGGCTCACTCATACACCTGGTGTGCACGAAAAACGGAATTCCTCGTTGAGTGGGCAGGTGAGGTTTTTAACAGTTTCCCTAAACTTGTGAAGAAACAGATCAGACGCGTACTTGAGGGTAACACCTCAGTCCTAGTAACACCGGCCACTTAGGTAAGTGGCCACCTAGGCAAGTGAGATATGGTTTGCAGTAGACTGATCATTGGCAGGGACAAATGGTTATCAACTCCACCTCGCTATCATCACGTACCACCCAATTTCACCCTTCAATCTTCCCCTGGAGCTCTCCAAACGCTGGATTAAGACAGACTCTCAAAACAACACCTTCAACTATTTACGCATGTCTTTCTGTGTACACACGCATCTGTGTGATCGAATCGAGATTGGAGACGGAAGATTGAGAAGCTAATACTAGAAAATTTCACACAGACACAAGTAAAGGGGACATTAGCATGAAGAAGCACCGAGATGGAAAGATGAACAATGGTATTATCATGAGATTGTGAATCTACCAACCCCATATGTATATGTATATTTGCGATCATGCACCCAACCATCAACTCTAAATTTATGCCGCCAAAACGAGGATAACATGAGGATGACAGCGTCTCTGCCCACTGAAATGCTAAAATTTGCTCGCGCGCCAAAATGCTCCAGATACCAATGCTAACCAGAGTTTCAAGGTCCGAAATGCTGCCCAGGAGGAACGACCTTGTAAGGACATGCTTTCCAGTCACAACCTTGCTTGTAAACCTCCGTTCCCCACCAGTGGAAATTGTCCATCCACCCGGGATAGACGAATCCGAAAAATATAACCACGACCCCAAACGCCAGTCCTGAATCTAATGCTGCGGAAAGAGTCATTGTGTACTTCGCCCACCAAGCACCTGCTTTCTTCCTAATCACACTGTTGAAGATAAAGCACACAAGAGCCCAGACGGAAAAGTTGAGTCCAGTCGCGGGAGGAATCCAAGACAGCGAGCCGAACAGAACTGGGAGATTGATCATGCGGACAATGCTTCCTTTCCGGTTGCGAGCATAAAGCCAGAGGATGACAGGAGCAACGGCCCCGACGAGAAAACACCAGACGAGTGGTCTGTAGATGGCATCTGGGCCGAAGAATTCTTTCGGTCCCACTACACCCCACAGAATGCTTCCATTGAAGTGAACTCGCGCCAGTGGGCAAACAAAGCCGTTGATTGCCTGAGGTGTGCAAATATTCTCGACATTATTGAACATCCAATTGAGGATGAAAATTTGCGTAACCGACGACACAATTGTGGCACACATTTGTACAGAGAATAAGATTCGAGGAGGAATCTTCATGTAATGGCCGAGCTTCAGGTCAGACGAGAACTTGATACCCTGAGCGGATGAAATATAACCATAGGTCACGAAGACCATGTTCGCAACAGGTCGACCTGGAAAGAGAGCCCCACAAACAAGTTGGCAGATCAAGTAGATACTACTATGTTGGTTTGTGAGGGCCATGACGATACCAATTGGAATGAACAGAATTGAACATATTCCTAGTGCAAGAAGGAGTCCGTACCAAGGAAGGTGGACTGGATAACTATGCAAACGTTAGACAGGTGTGTGAAGGCTTGATAAAACAACTCACTATTCTACAACGAAGATGCCCACAGCGGTCATGCTCACGAAAGTGATCAAATACCAGCTGAGTGGAGCATCTTTGTACCTCCTCATTAGTCGATTGTGGACATCCTCTTGGCTGATGATGTTCTCCATATGCGAGTCTGACCTCGACAAACGCCTCCTGTTGAGAGATGTTCTGCTTGGAATGGGCACTGGCTGGTAGGTCGACTTTGATTCTGCTTCAACCTCCTTCAATGATCGTTTCCATTGCCTCCAAATATCTTTCCCGTGCCAACATGCTGTATGCGATAACAATGATGCCAGGGCTGCGAACTGCAAACCGTAACTCAAAACATACGTAATGGGAAGATACACCCTGCTGTAATTGTTATAAGCCTCTCGATCGAACAAGAAATCCTTGGTCAAGATCTTGCTAACGTCGTACAGATTGCCCGTGTTGTCGAAAACTGCGGAAGATAGAATTGGCATATACGAGGAGAAGAACAGGTTCTTGTAGTACGCAATAGGTGCAATGATCCACATGACAATTACAAGCCCTCCAACAACATTCATAGCAGCCCAGAACGGGGTGATCAATGGGGAGCCAATGTAAGCAATTTGAGCCCAGTCGAAAGTGACTGGAAAGAGACCCAGTCCAGATGCCACTCCAAAGAGGTTGGCAACCACGACGTTATCTGGAGCAAACCATGTCACAACATTGAAATAACTCAATGCAGGGAACAAAAGTCCTGGCAAAAAGTAGAACGCAAAGGAACAGAACCAAACGACGAAGAAGAACTTCCACCGAGTGATCTTCCAGCCATTGGCAATGGTGTTCTCCTCTTTATGCAACGTAGTGAACATAGCGGCTGACATTAATGTTCCCGGCCAGATCATGCCGCCTGGTCGGACGAGGAATCGTCGTGTGAGGCCAGCAAACGTGTATCCGAGGATTTGGGTGGAGAGGATGAGTAGGAGCTGGTACGTGATGCTGACTTTCTGGTTGTAGAAATGTGTCTGTTCTACAATGACGTCCGTAGCAAAGGCAAAACCGAAGGAAACATTGCTGCTGATGTATACACAGCTATGCTCCTTCTCATTCCACCTGCCCTGTGACAACCACAGACGCAGCGATCTGAGTCTGCCATCTGGCTCTTTTCGTGAAGGTTCGTAATTCGTGTCAGTGTTGATCGATGGTGTGCCACTTCGGATACCATCGACAAATTCGTCTTCGGGGTCGTCTCGTCGTTTCAGGATTTGGTCCCAAAGGAGACCCAGTGGATGAACAAGTAGCAATGCGATGACGGGAGTAATGGAAACGCTGGGGTATCGTAACGAAAAGAAAAGGTTCGTGGATGATCCAAGTATGGCAAACAACAAGGACAAAACCCACATGCGGGGGGTGTTTATGGAGAGGGAGATATTGTCAATGGCTGACACCGATGCTCGCACTTGAGGGTACGGCGAATTGTCTGGAGGGTCTGCGTCGTCGGCCGATGCTTCCTCTTCCTCAGTCTCATCGGAGTCGACCAGGACGTCCTCTACGCCCTCTTGATCTGTGTTCGGTATGGGAATCGCACCCTTGGTAAACCGGGGCTCCAAGGCAACCTCGTCCTCGGCCTCCGCAGCGAGGTTCCGCTTGGAAGGTCTGCGGCGTGTGCTGCTCTCGGATTCGGAGGTGCGCAGAGTATTCGAACTAAGCGCATTCTTCAGCGGCGAGCCCTTCCGTTTGTCTCTCCATTTTAGATCGTCGACCTCCTCCTCGTCACTGGTATCGGTCGACGTGCCCACGGGCACGGCTCCATACGAGCCCGTTCCAAACCCGGGGGCGGATCGCAGGAGAAGGGGTGCTTTCGACATGAGGTCGAAGAGTCTGCGAATGGGATTTATGGCTTGTGTGGTGCTCGAGGCATGTTCGAGGGGAGCTGGTGTCAGGTCGTCCGAGTCTCGCTGGTGGTGTCGTCGTAGGAGGGCGGCGTCGGATTCAGGATCGAGATCTTCGTCCGACTCTCGAGGTGAATCATGCTCAGCAGCGTGCGCAGGCAGCTGAGAGAGTGGGATGCCTCTTCTTTCTATGTTTCTGCTTCGACCGCCTCCGCTGGATCTGGCAGCGTGGGGTCTCATCCGCTGTGCTTTGCTGGACAGAGCCCAGCAGGCGGCAGCGGGGCCAAGTTGGCTGTCTCTGGACCCACTGAGTGGGAGGCTCAGCTCCAGTGGGCGTGGGCGTGGGCGTAGGCGTGGTGGGTAGGGCAGGGCAGGACAGGTGTGATGGCGGCCCGAGCAAGGATGCACTATCGGCGTTTGGCGCGGGATGAAGATGCGGATGATCTGCTGATGGCGGGTGTGGATGCGGTGATGCTGGATGAGTGGATTGATGGGTGAAAAGAAATGAGGCGAGATGAGATGAGATGCGATGAGATGGGACGAGATGGGACAGAAATGGGCTGTCAGTATCACGAAGTTGTGCAGTGCGATGCGATGCGGTGCAGTGCGGGAAGCTTAAAGACCTGCGTGCAGGGTGGAATTTGGGTGTGAGAATACCGTAGGGTGAAGGTAGGCATTGACTCCGATGTGTGATGTGATGATGCGCCATCAGAGTTCGGGTAAACCCGTCTTGCCTGCAAGGATGTCGGTTCCTAGTCTGAAATACCATGGAAACAAGGGTCGATGAGTCTCAAATATAAGCGAATTCCGTACTATCTACACACCGTCTGCACCTCTATAAGATACCAACGAAATCCTATTCTAGTATTCTAAGGAGTAGCTGTGTCTCGCGTTACCTTACCTGAGGTTAGGTGGTTAGGTCTCTAAGGCCGTCCCTAAGCTTGCCAAGGTACGGCGAAGAAGCGGTTAGATGGGTTGGGTGTTAGGGCTAGGGCTTAGGGTTACGGTATATCTCCTTGAAAATAAAGCTCCCGAGGAAGGCCGATTGATACGTTAGGGTTAGTGTTCGCTCGGTGTGTTAATATCGGATCGGAATTCGCTTATATTTAAGACCTATTGACCCCTGTTTTTTTCATGGTATTTGAGACAAGGAATCATATCAATCTTATCAGATGGCGAGATTACGAGAAAAGAGGAGAAAGTCCAGTCAAGTACAGTAGCGACGAGTAAAAATTCATCCACCCGCTGCTGCCGCTTCAAGCCCCCTCTCCGACGACAAGAAGGCTATCTTGCCTATCATCCCACGTGCAGGGAAGAGCTTGGAGGCTTCATCTCAATCTGGCGACGGCGCGCTGGTGACTCGGTGACTCTTGTCTCACCGTAATTCAAGTCCGTCGGATGCCCTGGACGATCTCTTCATGTGGTGCCGCCGTGCGACTCATCTGCGGTGATCGATCATGATCTCATCTCACAGGCGTTCCTGTCCCTGCAGCACCACCACCAGCTGCTGGTGCTGTGAAAGTTCATGCAGTTGCACGCTGCAGCCGAGCATGCCGCCCATTTTGCCGAGTCCCTAGCACGACACGAGTGGCGTCCGTCATCGGAAGATCTAGCGTCGCCCAACCTGTCCTTATAATATGCACAAAGATATAGGGAAGTCCCCACGGAAGTAAGACATCTGTTAAAAATATATAAGAGCACTGTTGTCATCCTTAGGTTCTATCTTATACCTATCATAGGCTGGCTATAACTAGTCCAAATCGGTTCTGACGTCACAAATTTCCCTCCGTGTCTGAAAACTGCTCGGCCATCTATTCGCTGAGCCTAGTGGCCGAGCTAGTGGTGGATGCGGAAACTGCAGAAGGCTGCTCGTAATAGAGCGGTTGCACGTATAAAGCGAAACAGTTAAATGAAGCCAGCGTCTGCTCGGGCAGGCTTACTGCACTTCCAATGTTTCGTGACAGCTATGTAGGATACACCAAGGAAGCTTGAGGTTGAGCCTCTCAACAAGCTGTGTGATCCAGCATGGGTTTCTTTAACGACCTTGATTTGCTTCACGAGAAATAGCCGAAAACTTCCTTACTTTCACAATCCCCTACTTGTAGAAACGGATATCACTGGGCCTATATCGACCTCACTCCGAGATTGCTTTCTCCTTATATCCAAGTAGATTTAATTGCACTCAAAGCAAGGGTTCACATGCTTTTAGCTTGGAGTTGAAAGTAGCACATTGCATGTTATCTGGCCTAACTAGCAAACTCGTAGGATTGAGCTACCAAGTGACCAGGCTGGATTGTCTAATCTAAAGCCATTTCTTGCTTCCGTTGTGGGAGATGAAGGCCCCTGCATAGCCACCATCGACACTGGCTTTCTCCACGAGAGCCAAGACGGATTTGACACCATTCTCCGTCGTGATAGGGCCTTTGAATTCAGGTGAATAAACTTGAAGCTTCCCAAATAGAGCCATGGCCCTCTGTCCATCTTCCTCTGTTTCTAAAATGAACGTGAGCAGGACCAACCTATTTCAGTTTTCAAGCAACTACATACCAATCTTGATATTGCCCGTGTCTACACTACCAGGGCATACACTCATACAGAGGACGCCTTGCTCGCGATACAAGGCGCTAAATTTAGCAACCGCTACGTTAAGAGCTGCCTTGCTAATTGCATAAGATGTGCATTGGGATATGTCGGCCTTGAGGATCATCTCAGCGTCCGCCATACCCGTGGAAATGGCAATGATTTTCTTGGCGTGACCGTTGAGAATCAATGGCATGAATATATTGAATAGGTGGATGGGACCGACAGCGTTGACTCGGAAGTGATCAACCAAATCTTGCTCAAGGGCCGCAGGGTCGCTGCTCCTGCGCAAGATTAACATCAAATCACACTTCTATTAATTAACACTAAGCCTAGAACTTACAGAGTATCGAAGGCAACCAACCCAGTTTTGGTGGTTTGAAGTGCGGCATTGGCAATAATGTAGTCAAGGCTCCCATTCGTTTTCTCGGAAACATACTGAGCTGCTTTCTTGAAGTTTGAGATTAGTTCAGTCTTAAATCCATCGGCAATATACTAAACTACCTTCAATGCTTCAAAGTCCGTTGTGTCCGCTTGGATGATGTGAATATTCTTCCGACCTATTTCGGCAGTGACCTTGGACTCAGTGGCTACTTTGTCGCGCACGAGACCAAAGATGGTATTAGCTGGGTTCTCTGAGAGCTGTCGAACGAACTCAAACTAGATCATCGGCTTGTCAGCATCTCGTTATTTATGAGGCAAAATAAAGCGTACACCAAGGCCACGAGAGACTCCGGTAATCACGTAGGAAGACATTGGCACAGAAAACTTGCGGTCGATAAATCAAGAACGTGCAGTGAGAAGTTAAAGATGAGGTTGAGTGAATGATGATCTAGAGAAGTCGTTGTTCTGAGAATTGGTGAGTCCGGACATGTAGTCGTGGCATGTATTTATACTATCTCAGAACTACTCTTGGAGCATCGGTTGCTGCTTGCATTCTGATTTCAAATTCAAATTTAGTTTGTCTGATTTCAAACCCGCCAAGCATATATGCCTCATCTCTGCGGAAGTTCCACTATTCAGTGCCTCAAATTTATGACTTGCGATGAGTTGCGTGGTGAACCGCAGACTCATAGGTCTTACAGCTGTTTTGCTTGGACTCGCTCGAACGTGAGTGGCTGTGGCCAAACCCACCGCTGCGAGGCGCTAAACCCAGAGCGCGCCCAAGCGGGATCCATTTGAATTGCCAAGCAACAGAAAGTTGCCATGCTTCTGGATGGGGAAGAAAGGCAAGAATTCAGGCAGCCGCACGAGAAAGGGCGTGCTGCCCCGTGCTCCATATTTGTCATCTCGCAGACCGAATGTGGATAATTGGCATCTTTCCTTCATGCTTCACAATCCTCCGGTCAACAAGTCAAAAGTTCGGCACAACTATCCTCGAAATCTGTCTCACTGATATCCGTGATGAGGAGGAAGAACAAATCAGAATAGCTATTGAGGTGGGATTCGACTCATTTTGCTCCACACTTAGTCCACGATGCATACGAGCAAGTGCTGGGCTTGCAGAGGTATGGAACCGGTGTCGTCTGCCCAGCTGCGCATGGGGTCAATTACTGAAGCATTACAGACTCCAGGGTCTTCTGTGACCACATCCATCCACGTTGTTCGACGTGCGTCCGGGCTGACAAGACTTGCCAGTATGGACTGCGGTTGTCATGGCCAAGGCCCAATAACACTAAGAGAAGTTTAACGCACACCATCCAGGATGGATTTGAAATGACAAAACGCTTCTCCCGAGCGAGCTTTGTGAATGCTACCTCGTGGGATATCCAGCTCCACGATTATATCTGGACGAGTAAAGGTCTAGTGCTCGCGGACGATTGCACATCACTAACTGACGCTCCCTGTAACAGGTCTTCGTGGCCACAAAGGTTTAGTGTTCAGGCCACCAAATCCACCGGCGGCACTATCATGGCTTCCCGTCCAATTAGGCTACAATGAAAGAGAGCTTCTTGATCACTGTAAGCCTAGTGATAATCTTGGCATTTTAGGGACTAACGCCTAAAGTTGAACAAACGGGGTCTTCAATATTAGCCGTTTTCGACCCCAATACGAAAGAGCTATTGAGTCTCTTGCTACGCCTAGCACTTTCGGATGGTTCCCTATCCTCTATTGCTGTGTTACAAGCAGCTTTAGCGCTCTCGTCACTCCACCGTTATGGCCCACACCCAGATGCTTTTCGGTTAAAAGCGCGCGCTCTCCACACACTAATAGGATGTGGCAAGAAGTTTACTGATATTAATAGAGTCATTCAGCATATTGCGGCTACTATGATACTATGCCATTTTCAGGTATTTTGAGCACCGACGTGTAGCTCGATGTAAATGAACACTAACTAGTTCTCAAGATGCTCGACATGCCAAACACACCATCACAGTGGTTTTGTAAGTAACGAATATTTTTATTCCTATCTTCGTCTCGTCCGACATCAACCAGTCTACTCTGTTATTCCTTCAGTACGATCTTTATATAAGTGTCCAAAGGCATTGCTAAGCTAGGCTTTGGGGCTCTAGGCTATTTGAGCGAAGCGCAACATTTGATCGACCACACAGATTTAGGTAGTCGGATTATGTATAGCGAATTTTCCAAACTTCTGGATTGGGTAGAATATCATACAGTCATGGGCCAATTTAGTCTCCAGCACTGGGATAGAACCACAGAACCTATCACACGCAAGGATCCTATTGACGTTGTCAGCAACTACGCACCTACAAAACAGACACCTTGCCAAATACGAAAGGTTAGGCGGAAAACTACTAAATCCTCACATCGTCAATTAGCTAATATAATGTAGATAAAAGGAGTTTCGCACTGCTCACACGAAATTCTTCGACTTTTATATGTTATGTTCGAGATGATTCTCAGGCCAGCGAACTTGCTATACCATAGCATAGAATATGAAAACTCCTTAAAGTCTCTCGAAAGCAGAATAAAAGAAATTGACACATCGGCGTTGGGAGATGTCGTTGATGGTACTGTGTCCGGCTTAAACGAAACCTGGTCAGCTACACTAGAGCTTTACAAACTAGCTGCTCTAATCTACCTCAAGAGAGCATCGCGGGATTTTTCTGGGACCTCTTCGCAAATCGACGCAATAGTTGAGAGAGCTTTCCTAATCCTCGGTAACTTGAAGACTTTTAATCTCGCGTTTCCACTATTAATTATTGGGTGCGAGGCTCGGGTAGATGATCAGAGAATGATTATTCTGGAGATTATTGAGAGGACAACACGAACCTCGGGCTTGAGGAGCTTGTATGGACTTCAAAGCATTCTCAACCGAATATGGGTCCAAGACGACCTTGCCGCTGATCACGAGCTAGATTACTTGAGAACGTTAGATGCTGTCATAAGTTCTCATTCAATTATGCCCACTTTTACTTAATATGAGAATATCAACAAACAGTGGAGATCGCCCATACACATTCCTCGAAGTCTTTCCAGCCAACTGTGACAAAGGCTCTGTGATTGTCGTAACTCGAAGTGCAAGTCTCCAGTGGCAGATTGAGGGGGCTTTCGCTCTGGTTGCCGAGCTAGCATCCGCTGTTCATGATTCAACTTGCCACTTGTGTCCAATGGTTGGAGAAGTTGAAGATCACGAGAGATTTCCTCCGTCCAAAGCTTCTAGTTCATCTACGTCAAGCCGTCTCCAGAGAGAAAATCCGCCATGCCAGAATAAACCATTGAATTCGATACCTCCAAGCAATATTGAGGTAACGGCTTTGGCACAGGAGCTAGTAATCTGAAAAACGAGCTTCGAAAAGGTCGTGTCACAAGGCCCTTGTGTGGCGGAACTTTGTTGCTCATGGCCTTGCCAAAGGAGCGGAGACGAACAGAATCGCAAAGAACAAATGATATCTTCATCAAGCCAGAAATATTGACGCCGAGAAATCTAAATTTAATGGTTGTAATAGTAATCGGGGCACTCGGATGGGCTGACCTGCTGGATGAAAGCAAAGTGGAATCACTACAACTCTAAATATACTTATCATCTTCGTTACGAGATAAAATCATGGACGGAGACCATTTCCCATATCCGAGAGGATACAAACACTGATATGCTTTACAGTACTCCCTGCAACTCAAAAGAACACATGTCTGACTTGTTTCTGGCTTGTTTAGGCGGCTCCCGTTGTTGCTTTAGGTTGGTGGCGCCTAAATCGCGTTAGAACCACGTTGTCAATTAATGCTCGCGTCGGAGAACATCGTGAGATGTGAAGAGAGCAACAACATCAAAATGCGGCGATTTTCATCCGCAAAGGCTTGGATAATTGTTGGCGCGTGTTTTTTGTTCACTTATTATCTGCTCTCCGTGCCCTCGTCCCCAGCTCCCGTCGTGCAGCTGATTCGCCCTGCGCCCAAAAAGGGACAGTTCTCATGGAGCGCCCGGATTGAAAAACATCCTGTGACTTCCTTCATCGTGCCGCCTTCGGGAAAGCCTGCCAAGATCCCACGGATTCAGTATTCTTTTAGTGCTCCGTCGGCTGCCAAGGTCAAATTGAACAACGATCGTCGCGAAGCTGTCAAGGCGTCACTTGTGCGTGGCTGGAATGGCTACAGAAACCATGCATGGATGAAAGATGAATTGACACCGGTCAGTGGCAGCTATCGAAATCACTTCGGGGGATGGGCGGCAACCCTCGTCGACTCTTTGGATACTCTGTGGATCATGGGTTTGAAGGATGAATTCGAAGAAGCACTTGTGAGCCTGAAGGATATTGACTTCACCACGACCGCCGAGGAAGAGATCAATGTCTTTGAAACCACGATTCGGTACCTGGGAGGAATGCTCGCTGCCCATGACTTAAGCGAAGGAAAATATCCCATCTTGTTAGAAAAGTGCGTCGAGCTGGGTGACTTGCTCTATGCCGCGTTCGACACCCCAAATAGAATGCCACTGACGAGGTGGTCATGGAACAAGTATGCTCCACTCCAGGTTATTGAAAGCTCTGTGTAGGCTAATATAATCAAGAGCTCAACTTGGCCTGAAACAAGAAGCACATTCTGGAGTCTTGCTGGCTGAAATTGGATCTCTATCCCTAGAGTTCACGCGATTATCTCAGCTCTCAGGGGATCCCAAATTCTTTGATGCCATTCAACGAATCTATGATGTTTTTGAAGCGCAGCAGTTGCTGACAAAATTGCCGGGAATGTGGCCGCTGGTTGTTAACGCCAAGGATCTGAATTTCACCGAGGAGAAAAGCTTCACATTTGGAGCCATGGCCGATTCAATGTATGAATATCTACCCAAGGTAAGTAATGATGTATAGCCAAGCCCACTAGACGCCACTTGCATCTAACATGAACAGCAATTCATGCTCTTGGGCGGCTTGTCTAAGCAACCACGCAAGCTCTATGAGCTGGCTGTAGAAGCGGGTAAATCGCGCCTATTCTTCCGTCCCATGACCCACGACAACAACGATATTCTCATTTCTGGAAACGTTGGTGCCATCGATGGCTCCTCGTACACGCTCGAACCTCAGGGGCAGCATCTCGCCTGCTTCGTGGGCGGCATGATGGCGATTGGATCCAAGATCTTCTCCAGACCCGATGACCTGTCCTTGGCTCGGAAACTCGTCGATGGCTGCATTTGGGCGTATGAATCCATGCCTACCGGTGTCATGCCAGAAGTGTTCTTTACCGTACCCTGTAACAACCCAGCTCAGTGTGTATGGGACCCTGCTGTGTGGCATCATGGCATCATGGGCAGGCATGGGGATGTGAATGAAACCAATATGGAAGAGATGATTGATCTGATGCAGCTTCCGCCTGGGTTCACTGACATACCGGATCGGAGGTATATTCTAAGGTCTGTCCGGAGCTTCAACTGCTGTCAACCAGTACTAACACTTATTAGGCCGGAAGCAATAGAGTCGGTGTTCATTCTTTACCGAATAACAGGAGATGGTAGGTTACGTGACTCCGCTTGGGACATGTTCCAAGCAATCGAAAAGCACACAAAGACCGAATTCGGAAACACAGCTCTAGACGACATGACGACTCTTCCGGCAGAAAAAGCCGACAGTATGGAGTCATTCTGGACCGCGGAGACATTGAAGTATTTCTACTTGATATTCAGTCCTCCTGATTTGATATCTCTGGATGACTTCGTATTTAATACCGAGGCGCATCCATTCAAGCGCCCGAAATAAGAGTACTTCTCTTTGATGTCAAAAACATGATCGATGAATTATGGATCATTTTCTTCGACTGCTCATTCTCCTTTTCTATGTATTGGATACCGAGAAGTTGTCTTGGAGAACTCAACGGACAGGAACATTGGAATTGAAATATTACACCGGCACATTCTTATGAACGCTATATTCAGCCGACTCCATATTATGCACATTTTACACATTCTTCTTCTTCTATAGTACACTGGATGACACGGTTCGGATGGGATAGACAGTGCAATCGCTCACCAGGAACTCTACTAGCCACACTCGCCAGGAAAATTTTGAGGGTTCTCTCCAGGACGAACCCAAATGAGGACATTATTTGAATCACGGGATGAAAGACGCTGAGGACGACTTTAAATTAAAGGTTGAAACCTACACAAACAGGAAGTTCCGCCACGGTATACTCAAGCCTCGACTTTCAACTGGAACCCCGACTTCTACGTGCCCTGAAGCACACCTCTTTCTCTCAAGAACATATACGCCGCTGGGCACATCGAACTTTCAGCCCCGGCCATGATCTGCTTCGCCTTCAGGAAGTGATCCAGCCTCGTGCTCTGCCGGGTCCGAATCGCTGGTAAACGGCTTCTTTCTTCCCTCCTTGGTCCGCTCGTTTGGGTTGCTGTTCTCGGGCTTCTTGTTGTCGTTCCCAAGCAGCACGTCGATACCCAGCCGCACGGTAAAACAGGTGTTATAGCAAGGGCTGTTGTCGGAGTTGTCTTTGTCGGGAGAGGCATTTCCAGGAACGAGGCGTACTGGCTTCGGCGGTGGACTTCTCAGCCAGGTCTTTCGTCATCGGTATTTTTGCTATACTTTCCTTCTCCACTGCCACTGTGCGTTCTTGATGGCTGCTCCTTGTCAGTAGACTTGCTTGTATTACTACATTGCTCTTGCTCTCTTCGTCGAGGATGGCACTTCAGCATAGCTCTGTACAAGCACAACATGTAAGAAGTTGATTTCGGCATTTTCTTCCTCAGTGCGCTTTCTCACTATCTCAAACTGCAGCGAATAAGTAGAGCATATATAGCTGTTTTCAAATGTAGGGGGGAAATCTTTGAACATTCAGACGAAATTCTCTGCATTTGGTGATACAGCGAAGTCAAATGCTATCCATCCATCATTGACGCTGTTCGCTCTCGGACCTTTGTGCGACTAAGACGCGTCGGGGGAGACGCGCCGGTGCAAAATACGTATACCTCCTCTTGCCTTCCGCCTTCCGTGCGATTTATTGTTTACAAATTATTAAGCGGGAAGCGTGAAGACCTACCGACCTACCTACCTACCTATCCAAGGCCGCCATCAGAGGGATTGAGAAAGTGCAAAGTGCTAGTGCCTATTCGGGTCAGTTGAATTGGAACTCTGTCTCACAAGCATATTTCAATTTACGCCATACCTACCTCCTACCATTTTACCTCTCACATACCCTACGTATCCCAGTTCAAAATTTTAGGTACTTCCATACCTTCTGTTTTACTCATTAACTCCTTTACTAATTACTCATCCAAAGAGCTTGAGCTCATCCTCTCCCTCATCCCCGTACCCTCCCCCTGGCAGGCCACCAAGACTCCAGGCGTACATCGCCTCGCAGCAGCAGCGATATATCTGAAAATCTGATTTTCTCATCATTGCAGCTTGCTCGATCTTACACTCGTTGCTGCTCCCTTTTTGCTTACCACCCGCGTGGCTTGATGCATGCAAGGTGGATTTGGCTGTGGTTGTAGATATATGTTTCTTTACAGTCTCATTCCCATGTGCGTGTTCTTGCTCGTGCTTTATGTCCGTGCTGTCCGGTTTTCATGTACATATACACGTTTCTGGCTCATTTTGTGTCTCTCTGTTGTCTCATTTTCATGTACATGTTTATATTCTTGCTCGACTAGCTATTTGTATTAATGTTTGTGCATAGTTGCATGTCTCGAGGGAATGACTGACGACGTGGTCACTCTCGAGGTAAAGGCAATCAGTAGACAAGCGCACCATAATCGAAAACTACGACCTCGTGTCCCTCGCCATCGACGAGATCGTCGACGACGGCATCATCCTCGAGAAGGTCCCCACCATCATCGTGCAGCGCGTCAGCCGGGCGCCGACGCAGGATGTCACGCAGCTGAAGGGTATCGATCTCAGCGAGCAGGGCATGAACAAAGGCTTGAGTAATTGAGATACGGTACTGGAATGGCACATCATGATAGGTAAGTTTTACACGATTTCATGAATATGCTGCACTTTACATGATGAGTTGTAGGTTCGGGCTCTACCTCATGCGTCGGGTTCCTCGTTCCACTACACAGTTTTTTGTTTAGAGTACCAGCACATTTAGGCAAATCCGCCAAATTGTTTCAACCCCGATACCGGACCCAACCAACCAGCGCGACATTCAGTCCAATACTCCTCCTCGGGGATCTCAATATCGATGGCGCTCTTGGATTTGGCGCCTGCATCCACCCCTTCCTCTGCATCTAATGTCCCGGCCTGTACCACCCAATAGTCCTCATACTTGACACTGCCACCATGCTTCCACAACGTGCTCGCGCACTCGCCACAGAAATAGATGGTGATCGGAAGCCCCGTCTCATGCGGTTGGATGTACGTTTTGGGCTGGCCGGGTGAGGTGATGGCGAACGCACCCTTGGGCACGAAGAGGTTGGTGGTGAATGCTGTGCCCGAGATCTTCTGGCAGGAGATGCAGTGGCAGATGATCTGGCATGGGTGGTTCGAGTCAGTTATTTTTCTAATGCTAATTACACATGTGCAGCCATGTGGAGGGGATAGGAATGACAGGGGCGAGCAGTGGAAGAGAGGGTCGACAGAGGAGAAATGACCTTCATAGCTGCAGATCCGGCATATTCATAGGTAACTGCTTTACACCAACAACTTCCTTTCGGCATCTTGAATAGAATACAAATCCAAAGAAATATCTTTCCTTTTAAATTCTTAAGATATCTTTCTATCTGAGAGACTGGCGATAAACTGTACACTCGCAACACCCACGTCAACGGTATTGTATATAGTAAATCTTAAGTAATGAGTAATGAGTGCTGGGTAATGACAATGAACCACTGGGTCGAGCGGGGTAGATGCAAAGACATCGCCGGGTCGCCTTCCGGCGATGGAAAGCTCCATGCAGGCAATCGTCTGAGGGGTGCTCCAGATCTCGATCTTGTTCCCGCCTGTCGTCAACCGGGTCCTTCCGCCATGTCTCAGCTCCAGATGGGGTTGGCGTTTCTCAGTTCGTTCTGCATCCGCTCGATATTGCAGCACTTATCAGCCGCAGCTGAACCCTTCTAACCGCCCTCTCATAGGCCCATGTCCATCGTCCTGGTGACCTCTCCTCCGCCACAGTGTGTCCCCAGATAACACTCAGACACTTGCCTCGGCCCGCACACGCATACCCACACAGAATGTGCGATCAAAAAGCAATGGGGGATCAGATAACAAAAAATGTACCAATAGTTAGAAAACAGGAATCACATGATATGTTGCTCCACCCAATACGCGCCTTCTTGTTGCAAGTCGCGACGCCACCGCACACATTTTCTGCATCAATCATGGGTCACGGCTTCAGGGTCCCTGCTTTGGGCTGCGGAGGCGAGCGAATGGACGTGCATGTTCCATGCCGCCTCGTGGAAGATGTGCGGTGTGCAACAAGACCAGGGATGAAAATGGAAAGCGAGAGGAAAACGTGACAAGACATGTTGAAGAAAGGGGAGAGTGGTCACATGATAATTGATAGTGAAGATGCAATGCTGATTTATTCTATACTTTCAAGCAGGGGATATACAAGACCAAGACTAGGACCACTCATGAAGTAGAGTCCACTAAACAAACCCGATGAACCAATATGCTAAACCAAATTTGAACCACGATGCGTGAACGACCACTCAAACACCCTTCTTGAATGCATCACCTCCAGCTTGCTCGTCAATAACCATCAGATCCTGCAATCCGCAAACGTTAAAGATAGTCTTGGGTGAAACACTGCTTCCCGTAACACCATACTCCTTCAACCACTCGAAAGTGTTCTTGATAGCCGTGTAGGCTGGTGCCAAACTTGCAAATGAGAAAATAACAACACGGAATCCCATATCTTGGGCCTCATCCACAGAAATAAGTGGCGAGACACCATTCTCTACAGAGTTGAGGCACAATGGCCAAGGCGCCATGTCCTTGACAGCTTGTCGGGCTTGTGCTTTGGACGAGAAGCCCTCCAGGATGCCCATATCTGCGCCCTCGTCACGAGCACGGCGGAGACGAGCAATGCAGTCGTCGTAGCCGCGAGACTGGAGCGCATCGGTACGGGCAATGATGACGATGTCAGAACGCAGACGCTTAGCAGCCTGCACACAAGCCTTGATGCGCGAGATATAGGTATCGATATCCACGACTTCCTTTCCAGCCAAGTGTCCGCAGCGCTTCTGCATGACTTGATCTTCGATGTGAAAGCCAGCGACACCAGCGAGATGATATTGTTGTAGAGAGCGGTCAATGACCATAGGGCCACCATAGCCAGTGTCCATATCCGCGATGACTGGAGGCCCATCAGGCTTGAGGTTGGCAATCATTTCGGCGTTTGTGCGCATGTCGTGAAGGTGGGCGATGCCGAGATCAGCCATTCCGAGTCGCGAGGCATTGGTACCTGCGCCGGTCATGTACATGCCCTCGAAGCCAGTAGAGATAGCGATGCGGGCGGAAAGACCATCGTAGACGCCTGGGCAGACAAGAATATGGTCGAGATTCTTGATCATATGTCGTAGTCTTGTGCTGGCTGGAGCGAATGTATCGAGTTCTACAGGTGCTCGGATCTGGACTTCTGATGAGGATTCAGCCTCTGGGATTTTGGATGTATCAATGACCTCGATCTCAGGGACAGGTTCGACCAAAGGTTGTGCAATTTCAACTTCGATTTCTTCGACACTAATATCAACAAGACCTTCGGGTCTAGCAATGGGCTCAATGGTTGGCTCAACCTCGAGAGCTGGCTTAACATCCTCAAGCGAGCTTAAAGATGGTATCGATTCGTCGTCAATCTTGATGTCGAAGATAGTCTCGGCACCGTTAGGTGGTGTGACGGCTTCGTATGGGGTTGTACTTCCGGACGGAGAGTTGTCCATGGTAAATACAGCGTCGACGTATGGGGTAACCTCTCCAGATTCGAAAGATCCCATATGGGACTTCTCTTGTGCAGACAAGTTTTTTGAAGATGCAAACACCGAGTCTGGTGAGGACGTCTGCCATGCTCCGAGGTCGTACATTGCCTTGTCAACTTGGCAATCTGTTGCGGTCATGAGGGTCATGTTGGAAGTAAATAAAGAAGTTGATAAGTAGGGAATCTCTAGTGACAGAAGTAGTAAATGAAGATAGGTATGAGAGAGTAGTTTCAGTAAGCGTTCAGAAAGATCTTTGTAGTTGAGAAGCGCTCTGATTACCAGCAAATCCCGAACAACTAGTCCCCTTTTATGTGTTCGGCGTCCGACTTGGACTTTGGCCTGACGGGGACCTCAGGAGGTAGAAGTCACGACATTTGAGGCCGGGGACATCACAGAGTTCCCTATTGGTTCTTCATCGGGCTTTCCGGCTCATGATGGTTGCGCGAGGGGGACTGCAACCACCCAAAGCACAGCCAATCGAGCCTGGAGGGGCGCAAAGATGCAACAACACATGGCAGGAATCGTGCGTCTGGGCCCTGCAGAGCGGAAACACGATCTCGGTCAGACCGCTGCATCGGAGAGAGCTTCTTCTGTGGGTTGGAGAAGGCATGCAGATGGATCAAAACGATCGTGGAGGCTTTTCGGTACCCGAGCAGTGCGCAGTGTATCGCCACAAACTAATGCTGACCTGCATTTAGAACATCGCTTTAGCCGCGATTCAACTGCGCAGAGTGTCATAAATTGAAAAGATATATTCACGAAAACGAGGATGGGAGGGTCGCTTGATGGGAATTAAATGCATTGGTGATGTTATGAGAGAAAAGAAACGAGGATGAACTTGGAATGCAGATCGAGATCGGGCTCGGGCTCAACCCATGTGGGGCTTCCCGACTTGGCAACTCACGTGATTATATATCCTGTCTTGAGAGCTTGTATATCGCAGATACACATATGTATTAAGATGTCTTAAAATCAAGTTGATTATGACAAGAACAACAACCATTCTTTCTCCTCGGATGGTACCTGTGATAATTTGTGCTGGTTCAGAACATTACCTACCTACGTACCTTGGGGCTCGTCGCTAAACTAAGGTAGTCTTACCTTACCTAATCGTACAGCCATGCCATAGCCTCCATTTCAGGCATCGAGTCAGATGTCGCATCGCTCTTCGTCAGATCATGATTCTTTGAACCGCTGCAAATGGAACGCTATTCCTACAGACTCATGTGATATTTCTGGTATCTACACAAATTTGATCCGCTATGCGTCTCCATGAGACATTCACAATGCGTCACAACTCTAGGGCCACGTACCACTGGACGTGGTAGTCCTGCAGTGACCGAAATAACCACGAACTTCAAGTGCAACTTCAGATTGGGAGGTATGACTTCGTCAACATTTTGAGCCAGTGGAAGTCATAAATTAAAATGATCAATTTTGAACCCAACCCGAGACAATGCGCCAGCGAATCCTACCACAAAGAAATCTAGCTCTATACAATTCATGATCACTTCCGTTGTGAGAACCGCCTTCCAATACACTGTCCAAGTCTCCCAAAAACGAGAGCAAAAACACTAGGCCTTCCAGTCACAGCCTCCTTCTCCTTCTGAATTGATGGCGCCGAGTCTGTAGAACTTCGGCTGTCGCCCTCAATCATGGCTTTTGCGACCAGCCGGCGCTGGATCTTGCCGGTTGCAGTCTTGGGCATACTAGAGGTGAAGTACACCTAGAGACTGTCAGTATAAGAGGCACCTAAAGCTGAGGACGACTTACCTTCTTCGGAATCTTGAACCTCGCAGCGCGATCTCCAAACCAGCTAAGGAGCTCCTCCGATGAAAGCTGGCTGCCTTCTCGCACAACAATGGCAACAGCAACATTCTGGCCATACAACTCATCGTCAATTGCGAAGCTGACAGCTTCGAGGACCTTTGGGTGTTGGGCTAACAGGTTGTCGATCTCGATGGGGCTAATCTTCTCGCCACCTTTGTTAATAAGCTCCTTAATTCGGCCAGTAAGGAAGAGATATCCATCAGGATCGAGATAGCCTTGATCACCAGTCCGAAGATATCCTGTTGAAGTGAACGGCGATGCAACAATTCGGGGATCTCCAAGATACCCAGAAGTTACGTTGGCGCCTCGCACGCACACTTCACCGATCTGCCCTTGTGGCAGAGTGTTTCCACTGTCGTCCATGATTCTAAGGTTCAGACCTTGAGGAACACCGACAGAACCGGCCTTATGAGCAAATGGAGGTAAAGGGTTAGAAGTCATCTGATGTGCTGCCTCTGTCATGGCATATGCCTCTAGGACAGGTGCGTTGAAAAGAGTTTCGAGCTGTTGGTGCACAGTTGGTGCTAGTGGTGAAGAGCAGGATCTGACGAAGCGAATTGTTGGCATTGGCGAGGGAAGTGCACCTCGCAAGAGAATTTGGTGCATTGTTGGAACAGCAGTGTACCAATTTGCCTTGTGAGAGACAAAATCTTTCCAGAACTCAGAAGCAGAGAACCTGGGTGGCATAATCAAGGAACCTCCGCTTCCCAAAGGAGCCAAAAATCCAGCCAGAAGGCCATGAACGTGGAAGAGTGGCATGACAAGGAAAGTTCGATCCTCGGGTGTCAAGTTGTAAGTCTGAGTGATATTTCTCATCGTCTGACACAAGTTCTTGTGACTCAAGGGGACCTTGGAATGTAAGTAATGATTTTTGAGAAGTATAGTTAACAACTTACAGCCTTGGGCCTTCCGGTTGTACCACTCGTATGCAGGATGAGAGCAACATCAGTCTCAACCGGTGTCTCAACCGCAACCGCTTTCCTGCTCATAAAGTTCCCCTCATCCTTAATTTCAAGCACAACTTCCAGCTCATCCCAATAGATCTCTGCAATAGCGGATCCACACTTCTTCGCAGCACGTACAGCCTCTCCATTTGCAGCCACAGCACCTTGTGGTAGCAAGATAATAGCGGCACTAAGATCTTCCAGGTAGAACTCAAATTCTTCTTGCTTGTACGCCGAGTTTAATGGAGCAGCTGTTGCTCTTTGAAATGTGGTTGCAAGGAAAGCAATGGCGAACTCGATTGTGTTGGGGAAAGCAAGTGCTACTGCATCTTTTGGTGATATGCCAATAGCAGCCAACTTCTTCTGAAACCCCAAGATCTGTTGGAGAAGTTCTCTGTGCGACAGGAAGATGGGTGCACAAATGGGAGCCGCCTGAGAAGGGATGATGATGGCGGTACTATCAGCGTTGCTGGACAGGCGGTTCAAAAGAGTTGCCATCTTGATTTGGTTAGGAATTGCTAATTGGAAGTATTCGAGAAATGCCAAAGTTTCGAAGCTATGTCACACTTTCTAGCAATTGGATCGAGTTCCTTGAAGGACTTTTAATCATGTTCTTCGTGGTGGTCTTACTACCAAGTCAGCGTCTGAATCTCGGTACCCGAAGCTGACTGGCGGGCGTATGGCGGGGTTCGATCGCTAAAAACACCGCACGAACAGCGACGCTGCGCCTCACGAATCTCACTAGACACTGAACACCGACAGGAACCAAGCACCCAACATTTTCGGAATCCATCAACAGGCCAAGGGACTTCAGGCGAAGTATACCTAGCCTTCAACTAACTCACTTGATCCAATTTTTGAAAGTAAGTTCGCCATGCCTTCTTTTGCATCCAAATTCCTTAACTCCATCAAGAACGCAGTTTCGATCTCTGATAGCACCCTCCCAGCATACCACGCTGAAACCCAGGCCTTGTGGTCCGAATACGTCTATTTTTCAGCAGCCGAGCCAACCACTTGGACTGAAAGCCCATCATCCACGTCGTCCTCCAAGAAATCATCAAAATGACTACCTCAATCACCCTAGAAATCGAGCCCAGGCCGGCACCTCAAAAGATGAGCGGAGCAGCTATCACGGCACGCGCTCTTCATGAGCTTGGTGTCAAGGTCATCTTTGGGCTCGTGGGCATTCCTGTTGTTCAAATTGCCGAAGAAGCCATCGCTCTTGGAATCCGCTTCATTGCCTTTCGCAATGAGCAGGCAGCTTCCTATGCAGCAACAGCGTATGGCTACCTCACTGGCCGCCCGGGGGTCTGTCTAGTTGTCGGTGGACCTGGTGTCTTGCACGCAATGGCTGGCATTGGCAACTCTTCAGCAAATGCTTTTCCCATGCTCCTGATCGCCGGATCAAGCGAGACCCATCTGGTGTCCAGGGGAGCCTTCCAAGAAATGGATGCAATCAGCTTGCTCACACCACATACGAAAGTAGCTATCAAGGGTGGACTGGACACAATTCCCCGCACAATAGCTGAAGCTTACCGAGTAGCTTTCTACGGTCGACCCGGGACCGGTTTCGTGGACCTTCCAGCAGATGTCATCCAAGGCTTCACTTCTGCCTCTCAAACTTTGAAGCCCCTTCCCAATGCTCCCCGAGCAGGTGCCGATCCAGAGCGTCTCCTCGAAGCAGCTCAACTACTTCGCAACGCCAAAGCACCCCTTGTTGTTCTAGGGAAAGGTGCCGCCTTTGCACAAGCAGAGTCCAGAATCCGAGCCTTAATCAATGCCACCAACCTCCCATTCCTCCCTACACCCATGGGCAAAGGCGTTCTTTCCGATGCACACCCATCTAACGTCGCCTCGGCACGCTCTGCAGCTCTCAAGCACGCCGACGTCGTTCTTGTTCTCGGCGCACGTCTCAACTGGATCCTGCACTTTGGCTCGTCGCCAAAGTGGAACTCCGGCGTGAAATTCATTCAGGTCGACTTGTCAGCCGAGGAGATCGGTAAGAATGCTGGAGATGCAGAATTGGGGATTGTAGGCGATATCAATGTCGTTGTGTCGCATCTCTCAATACTGCTCCAGGGCTGGTCGTATGATACTTCGTCGCCGTACATGGCTGCACTCTCTGCTAGCAAAGCAAAGAACGAGGCAGGTGCAGCAGTGAAAGCAAAGATTGACAAGACCCCCATGACCTATCACCGCACGTTTGACGTGATTAAGGAGACGCTGAACCGTCTTTCCCCACCCGAGGAAGGAAACGTGGTTTATATCTCCGAAGGCGCCAATACAATGGACATCTCTCGTTCCGTCTTTCCAGTCTCTGAACCACGTCTCCGCATGGATGCCGGCACCTACGCAACGATGGGCGTCGGACTCGCGTATGCCATTGCGGCACACCAGGCATACAATGTTGACCCGTCCGCTGGCGCGCCGCGCAAGAAGATTGTCTGTCTGGAAGGCGACTCTGCGTTTGGTTTTTCGATGCCCGAGGTGGAGACTATGGCACGGTACAACATGGACATCCTGATGTTCGTCATCAATAACGGCGGCATCTACCACGGCGACTGCGAAGATGCGGACGACTGGCTGCAGATGCAGGCTAACAGCAGGGAGGGCCAGAATGGCGGCCTACGGAGCACTAGTCTAGGCTACCAGGTCAGGTACGAGAAGATGGCCGAGATGTGTGGTGGGAAGGGTTTCTTCGTCAGCACGCCAGAAGAATTGGCCCGGGCCACCGAGGAGGGCTGGAGGAGCACCGGCCCGGTAGTGGTCAATGTTATTATTGAGAGTGGTGCCGGGAGCAAATTGGTAAGCTCTAGAAGTCTTTCCCCGTCAGGGGCTGTGAGGTGAAGGCGTGCTAACTTGAGATAGGAGTTTGCGTGGCAGAAGAGCAACAAATAGGCGTTGCCAGGGTAGCTGAGTGCATGATTTCATTTAAGCAGCGATCCTGGATTTTGGGTCTGAAACACGCTGGTTTGGCTTGTTGTTTGCGTCTGTTCTATGGCATGGGATATCAATAGCTAGCGAGGTGTTTAGGATTACCAGGAGAAACATTTCTTTCACTTCAGCCCACTTCTCCCTCACTCCAGCCGCAGTACCTTACTATTTGCACAATAGAATGGACAAGATATAATATGCATGTGTTTCCCGTTCCGAAATCAAGTACAGAAATGGCAGTGAATTCACAAGTTGTGTATAGTTGAGGAAATATCCAAAATGAGCTCCAGTTGTCTTTTTGAGTTCATCTCAAGTACAGCTGAGGAGAAGCAGGCAAGCAGCCCTTGTGAAAAAACTTGTTGGAAAGGTAAGAAAGAGAAAGGTAAAACTTTAGCGGATCAAGAAGAGGACATTAGCTTGGGGATCATTTTATTCCGTCCAGAAGAGGCGTCTAGGAAAATAGTGTACATAATTCAATTCTCGTCGATTTCTACGGACCGTTCATTATCTTGGTATCCTAAACGCTCTCTTAATCCAGGCATTAGCCGTCTATCCCATGTTCTACCCTTACCCTATTCTTTACAAATGCCAAAACAAGAGCCTAGTCTGATCCCAGCCCGTTCTCCACCCCTATAGTGCCTATTGCACACCCATTTACCAAGCACCAGCCCTCTTATATCCCCTATCGCTGTCTGCATATGCATCACTTGCGTCCGTCATAAGTGGGCGGGCTGCTCAGCGTATTGAACTCCAAACCAGCCTCCGAGTCCACACTTTGCATTGTGCTAGCGTACTTGCTATTCTTTGCCCTCAAGCTGAAGTCAGCCTCGTGCCAAGCACCCTTGAAGCAGAAACCGGGATGGAAGAAGGTCAGACAGATGCAGGCAATAGTGATCATGCCACCTTCGAGGATCATGAAGAGTGCTTCGTCGCCTCTGAAGAGCACGCCGTCGAACCCGCCGGCTAGTTCGGCGCACCGATAGGCACTACGGATGAAGATAGTGAGGGTTGCTATGAAGAGACCTGTGAGCGTATTAGCAAGTGAGTACTACTTGGGCAACAGATTAGAAAGGGAAATTTGGTACACACCAACAAGGAAAGCCTTGAAAAGCTTGGAGGAGACGACGTCTGTGTATTTTACGTTCCTTTGTCCTTGGTGTCTCGATACACGCCACGCAAACTCGGCACATGCAATGGCAAATAGTGTGAGAGACACAACCTGAGCAACAAGACCTGCTAACATGATGTTCTTGCCTAGGTTGCTCTGAGTATTATCATTTGCTGTAGAAGCTATCCCCCACCAGCTCCTTGAAGGCAGAGGCAGATAAAGTCGCAGGTACAGAACACGATGGTATATGTGCGAGGTCTAAAGCGAGAGAGCGACTCTCCATAGACGGTGATAATGCGAGCGAGACAAAGGTAGATCTGACAAAGTGGTTAGTAGGTTTGCAGGATTGTGGAGTCGAAGACATACTGAGGCACTAAGCAAAGCCGGTGCGATGGTCAAACAGATGAGATACATGAGGAAATCATTATTGTTGAATGGCGATCCGTTTAGTAAAATACGAGCAACATAGCCAACAATCTCCAGCACCATGCCTAAGATCATCGCAGTCATGTAGCCCCAGATCCGAAAACGGATTCCAAGATACAGCTGGCCGATAACCAGGAGGCCGAAGATAGCTGCAAAGATGGTGTTCCCGGCAAGATCCGGGATGTAGTTGAAGCTGGCCATAGACAAGTCGCAGGTCTGAAGTGTACATAGATCGGGGTTGTTAAGGAGAGTCTCGTTGCCAACGCCGGTGCCATGACCAGTCGAGTAAGTTAAGTTTGACATTTTTGCGGTGAGGGAGGACGTTTGGGCCAGGTGGTGATGACAACGAGGAGGGTGAAAAGTGAGCGCTGTCAGGCAATACGAGGATGGAGAAGACAGTAAGACGAACGATTGAGAGAGAAACGAGAAGTGACGAAGTGATGATGCGAGGCACAGGAGGTAGAGTCAAAATCTTTCTTAGAGAAGGTGAGGGAGGGAATGCAGATACATAGCTCAGAGGAAGTGCGACTTAACTTATACACTGAAACTCGTGGCAGTGCAAAATGAGATTATTTGCTTGGTGTCGGAGGTCGCAGTTTACAAAATATGTGTATTGCGTACACACGGGGAGAACGGAGAGTCGCTTATGAGAGGCCAGCCAGCCTTAGTCAGGAAAACTGGGGCAAATGCGCAGCTGTGATTCGCCAATTCGTGAAAGTTGTTCGGCCGCTTCATCGCTCCGGAGCGAGGGGAGGCGAGGCAAGGCCGAAGCAGAAGAAAAGGAGAAGCAGAGGTCGCAGGTGGTGGCTATCGAGGTAACGAGTGGTGGATGATGACCGAATATTGGGGACCAGAGGATGTGGGCTTGCATGTTGAGGATGAGGCTGGAGCTCAGGGTGAAGGTGATGATGCTGATGCCAAGAGGAAGACCACGAACACGTCGGCGTGATGGCATTCCGTTCCCATTGTATCAATGCCCTTTCGACGACAAGTGCTGGAGCTGCCGGTGCCTTGCAACACACGTTGAGGCGTCTGAGGTCAGATATCAACCAGTCTAGGCCGAGTCTGTTAGCATCTTGCGAACAACGACCGTACGGCCGGCCGGTTGCTCCGGCTTCGTCGGGCATTTCCAACTTCACGTCACATCACCACGGCACGGCTCTGACACTGGCGGCTGGCACCTACAGGCGAATGCGAACACTAAGCTTAGCGGCGGGTTTGATCTGGGCTTGAAAAGCAAGACATATTACGCACAAGGGGACTGAAGTAAGCCCGCGGGCATGGTCTGAACTTCCTTTTGACTTTTGACTTTTTGACTTTCGCATCTTGCTGCCCGGCAGGGAGAGACAGGTGTGTCGTGAGGAGGGGTATATAGCCGGACTCATGAACCTGGGGTTGTGTTCCACAGATGCACGGACCCAAAACGCGTTGGCTCAAATCCTCAATGTTACTTGATAAACTCTCCATCAACGACTATCCTGCACACTCTACGCGCATCGCACCACAAATAATACAACATTCAGAGCCGATTTGTTATTAATTTCATACTCATCATCCTGCCTCCAGTACCATCGTTACCCCGCCTCGCATCCTGTGCAACCGCCGCCATGACCTCAGTTCTGCCACCGTTCCCTAAGTTTGTGATGACTGTCTTTGAGCCTATATCGCTGTAAGTTCAGCCTTCAAGCCTACTAACTCTATTCTGTAATGTTCTAACAAAACTCTACACAGCGTTGCAGGCGCAGTTGCACCATTCATATCTGCTGAGTACTTTGTCGCCGAGCAGATCCCCTCCAGCGAGCCAGAGATTCTCACAGCAAACTCTAAAATGGTCGCATATCAGCTGGGGAACATCTACCTACTTCTCGCAATGGCTGGAATTGCCGTGCTTTACTCCACTACAGAGGCCAAGGTCGTTCGAAACTATGTCATTGCACTCTGGCTTGCTGACATCGGCCATGTCGCGATCACGTGCTACATCATGCCCTTGGACAAGCTGATGGATATTGCAAATTGGAATCCAATGGCTTGGGGTAATATAGCTGTAACGGTATGATTTGCCTTTTCGAAAAGCGAATGTTCGATTAACATTTTAACCAGGCTGCTTTATTTGCAACTCGTACAGCGTACTTATTAGGGTTATTCGGACCCGATCAATCTCGAGCACCACCAGCAGAGAAGAAGTTGAAGTGAATTGTGTTGAAATAAGTGCAGAGAAATCACGGGCATTCGAGTCAGATATTTGATCGCTGCAGGATATTTGTACGCTGGTTGAGCTCTTCTGTATACCTGACAGCCAGTCTTTGTATAAAGCTTAGCTGTTGATCTAAGGTTACATTGCATGTGTATTGGGCTCCACCAATTCTATGAGATGGCAATAGAATATGCCAAATTTTCTGGCAGTCTCCATTCTATTGCTGAACGATCATTTTGATTGCGTCTAGAGAAAGCTAACCCCACACCGAGGACATATGGGGTCGTCTTTGTTGTCAGCCACCAATAGCATTCAGGTTGCTGCGACGGATCCGACGAACAAAGCCATTTGACCAGCGCGTGAGCATCTCAGTGGTTTTTGGGAGCTGTCTTCATATTATGATACCAGTCTTTGTTCAGCATCCTGCTTTAAGCATACCATCCGCCTGAAAATCAGCTCCACCGATTTCCTGCACTCACCTACACCAAGACACTCCTTCCACAGTGGCCATTGATAATTATGCTGTATTCAATTAGGTTGCTTGTGCCTTTCACATGGTCGGTTGCTTTTGCAGTTTCCTGGCTGGGGCCGATTTCAACCAAAGATGATAATCCTGGGGTAGGATTTAGCCCAATTCCCACAGCTGAGCCTCGATATTCGGTCGGAGTGCATCAGAAGCGCCAATCACTCTCAGCACTATTCGATGCGAGCTCAGGACCAATCTGTGGCTATGTTAGCGGATCTACGAGCAGCTTCTACACCTGCCCCGGCCTCTGTGCTATAGCAACATCGTATGATGCTTGGGGTTGTTGCCATGAAACCGAAGGCTGTAACTTAAGCACTGCTTGTGTTCCTCAGTCGCTACTTGCAAGCTGTGCTGGTGATTCCTCGTGCGTCCAGGATCAATATCTTGCTAAATGGTATGCTGATACCAATCCCCTTAAACACGAGCGTTACTGACTACGCAAGTGATATCGCATCTCCGTACTGCAACAAAATGGTCATTCAAGGCGCCGCGAATGCTCCTGTTACCCACTGGCAATGTGACTCGACCCCTACAACTGTTACTCTGCTCGCAACTGCTACAGATGGGAGTAAGTCAAAAGTATCTTACTCGTATGTGCAAATGTCCATTCAATCATTAACTCCAACCACATCCATTCTCATCACTTCGTCACGCTCGGCCATAGCGAGCATATCATCTCTGTCGGTCTCAAGTCTTAATGCAGATCCAACGAATACTCCCAAATCAAAGCCAGTCCCTGTTGGGGCGATAGTAGGAGGGGTTATTGGAGGTCTTGCCCTCCTCGCCGCAGTCACTCTGGGAATTGTCTTCCTGCTCCGCCGCAACAAAGGGCTTACCAGCGTTACACTTTCTAGATATCAATCTCCAGCTGTAGCAGGATTCTCACATGGCAATTCTCCAGCACCTAGTTATGGACAGCCTGTGTCACCTGGAGAGAAGCACGTCTACCAGCCACAGGCTGCATCGCCGCTCGCTCCCGGATCGCTGCAGTATCGGCAATCAATACGAGTGCCGAGTCCAACTCACTACCATTCAGCAGAACTGGACTCAGGCCTAGGCATTTCAACACAGCAGTATGCACCTGCAGCAAGCACCACATTCGCAAGTCTTGCGGAAGTTGATGGGACAAGTGTGCCGTCTGAGGCACCTCATAGACATTATTAGATATTGGTGAAATTGACTAGATAATGGTTCTTGGTGGTTTTGCTCATGTATAATAGCACGAAATTCTGCCGATGAGGAATGATACCAGCGCTTCTTCGGCACCACATTCCGTGTGGTGGGAAATGAGACAAGGGCCACAAGGCTGTCGAGTTTCTTTGTTTTCAGCTCGTCTTTGGTGGGGCCGGCCGGGTTGTTCCAGTCGCAATCGGGCTTACTGTCTTGTAGCTTCGACAGTTTGGCACTTTCAAACACTGTTGCAATGTCACGATTTTCCATTGATTTCTTTGATTCCGTTAATACCACCTCCATCCTTTATCTGAAGCTCTCGAAGCGGGGTCGCAGATTGGAAATTGAAGTTCTTCACCCGCTCAACCTGATCACCAACACAGCCTCCACTAGTGAACGCCCAAGTGGCTGAATCTCTGTTCTGTGAGTAGACAGGTTCCAACGCCATGCATGGTCTGAACATAGCATCCAGATGTGGTGCTTTGGCGGTCACGCCCCGGCCTCAATGAAATCCTTCAGCCTGAAAACTGGGGTTATTACTCGCTGTCGCTTTATTGACTTGCAGATCGCCGAATCATCTGGTGCCGAGCTGATCCTTCCCAGCCTGCGGAGTGAATCACGACAGAACAGCACAGTTATTACTTTTTCAAGCGGGGGGAATGCAACCCACCCTAGGTGAGGCTGATTCCTCGCGGTGCAGGTATACCCTTGGGGCTCCCGCCTTTAATTGCTCACTTTTCTTCGCAATGTTTGGATTATTGTTTCAGTGATCAAACACAATGTTCGCGACAATGCCTGAACCCTTTCTGTACGCTCTATTGTTTGCGTTTCCCTTGGCATCAGCTCTGCCATGGGAAGGTCCAGCTCCGACGCCCGCCGGTAACGATCTCCACGACTTGGGATGGACCCCAATTCCGTCTGCAGCGCCCGCGGCACTTTTCGCAGCATACGAGCTGAAGAAACGTCAAGTATCAACGGGATTAACGACAAGAGCATCGACGATAACATCGACCGAGATTCATTCTACTTGTGGCTTTCTTACAGGCGATCCTAGTATGTGTTCACCATATGATACTGACCGAATTTACCGGCGGCTGACTGATATAGAAATTCCGATCACATGTATAACCTCAGGAGCGGCGTGTGCTGTTGACCTCTCCCGCTCGGTGTTTGGCTGCTGCACTGATCCCCAAGCATGTCAGATTAGGACATCATGCGTACCTCAGGTGAGTTTATTTTGATCTGAATTATGCTAGATTTCAAGATTCTCCGACTTGCCCTCATCCCTTCTCCAATAGCTACGTAGAAATAGTACTTGACTAACATTGATAAGTCGGCATTGAGCGCCTGTGACAGCAATTGCGTTGCCAACCCATATATCGCAAAATGGTACGTCAATCTCGTTTATCGTCTGCTTTAGCTGTATCTGATAGCTTCTAGTAACCCTACATACGCTTTCTGTAACCAGAACATCCTTGTGTCGACAGGCACCACGACCCTCACCAACTGGTATTGTGACGACTCTCCCACAATCATGACGCAGTTTGCGACACCTACAAGCGGTACGCTTCTGGGTCAGTACACAACGGTCACAATGAGCATTCCGTCGAAGATCTCTAGTTCCTCGAGTTCATCGTCGAGCTCAACAAGCTTCTCGAGCTCTACTATTCCAACGTCAGTTATAACAATAACTCCGACACCTGCTGCGTCAGCAACTACAACCCCTGCGCCAGAGTCTCACAAGTCAACGCCGATTGGCGCTATTGTTGGCGGAGTTGTGGGTGGAATAGCTGTCATAATAGCCATAATCGTGGGAGTGATTTGTTTCGGCCGCAGGGGCAAGAAGTCTGCCGTTGAACCTGCACCTGTAGCTGAGAACATGAAATCACCAGGTCCAAATTACGGTCCAGTTCCTGCAGCGACTGGTGAACCTGGCGTCGGCGGGTTTTACCAGCCTGCCATTGCAGAGAAAGAGGCGCCGCTCCCACATGGGAATACCCAGCAGCCACGAGCCGAAATGTACTCACCTCCACAAAGCCCTGCACCTCAATATACGCCATCCTATTCAGGACATCAACCCGCCCACCAAAGTGCATATCAAACCACACACAACGGCTATCCTAATATGGCAGAGATGGGTTCAAATGAGATCAGTGCCCACGCTGCTCCAGGGAGCTACTGAGAGGAGGAGTGAAGATTGTATATTGATGCTGGGCATTGACTTGGCTCTCGAATATCCCTATACTGCCTAATGTCCCTAATGTCCCGCGAATGTCTTTGATGGCTGGAATTCTCCTTCAGGATCTGATCTGGTGGTTAACGAACGAAGAGAAGTTAGCGATTTGAATGTTTAGCTAAGAGTCTAAGAGTGACTGTGATTCAAATGAAAATGGCACGCGCCTAGTCAAGCTATGTAATGAACTACTATGAAGTACCTCCTGCTGCGTTTGTCCAATGCTGATACTGCTCCGTTGAAATATGTGGATGATCAAAGCTTGATTTATAGTGCATTATCTTCATAATCATAAATAGATCAAGGGAAGGTAGAAGTTATTGAAGAGAGCATATTCCTATCATAATTAAAGATCTTACCTCAAGATGTCATTTTAAGCATCCTTGGGTCAGATCTGTTGGAAGCTCCGAGATAAGCTTAAAAATTCTCCTTCAAACGCAATTATTAGCCCCGAAGAAAATTTTCCATTGAGAAAAAGCTTCAATAATCTGCAGTAGCTACCTAGTATTATATTTTTTCAATCCCTTTCACCCGTCCAAAATCGAGAATGGCTTTATCAGGAAAACTACTAGATCACGTGCACCAATTATCCGGCAAAACCTCGGATGAAATTAATATTTTCCCCAAAAACTTCCACCACCCCTCTGGATAGCACAGTAATACCAAATCAGTATCTCTAAACTACCACTTACCAACTCAATGGCAAAACCAACGGAACTCTCGCGCGCCGAGCGCAAAGCTAAGAAGCGCGCATTGGAGGATGCGATCCCCGATTTGCCAGGCGACGATGCTGAGGTCGAAGTTGAGGAATCGGCGAGCAAGTCGGACAAGAAGTCAAAGAAACGGAAGCGAGATGGGGAGGCTGAGGAGGAAGCTGTGAATGGAGCGGAAAAGGAGAAGAAGAAGTCTAAGAAGGAGAAGAAAATGAAGAAGACCAATGGCGAAGAAGCTGAAGCTCAGGTTGAGGAAGAGGTGGTAGTGGAAGAGAAGACTAGCAAGAAGTCTAAGAAGGAAAAGAAGGAGAAGAAGGAAAAGAAAGATAAAGCTCCAAAGGAGGAAGCTTTGCCAGAAGCTGCCGATTCTGCGGATGTGGTCATGGGCGAGACCGAGGCAGACGAAGCACCGAAGAAATCGAAGAAAGAGCGCAAAGCAGAACGCAGAGCTGCCGAGCTCGCTGCTGCTGCGAAAGAAGCCGAGTCCACACCCAAGTCCAAGTCGAAGTCTGCAAAGGCAGAAGCGGAGACCAATGGCAGTGCGAAGAAGGAATCGACCGCGGAAGACGCAGAAAAGAAAGCCAAGAAGAACAATCGCAACCAGGAGAAGAAGCGGAAGGGCGAGAGTGCAAATGGAGAGGCTGGAGTCGAAGGTGGAGAGAAGGGTGATGGTGAGGATAAGAATCACAGGTTTATTGTTTTTGTTGGTATGTGTGCCTTCTCCCTATCTCGGTCATGTCGTCCCTTTCAAGCAAGCAAGCTCAGACCACTAACTAACCATCCTCATAGGTAACCTCCCGTTCACGGCAACTAAAGACTCGATACGCAAACACTTTGCCTCGGTACAGCCAAAATCTGTTCGTCCCATGACGGAGAAGTCAAACCCTAGCAAATGCAAAGGTACAGCCTTTGTTGAATTTGAGGGATACGATCATATGAAGACATGCTTGAAGCTATTCCACCACTCGAATTTCGATGACGGGCTCAGTGCAGCGAGAAAGATTAATGTAGAGCTTACGTATGTTCCTTCTTCTCAATTTCCCCTTTTTACTTTACACTCTCACATGCCCGTCTTTCTTCATCTCTTCAGAACAGAGTAAAGTACATACGCTGATATTTTTTACATAGTGTTGGCGGCGGAGGCAACACCAAGAATCGTAAAGCTAAAATCGAAGAGAAGAACGCCAAGCTGAACGAGGAGCGCGTCCGACGCATGCAAGAAGAAGAGAAAGCCAAGCTCACCAAAGCCCAAGCCAGCACTGGTGTGGATGAGAGCGCTATCCACCCTAGCCGGAGACGTTTCGTTCCTGGAGCTCAGTAGGTGGCATGTTCTAAAAGAGATTCCTTGCACGCAATAAAATAGTTCGTTAGTCAGTAGCCAGCTGTCTGATACCCGGTCGGCTAGTTTGTTTGTACATATACCACGAAAAGGTGTTGGTGTTAGTAGGATAGAGCATGAGCATAAATGAGTTTGAGTTTGATCATGACCATGAGCAACGGCGAGGGCAAGTGTAGCTAGTGCAGATAGGATACAGGATCTTGTATTCGGAGAAGGAAAAGAAAGAAAATACTAGTATAGTCATAGCCATAGGCTAGAGTATAGACAAAAATACAAGCCTACCTACTTATCTACCTACCTTACTTAGCTACCTACTTTCTAGACACCACAGTGCATAGAAGAACACGCCAGGCGCATCTCATCACCTAAGCCCTACGTTGACAGAATCACACCAAGGGAAAGTAAAGACAGCAGCCAATCAGTCAACCCATGTGTACCAAGTCTTGGATTTTCTACTTTAACAGAAGAATCGACAGCAGCAGAAGTAGCAGAAGCAGAAGTAAAAGCAAAAGCTATTAAACGTACATCGTGTATTTTAACCTCTTAAGATATACATCACAAACCCAGCCAACCACGACGAGCAAACACAACCACCCCATCCCATCCCATCCCATCCCATCCCGTCTCAACTAGAAAACTCACACCTCTCTACACTCTCATCCCCACCTCTCCCCCCCCATTCAGCCAGTATCTCACACAGAAGCGAAGCAAGCTCAAGAAGAGCTAGAAGAACGCCATTGAGATCCCAGCACTTGCTCCATCCAGGTGCATAAATCAGCGTGAGCCGAACCCCTTGCGTCGACGTAACGAAGTATCTATGTGACTACTGGGTAAAAGACTATCGGGCCAAAAGCAAATTCTAAGGAAGGAATGTTCAATAGGTGCATGTGCAGCTAGTGATACAAGTAGAGAGGCACTGGAGGAGAAAGACGGACGAAGTTTCGTCTTGGAATGGCAATCGAGTTATTTGGTAGGCGGGGACTTGGCTTGGACGTGGAAAGGAGAGCATAAAGGAAAATTCTCTATTTGGAGACGCAAGGTCATTCATCATTAACTCACAGACAAACATCCTCAGTCCGCCATCTGATCTGTGCATTCCAGTACAGTGTACGGTCCAGTTTCAGTCCAGTCCATTATCTACAGGAAATGCAGCATTTCATTTGTATCTCCCTCCATTCTGTTCTCGCTTTCTTTCCCATATGCACGCAGAAACCCAGCTAGTAGTAGCAGCAGCAGCACGAACAAAAAACAAAAGAACAGATCCCCGAACTCTAGAACACCATATCCTGCTCCTGCGGCTAGCTAGCAACCGAGCTGCAATTGTGAAAAAGACGGAAAGACAAGGCGAGACCTGGGACCGAAGATGATTCGATAGAAGAAAAATTTGTTGAAGTACCATGAGACATCTGAGCTTTCCTCAAACTCTGCTCAGATGTCCATGTTCCTCAACTAGAAGCCTGAGCTTTCATCTCTATGTAGTAGAGAGCGAGAGAGGAGAAATGACAGCCTTCATCTCAGTCTCATGTCGACAAGGAACGTTGAATGTTGTATGCGTCCACCCACCCATGCTGATCGGTCCCCATTGACTAAACTTGACTAAGGGGTATCCTTTACAAAATCGTGCACTTGGAAGACTTCTTCTTCTGGGGTTGAGGTCTAGGGCTCAGGACAGCGCTGTTTGAGATTGTTAGCCATGTTATCTAGGGCGTAGTCAAAACTGCCGCTTTTGTACTGCGGACGACCATAGAAGTGTCAACACGTACCGAATAGCTTCATCAAACACGCTCTTCAGGTTTCGCTGAGTCAGAGCTGAACACTCCAAGTACTTGTGGGCTCGAATCTCCTTTGCAACGATCAAGGCCTGGTCATAGGAAACTGGCTCCATACGCTTCTGTCTCAAGCTCTCAAGTGTAGCAGGATCCTCTCTGAGATCGAGCTTCGTGCCGACGAGGATAATGGGAACTGAGGGAGCATGGTGATCAATCTCGGGGAACCACTATTGAGTGAAGTTAGCACTCGCGCCTCGAACATGCCGAAGCGCACCAACCTTTGCGCGAACGTTGTCGAAGGATGGTGGGGAGACGATTGAGAAGCAGATCAAGAAGACATCAGTCTGGGGGTATGAGAGTGGGCGCAGTCGGTCGTAATCTTCTTGTCCAGCAGTATCCCACAGTCCCAAGCTAATTGGCTTGCCATCTACCATGACACTGGCCGAGTAGTTATCGAAGCTACCACTGTCAGCGCGGTCTCTGAGCCGGGGGTCCACCGCTACGCCACTTACACAGTTGGGATGTACTCGCCGGGGAAGGCGTTTGTTGTGTATGAGATGAGAAGACATGTCTGTCAAGGGTGTCAGCTACTCTTCTGCCATCGCATCGTCTGCGCAATGGGTGGCATCTACCTTTCCAACGGCACCGTCACCTGTGACCACACACTACAAATAATTGTCAGCCTTGGCTCTCTCGCTGTGGCCGTCCCAGGGGCGCAAAGTCTAACCTTGAGCGATTGTGTGCCTGGAGCAGCCATGGTTGGTTGTGAAAGGCTTGATAGAGAAGATTGAGGTTGTCGAAGTTTGGTTTGGTTTGGATTGGATCTCGCAGAGGTTGGTCGATAGAAGGGATTAAGTCTGCATTGAAGGTTAGATCTTTTGATACATCGGAAGCTAGCACTCCCGTCGGTGGGAGTGGAGTGATGAATCAAGACTATTCGAGATGGGACTTGCCTTCCAGGAGATGCTCAACAAGTGGAGTTGTTGATCAGATAGCTGTGACAGGTCTCGGCGATCGACGAGGAGTGTTGATGGGTCGGGGGAGGTGAGGTGAGGTGAGGTGCAGTAGCGGTGGAAAACCCAAGTTGATGGTTGCTATCGCAGAAGCTCAGGAGGCGATGCGGATTGCGGAGCGCAGCAGATATGCAGCGAGCGAACGAACGACTCGGCTGGGTTGAGCTGGGGGGGGGGAAAGGGTATGGGTACGGAGTATGGGTATCGTGTGCGTGTGAGTGTGCGTGTGCGGGTTGAAGAGGAGGAGGCCGAGCACAGTCAACGAGTTCGAGGCGGCACTTGATGCAGATCTGTAACAGCAGGCCTGCAATGGAACACCCGAGGAAGCTTGGTGAGGGAGGGAGGGTGAGGGAGGGCGAGCGAGGGAGGGACGGCGCACTGGACTAGGATGGGATTCGGAGGATTTCGTATGAAGAAGCGCTTTCTGTTTCTCCACCGCGTAAAGGGAGGAAGGGAAGGGGGTTTGTTTGGCCTGGCGGATTCCTTGAGGCTGATTCGGCGGATGTTCGATGTCGTCGTCTTGTCTGGTCCAGTTGTTGCTGGATTTCGGTGTTGTTGGTGGGTTTCTCGTCTGGGTGGTTTGTTCACTGGCCGGGGTTGGGGCTGGAGCTGGAGCTGGGGAGGGGGGCTGGTACGGGCAGCGGGCGAGTCGTGCCTGAAGGGGATTTACAGCACCGCAACGAGTGAAGAGCGAGAAGAGGACGAGGACGAGGACGAGGATGAGGGCGAGGACCAGGAAAGGCGAAGACGAGCTGCTGTACCCAGGGGAACTGGACTGTCGGGTGCTGCAGGTCGAGCTGCACGCAAGGCAAAAGAGGGTAAAGGGATTAAGGGGGGGACCTTCTACGAGCGCCACGGCAGAGGTTAGGCTGGTGGACGAGGGCGAGGGCGAGGGCGAGGGCGAGGGATTTGTGCATGTGGGAGTGCATGTGGGAGGGAGTGCATGTGGGAGGGAGTGCACGTGGATGTGCGTATGTGCGTGGGTAGGCAATAGGGTAGGGAAGGGTAGGCAGGTTAGGTATGGCGATATGGCTACACAGAGGCAAGAGAAGGAGAGCCAGCCAGGGCTGTGGACAATTGTGAGTGGCTGAGGGTATTATGTTGAGATGAGATGAGATGAGATGAGCTGAGCTGAGTGCAGTTGAGTTGAGTTGAGTTGGGTCGAGGAGGGGAGAGGAGGAAAGGGCTCTTGCTCTTGCTCTTGCTCTCGCTCTCGCTCTGTCTCTCTCTATCCAGTCACTCCCTCTCTCTCCAGTCACTCCCTCTCTCTTCCTCCTTGGCTCTATCCCCACTCACGCCCTCTTTCTCTCTTCCTCCCTGCCTCTATCCTAATGTCTCGTTTCGTTTCTTTCCCACCAGTCACTCTCCTGCTTCTAGCGCTCTCCTGTCCTGTCCTCTCCTCTCCCCTCCTCTCCCCTCCTCTTCTCTCCTCTCCTGCTGCTTGGAACTCGGATGTGCCTCTGCCTGTGCCTGCGCCTATCGGAAGTGCAGTGTACAGTTCGGTCCTGCGGTGGCGTGTGTTATCGGAAATCTGAGTCGTTCACACCATCACATCCCCCCAAACCTGGCCCAATCCGGCCCAGTTCCGACGACGGGCACCCTATCGAGAGGCCCTATCCAGGACCCGACCCGACCCAAAACCCGACCCAGGCCACTATTTTCGCCTCTTCCGGGCAAACGCTGGGTTGGCGAAGGTTGGTACCGTCACGATCACGGGTGGGATGAAGGGGCTGGACGACAGAGAGAGCGAAGGGGAGGCCTTTTTCCAGAATGCGCTCTTTCACTTGTTGCATTTCATTTCTTTTCTTCATTTGCATCTTGTCCTCCTGCTTCCTCTCCCATCTCCTATTTCCTCTTTTATGCCTCAAAATCCTTCCTCCCTTGCGCTCGTCCAGTTACACGGCCCCTCCCTGGCACCTGCCACTATTTTGGCGCCGACCAACCCCCGTGGCCTGCCAGATAAGCGACGTGGATTGAGACCATTCTGAATCAACGGAGGAACCCAAGAATCTTCCATCATCCTTCTTCCAAGACTTCTGTCGTAAGGCGACGATACCCATCTCTCAAGCTATCAGCTATGGAAGTTAGACATGGCGCGAGAAAAGAGATTATGAGCTTAAACCCCCCTCCTCTTCAAATCAGAACTATTCACATGATGTGACACTAACTCCAACAACTGCCGCACGTTCACACGCATTTGCTCTTTTCTTTTCTCTCGAACCCAGATGCGAATCGGGTCGCTGTTCGGTATCATCCACGTATGCAAAGTTGTTTTGCGTGCGTTTGTGCGTGCAAGTCCCGCTGTGTGCGCTTCTTACAGAACCTGTTGTCGTCCCCGATTAAGCTTGGACGGAGGGGAAGGTCGGCAAGGACCCGTCAAAGCACCTGTATCCACCGCACCATCGTCGTCATGGAAAACTCGAGTCGTTGAAATTAAGTTAGTCTTCGAGAAGTTTATTGGAAAGGCTTTAGTCAGGTTGCAGTAGCTCATTCGTTACGGGATGGGCGGCTTCCTATTCGCCTCCAAAGACGTGCACGTTGGAGCCCATCTGCAAGCCAACCAACACTTCACCAACATATGGGTTTTGTTAAAAATAATCCTTGCTTAATGCATGGTTGGAGAGCAAACTTCGGCGAATTTCTTGCTTCAGGAAAGAAAGGCATTTTATAGGTCTTCCAAGTGCCCTAAATTCAATAAGTTTTGGGGCCTGGTCAATGTCATGGCTTGGATGGATGCAAAGAAATATGACTTGAAGATTTTACCATAGAACTTTGATGAACATGAAGGCTCTAAAATTCCTCGACTCTTGGATAACTCACAGTTCAAGCAGCTGCACTTTCTAGAATTTCTTCTTATCTAGTATATCTTTCTCTCAGCTGTCCTCTTCTCCTCTCCAAAGTCCTCGTCCTCCAACGTCGTCTTCACATTTAATAATACTCTAGCCACCCACATCCTTCTCTGTCGAGAAAAATAAGTTCTATCTCATGGGCATGCAGACATCTTTCTCTCAATCCAGCTATGAACAGAGCTCGATAGCCCTGGGGCAACGTTGACCCTGATTGCAAGCGGCTCTTTAACGGCAAATCCAGAAAGTCGAACAGGGAGAGAAAAAAATAGATCCATCTTTTCACACAATACTATGCAATATTGCCATCGCCACTCGAGGAGAGACGTCACTTGTGCCTATTCCCTCCACTACCTCAAACAATCATATAATATCCGCAAAGTCGTGTCCATTCATCACAGCAGACATAAAACCAGCAGTAATCATTATGGCATCCCATCCAAAGAAGCACTTCCTCATGATACACCTGTCCCCCCTAATTTGATGGTATAATCAACTTAAACTAAGCAATGCCTGCAACAAAGAACAATGCAACCCACCTTACAACCACAGCCCTTTCCGCTCCCCGACCATCTTCTGTCGCCCTCCTCGTTCAGGGCAGCACCATGCCACAGTACCCCTAGATCACCGTCGTATCGCTCACTGCGTCGGCGTAGCTATACACAGCAGCTGTGCTAATTACGCCCGTTCCTCTACGCTACTTATCATGGCATGCAGCGGTGTCACAGCCACCACAACCACCACAGGCACGCACGACACGCACAACATGATGTACGGGCGAGTTCACATGCACTTGAGCGTCACTGAGCTTGGGGAAGCATTTCCTCAGCAAGTGTCGATGTACGTGCGTACGTACGGTTGTCTGAAACTCGCCGTTATAAAGGCATGCTGAAAATGCAGGTAAATCACGCCACAACAACACAACATATCACGGCACATACATGCAGAGAAGCGTTTCATCGTATCGTGAGCTCATTTTCATTACGCTGCGGGAAATGGCAAACATGCAAAACCCATTTCGCCACGCCGGAACCAGAACGCCATACAGCTGTCAATCTTTCGCCTTCTGCCTGCCTGTCGTCCGTAAGACTCCTAAACCAACCCACGCTATGCCAGGATAAAACCCGTCTGTCTTGCCGACCTATGTACATATGCCACAATGCATTCCTCGTCATGTTTATGATTTAATCAGAGTCCACCCTCGTCTGATGAAGTCTTCGCTGCCTCTCAAATGGCGTTTCGGACTTTCTGTAAAACTCGGGGTCGGCTACGAGCTTCTGGTCAACCCTCAGCCCCATTTCACCTTCATCGCTCTCGGCACCGTCGTTCCAAGAATGCACCGTGCAAGTCCCAGTTGACATGCCGTAGCCGTTCCAGGCTGATGCCACGATCATGGGTGCGTTAGGATGCCAAGCTACATCACGAACGCACGTCTTCCAGCGTGCATTCATGACATCAACGTCATCGTCATCATCGTCCCAACCACCCATCATATTGTAACGGCGGCGCGGCCTGGAGTCTGAAGTAGCTGCGCGGACATCAACAGTGCCTGCAAGTGTCGCATCCATGTTCCAGATGTAGACTTTGCCATCCTCACTCCCGGAGTAGACGTATCTCGAGTTCGTGCTTGCAGCTGGGGAGAAGTGACATCTGATTAGAGTGCGGAGAACCTTGTGACCTCGGAACGTAACAACCGAATTGTCAAATGGGTCTTTATACCAGTCATCTTCATCATAAGTGCCCCACCGGTAGTCGAAGTGGTTCTCGGTTGTTGCTCGCCTCTGGGGCTTGATGCGCTCAAATTCGCCAGATGGCATGACCATTCGAAGATCCCAGAGTTTCATGCTTTGATCCTTGCCATTACTAAGAACATACCCTGCATAAGTGTCAGTCAAAGATATCCCCCGTGAGTTCACAAATACTCACTTCCGTCTCCTTTGCTATCGATATACGTAATTCCTTCGATGTGCCCAACAAAAGCGCCAGCAGCACGACTATCTCCCATACTCCTGGTATCCCACACTTTGAGAGTCGTGTCATCAGACCCAGAGTAAAGAATATGAGGCGAGAGTTTGTCAGCGAAGCAAACTGCATTCACATCTTCGTCGTGTCCGAAAATCCTGTGCAGAGACCGTCGAGATTCAATGTCGTAAACAACGATAGAACCTCCGGTAGTACCCGCAACAAGCTCCCGGCCATCACCAGAATATCGAATAGACCAAATACCGAATGAGCCGCCGAACCTAGCCCGACCGCCAGCTGGTCGACCGTCGCCTCTATCTGACAGGTCCAAAATATATGGATCGCCCTGGTCTTGAGGATCCGTCGGAGCTAGGCAGACCGTACTCCGGATGGAAGTATATGCCAAATACTTGTTGTCAGGACTCAGAGATGCGTCTGTCAACGTCCATTGTCCGAATGGGTATTCAACGGTTTTGTAGTATCGCCACTTATATGGATTGGATGTATCATACATTCGGACCCTGTAGTCTTTGTTGGCAGAGAAGAAAAAGTTCCCATCGTCTGAAAACTGCCCGGAATATACTGGCTGATCGTAGTGGATGATCATATCAGCCTGTGATGCAGGCAGCATATCCTATTCTCAGTTAATAACGATGCTACTCTGGAAAGTCCTTCCAGCCATACCTGTGCCATGAGTCTATTATTAAGGCGGCGCTTTGCTGGACTCTCAATTGCAAGCTCTCTATCCATTATTCTCATTGCCAATCTCTTCTTTCTGGTGATATTCTGTACATCGTCCGAGGTGACAGCTTGAGCTTCATTCGATCCGAACGCTCCAGAGCCCATGAGCTTCGTCCCCTCATCACTGGGCACCTTGGGGAATCGGTTGGGGTCCGGCTTAGGTCTCCGTCTTCGTCTCCATCTAGGATTGAAATCGCCGTCGTCGTCTTCGTCATCATCAAGATCAGCGTTGGTGGCAAATCGAAACAGTCTCCCAACATCAGTATTCTGTAATAAACGGATAACGTTTCTCCTCTGCCGGGCGACTACGAATCCAAGTATGAGCATAATGGTCTGAAATAAGGTGTATAGGTAGTGCTCACTGCGTTCGGCATCTTCGGCGGTCATTTCTGCTGCAGGCTCTTCGAGTTCTACCTCTATTTCGGCGTATGCATGCTCTGTTCCATCATCTAGAGGTGGGGTAATTAGCTCGAGCTTCACAAGGCCAGAATGAACCCCTACCATCCTCATCCTCTTCGTCTTCATCCTCCTCTCCATCTTCTCCAGATGCAAGCAGCTGTTCTAGGAATGCATGGTGTATTGATTCGTCGTCGTCCCCACTTGTAGGCTCGAAATCCATATCACTTTCGCCAGCCGTGTCCGCCGAATCTCTCTCGCTGGTAGAAGTGGGAGCTGCAGTTAGATTGGCAGCGGCATCAATCATTGCCTGCAAAACTCTGCTGTTATCATCTGCCATGGCATAACCGATATCTTGCAGATGCAAGAGATCAATGTGGCGGTGATAATATGTAACGAGAATAATAGATGATGCTTTCAATTGACAGTGCGGTCCGAAAGCTTATCCGGACTTAAGAATCGGCGATTGCAACGCTCTTTGTAAGTTTTGGTGGTCAAAGCTTCAGAGTGTTCAAGGCGGTATCAACTGGCAGATGTTGACACCAAAAACGTGAAAGTTCGAAACAGAGTCATAACCTGGCTACTGAGCTTAAAAGAATTCTAGAGCGTGGAGTTGAGAGCTCGTTTAAATCTCCATGACTTGCGTACCGTAGTCTGATTCTCAAATTCAGTTGTTGGTAAGTTGTAGAGCATGGGAAGTGTAGGGTTTAGTGTCAATGTCTGCCCATTTATACCGCCCTGAACAGCCGAGGCAGTTCTGTTCGGATGGTCAACTAGGAAGGTTTGGTATCGACCAGGTTCAGATACTGGTTAGCATTATCACAAGGGAGCTCTCGCTATATCATTGAAGTTAATGGCTAGCTCTATCACCCAGGAGTATAATCCCCCTTTTGACATTGCCTCGTCTGAGCTATGATAATTGTTGCTAAGAAAAACCCGTCTACGTCAATTCGAATCTTCGACTCCAGAATCAGAATCACCTGCCTCTTTTTCACCTTCGATTCGCTGTTCCTCTTTAACAGGAATAAAGCAATGACAAAGCAAGTAATGAAATTTACAGGTGCAATATCCAACTCCGCCATCCCCATCCCACATTCTCTACCAGAAAGCTGCTGTAGCTTTTCGAGACTACCTGACATATTGACACACTATATACTTCATGTTAGCTCATATCCATATCTCATAACCGCAGACACTATTTTCTGAGATACGGCTGAAATATTGAGAGGGAAAAACATACCTCCCAACCAGTGTTGTACCTTCAAATTGTTCCAACGACTAATCAAACCGTTCAAGGTTCTCGATTAGTGCAAGTAAAATATAGGAATCCACACGCACATGTGGAAGTCAGGTTGGGAACCGCAGCCATTATCAAAATCATCTATGAGCCTCGCAAAACGCTTCATTACACATCAAGCATCGTTTATCACTACACATGGGCGGCCAAGGAATGGAATGATGTAGAGATATCCTCTGATATCTCGGACAGCGACTTGCTCATGATAGTCCTGGCAGTAACTGACCTTTTGATGATAGAGGCATTCATAAATATGCTGCTATGTATACCGATCCAAGACACAGAACTTCATAAGCTAGCTATGTATGAACCGACATTGATACGCTACGCACTTCTGCGTCACTTCTAAAGCCAACCTTCGAAAGAGCTTGCTTGTTTTCTTTGTTCCTCTGCTTGTGCTGTGGGGAACACGGCACAAGGTAATCAAGATCAGGCAGTAGATTGCTCATGCGCTACTGGGATTGACGAGGACTGTTGGATTCCGAGGTAACTGACACCAGCAGACAGGACCCAGAGCTACTGAGATGGCTTACTGGGGAATCTACGAGCTCGGTAGGAAACTCAACTGAGCCTGCAAGCTAGGCACAGGCTAAAACGCAAGCAATCATCCTCAAACCCGCTATCCCAACTATCACCGCTTGTTTGTAGGTCATACGAACATATTTCCACGCTATCTACAGCACATACTTTTTGCACCATTTTTCTGTATCGACAACGGATTGCAAGATGACGTACATAAAGTCTATTTAAGATTTGACTAAAGGAAGGAGACGTGAGACATTTGACAGCCAGGCTGATTCGCGAGGAATGGTGAAGGCTGTTGCCACTCAGTGACACTAAGATGAGAATCCGGTGCAACTCGCCGGAAATCATATTAGGGATGCTGATGAGACCTTAATACGAGCGTGATCAATGGAAGTGGAAAGCGAAGGCGAAACTTTGCTTCCTTGAGCAGTACCCAAAGCGTATAGCGTGTACTTGTCTCAACCACGGTAACACCTTTCTCAAAGTGTAACCACTGTAAGCTTACCTGTACCGCACGCCCAGCTGAACATGCTGTGCACACCGAATCGCCTTCCTCTTCAGTTGAAGCTCCCGTATTATTGCATACCTTGGACTCACCGTACTGCGCTCACACCCGCGGAGAAGACTTCCTCGACTTAGCCACCGGCTTTGATGACTACTCTCTAGGGGCAATCCCGCCACACAAGCCATGGCTGGAAATTATCCGACAAAGGCGTTGCGCGTGGGACAAACGAGCTGCACAACACTGCTGCCGATCTGACTGCATGATTGGGGGCCACGCGCATCCGCTTACATCATTTGTTCATCTAATTGATCCTCAGCTCGCACAGTATTCGCAAAGTCAATCGTAGAAAGAACGCTCGTCTACGACGGAGGCAATGGCGCCAAACACCAAGCTGCTACTCACATCACCGGCGGAGCAAACTAGGTTGTAAGCCTGGCCGGTACGCATGCATTGTGAGGTCCTGCAATTTATCCGGATAACCATATAATCATAGGTTCACGATCGCTCGGAAGGCTGAGCTGTCGTGGTACTTTTCAAGCAAATCCCACTTGGGAGCTTTCCACTGTTGGTATCGACTTGGCCTTGGACGTCTCAATCTCAAGGCCTCCGCATCTATTTCTGGCGGGGTTTCGGTGATCTGTATGCTTTGGTTGATCATGCGTTCCGGAAGATCATCCCATTCGTTCAGACCGGTTGCATCTTCCACACCTTCACTCCCCTGCAATCCTCAATTATTGAATTGAGTCTAAGGGATCATGGGCGAACCGCTTTCTACAAAACTTCCAACTCAATCCTTCATGTAGGACATGTTGGATTTGGATCTCTTTGAGACGGCTGCAGTTGTCGAGGCGTTCAAACCTCGCTTTGAGATATCCCGAAGTGAGGCCCATCCTATTGTCTCCATGTCCAGCTCGCTTGCATCCCTCACGCCCAAGCTGCATGCATGCATTTCTCGAGAAGTAGAAGTTGTTCCGTAGAAGTGGAAGGCGGCTGTTGGCATGTTGATGCAGCACTATGCAAGCGCATACGGGACGGTGGGATGGCCGATCAACTCGTGGGATCCTGGCGTGGTCTGGGTGTTGGGTGACATGACTGATCTTATCACGGCTTCGACAGGACATGTTGAAAATAGGTCGCGAGGAAGGCGGATAGATTCGCGATTTTGGGGGCCGATGTTGTCAATTGGATGTTCTTCTTTTCTCTACCGGGTCGTGATTCAGCTTTGGTAGGATGAGATAGGATTTGAATAGAACTCACCCGATCTCCAGTCCTTATTCCCATTGAGATATTGATATCGCGATCCTCTGAGCAAAAAGTTGGCATCGGAATCCGAAATTGGCTCATCTCTGATATTGCTATCTGATCTTTCATTGAATGACGGTTCAGAATCCTGCTCTACTTTGACGAAAACGCTTCTATTCTCAAATACCTGGCATCTTACAGCCCTGAGAGCTTGACAACATTAGTTTCTGGTGTTTGTACAACTGCTCCTGTCCAAAGCAAGTCCAGATTTCATGCCTCTGTAGATGTCGGATTCCAACACCGTGGCATCGTCTTTGCCGATCATAGTTTTCATCTAATCATTGACTGGACTTGATGCCAAAATTTGATCTGATGAACCATCCGTGCCGCATTCGACGGACCCACAAGGAGCCGCGCTCCCGTCAGAGTGAAAAAAGGCTTGATTTTTGTCTAGTTGACATAAAATAAAGCTTGTCGAGGCTTGTTTCCCTGCGGATCTTACTCTCGAGATTTGAGACTTCAACTGAACCTTGAGGGTGAGCGCTACTGCACCGTATTGGGGTTGCACTGTGCTGTACCGAAGGAAGCAGTCCGCTCTTTGAGCCGCAGACGCGTAATTTTGGATCTATTATGGATATTCACATTTCCGATTCCCGCCCTGGATTCCTCTTTTAGGATGGGGCTCCGGTGTGCATCCCCACCGCTGCCGATCTCTAACGTGAGGAATGCTCCGCCTTTCCCAAGATAATCCGATTGGCAACGGCCGTCTCGATAACGCGGCGTGAGCAGTGACACAACGTACCTATTCTATTCTGCTGTTGTGAGCCCACGAGCGCGCCGTTCTGCGCTTGGGGTTGCACAACTTACGCCCTGGTGCCCCCGGTAGGATCTCCACGTGACGGGACAGGGACATCACGGTGCTGAGGTGAAGGCTGTGGCTTGGTTTCTCTTGAGCTTGACGCCGCAGCTGCATGCACAGGGGAGCCAGGAAGGAGGATCCGCCCGCGAAATGTTTCCCTTTGGGGAATAGCAATTGGACAGAGATAGCGAGGCCACCGTCAGAACAGTCAGTGAGATGGAAATAAGTGAGGCCGTCCCGTAGAGGGTTGATGGATGCTGGGGGGATGCTAAGTATTCGGTACCCAGAGGCAGAGGCAGCTTGTAGTGCGAAGTGTAGTGCTGACTGGCTCTCTCGACACAACACGAACGATACGACACAACAGTGTCAGTCCCATTCCATGAAGCGAGCTGAGCGAGAGAAGAGAACCTAGATATCGCAAGGCAGAAAGCGCCTTCTGCACGTGTATCGGTATTTCCGTCGCCAACTGCCCAGCCTGTCACACCGAGCGAGTACAGTACCAACCTCACCTTGGGTAGATCCATTGACCCGGTACATATGAGGATTGCAGCACGACCTTCACGGAAGCTGCTCCTGCCCTCCCCACCGGTATCTGTCTCTGTATCTGCATCTGCACCTGCAGCGTGCCCTTGGCAGAGCCAAAGTTAGACGCGATGGAGGTACTGCTACTGTCACTGTCCTGTAGCAGGCGGTAGGGCTGTGGGATGCTCGCTTCGCTGGCTGTGTTCCTGTTCCTACCTGACCTTTCCTTGCCTTGCCTTGCGGTACGAGATAAGAAAAGAGGGAGGAATTGACGTGCAGCCAAAACCAAACATTTAGCCTCCTTCATGTTTCAAGACATAGTGTGGTGGGTTCTATTCATAGATGAACTCAAATGGCGCCTGCTCATAGGTCGCATTGCCGAAATGATGTTGGCGGCGCCTGTGCTGGTGTGGCGCATACGGGCGGGAAGATCCAGCATGGAATGGAAGCGGAGGGATCGACTGTGACACGGCTTCCGAAGCGTTGGTTGCTGTGTGCTTTGCGCACTGCATGCATCTTATCGCATGCTGCTTCGTCGTGCTGGTTGCTTTAGCTGCCAGCCAGGGCATACTTCTCCTCCCTGCACGAGTCTGGTCGAGATGGCTGCACCGTTTCATTGCAACCTCGGCGCCGGTTGTGTTTTCTTCTCCCTCCGCCGTCTTGCACAGGACATCACATCACATCGTATCACATCCCACATGCACCCGGATCGAGTGCCCAGCTGGCAGGCCAAGTTGGTCCCGCCGCTGGCAGCGCAACCCTAATTTCTCATCCTGCTGAACAGCGGTCTCATTCTCAGCCTAGGCGAGGCCGCCCCGACGGACCCGTTACGGACGACGGGCCTGCGTACGGTGCTGTCCAGTCAGTGCAGTAAGTACAGGACTGCACAGGACTGTCTGCTGTACGTGTGGGGAATGTGGATCCGTTGAGAACTGCCACCGGCCTCTGATACGCCTGTCCACCGAATTCCAGCAGACGGTTCCATGCCGTCTGACAGGTAGCCCTGAAGGTGACTAGAGGGAATACAGTAATATAATTAACGTAAGTAAGGCAAGGCAGGCAAGGTAGCGAGCACCGCTACCAGCCCAAGCGAGAAGTAGAGAAACAAAGTTCCCGAAGGAACAAACCCAACAAACCTCTGCGAACTGAGTCGACGTTGCTCCAAATCCCACTCGTGCCAGGATTGCAGTACCTGACTGAGCGCCATGACCGGGGTGTCTCATGTCCCGCAGCCTTGGAGAAACCCGACTCCTCCCCACATGGCACTTATTTTAGCCACCACTCGAGATGTGGGTCTGCAAAGCACAGCCTTCTCGTGTGGATTAGGTAGCTTAGGTAAACCAGGATGCAGCTGCATTGGTCAAAATTCCATAGCCTAGGTGTTTTGCTGGTACTGGTTTAGCCTCGAACCCGATCTTTCGTTGTTACTCGTTAGGCCTGGCTGTGCACAGAGAGGCGGCCGCCATGGGATCCTCCCACTCCAGGACCTATGGTAAGATCGGGGCTTGATTCAGACCTCAGGTAAGAAGGGCGGCATATGACTGGGTTGTCAGCTTGGATCCCAGGTCAATCCCAAAGCAAGCCAGACGTATATACTGCGGGGCTTCTCTCTTGCTTGGAAGATATAAGCTCGTCGATCCAATCCATCACTTCACCTTGGCAACTTGGCAACCATCAGCAACATTCCATCAACACGCAATACTCTTCAATATGGACTCCGAAAACGTTCCAAAGCAATCACCACCGGTGGCATCCAAGGCCAAGCCTCTTAAGCCCCGAAAGTTCAGATCATCTTGTGATGCATGTTCGGCTTCCAAAGTCAAATGTGATCAGGGGCAGCCTCAATGCCTACGCTGTATCAATCTAGGAATGCGGTGTAATTACAGCGAGTCGAGGAGAATGGGAAAGCCTCCGGCATCTTCTCGAAAACTCACAAATACATCACAATCGTCGACTTCGTCAAAGAACTCCAACCCTTCCTCCTCGGACAGGGAAGAGCCAAACCCAGCCAAGAAGAGACAGCTATCACCCCCATCATACCTTGCTAGCCCACCACTGAGTGAGAAGGACCAGCCTAAATTTGATTCCAAATTTGAGCCCACGTTGATGAACACTGATGACTTCATGACCATCAACTGGCATGACGATCTCTTCCAGCAATCTGCGTTCGATGGACCTCTCACGAGTGATGTTCAGTTGGGAAATACGAATATGTTCGACCTCACCTTCGACTTCATGAACGACAACACAATGCAACTGCCACCTAGCAATCAATTCATCTTTGGCGACGACAGCAGCAGCTTGGATTCCAGCCGTGTCCCCACTCGTGCACCATCAAGAGAACCAATGTTCGACGCCTTCCCAAACTTCTCGTCACCCTCACCCTCGAACACTTCGATCTCGCCACGCACAAGAAGCACTTCAGTCGCGAAACCCAAATTGTGCACTCATAACCTCGACCTGGGTAATATCTCTACCCCGAGTCCAATCACACATATTGATGGATCCATCGACCAAGTTTTGATCAAGAACAAAGCTGCCATCGAAAAGGCCGATGCTCTGCTTGCGTGCTCCTGCTCATCCAATCCAAACTTCGCCCTTACACTTGCTCTCACTTGCATCAAGATTCTCGGCACCTACGAAGATATCATCAAGGCCGTCCCAGCGTCTGCCATCTCGCCTATTTCTGGGCGTCGCCGCTCGGGCAGTCCTATCCAGATATCGGTTGGAGCATACAAGATGGATGCGGAGGACGAGGAGCGAATGCGTGTTCAGATTGTTGTCAATGAGTTGAGGAAAGTTAGAACATTGGTGGACAAGTACGCGAAGAAGTACTGTGGGCCAAATTCAAGTGGCGACGGCATTTATTCTGCGCTCGAGGTGTTTCTGCGATCAAAGCTGACGAGCACTTTGCATGATCTGGTCACAAAGCTTGAGTGTTAATTTTGTTTATTAATTTGTTTTTACGTTGTCTGGCATGACATTTTGGTTGGGGAGTTGGAAAAGATCTGAATTTGTAACGCCTTATTATGATACACCGGCCGGAGATGTCAAGATATATCTACAATACCACATGAGAATATTTTCTAGTCACTACTCTCTGTCCTTTCCTGCTTGAAACAATGTCACCCATTGCTGCCTCAATACTTGTCAAATCCATGCACTACTTGAGATTTCTCGACCATGACTTTGTCAAACCACATACAAATGCTGCCTTGACCATTTACTTACGATGCCTTCATTCTTGATCTCCTCCCCGATTGACTCTCATCCGACTCTCTCCGAACGAGTATCTGGACTCGAATTTACTGGGTGTTCGTGCGAACCGTGCTGCATACCTAGATAGGCTTCGTGCTGTGCTTACTAATTTGTGGCACAAAAACCACGCAGATTCAACGTAGCATCAAACTCAGCATGGCTCCCACATTAACCCAACCTTGTCAGCCACGGCGGATTTTCAAACCTTCTTCTCAAGCTTTTCCAAAAACCTTAGTTTATGCTTGGGTCGACCAAGCCTTGCGGAGAAGGTTTCTATTTCTCGGAGTAAGCTGGGGCTCGTGCTGAAGAGGCTTGGCCGCCGGTCTTGCTCGTGCGACCATGTTCTAATCGTCGATCACATGCGGCAACGGCCAGCTTGGACAGCATCGCGAGCTCCCTTTCATCCGCTTACTTCTTTCTGCATCTGCTGGTTTGGCTTACGGCGTATACCGCCCCCACCCGTTCCACTGCCATCCACGATCTTGGAATATTCAATAGGTGACAAGACATCGTGTGGGGGATACAGAGTGAGAGACATGTTGCACCTCCAAGACCCCCTACGTGCCTCCGTGTTACCTGTCACCAAAGCGTCACTAGGTAAGATACGACGGGATATGCTCTCGACCGTCGAAAAGCCCTTTACAAACTAGGGCTCGCCGTCGCCGAATCAGCACTTACTCTCAGCCCTACAGAGAAACAGCCAACCGAGTTTCCAGCTTGGCCCAGCTCTTCAAGCATGGCGGGGAGGCAAAAATACTCCCCGTAAAGTAAGTAGGTCTTCGGAGAGTAACGTGGCTCCGCACGACGCCCCCATCAGCCCCCAAAACACGAACATCTGAGGGGAACTTAAAAAACATCCAATCAGAGGCTTTGCTGTATTTTGCCTAGCTTATGGTGTTCACAGGCAGTAAGCCACAGCGGAATGTTCCTTTAGGGGTGGCAGGGAGCTAAGCGCTGTGCATTCCCAAGGCGGCACAGCCCTCAAGCGCCATGTGGTCTCGAAATACAACACTACATGCTGGGGATCCCTTCATGATTATTGCGTCTTAGGTGCATCGATAGGCAAGTCACGTTGCTTACCCAATGAGGTCTGGTTGCTCATGGTATACCCCATATTTACGTCGCACTGCGTTGTTCTATTTGGTTCCTGACTGCGTTCTCTCCCCTCGTCCACTTGTGTGTAAGACTGACTCCACTTGACAGTTGTCAAGCTGGATTTCAACGGGAGAGGGATGATCCTATCCAGATTCCGCTCCAAGTCGGGAGGCTGTGAGCAAAATGCCTTCATTAGGATCATTTTCTTTATCTATTTCCGCAGTCACGTTTTTGCTTCCTCCTCATAGCCTCGCTGATCCACACCATTTTGCCGGCGGTGATCCTTCGGATACCGAACCAGGAGGCTGAAGTCAAGGACTCCAAACAGAGCTTGAAACATTCACTTTCATTGGACAGCCTTGCTACTATGTTATTGATGTCATGTATTGATTGGTGGATTGAATAGAATGACCCTAAAAATAATTTGCCATGTTATGTCGTTCATCGACGGACAGGCAATCCTGTGATCGGGGAGCGAGAAGACAACTCGCGGTCAAACTCGATAGCTCGAGATGATGGTACATATACGCTATATCGGTCGCTGAAGATCAGAAAGAACATCACAGACATTCCATCAATAATAGATTCAAGTGAGGAGATTCCAATTTGCTTCGTCCATCATCCCGCGTATCGATTCTTCGTCATTTCATAAAAACACCAATCAAAATGCCTCCACCATACATTGTTGGCAAGCCCACACCAAAGCAGGGAGAGCACCATGAATCGATCAACGCGCTGTGGAATCTGAAGTGGAAGAAGCGGGTAAGTTACTCTTCGCTGAAAGCCCAAGATCCTTCAGGCTGACACCGGTACCCTGCCAGGCTGGACTTGGGATCTACCCGTTCACAGAAGGCAAGCTAGAGGATCTTGAAGAAGTATTCGCCCACTTTGCAGAGGTATGACCTTCCTCTCTCTTGGCACCACCGTCACACACTCCCTCCCGATCCCGAAAATAGATAATCCGAAACTCAAACTCATCCTTCCGTCGTGTAGAATGATCTGAAGCCGCCCTACAACTTTGAAGAGTACAGCAAGCCCTTCTTCCCTGTCGCAGAGAAGCTAGAGGCACAGGCAAAGGAGGCTGAGGACGCAGGCAACGTCGAGAAAGCCCGCGAGTTATGGCTACGTGCAGCTTGTGTTTGGAGAACCGCTAGACAACCATGCCCAATGGCGCCATCTCAGCATGTTGCTTGGTCAAGGCAGAAAGTTGCCTTCTACAACGGCTCAAAGTACGAATCCTTCACACTCTGTGGCAAAGTGCATGCACTAACATCGCGACAGACTCCACGAAGCTCCACTCACAGAATACCTCATCCCTCACTACCATGCCAAACCGGGCACGAGGGAGATGTATACTAGCATCCCCATCTCTGTTCGACTCCCCCTAGGTGCCAAGCCAGGCCAGAAATTCCCTGTCGTAATGACCATCTATGGCCTCGATGGATACCGCACCGAGCACACCCGCTCATCGACGTATCACATTACAAACGGCTTCGCCTCCGTCGGCATCGAGATCCCCGGCACTGGTGATTGTCCAGCTGATGCTAACGATCCTGATTCTCCAGACAGGCTGTGGAGTTCTGTCTTGGACTGGCTCCACCAGCAGTCGTGGGTTGACACGAAGAAGATCGTTGCATGGGGTGTGAGCTGTGGTGGCTACTACGCCATGCGAATTGCTCATACACACAGAGATCGTCTCTCTGGTGTTGTAGCACATGGAGGTGGATGCCATCACATGTTTGATCCTGAGTGGTTGGAGGTGGCTTCCCAGATGGAATACCCCTTTGAGTGCGTGACCCCCTTTTTTTTCGCTTCCTTCCACTTCCACCTCGCTAACAATAGCAACAGCCTCACACAAGTCCTTGCCCTCAAATTTGGCTACGACGATGTCGAGAAGATGAAGATCGACTCGCAAGCGCGCTTCTCGCTGCTAGACAACGGTATCATCGACCAGCCTTCCTGCCGCCTGTTGCTTATCAACGGCATGCTGGACGAGCTGTTCCCGATCGAGGACTCGATGCTCATGATGCAGCACGGCAGCATCAAAGAAGCGAGATTCTTCGCCGGCATCAAGCACATGGGCGAGCCATATGCGATGCCCATGGCCATCCAGTGGGTGAAGGATCTGTTCAAGGGCATCAGGGGTGAATGCGATGTCGAGGAGGTGGGGCAGGAGATGGTGAAGGTTAATGGGACCGGAGTAAACGGGCATGCCAAAGGTGTCAATGGCACTAACGGTACCAACGGAGTCGTGAATCCCTACCTCAAGGCTGACAAGTTCTGAGTTAGACGTAGAACTTGAGCTCAAGGTCCAGTAAGGGGAAGACGGGATGAGAAGGAAGGATTTGACTTCTAGATGTATACGTATATTTCGCATTGGCCTGGGCGTTAGACATCGAATCAAAATCCATAACATGGTCTTACTGAAAGGTTTAACGTACATACCTATGCATAATGTGCTTTCAGTGGGCCTCTTGCGAAACTTCGACTCACGAGAGAGATATCATCCTGACTAGACGTACCAGATGCTGAGACCCACCTCGGTCTAGCGCTGAGATCAAGAGCTAAAGATAGGGAGAATGATGCTTGATCCTAGGAAATCGCTGTGGGTCGAGTGGTGCCAGCTAGTGAGTTGAAGTGAGATCGAGAGCTTGATTTTGATGTAGGGAGGATCGTGGCAGTGACAACCAAAAATGCTGAATTCTTAGACCATGATACTCAATTCGAACTAGTAGGTTTCCTGCTATTTTAATCCCTTTCTCCTGCCAGGCCGGCATGCATACTCGAAGCGGGCCCTGTTGTTGGTGACTAGTGATAATCTTGGCAGAACTTGAGAGAAGTTCAGAAGGCCCAGCTCATGTTTAATTCAAGTACTCTAGGATTGTTGCCTTTGTTGGATGAAAGTCTAGGTAGGCAACTTAGAAATAAGGCATAGGTAGAGATTAATGCATTGTTTTATTGACTTCCAAACATCTCTCACTCTGTGCTAGTCGACGTTATTGGCACCCCGCGCAGCAAGTCTCAGTTACGGCCTCGTCCAACCCTGGTTAGTATTTTGGTCGGCCGCGTGGACCAGACTTTGAAAAGTTCGAAACATCCTTGTTCGGTGAGATTTTGGGTGCAGTTCGTATACGAGCTGAATTTCCTGTGACGTAAATATTCGATCGTAAGCCTGTTAAGCATGCTTTCAAATTCGACATTGTGCTCTTAACATCTTGCCTTCTTTTCGATAATGTCGATTTCCTGCTTGGGGTCCTTTGTAACGCGACTTTCTCCTCTTTCTTGAAGCCCGTCGCGTGAAAGAGACGGTTTATGGTGGAGCCTGTAGCTCGAAATGGCTTGTGATGATGGTGAACGCATGTGAAGCTGACTTGGGAGGTGGGGGTCCGCACTCGCTTTATTCGAGAAATCTACGAACGAATCTACTTAAGCCACTTGCACTCAGAAATAATCTAATATTCATAACAAACTTCCGAGCTCAATGAAGCAATACGCAACTTAATTGACATTATCAAAGGCAGTCTGCTATCAAATGCCCTAGTCGAAACATGACAGGCTAATCTAACAATTATCTTGTGAATTCTGTCCCTGAAAATGTCAATAGAGACTGTTGAGAGGTATAGTGCCTGCTCTATGATGAGCAAAAGATGGAGGTGAGGTTTATTTGCGGTTCTTAGAGATTTGCCATAGTATTATGGTGAGCTCACCAGAGTGTAATGTGCAGTCATATCCAAATATCTTGAACACTGCAACGCAATGTGGGCCCTGGGATGTGCATTAGAAGCGCAACACTACCTCACTTCCAGTGCCTACTACTAAGTAGTAAACATTACGCAAGTAATATCGAGCGAATCGACTGTCTGCGTGTATATCTCAGGCAGGAGAAAACAAGAATTGCTGGTCCCAGACGGTTGTTGACTTGCGCCCTAAAGTGTATACCCAATACACAAAGTCTGAGTGAGTTTTGCGGTAGCGTAGCTTGTCACATTGAAGGAAACGCCATGACCGAAGACTTGGGTATTGGAAAATCATGCCATCGTTATTTGAAACTGGATTTGGAAAAGTGAGTTTGATAGCCAAGGGTGTTTACGATAGCTGAGGCAGAAATACGATTTCAACGACGCCCATGGAGGTTCCCGTCGTATATTTAGCGCACGAGAACCGCGAAAGTATATGATTAAAAAGCACTTGCTAGCTCAGAGACAAGAAAGCACTCATTTGATATATTTCCCATTCATTTTTGCCAGAAGTGTGGACTTCGCCTTCTAGACCTTGAAAATTTTCCAACCACGGAACATAACATGCAGCCTTTTATTAACTCCTCCATGTCCCAGAGCCTTCTGGTATGATCCCATAAATGCGAACTAATGTAGTTGTCTCGTTCCCTCATTAGTAGTACCCTTTTGCAAAGCCCCCTTTCTCCTCGGCTCGGCATGTTCTGCTCAATTCCTCGTCAAATCGAAAATTAATCGGCTTGGGGTCATTTAGCAACTATATAACTGCAGAGATGATCATCCTTCATTCATTTGCAGCATGTGGCCCATTTTCTCAATCTAACAATGTCAGTGACTTTCTTACCAATATGGAGGAAATTACACACCTTCGTCTTCAGATACCCACCCACCTCTTTACTCCTGATTCCACCACTTGTGCCTCTCCATGCAAGAGGCACCATCGCAACTCGCTCCTTAACCACAACCTCCCTGTTTGGCCCCTCCACCGCTCGCACTTTGTCGGGATTGTTTGTCAACAATCGAAGATCTTTTACGCCCAGATCCATTAACATCGCTGTGGCGAGTCCATAACTCCGCGCATCTGCAGGATGCCGTAACAGCAGGTTTGCCTCAACAGTATCAGATCCCAAATCCTGCAGATTGTATGCCTTTAGCTTCTCTCCAAGCCCAATTCCTCGGCCTTCTTGGCGCAGATAGATAATAACCCCTCCTCCAGAGCCGGGTAGGGACATGAGTCTCGCAGCTTCGTCCAATTGCTCTCCGCAGTCGCAACGTGCTGACCACACAGTCTCGCCCGTGTAACATTCCGAGTGTATCCTAACAAGGGGAGGGTCTGCAATTTTTGGTGCTTCCTCGCCCGGCTTTGTATTTTCCTTAACATCTGACAACTTCGAGTTTGTCCGCCCAGGATATAATCTGCCAACATATGCTCCACGAATTAACCTGTCCATTTCGGTCTCGCCTTCGCGTACTCGATCCAAACTCTGACTCCGTATGGTATTCCCGAACACAATTGCTAAGTGCTCCTTCTTGTCCTCCGAGTTTGTGTACAAGTAAAGGTACATTTCTGTTCCCGATCCGCCAATGGTAGTAGGTATCCGCGCACGAACTACGCAATTCACTTCTGGTAGTACATCCAGCAATTTTGGCTGCTTCTGGCCGCAACCGCCATCAGCAACCGAGCTATCGACTGGCACGGATTTGGGGAGATGCAGGTGCTGCCGGGAAGGTGTCTGGGTACCGGTCCCAGGCGTAGAAGGTGGTGTGAAGGCTGGAGACAGCAGGCCTGGCAGCTCAGAGTCTGAACTTTCGGAACGTTGATGGGTGTCGGGTAGAGTTTCCGAGTCGGCGATTTGAGCCAGAGAAGGGTGAGAAATGGACAGGGAGTTCAGGTCAAGTTCGGATATGGCGCGTGAAACAGGAATTGGGCGAGGCGAGTAGAATGGAGGAAGCTGAGGTACGGTATCGTCTTCGTCGGCATCATGGCTCCCAGCCCAGGAGATGTGGTGGGTGGGCGGGGTGCTGCTAACGTCTGGCATGTTTCGAGAGAGATGTGAATATCGTTATGAGGACAAAAGGGCAGAGACATGGGAGGAGATGGGTATGTCGCGGGAGAATTGGAAACAGTGGTGCTTCGGAGGTGGGATGGGCTGTATTAACTTTGATGATCACCGAGGTCGCTTGTAATCATTGGGCACTGTGACGGCGGGAGGGACAATCGATAACGGGTGGGAAGTCGGAAGCAAGACGACCATCCGACGATGCGCTGCTTATCGAGAAGAACAATGCCGAAGGTCGAAGATATAAAAGTCTGATGCCCTGCTCCTCAGTCCCCTCCCGCCGTGCTCTCGTGCACATTAATTTGCCAGTCATCGGATCTCTAAGCAGTCACGTGTGATTTCCCCATCGCATCGTCGGCGTTTGTCAGCGTCGGGGTCGTGGACCATTGCCGAATTTTCACCAACGCGCGAGCCGCGGAGCCTCGACTTCGGCAGACGTTCCCTCTCGCCCCTTTCTGCACCACGCTCCTTGCAGCTCATTGGTCAATGGACATTCCCGTAGACTCCAGGAATGACGTCGAATCGAGCTGCCTTTCGAGGAAAGATACGGCCTCTGGCTTTGACGCGAGCTCCAGCACATAGATGAGCCAGTCCGAGGAGCCATCCAATTGTCGGCGACATGGTGGACGCTATGTCGATATCCAACGTCATGGCGAAAACGACCCCCAGGATTCATAAACCGAGATTAGAATCACTTCAAAACGTCCTATCGAAGTTATTTCGTTGACAAAGAAATTAAATCTACAATGGCGTCAACAAGATACCATTCAGATACCACCGATGTAGCCCCTTTGGGGAAACCCCTCCAGTTCGAGTTCTCAGGACGGACAGCTAAGAATCGATTTCTGAAGGCTGCTATGACAGAGAGGATCTCTTCATGGGATCCCGATGACTTCGAGGCTCGAGGCATTCCCTCAAAGAATTTAGTCAACGTTTACAAACGATGGGGGAGGGTGGATATGGTCAGATCTTGACTGGCAACGTCATGATTGAGTATGACCAGCTGGAGGCTATGGGAAATCCAATCATTCCTCGCGATGCAGCGTTCTCTGGGCCTCGATTTGAAGCTTTCAAGCAACTGGCATCCGCTGGAAAGGCCCACGGCAGCTTGATTGTGGGCCAGGTTAGCCATCCAGGCAGGCAGTGCGAGAACAGAATTCAAAAGAATCCCATTTCTGCATCTGACGTGCAGCTCGAAGGTATGTCATCGCTGAATATATGAAAGACTGTTACTCATTCTCGGTAGGCAATGTCATGGGCATGGAATTTGGCAAACCTCATGCAGCTTCACAGGAAGAGATCAACCGTGTGATCGATGGATTCGCACATGCAGCCGAATTCCTTGAGAAGGCTAGTTATGATGGTATTCAGCTACACGCTGCCCACGGCTATCTATTAGCACAGTTTCTTTCGTCAACCACGAACAAGCGGACCGACAAGTACGGGGGTAGCCTAGAAAATCGCCTGCGAATTATTCTCGAGATCGCGGAAGAATGCCGAAAGCGAGTATCCAAGGAGTTCATTATTAGTATCAAGATCAACTCGGTTGAGTTTCAGGAGAAAGGATTCCGTCCCGAGGAAGCAAAAGCTCTTTGCCAGGCGTTAGAGAAAGCAAGATTCGATTATGTCGAGCTGTCTGGGGGAACCTATGAGTCGTTGGCATTCGGTCACAAGCGAGAGAGCACCAAGAAAAGAGAGAGTTTCTTCATCGAATTTGCAGAAGAGATCGTAAAGCCCCTCAGCAAGACCAAGACATATGTCACTGGAGGGTTGAAGACAGTTGGAGCCATGGTGAAGGCTCTTGAAACTGTTGACGGCGTCGGGATAGCCAGACCTGCATGCCAAGAGCCTCGCCTACCCAACAACGTCCTTAATGGGCACGTCACAGGTGCTATTCATCTTAAGCTTGATGACAATGACTTTGGCTTAACCAACGTAGCGGCTGGAACGCAGATCAGACAAGTTGGCAAGGATCAGGAACCTGTCGACTTATCGAATCAGGGTAATGTCGACTCTTTCATAAAGGACATGAAAAAATGGGGCGAAAAGCTTGCTGGCGACAAAGAGATGAAAGAGTATGGATATGTTGATTTGAGCCAAGTTGCGAAGCCTTATGGAACTGTGTCGGCCTAGAATTCTCTTAACGAAGTCATAAGGCATTACAAAAAGAAATTCAAACTCGTGCACCTTTAGGATTATGAGCTTAACATGATATTTTTATTCTAATCTGTGTTGCTTTTGGAACTGTTAAACTGCACTGTGGGCCTGTTCGCCAATAAGTGAATTGAAATGAAGGGCTCAAAGCCAAAGTCAGATTGCTTCTATCGAGGCTATCTCAAACTCTACCAGCCTCCACCAGAACCCCCCACACGACATCCCTAACCTCCTCCTTTCTACGCGTTAAGAACTCAAATTCGTGTGCAGGTTCCTTTGACCTCTCGACTATCTGCTGCCGCTTGTTCCCTAAGGGGTTTGTAAAGTCTAGAGCCATTCCTCTTCTCAACCTCGTATCTATACACTACCATGGCCACAAGACTGACAATCTTTGGAAGCATCAGGTGGCGACCTGAAAAAAGATGCTTGCTATCTAACCAGGGTCATGGTCAGGTATAAGAGTAATCTCTAATCATAAGTTGATACGAGAACCGGGCATTGATCATTAAGGGCGGTTTTTGAAAAAGGGGTAAAAAGATAACTAGCGAACGCTCGCGAGTGGATGGAGTTCACGTTGTACTGCGCATGAAACAATTGATACTTCATGAACTTCATGTTCTGTCTAGTATAGAAACTCTATTTCTAAGATTTATATTACGCGCTTGACTTCTCTTCATAGAAAGCATAATCAGTGTAGCCCTTGGTAGGTGGATCGGCACCATAGAAGGTATTTCTGTCGTACGCGTTGAGAGGAAGACCCTCCGCCAGTCTCTTTGGGAGATCGGGATTTGCAATGAACCACCTACCCATAACAACAGCATCAGAATCACCTGCAGCAACCTTGGCCTCGGCGTTATCCCTGTTGAAGTTTCCAGCAGCAAGGAACTTTACGCCTCCCTTCGCCAAGATGCGCTGGAAAGGTACCAAAGAGTTCACGCCAGCCTTGGCAGTAACTTCAGCCTCCACACCCTCAGCAGCGTTTTTGGAGTAAGCTGCCAGAGCATCCATCTTTCCAGCTTCATCGAGAACTTCATCAAAGCGGGGTTCGACCATGTGGACATATGAGACGCGGTTCTCAGTTGGGAGCTCGGCGATTTGGTTGCAAAGATATGCCCAGTGTGCGTTTGGATTCGAGTCACGAGTATCTTGGAAATAGTTGTATGGGGAGAGACGAATACCGACGCGCTCAGCACCAACGGCTGAAGTGACTGCTTTGACGACTTCTAGGGGGAATCTGCATCGGTTTTCTACTGAGCCACCATATGCATCTGTTCGCTTGTTGACATTGTCGTGCAGGAACTGTTCGAGCAGATATCCGTTTGCTCTGGAGCACAACTGTCAGAAATATTCCTGAGTTTGACGTCTCAAGAGAGTAAAACTTACCCATGAATCTCAATACCATCAAAGCCAGCTTCTATACAACGCTTTGCCGCCTCTGCAAAGTCCTTGGTGACGGAATGGATTTCATCAATTGTCATAGGTCTTGGTGGCGCATCGGCGAATGCGCTACCGTCCAATCCATTGCCCTCGAGAGGGATATTAGACGAGCTGACGGTGCTGTTTCCTTCAAGGAATGAGGGCACTGTAGCTCTTCCAACGTGCCAGATCTGGCAGTAGATGAATCCACCTTTGGCGTGCACGGCATCTGTTACACGCTTCCAGCTCGCACTTTGTCCAGGGGTGAAGATACCTGGAATACCTGGGTAACCAGAAGCCTTTCATTTGGTCAGATATGGACAATGATATACCATGAATCTAAGACTTACCATACGGCTGATATTGGTCGCTTCGGTGATTTGAAGGCCACCCTTGCTTGCTCTCTGAGAATAGTATTCGACCATGGCATCGCCACAGATAAAGACTCTTTCGGACTCCTCTACACCTCGCATACGTGTTAACGGTGCTTGAATAATGCGGTGCTCTAACTTGAGTGCACCGATCTGGAGGGGGTGAAGAGAATGGTGTCGGCGAGCGGCTTGAAGCCCGAGGGTGAGATTCTGGAAGGCATGATGGTGATGTGGTTGGAGTTTTGCTGGGTAAGAAGATGTGAAAAATGAGGAAGATGAAGAGAAAAGAGAATGAAAAATGTCTTCTCTGACTTGTTCCGCAAGTGAAAGAGCCTACGTGAGAGCGAAATCCTCGACCGGCGGAGGAGCTACTCCTCTGCCCCGCCATTCTGTTTGAGGGCCCGCCAACTGATATCCCATTCCTGATAAAGAGATTGCAGCGGCCACTCGACTAATAAGGTAACTCAACGTCCAGTCCTACGTATCAGGAGCTCTTGATAACTAGAAAAGTGGTGCACCGCGACTCGTTACGCTGCTGAGAGTAACAAGAATGCTCCCACTCCCAGAAGTTGAATAGTGGGGGTGGGGTCTTGCGGCGTGCGCCCATAGAATGCCGATGCAAGTCTAGCGGCCGCATGGGCAGGGATTCCTCTCTGGATCCTCACCGCTGATTCTATTCGTCTGTTTCCAAAATCCCCACTCCCACTCTTGTGCGCACATCGGCTTCGAGTGCAGGCACGAGATCCCGATCTGCCAACCGGATTTGGATGGCAATCATTGATGCTTTGGCGCTACCGTATTGTGCAGACGCTACAGTGCTATGCTGACACCGGATGCTACAATCTGAATCAGTTAGTCATTGGTCCAGCGTGTCACAGGGTGGGTTCACCTTGCACGCGTTGCATGCATCGCCAACAGCTGCGGCTTCATTAACAATCGTCTGCCTTCCCTCTCCGTCCAATATCACTTCAAGATGGAGCTAACGTCAGATATACAGTCCTTATTCAAGAGAGGACCTCTGGAATTCTATCTCAATGGCAGTAGAATCGAGCTAGCGGAGCCAAATCCACAATGGACCCTTTTGGACTTCATCAGATCGCAGCATGGGCTCAAGGGAACAAAGCTGGGTTGTGGAGAAGGAGGTTGCGGTGCATGCACAGTCGTTCTCCAGACTTTGGATTCGAAAAGGAAAGGAAGGGTGATGCACATGGCAATCAATGCTTGTCTCTTTCCTCTCATCGGCGGTAAGTCAGAGTCAATTTGATGTTTTACCAACCTGTTTGCCCACTTTCGGATAAGAGACTAACATTGCGATAGTCGTGGGAAAACACGTTATCACTGTTGAAGGTCTGGGGAGTGCAGACCATCCACATCCATTGCAAGAACGCATATCTAAACTGCATGGTTCTCAGTATGTGTTTGGTGTGACTCTAGGTGTAGATAACTGCTAACTATTTCCTTCTCAGATGTGGTTTCTGTACCCCAGGTATTGTGATGTCACTCTATGCTCTGGTGAGAAACTCGTACGACCCGGAGACTAAAGAGTTCAAGCTTTCAGTCAATGATATTGAGAGCGAGGGGCATCTTGACGGGAATTTATGCCGATGCACAGGCTACAAACCAATTTTGGAAGCCGCAAAAACTTTCATCACTGAGGATTTGAAGGGCAAACTTGCTACTTCGAACGATTGCCAAGCAATTCATGCAGATAACGATGCATCTGAGGTGCCTTACAGGTCCGAGACCAACAAAGATGTTCCTATCAAGAGCAGCTTCTCATGTGGGAGACCAGGCGGATGTTGTAGGGATTCACCGAAGACTGCACTTAGTGATCATTCTTCGGAAGATGACGATATGTCAAAGTGTTCCGAAAACCAAAGTGTCGAGCGTGAAAGCACATCTGACCTGAGTGCAAGCCCAGCTGAGACTGATATTACTAGTATCAGCGGGTCATCTTACGGGAAGCCTGTCAAATCTAACAAAATTATACCTGAAGGTGGAAGTCAAGTCGTGGGAACCAAAACAACAACCCATCTCGATGCATCCCCAACTTATGTTGAGGAAGGGGTCCCGCAATTTGATTTTATCCCTTACTCGCCTGACACCGAGTTGATATTCCCTCCAGCTCTGAAAAGATTTGAAAAGGCACCGATACTCTATGGCAATTCCACCCAAGTATGGCTTCGGCCGGTTAGTCTAAAGCAGCTTATACTTGTCAAGGCAGCCTATCCAACTGCTAAGTTGGTCGGTGGCGCCAGCGAGGTCCAGGTCGAAGTGCGATTCAAAAACTCCCTTTTTCCAATATCGGTTTATGTTTCGGACATCGAGGAGCTGCGCATCATTGGCCTTCCAGATCCTAAAGATCTCAATTCTCTCTCGGAAATCACATTAGGAGCAAATGCCTCTCTTACTGAGGTTGAAAGCGTCTGTAAAGAGCTCTCTCAAAAACTTGGACATAGAGGATCAGTACTAGAGGCAGTGCGAAAGCAACTCAGGTACTTTGCTGGACGGCAGATAAGAAATGTAGCCTCTCTGGCTGGGAATATAGTGACCGCAGTAAGTTCCTGGCAGGCTCTTTACAGAGATCGCCCTATATCTTCACACTTTGTTGCACTATTATTTGTTAAAGCTGTTAGCTAACGCTACGGTAGTCTCCAATCTCAGACATGAACCCGGTCCTAATGGCATGTGGGGCAACACTCGTAGTGAAAAGCCAATCCGAGGGTAAACAAGTATTACCAATTTCAACTTTCTTCACAGGGTATCGAACAACTGCCCTTCCTAGGGATGCTGTTATAACCCATATCACAATTCCTTTACCACCACTTGGAGTGAGGGAAATCACTAAAGCCTACAAGCAAGCAAAGCGAAAAGATGATGATATTGCCATCGTTACAGCCGCATTTAGAGTCCGCCTGGACTCCAATGGATTTGTTTCTGAAGTCTCTCTGGCCTATGGTGGAATGGCGCCAAAGACCGTCGAAGCCAAGGAAACTATGAAAGGTCTATTGAACAAAAAATGGCATAGCTCTACTACTCTAACTGAGTGTATGAGCTCATTGAGCACGGAATTTAATTTGAAGTTTGGAGTTCCCGGTGGCATGGCAACGTATCGGAAGACGCTCGCAATGTCTCTTTTTTTCAGATTCTGGCATGAAGTTCTTGCGGATCTGAAACTGGCAGAAGTTGATGCTGACCTGATCAGTGAAATTCATCGAGGAATCTCATTTGGTTCAAGAGATAACTACAATCCGCATGAACAACGGATAGTTGGAAAGCAGATCCCGCATCTCTCTGCCCTGAAACAAAGCACTGGCGAGGCACAATACCTTGATGATATGCCGAAACAAGATAGAGAACTCTTTGGAGCTCTTGTCCTGTCAACCAGGGCACACGCCAAACTGATTGGTGTCGATTGGAAGCCTGCTCTTGGCCCTGGACTTGCTGTGGGATTTGTGGATAAAACCTCAATCCCACCGGAAGCAAACCGATGGGGATCAGTGGTGAAGGATGAACCTTTCTTTGCCGAAGATGAGGTGTACTCCCATGGACAGCCCATAGGCATGGTGTATGCTGAAACAGCTTTGCAAGCACAGGCAGCTGCACGATCAGTGAAGATTGTCTACGAAGATCTGCCGGCTATTCTAACTATTGACGAGGCAATTGAAGCAAACAGCTTTTTCAAGCATGGAAAGATTCTCAAGAAAGGTCTTGCCATTGAAGACAAAATGGATGATGTTTGGTCGCAATGTGATCGCATATTTGAAGGTGTCACGAGAATGGGTGGCCAAGAACACTTCTATCTTGAGACGAATGCGGCTATGGTGATTCCCAATAAAGAAGAGAGGTCGTACGAAGTGTGGTCTTCTACGCAGAATACGTAAGTAAAATATCCCACGTGGCAGATTTATTCTAATCTCGAGTAGTATGGAAACCCAAGAATTTGTCTCCCAAGTCGTAGGGGTTCCTAGCAACCGAGTCAATGCTCGAGTGAAGCGAATGGGTGGGGCTTTTGGTGGTAAAGAATCTAGAAGCGTCCAGCTGGCTTCCATCCTGGCAGTCGCTGCTAAGAAAGAAGGGCGGCCAATGCGTTGCATGCTCAATCGAGATGAGGACATGATGACTTCTGGCCAACGCCATCCTGTACAAGCTCGCTGGAAAGGTAAAGATTCTGTGCCATTGCTCCAAATTTCTGGATGATGAACGCCCCTCCTCTTTATACAAACAATGAAAGCTACGAAATGCTAACAGATTTCTCCAGTTGGCACCACATCTGACGGAACACTTATCGCACTCGAAACTGACGTGTATGACAATGCTGGCTACTCAGTCGACATGTCGGGCGCTGTCATGGATAGATGCTGCACACATCTAGACAACTGCTACGAAATACCTCACGTTTTGATTCGCGGTCATGTCTGCAAGACCAACACTCACAGTAACACAGCATTCAGAGGGTTTGGCGGCCCGCAAGCCATGTTCATCGCGGAATGTTATATGACAGCCGTTGCGGAGGGGCTCAATATCCCCATTGAAGAGCTCCGGACCAAAAATCTCTACAAGGAAGGTCAGCTCACCCCATTCTTACAGAAAATTGATGAAGACTGGCATGTGCCCATGATGCTCGAGCAAGTAAGAGAAGAGGTCAATTATGATGCACGCAAAAGTGCGATTGAGAAATTCAACGCTGAACACACCTGGAGAAAACGGGGAATTTCAATGATCCCGACAAAGTTTGGTTTGAGCTTTGCTACAGCCCTTCATCTTAACCAGGCAGGAGCCAGCGTTAAAATCTATGCTGATGGGAGCATATTGCTCCACCATGGAGGCACTGAGATGGGCCAAGGACTTTACACAAAAATGTGCCAAGTCGCAGCTCAAGAGCTTAACGTCCCTTTGGACTCAATTTACACCGAAGACACTACAACATATCAGATTGCAAATGCTTCACCAACTGCAGCTTCATCCGGAAGTGACTTAAATGGCATGGCTGTGAAGGATGCTTGCGATCAATTGAACGAGCGGTTGAAGCCTTTCCGTGAAAAGTATGGGCAGGACGCGCCTATAAAGACACTGGCTCATGCGGCTTATATTGAACGTGTGAACCTTGCTGCGAATGGCTTTTGGAAGATGCCGAGAATAGGATATCTCTGGGGTGACTATGACGTCAAGACAGTAAAGCCCATGTACTACTACTTCACACAGGTACGTTGTCCCTTCCTTTATCTATCAAGCTGAGTTTGTTACTGACAACAATGAAGGGGGTTGCTGTAAGTGAAGTGGAGCTAGATGTATTGACCGGCGATCACACAGTGCTTCGCACTGATATCAAAATGGATATTGGCCGTTCAATCAACCCCGCAATAGACGCGGGGCAAGTTGAAGGGGCGTTTGTCCAAGGTCAAGGTCTCTTCACAATGGAAGAGACCCTCTGGACTCGTGATGGGCAGTTAGCGACTCGAGGCCCAGGTGAGTGGGGTCTTAAGAGCCGATTTAAATCCGCCATATTCACAACCCATATGAACAAGAAAAGCTGACAAAAATCCACTTTAGGGACTTACAAAGTGCCTGGATTTTCGGATATACCTCAAGAGTTTAACTCTTCATTTCTTCAGCTACCGAAAGAAGGTGCAAATGCTTGGAAAGGGCTCCGAAGTATTCAGTCTAGCAAAGGTGTTGGAGAGCCGCCACTTTTTATGGGCGCCACCGTCCTCTTTGCTCTGCGGGAAGCATTGGTGAGTGCAAGGAAGGACAACGGTGTTATGGAGCCATTGGTTTTGGATAGTCCAGCTACCGCTGAGAGGCTGAGGCTGTCTGTTGGGGATGGGATTTTGAAGCGTGGAACTGTGCTTCCAGCAGACGGGGAGACGAACTTCTTTGTTAGCGTTGCATAATGCACACGGCTGAATGGCGCTGGATTTGGATTTTGACTTAGAGCATTACTTATCAGCTTTCCAAAACTACAAATATATTAGCAGGCCATTGGCTTGGAAAAACTCGTGCTCACATTCTGGAAAATTCGGATATGCTCGTTACATTGAAGTATGTTCCTATCGTGAATAATTTTTCTGAATCGGTTGTAGCTGTACCTTGAAACAGTTCATCGCAGTGAAATTGACTAGAAGAATAATAATGTACGAGCATATAGATTTGTTAGTATTACATTTCTACTTCCAAAAGGGTGGAGTCAAGCGAGGCCCCTGAAAATGAGGCCATATCACGTGGCATCTAACGCATTTCAAATCCGGTGGGTTCAGAGGATGAATTTCTCTCTTGAACCAGTCTACGAGCCACAACGATCAAAAATCGCAGATCTGAAACTTAACTCCGCATTGTGAAAGGCAGCTCTGTCTTGCAAAATGGTATGTGATGCAATATTGACTTCGCCAAGCCATCTCTAACAGTTCCGAAGGTTCATGCCGATGCGTCAAATTTCGCCTCAGATGTAACCAAAGAAGAGGCCTACGCACAGGTTTTAGAGCAGGCCGAGGCTCTCTTCCACGAGCAGAGAAACTGGGTAGGTCCCTTACGGTCTCTGCTGTAGTCTGAAGCAACTACTAACTAATCTCTAGGTCTGGTAGATAAATATCCTACTCACGTGCCCGGCTCTACTATGCTGAGAATGAAACCTACAGTAACCTGGCAAATGCAGCCTCCTTGCTATGGCACGCTTATAAATCTCTTCCCTCGCCATCATCAGAAGTGAACTGGTCAGGTCTGTCTCCCTCCTCCGTCCTCTCTCACACCAAGATTCTACGCATCCCCTGTCACACAAACCGCTCACCCACTACAGGATTCTACGTCCTCGATCACTCCACACCCTCGCAGCTGATCCTCGGACCCTTCCATGGAAAGGTAGCTTGTCAAACGATATCTTTCGCTCGAGGCGTGTGCGGTGCGGCCGCAGCCACAAAGACTACGCAGCTTGTACCCGATGTGCATAACTTCCCCGGCCACATTGCGTGTGACGGGGCATCGAAGAGTGAGATCGTGGTGCCAATCTTGGTGAAAGGCGAGTGCGTCGCCATAATCGATATTGATTGTGCAGTCACGAACGGCTTTGATGAGATTGATCTGGCATGGTTGGAAAAATTTGCGGCGTTGCTGGGAGAAGCTTGTGATTGGTAAGGGTTCGGCGGGGTGGAGGGGAAGCATGAAGGCGTTGGAAGAAATTTATTTGCTGATATCATTGGAAATGGATGGGATATGGTAAGGAATGGTTGAGTAGCCGCGGGGTAGTCAGATATGAATCTTTACATCTCGACCAAGTCCAGACACCCACACCTCATGGACTAGCGTCCTGTCACTTTAATTTCAAAATTGCCAAGATAAAGTTTTCGAGCCCGAACTCATGCATCATTCCATGAATCGGCTATATTGATTTGAACGTGGATCCCATGCGATCCAATTCCGACAGCATACAACATCAAACCTGCCTTCTCGGCCCTTAAACACCTTTGCTGCCATGAAAATCATCCCTCATTGCGTTTGGTATCCCTCGCTCAAAATGCAAACAAACGACCTCAACATCAGACAGCCTTCCCACCTTTGGCTCGAAGCGTTTGGCTGGACGCTTACCGTTCAGAAATTCCACCTGTGACTTAAAACGTCATAGCTGCTCTTTATTATCTTTGATTGTTGCTTTCTGGCAATATCCGACTCAAACTTCGCAGCACTTCTTGCATGGGCATGTCTCTTGTCCCCATTTCTTCTTTCTCTTTCCGGTCTCTTTCCTCTAGCCGAACTGCGCTGAGGGCTAACACTTTGTCTGCCACACGTCCTACTGTCTCTTGGTACTGCTCCAATTTGTGGACTCCATCTGCAAATTGATCGACTTTGAATTCTAGGCTCGAATTTAATGCTTGTAATCGCTTAGTTGCTTGCGCTCGAAGGTCAAGCGCAGAGGAGGACGTGATTTCGGCAAGTATTGCTGCTTGCTCCGGATCCAACAGAGATGGATCTATGACTGAAGAACTGATTTCTGTGTCCTCGTCTGAAGGAATAGGGGCGAGTGATCGAGGAGGTTTCGCAAGAGCTTTCCACTGATCACGTTCTGCTCTGAGTCTACCATAACCGTTAATCAAAACCCCGTTAGATCCAATTGAGTGCTTACAATTTTAACCGCTCTTCGATCTCTGCGACATTCCGTACAAGCTTTAAATTCTCTGGATTTGGCGTTTTGATAACCTTTGTTGGAACAGAATCTTCTCTGTCAAACCAATTTGAGAATTGTGACTTATTGGCAAAATCTTTTAATAAGGCTTCTTTGATCAGTAATTCTATTCCATGTTAGACCCGATCTAGTACTTTATTGGTATTATATCTTACCAGCTTTTGCAGCCGCTCGATTTGGATCTCCAAGTTCCTTCTCCTCTCCGACCAGGCACCGCTCCCCAGTCCATGTGAGCAGCTGTTTCATTCTGCGAGGCTCACTCAACCCCTCGGATTCAATGTGCTTGTAGAATTCGGATGTCTCGACTTCGCGATGCGGTATCGCGCTGTGGCCGTTGTCTATCAACGAGCTTGCTCTCCGCCCTCTGAGACCTAGACTACTCCTCCGCACTCCGTTGCCGCCCTTCTTTCGCATTTCCTTGTTGCGATTTATGATTGGTGTGTCGCTAAACGGAAGCGCAATTACGGTCGAATTCTTGATAGGGTCTGTCGAGCTGTCTATTTCTTGCGCAGAATCAACTCCGACCATATCTATACGATCTTCATTCTCGACTCTCAACCTGAGAGCATCCGATGTCCCCTCTACAGTCCCTGCTTTCCCCGCTGAAGATCGCGTTGTCTTTCGTTTCTTGGGAATAACAAGACCATCGGGTTCTACTTTTGGTGTCGAAAAGCTCATCCGGCGCCCCTTCGGTTTCTTCGCAGTCGACACGTCTTCATCGTCGCGTATTTTCGAGTCTTTTACTTTCTTGCCCCTCTTCGCGGTTCCAGGCACTGGAGCAGTAACAGGTGGGGGGTCTACTTTTGCCGACGTCGTTTTGGTCCGTTTAGTTGCGCGTGTGAATACAAAGCCATCGTCTTCTTCGTCATAAGTTTCTGGTTTCATTCATTAGCTTTGAGTGTTGCATTGCGCGCCTCGGCGCAAAAGTCCCCTGGGCTTCTCACCAGCAATCCGTTTGCTCCTCCTCCTTGCTGTAGGTTGACTCATTATTATCGATTCTAAAGGGATCCGAGTTCGTATGACGGTAGTCATTGAAACCAGTTTCCGCAGCGCATCTGCTGGAGCGGGTCAACGGGCGTGATGGGATGCTGTCGCGAAAATTTGCGATCGGCGCGTTCTTTTCGTATAGATTCGCGTCAATTGATAGTCCAGTATGTCGGGAATCCTGCAGTCATGAATTCAGACTTGGTGGCTGTCGTCGTCGTAGATTGCCGTCGTGAGGTGCCCGGGATCAAGATTGACGATGGGTTGTTGTTTACATTCAATTTTGGCTTAGCTTATCTAAGCACGTGACAGTGACTACAAATGCCAATCAAATATTTCCCTCCTCTCTTGTTTCGACAACTGAAGTAGAACTATCTCACTTCGATTTTAACAACCCTCTACTCCCAGGCGGATAAGCACAGATCTGGTTTTGGAATGCCAACCTTCGATTAAAATCGCGATGTTCAATTTCTAGAGCGAAAACCATGTCTCCAAACGAGAAGGTCCCGATTGAGCAGTACGGCAAAGCTAACTACCTTACTGTCAGCATTCACAACCGTGGAGAACCCAACCTCGTAGGATTCAATAGCGTTACAGCAGGAATCCAATGCCTGTAAATTTTTAGCGCGCGGGAGTTCAATAGATATCCTACTTCCTTGGTTACACTTCCATTCCTGCTGTTGAAGTGTGCCTTGTTTGAACTTGACGGCAAACCATGCTCAAAAAGCTACGTAAAACAAATGTATCATCTCCTCTCGGGCTTTGGGATTTTCCTTCTTTCTTGTGAGAGTGGTAATCAAGTCGAAGTGCACTCCCTTCAGCTAGTTTCAAAGGCAATTACGGCAAGCCACAGAGGATTGCGGAATCTGCATACATTTTCGCCTTGTTCATCTCGGAGTTTACAGTACAAACATTGGCGAGATTGTGCATCTCTCCCCGCAGTCACTTTTCAAGACACACCTCATACTCAACTACGATCAACGTAAAGGAATTCAATCCCCATAACCGATCCAGTGTGATTTTCCTTTCCTTTGTATTTTGTGACGTAGTAACCGGAATTCCGTCGGTCGAGAAAACTCCCCTCATTTGCAGCTTAGCACGAGACGTCAAAGCTTTATAATGTGTCGAAACTTTAGCTTAGACTCAGTGCACTTGAAGTCGCCACAGTTCCGCGTCAAAGTTGGAGCATAGATTGCAGACAACACACTCCGGCTCTCTTACGGAAATAAGCCTTATAGATGCAAAAACTTGCTGCATATATGCAGATTATCAAGCAATGACAAAACAAGTGACGAGTAGCATGCAGCAGCATAGCCACTACCTATGTTTTCAACAAGCTCACCGGCACTTCTGACACAACGTGGGAGGAGAACATGCTATGCTTGCGATCGCTTGCAGGGATGGTCTTGGTAGTATGGTGGGGGTAGAAAACAGGTATGGAGCAAGAATGGGCCTATATCAAACTCAACTTCCCAAGAGGAAGTTCGAAAGATTTGCCAGACACTAGGAAACTGTGCTCCCAGTCTTGACCCGGTTAATGGAGTAAACGGTGGATACCAACACGCATTCGGTGCAAATCATCAAGTGATAGAGAGAAATGAGAAAAGATTTCCACGCAGCCTTAGTACAGAACCTTATCTGGGAATTAATATTTTCCCATCGCTCGCTCGAAATGCAGAAATCCTCCATACAAATTATGCACTAACCTGCCCATCCACCATCTTACTCTTTATGATCCTGTCCACCTCGGAACCCGCACCAGGGTTACCTTGGCCACTTGTCCCTATCGACACTACGCTGCACCCCAGTGGAGCCTCAACCAATCCCAAAAGGGTGTCGGCTCTACGCTGACAAGAATGTTGAGGTTTGGTTGCGAGATATCGTATCTCCTCTGCTCCGTAGCAATGAGCTCCTGGATGTAAGCGATGGTCGCGTAATCTTGGTAGTATTCTGCATGGTCCAAATGTGCTCTCAAGTCTCTAGCTTGAATGATTTCGGTAGCGAACTCCGCTATCTCGGTCAGTAAATCATCTCCATAAAGAGGATCGTAAACTTACCACCTCCCTTCACCGACTCGGCCCACCGAAGAATATCAGTTACTGTTCGCCGATCTCCTTGCATTGTAAACTCTTCTGGCCAGGTATGTATGCCAAGGTCGAGTGCTGCAACAATGAATCTACCAACATCTTGCACTGATATCATGGAGACGGAAATCGGACGGCCTGATGCAGTATTCTCAACAACCTTTGCAGTACTCAACCCAACATCCATCAGATATGTTCCCTGGTAATAAACGTTGGACGAAACACCAATACCCAAGGAGCCTAGGCCTCCTCGTGCAAACCTCTCATAGAATACACCACAACTAAAGACAGTGAAGGACATCGGATGGTGGTTGCTGCGAGACCAGTGGCGAAGACGATCAAGACAAGCTGCTCTGCCCCGATCTATCGGATCATTGCGCGGCCGTCGACCTATTGGTCCCTCAAACTCCGCTGGGATGAATCTTCTAACATCTGAATGTGCAGCAGCATCGATGAGGTTGATTTGAGGGTTCCCAGAGACGGTGGAGATAACAAGGTCGATTCCTCGTAGAGCAAATCGCAACTCTGCCTGACTATCGTAATTCACCGCAACGACTTGGTAGTCAAGAGCCTCTAGGTCAGGTTGAGCCTATAACCAAGTCAGCAATCTTTTGTCACAACGTTTGGGTAAACTGGGTAGCGCACTTGTCTTGATAATATGATGAAAGGGTGGGCAGTCTCGTTGACGAAATTTGCAATGACTCTCCCGAGCCCGCCAGAACCTGCTATTGCTATTCTCATCATGTTGTCTTCTGAAACTGTTCTGTATTTTGCTTTTGCAAAATCGTTCTCATATCTTTATTCAAGAGATGGAAATCGACGTACTATATCTGTGTAGAATGACCGCAAGGCAGAAAATGACCCTGCAATGACTTGGAGCGAATGAACATCGACTTTGAAAAGGCAGAATACTCGTTCGCTTTTTCGGTGACTCAATATTGATCTCCTATGTCGTGTGGATGAAGAAATAAGATCAGATCAAGGTAAAGTGCTATGATTATTCCCATTCCCAACGAATGACGCTTGGGAATAATGGTGCGGCAGTGTCATAAAGATTTTTTACAGGATTGCTGGAGAACGATTTGATATCAAGGTCACTGGGATGATACAGGTGTGGCGAATGGTAATCCAAAGACCCCTGACCAACTCTTAACTCGTGGTTTTACTATGCATGCAGTCTTGCAGAATAAGCTAGGAAGGCCGAGTTGACGGGTAAAGGGATGACTGCCTTGAGACCGCATTCAGATTTTGATGTAGTGCCATTCAAGGTATCCTAAGCACAGTAGTCAACTGTCATGGATCTGTGTACCTGCACAATGGGATGTACGTACATGAGAAGCGGTTCGTAGGGCTGAAATTCGAACGTCCGCACAACCATTGGTAGCATTTTGTCGCGCCGCTGCCATTTCAATCCAGCTTTAGTGCACCAGGTCTGAGACCTTGCGTGAACACTTGTCCTCCACTCTAGACGTCAGCCTACCAATTGTCCAAGCAACCATAGCGTGGGGAACTCCTTTCCCCAAGGATGCTGCACAATCGCCCAAGCAACACCCCAGTCGAAAGTTTCCATCACTTCAACGGAAAGCAACCAACGAGCGTTAAGAAGCGGCAGAAGCAGATTTAAAGGCCAGGCTGCACCAGAGCTAGTAGGCCACCCACGGCGCTGGACTGATGCTCGCTGGTTTAACGTTGCCCTAGAGTCAAAAACGGCCCGCCGGCAGCTTCCTCTCTGAATGGGTGGATCACCTCCCGACCATGTCAATGGCGTGCAAGTGACCAAGTCAGGTCATTAAGTTCATGTCTACTTGAGCAGACTCATTGGCGCCTAATCAATTGATCTCCGGTGACTGAATGAAGGAGTGGACTTCGTTCCGTTCCGTCGAGGTTCCGCCGAGAAGTAAAAGTGCCCGAATCCTGGCACAGTAGTCTACTTCGTTGCAACAGCGTTGTATTCCCGCGGTCTGTCTGATGGATTTTACGCACATCTCTGAAGATGACCATCACTCCTCCAGGAGTATTGTATGCTCCCACAGGCAGGGTCAGGCCGCTTTAGAATTGAGATTCTTAGTTTGGGGTCCGTTTGGAGACAGGGGTGCGGGACCTGGGACGCTCCGGTAAACGGTTTTCGGCGACGCCATGCAATGCACCAGATGCAAAAAACTGCAAGTGTTTCGAGTCATCCGATGCAGGTTGAAGTGTAAATAAGGTCGAGAAGTAATTGGCTATTTTTCGAGGTGAAACAATTGATTGGAGGCTGGAACAACTGAGGTCGATGGTGGCAATTTTTTGTAAGGCTGAGAAGCAAGGCGTATCGTTCCCATGCATGTTGATGACCATCGATGCCTCCCTGCCGGAGCCTGATATGCATGCATCATTGATCGTGATAGTCTGCGGCTGAGAGTTACTCATCAATTTGATGAGGCTCTACAGGAGGAGAAGCGCAAGGGATCGAGAAGCCTTGCGGTATCCAGCTGAAAGTCCAGGACGAAGGCACAGCAGGCATCAGCTCAGGATTTGGTCGGGAGGCCCCCATCACATGATTTCGGCAGTGGTCAGATCTTAGCTTTCTGGATTGGAATGACGCTTGGAGGGGCAGAAGGTAAGGCAAGGTACCTTACCTCACCTCAGCAGCCAGAGCTGGATAAACACCGCCTTGCGATAAGACTCTTATCGGTCCGAAAGTGTTTGGCTACGCGACTGAATGAGGGGCGGTTCGCAGACTCGCGTCGTCGTCGTCCGTAGGAGCTCCGGTCGACCTCAAACTTATCGCAACACTGCAAAAGTTGAGGAAGTCTCCTTTGGAAATCCGTATAACCCTCTTTGGTCATTGGATTGAGCCTTTCCCTGTCTTACTAGCTGGCCAGATGTCAATTGCTATTATACAAGATACAGTTAATTATTAAGTTTGACTTACTTAAAACAGGAACCATGACTCCTCAATCCGATAATGGATGGCCTCTCATATTATTTTCTAATGTTTCTCCAATGTCGGCCGCCCTCGACAATGGCTGATTGCTGAACGTCAACGTAATGCATCTCACCACCGCAAGAGATCATCTAGAGAACGCAGCATCTTCCCACACATTGTGAACGTCATCCCATTGCCAGAACAAGTCATCAGACGCAAAGTCTTGCCCCATCCCCTCGAGGCGCTGAATCGGTGGTTAAAAGGGCTTCTGAACATACTCGACCTTGAATTGGAGAAACAAAGTCCAGTGTAAGACACTCATCATATTCAAGAGACCCAAGAAGTGATGCGCATCAGTCGTTTGACTCCCGCTTCAGGTCGGCAACAAGAACTTCAGATCAGAAGAAGGATAGCCACGTATCTCCACTAACAAGGGAGGCTCCGTTTGAATGCTCTAGGAAATCTCTCACTGTCTCTCTACTTCCAACTTGCCCTTCTCACAAACTCAAACTTCCCATTTCTTCTTCTAGAAACAAAGAGATCAGCGAAAGAAAGTATGTATTGCAAGAACCATGCTTCGCCGCAATCTCTTACAAACAGGCCTTCTCTTCTGAAAATAACAAGAAGAAGCACTCTTCACCAAAAAGTATTTCCTAGAGAGTATAATGGCCAAGGAAGAGAATACGGTTGCCTGAAAGAGATACCTTATCGTGGACGAGGAAACATATCTGTATCTCCTACTCACAATGACCAAGATAATCAAAACTCGTCAAAACAAACTTGCCATAGCTAGTCGTCACCTAAGGGCTTCAAGCGTCGCCGTTCGGCCTCATCAGACTCCGAATTCCTGTCACTCGACCCTAGAGATGATGACAGCAAATGTTAGTTTTTTGTCTCTTTTGTGAGATTCATTTTGTATTGACTTGCACGCAGACAAATCCAAATCAGCAAGACAGATGTAAGACTGTCACTGTTGCCACGGCTTCAAGGCGATTGGAGGCTGGCTCTGAAAATCCTGAGGAATTGAGAGCAGGGCCTGGCGGGAAGTTTCCCTATCTCGGCTTCTGTTTTGGATGATTTCGCCTCTCGTTTGACGATGGTCGAATCCCAAGTAGATAAAGCAACAAACAGTGGACCGTTCTCCCCCGGAAATACTCCAATATCGCAAGGAGCTCCCACCTCTGATGGATGGCGTCCAGGCAACTCGATGGGCAGTAGATTCTACACTCATAGAAGCAATGTTGTCTTACGAAATGCGAAATGCCTCAAACATCGACTCGTGGCGACCAGGGATCCATTTGGGGACCGAGGCAGAGGTGACCATGTTATTAAACCTCGCGCGTTGGCGAGTGGTACTCTTCCCAAGAAAACCCCAGGATTGAGCAACCGAGTATCAATAGATATTGACGAAGCAGTCAATAGCTCATTCCGCGAGAATTTAAGAGAAAAAGAGTTTCTGTTAGCACCATTAATTCGAAAGATCTTTCAAACAGCAAGAGCGTTCTTACAGTCAAGGCAGTCAAACGTGCCTCGGCCACACCGTAGTCAAAGTCTCGAAACGCGGCAAAGCACTATAAACGACAATTAGCTGCGAAATCCCTAAGTCTTAATTTAGAATATCTCTCACGCCTCTCTAAGCTAATCATGGATGCTCTTGTGCCAAATGATAGGGTCGCATTTTCTCATAGTCGCTCGGTGGGAATCCCACCATCCAGAAGCATGGCGGCAAAGAGGAAGCTTAGTCCAGGTGTTTCTATCAAGTCTGAAAAGCCGGTGCATCACCGATCGTCTTGGGCAGCGCAAGCTCTTCCATCAAGCATGCAAATCACTTCCAAGAAAGAAGCTCCTGTTCGAGACCTGGGAGTCGAGTCGACAAAGTCGCCTGTTGGTGTGGAAGCCGAGATAAAGCATGACGAATGAGGATCTCTACCGAACCGCGAAGGATTCTCTCAATCCCAAGTCTTTCTGGCAGCTCAAGGTCGGAGCGAGAGGTGGTGGAGCATGTCGAAAGCGAGTATTCTGACTTGAAGGATGGACCTGTAGAAGGTCGCCACGTTTGATGAGTGCTGGGTGTCCCTAGATCTTGGAACTATGTGTAAGATAATGTTGCAAATAATTGTACTGTCATTTATCAGGTTAGCTAGTGGAATATTATAACTGAGGTGGAGGAAATACGGCCACTTGAAGTGGATTACCAGTTCTGCAGCCTTCCATCCGAGATGCGCGACTTGCGGAAACACATCTGGTGGACCAGCGATAATTTAAGAGAATTTTTAAGTCCTCGGTCCTATGAAGTGTGAGTCGGCTGCTTTCTTATGCGTTCCTGGCATCTTTCATAGATGCAGGGTTCAGGGAGGAATCCTTCAAGGCAGGCAGTGAGCGAGCGAGCGACCAGGCGAAGGCTTAATTGTGAGTGATTGACTGAGTGAGTGAGTGAGGCTGTCGTGATCTGGAAATGCCGATGACAAGGCCAGGTCCGACAGCTTGCGCATGTGGGTCTTTTTTGTTCGCCGTCTTTCTTGGGTCGTCAATGCTACTATAAGTTTAATGTAAGGCTGTATTTGCGTTCGTTCGTGTTGTCGTGTTGCTGCGGTTGTGCGTTTGCCTCTGGTGACGCAGGCAGGAGGGGGTTTGACGTGATGCTTTTGTTTCATGATTCAGAATCATGTCAGGAATCGCCTTGGTGTCCTTTGAAATTGTTTAGTATTAACTGCAAAGGGAATCTTTGTGATTGATCGAGCTGATTTTACCAGGCTGGCAGCAAAATGGTTGAAGTGTATGGGACCTTTTGTTCTCCGTTGAAATTTTACCAAATCTATTTATTCAGATTCTCAGGAACACCTCCCCTAATCCTTACACAGCCTACCTTAGTATTACGTCTATCTCGGGTGCTCTTGGGACAAGATTACAACATCCTCGTTGCTGGTCTCTTCCTTCTTATGTCACCCCATATGTTGTTTTATTGGAGAATCAATTCGTCAAGCCAGATCCTCACAAAACTCTCCAGTCAAGGTGAAAACTTCCTGATCACCTTGTCGTTTCCGCCTATCAACCCTTTCTTTCGATAAAACTATTTGAGATGTGCGCGTTTGGGTGCCGCACTGCGAATTGATGATGAAAGCCACTTCTTTTCTGACTGTGTCTACTCTCTAAGGGAATGAATACCTTGTCGTTCTTTCTGGAAGATCATGTCCAAGTAGACGATCATCGCCCTTCTTTTCAGATGCTCATATTAATAGCTATAATCTCCACGTGTGCCTGGTAGAGATTGTTGAAGTTGGATACCAACAGGATTCTTTAGCTCTTGCAATTTATCTTTTGTATTCCTACCTTTATTCTTCATGATGCCTTTGCCTTTCTATTTGCCCCAGAATCTCCCAAACACTGATTCTCACAAAGCTATGACATGGCACTATGCTGACTCTCTCCTCTTTCTAGCAGCAACAGCACCATCTCTCCCAACAGCAACTGCAGACATGGCGACCGAATCCGTTGCCTACATCTTTCCCACCTCTTCATCCACCCCATCATCTATTCAGCTGCTCTCTTTCTCCTCCTTCACCAGTGCAACATTCACTCCCAGTCCCACCTACCCGGAAACCTGAAAGAGTAAGGCTGTCTGCCACATAGTCCTGGGCCGATTTGGAGAATGGCCTTCACTTGGGGGCAATTGCGGGTAGGCTTCTTACGGGTTGCCACGGCAAGCTTCGCCATTGACAGCAAGTGCATAAGAACTCATATTCAAGAAGTACCTCCGCTAGATGATGCTGATCTAGGAATGCCTTGTATAGTCTGGCACTTAAAGACAAGAAAAATGCTTGCCGCAATGCCCCGCTACTTCCATGGCATTGATGCTGCTGTCTTTGATGAATGGGGAGTGTACTATCAATCACCATGTAGAGGGTAGAAAGATCGCGAATGGGTCTGGGAAATAAATTTAAATTTGGGGGGAAGTCATAGGATCGAGATTAAGAAATGTTTCGAGTGAATACTGCCTGTCGCTAAGGGTCGCGGTGCTGTGCTGAAAGCCAGCGGGTGACGTTTTCATTTGTTTACACATGTGCTACACATGGTGCGAGATATACTATGAATCATCCGTTAGATCTTCAGCGTTCCTCTTGTCTTCGATACTTATTTTCTAGATGTCCCTCTCTTGGTGGCATAATTAAACAGTTGAATCACCGCCACTAGTGAGACAGTCTTGTTATATGTCACCACTGTGAGATCTCCTCGGGTTCAAAGACAGTCAGGCAGCCAGATCACAATCCTTTTCTTGGGGAGAGTAGTTCGTGATCTTTAGAAAAATAAAGACGTAAGAGGGGTTGCTTCTAGATGAAGTGTAAAAACGCCTACGCTCGTCGCTTGACATGGTGAGTTCCACCTGAATCCGTCGTTCCGAACCCTTCCTCGTGAGTGCCCATTGAATGACGATCATGCGACAACCAAGGTGCGAATCCATAGGAAGAATATGAAAATGAAATAATCAAGACATATCACAGAACTGTCTTCTTGGACATTAATTGATCTCTTTTGAAATGTCTCCTTGGCAGATTTCATCAATCTTGAAATGCCTCATACAAAATCCCACAATGCCACGATGCCAACGAAAAATATGTACACGGCGATTATCTCACAAGACAGTCCAAGGAACCTTCATTCCTTAGGCAATGCAGATATGCGTGCCAGGGCAGATGTATGTCGCCCCAAATTGCCTTCAGGGTACACAGTGGCACTCGACCAGTCTCACATGTCAATGAGAGCAGTAGGAAATGAGGGCAGTCGAACTACTGCAGGATTATCGATTTCCAAGGTCTGGAGGCATGACTGGACGTCTTGTCTGCTTGGACTTCCAAGTCTTGCGTGTCCTGCGAGACTTCCAGCTGTCACTCCCAACACGAAGGGCCAGTTGCCAAGTAGTCTTGCCTTCGTACCAAGCCCACCACCAAGACACGCGAGAGTGGCAATCATGTCAACCTCCCTCCCAACCACTTTTCGCCACCACGTGTCCCAAAATAACTCGCGCAGCAGCGCGACGAAGAGCGGCCGCAGTGTCGTCCCAAGAAGAGTTTCACGGTTTTCTAACAGACGAACTTTGTCGTGCTCGACCTGTTCTCCTCTCTCTGACGAGCGATGACCTCACGCCTGACGCCGGATCCTCAAGTTCCCATCCCTGCTGAAACCCACGATGTTTTCTCCGCCCACGCTGCCAAGCGTTAAGCTTATTGGGGAGCGGAGGAGGGGTGGATGCTCTGTGGACCACGCCGAAATGAGACTGGGGAGATAGAAATCAGTATTCTTGGGTGCGGGCGGGGATGTGGCTGCATGGCGTGGATGCTGCAGATTGCAATTTGCTGGAGGGCACGCAGTTGGAGATCGCACATGTTCAGCAGGTTGGGGATCGTGTGCTTGGAACACTTGGTCGCCCGGTTGGAGAGATGAAGACGATGGTGATCATGATGGCCAATGCTCGTAATGTTTATACGGCGGCGAGGCAGTGCAGCCCCTCGACCCGGCATGGTTGGTTATGGTTAAGTGCTGGGCTGCTTCATCTGGAGTCGCGATGTCTTCGGATGGGCACCAGAGTGGCCGCGGTGGATGCTGGGTGGATGTTGGGTGGATATCGGTGGATCGCACTTCTCCATACAAAATTGCGCTGGGGCAGCCATCCCTGTGCTGCCCTGCCTTGCCCTGGCCAGTCCCCTGACTATCCGATGCCCGATCTGGCACAGCGCAAGAGCGGCGCCTGCACCCTCGCCCTGGCAGCAGGCCATCCCTTTTCTTTTTGAAGCTCCCTCTTCCTCTCTCCGACAGCAAACCAATCTTCTCGACAACTTCAGTTTCCCTTTCGACCGTTGGGCACAGTCATTCGTTGTAGCTGTCCTCCTTCTTTATCGCCCTTCTTAATTGAATCCTTCTTCTAGTCCGTCTCTCACTCTCTCGAGACGTTCAAATCCCGTTCCGCAATTTAAAAGCCGTTCCACCCTTCTCGACTTCAAATATTGAACCTACACATATCCCATACCAAATCAACTACCCCCGCCTTTTGCAACGATGAAGACATTCAATGCCATTGCAGCATTAGCTGCCGCGACCTCGGTCCTTGCTACTCCTTCTCCTGTCGAAGCACTAGTTCCCAGAGCATCCTCCACTTCCCTTACGGCCATCACAGTCAAGGGCAATGGTACGGCGATACAGCAGGACTCGATTGATCAGATAGTAACTGACAGTTTGCAGCTTTCTTCCAAGGAACTAGCCGATTCTACATGCGTGGTGTCGACTACCAGCCAGGTGGATCCTCGAAACTTTCGGACCCCATTGCCGATGTGACGACCTGCACGAGAGATATTGCAGAATTCAAGAAGTTGGGCATCAACACTGTCCGAATCTACTCAGTCGACAACACTGCAAACCACGATACGTGCATGGGTCTTCTCGCAGCCGCAGGAATCTATTTGGTGCTGGACGTCAATCTTCCTCTCTACTCCATCAACCGTGCCGACCCTCACCCATCCTACAACACCGTGTACCTCCAAAACATCTTCGCAACCATTGATGCCTTCGCCAACTACACCAACACATTGGCCTTCTTCTCTGGTAACGAGGTTATCAACGATGACGCGACAACTTCCTGCGCTCCTTATGTCAAGGCCGTCACCCGTGATATGAGAAGCTATATCTCAGCCCGCGGATACCGTCAAATTCCTGTTGGATACTCTGCAGCTGATGTCGACTCTAACCGTATTGAGATGGCTCACTACATGAACTGTGGTACCAATGATGAGCGCTCTGATTTCTTTGCTTTCAACGACTACTCTTGGTGTGACCCATCTTCTTTCCAGATTTCCGGCTGGGATCAAAAGGTCAAGAACTTCACTGGATATGGCCTCCCCATTTTGTAGGTTGTCCCAATCTCCAAAGCCCCAGAGTGCCTCAATTGCTAACACTGGCACAGCCTTTCCGAGTATGGATGCAACATCAACACCCGCAAGTTTGAGGAAGTTGCCTCTCTCTATAGCTCGCAAATGACTGCTGTCTACTCTGGTGGTCTCGTTTATGAGTATTCTGAGGAGGGCAGCAAGTACGGTCTTGTCAACATCTCATCCTCTACCGCCGTTTCCGAGGGAGCCGACTTCCTTGCTTTACAAACAGCATTCAAGGCCACTGCCAACCCCACTGGAGACGGAGGATATAACACCACCGGAGGTGCTTCAACCTGCCCTGTTAAGTCTGCTACCTGGAACGTTACTGGAAACTCTCTCCCAGCCATCCCATCAGGCGCAGCTGCTTTGTTCAAGACTGGTGCTGGAAAGGGAACTGGTCTTACTGGACTTGGATCTCAGAACGCCGCTGGAACCTCCACCGGTACCGCAACCGCTGGCTCTGGATCCGTTGCGGCATCCACCTCAACTAGCTCCGCGACAAAGAATGCAGCAAGCTCATCTCGTCAAGGACCAGTCGACCGCGCACCAATTTTCGTAGGATCTATTGTCCTCGCATTCACTGTTTTGGGTGCAGCTCTCCTATAGATAGTTTCTGATTTATGAGATGTACATATAAACAGGGCGCGCTCCAGGATAATGAAACCAACTAGGGCTTGAAGTTTTGGATACCACAGCTTGGTAGGTTTTCTGGAAATAGGGAAATCAGTGTCCTGAAATGAGATTGGAGACGGAATGAGGCATTTCCAGGTGTTACATACATGCCTAGTATCTTGGATTTTCTTGGGTTACTTTGGCTTCTTTAGCTCGGATTGTTTATTACGTGGCGTGGCAGCTACATGGGAAAGGCGCTCGTACACATAAGATGTAGTACTAAGGGAATAGAGAAATGATACTTCATACTTTATATGTTCACCTTCATTATCAAAATGGAACCATGTGAAGGTGATCTTTATATTCTCTGCTGGGACTGTGTGGCACGAAGTGAATTACTTTGTGGCAATATTCTCGCAAGTTGCTGATATTCGAGTTAATCTGGAAGTAGAGTACACGGATTCAAATTACACCAAAGACCTATCACTCGTCTTCGGAGTCCTACTCAATAGCCCACTCAGTCCTCCTCCTAAAGTGCCACGACTTTGAGGCGGCGTCAATGCTGCTCCCGCTGCTATGGAGACCCCCCTCCTGTTCATAATATCCATCTCCACGACGCCATTTACGTTTCCATTTCCCTTTGCATTCCCATTTAACCCTCCATTCAACCCGCCGCCCACTGCTCTCGCTCCTGCCACGGTAGTCATAGTGGTTCCATCGCCGTCGCCGCCACTACCTCCACCTCCTGCACCTCCATATCCTCCATATCCTCCATATCCTCCATCTTTCTCCCTCCTCTCTCGATCTTGCGCCTCACGCCATTGACTCAGTAATTCCCTCCTCTTTTTCCTGCCATATATCTTCTCCACAATCTTCTGCCGCTGGGTGTGCAGGACGTCGCTCTTGCTTTTGCGGGTTAGACAGTTCCACAGTTTGCGTACGAACGTGTATTCGTAGAACACAGCGAAAACAACGCTGCTCATAAAATATATCAGACTGCGAATCCAATTTGGGAAGGCGAGCGCGATGGAGACGACAAACACGCCAAGAGAGATCGGGACTGTTTGGTTGGATGGGTTGTCAGTTTGGCCTCTGGATTGTCAAGGGGGCAGAAGCAGAGTGGGAAGAGGAATGGAAGTAGCGAGGAAACTAACACAAAAGCTTAAATTGATCCTTTAAAGACATGCTATTGCCTCCGTCCGGAGACGAAAACTCCTTTGCATTCATGCCAAACACAGAGCTCATGAACGAGAGCGGCAGGAAGATAATCGTGACGATCGTGAACAGCATGATGGAGCGGCCTTGAATGACACTTTCATCGGCGCGCTTGAGTGCGTATTTTGCCTCGATGATGCTGGCTTGTTGTTGCTTGAGATCTAAGAGCGCTTTCAGCTGTCATAGAGATACAGGCTTAGCTGGTGCTCAATTGAGATACTAAAGGGAGAAGAGGGAATACCTGGTCACAAACGTAGACGGTGCTTTGCTCCAACTTTTCCAGTTCGCCTCGCCGATGCATCATGTCGCGAATCACGTCTTCTGCTAGATGCAGTGTGTGATTTGGAATAGTTTTCCCAGCAGCCTGGGTTTTGGTGCTCTCACCAGAACCACCGTGGCCTAGCAAATGCGATGGATTTAGTGAACTATTTGGTAATAAAGACGACAATAAGCCATTGGTGTGACTCGCTTCCTCTTTAGCAGCCTGCTGATCCTCTAAGAGTTTCTTGATATCCATCAAGACCTTCAGCATACTAGGTGAAGCGTCCTCGTCTGTCGCCTCCCTCGACGTCTCCTTCTCATGCAGGTTCTGCAAGTGCCGGGAGAACTCCTCCATGATATGGATCTGCTGGCCAAAGATCCCCATCATGATGCGGAGCTCCTCGATGATGTCGTGCGTTTCGCGAAGGAGCTCGCCTTCGGGTTGATATTGAGATATGTGCGCGCCGTCGTTTCGAAGTCTTTTTGCTGATGCTCGCTTGCGCTCAGGTTGGAGAGTTGCCGCCAGAAGGTTTCGAATGCAACGGTTTTCATACCCGACTGGAGTTCGTCAGCTCTTGAATTCCTACCTTCATGGTTTGGTACGTACGACGTGGCTAAGAGCATTGGAGAATATATCAAGGACCTCTGGTCGCTTATCAACAGGTTTGGTGCGGTCAAAGAAGACTGCCGAGCATTGGTTTACGATTAGCAACGCTAAATCGTAGACAGATTGGATCTCCCCGTCTCGAATGTGTTCAAGTTGACTTCGGATCGCCCTATGCACCCCAGACCAATCTGGCTTGTTTCTTCCCCACCGCCTGGGGAAACTTGTGATAATAGTGTCTAGAAATAGTAAGCAATGCTAATGTAAGCTTTCTTACTCGGGGGAAATATTACTGTCATCCAATATGTAAAGCCAAAGCTGGTCAACCATGACCACGCGCGACGTCCTCAGCACGCTTTTCCCTCTCTGAGTAGCGCGATACACGACCTGGTCCTGATCTCTACCATCGGTCGTGGGGAGTTTCCAGTAATAACTCTGATCCAGAGTTCGCCGGGCATGTAATGGAGGGTCTTTGTATAAATGATCTCGCAGTATGCGAACATCCGGGTCAACATCCATCATGTCGTAAATCTTTGCCGCTTGCAGTAAATACTCGCCTAGAGTGCTCCTTTGACCTTGATCCTTCTTCTTTTTCTTTTCCCTCTCTTTTGCACTTTTGGTTGACAACCCAGTCTCGGTCACATCTAGATTAGGCAAACCACTGAGCTGCCGAGCATGTTGCCTTATTATCTGCTCCGTGCAGGATGCTAGCTCCTCTCGGAGACTCTCTGTAAAATGGGGACGGTCTCGGTGGTGTTGGTTGGTAATCTCCTTGATGATTGCTGCCATTTCTTTACGCCTTCGGTGTGTTTCCCAGTGCAGGTAAGGCATCTAAATCCACTAAGTAAGAGGATTTTAGGGAATAAGTCACACCACTTACGAACATGACGAAGTTCTTACTGCCTTTGATTTGATCAGCAGAGGAGCCGTTTTCTGTAAATGTCAGCAATCACACGAGTGACTTCTAAGGTAGAGGGAATCACCTGGCGTTATCAGAGAGCACTGAGGCCGCAGATGTCTTGCATGAACCGGATCAAAAACTCCTCCATGTTGAAGAGATGTCCAATATTTTCGGCAGAGTAAATTTGAGGCTTGTTTGCAATAAGGTGGATCAACCGACTGTCGATAGTTGAATTCCCCAGGAGTTTCCTCGCCATAATAGCGTGCGATTGCTTCCTAAATACGTGGTTAGTAACGCCACGAAATTCCGCATCATGCGAGGATTTACCTCAACCCAATGCATATTATTCGCAGGAAAATGGAAGTAGCGAATCGTATCTGTTCCATCAATCTTTCTAAGCGGATTTTCTGATCTGAGCTCAAGGATATCCTTCAGTGGGTACCTCTTGGGGGGTTTTCGTCCAGCCGAAAGAAGGGCGAAGTTCCATCGTGAGATTTTTTGAGTGTGACTTTGATGATATTGATCCCATAACTGTCTTCTGGAAGAGGAAACTCTCGGTTCTGTGTTGGCCTAGACTCAGGGTAGACCGTGCGAGTTGGTTTTTGTTCTTTCGACGATTTCTGTTTCTTGAATTTATCTGCCACCTTCGAAAATATTGAACGCTTTGGTGCCTCTTGACTTCCTTCGGTTCCGCCCAGTTCTGGTGGCTTTGGTTCAAGTGTCACTCTTTCCCACTTGTCAACCTCATCCAGAATATTCTCCTCAAATTTTCGCCGCTTTTCCTTAAATTCTCGTTGCTTTTCCTCTGTCTCTGGAGTCAATTTTGGCTTCTTTTGCGCGATCATATCATTTAGCCTTGCTTCAAGTTTGGCACGGGAGTCTTCACGGGATGCGATGACACTGTTTTTCCACTCGGCTTGCCAATACTTGAGGATGTTCAAGCAAGATTTGTTTCTCTCTTCTGCGCCGAAGGTCTTCTTGAGATTCTCAATTCTGTCCTTCTCTTCCTCGATCCTCACTCTATCGAGCTCGTCGTCCAAATGCTCCAAGTAAGTGGCTCTTTCGGCATACCGACACCGAAGAAAAGCTACGAGGGGGTCGTCTTTAAGCAGCTCAGGTATATCATCGGGTATGAAATCCTCCCCAATGTACGCTGCAGAGGTAGTAGCATTAGGATCATTTGATGCCATGGTAAGTGGTGTTCAGTGAATGAAAATAGTGTACCTGGGAACCTGTGTGGGCAGACAGTGCTTTATGCGCGAGATCCTTCTCGCCCTGCTCGTCAAGCTTTCTCTCAAAGGCTTATCCTGCACACACCTCCATGGATGAGGCTCATCTGCTGAATTGGGCGACCTGAAGAATGGCAGGCTGGGGAATTGGCGAACCAGAATGCGTCGCACACACCCATCGCAATTTATCCGTGAAGCCATTCGTCGTAACTGTTGGTTGATTTCCGAAAAGGTCACACCTGCATCTCAGCTCGTGGGGGCGGGACTGTGAGCAATGCCCGGAGATCTGTCGATGCGATTGGGACGCTATTACGAGTTCTGTGAAGGGCTGAGCAGACTCTAGGTATTGCAATAATAAGCAATAACGTTCCCCGAGCAGGTGACACAAAGGAAGACAAGGCTGGCGGGAGTAACGAGGGCATTCCCCTCAAACTACTCCTGCAAGCCACCAAGAACAATATTGGTTTGGTAGGGCACCTGCAACCTTGTCAGCCTCCACGTGCGTACAACCCAAGACTGCGTGGGCATTGGTGGCTCAAGCAAAATAGTATAATTTCAGGAGCTAGAGTTCTCAAAGGCGGTAGATATTCAACATTTGGGGCTGAAACATTTTTGCAGGAAAGTAGTACAACGAGCTTACCTTCGGACGAGAGAGAAGTGTCTCCTTAGGAATCCTGTAGATACGAATGGGGATCACGTTCAAATTTCTTCGTCTTCCCATACGAATCTTCAATATGCCACATGGCGATGTACCCACCATCAATCCCCTGGCATGGGCAATATACTGTCATGACATGCACCGCTCCTCGATCCAGAAACGCCCCCCTTCCATATGCACGTATACCACCAGCCCCCTATTTGAAGAGTTTGAAAGCCAATCCTTACACAGCCTGCACATAGTTGGCTGGCACACTTTTCGTAACGCCCCCTTTTCTACCTCTGCCCACCCATCGCCCGGATCCTCCTTAACAAGCACAAATCGCTCGCCTTCTGCCATGCTATGTTCTGCATCGCTTGTTGCTGCATATTCATAGAGTGCTTCGACATACTTGAGCTTTTTTGCTCCACGCTTGGGTGCTACCGCCGGGCCTTGCTTTTTGGTCGTGCTGCCAGCCACAGATGATCCCGAGTTTGAATAAATGGATGATGGCCGAGGTGGCGCAAGGATTTCGACATAAGCCGTTGGCACGAGACCCTCTTTGAAACCAGCCTTGATTTTGAGCCAACCTCCGTCTAAAGCTAGTTAGCCATTGCTCTTCTCCGTCATCGCTCACTGCACTTACCATCAGGCTCGAGGACGGTCACCTCTTTCCCTTCAGACACTGTGATCTCTCCATCTCCATTGGCATCATAGGCATACATCATTTTTCCTTTCTGCTCATTTGAAGCAGATAAGGATGAGCCATTAACAGCACTTCCCGGCAACTCACTGATATATGCAGATGGAGGTGGCGCAACAACCCGGTTCTTCCTTAACATATTTGGCGCACTGATATTTGGCTTGAGCGAGTTCGCTCTTTCTGGAGGCGTTTCTTCTGCAGGCGATCTCGGTCCACTACCAGAAACTGACCGATGTGCACTAGCTGCGTATCCAGAGCTCAGAGAGTTCATGGTATTGGAGCGGCTCATGGTCGGAAGCTCAGCAACACTATCAGATTGCCCAAGAGCGGTGGGACTCTTCAGAGAATTCGCCGTTTCTTGACGCTCACCCTTCAATTTCTTTTTCTCTTCTTTTGTCTGCTCTCCTGGACAAGTTGCTGGGACTTTCATCTCACACTTGCTATGGCACGTGTATCCACAATCTCGGCAATCAAATCCCTTTGCAGACAGACCCCATATCCGATCACCGCAAAGGTCACAGTTTGTTGGTATCTTGAAGGTTTGCGACTTGAAATTGTGACTTTTTGCCCCCAGAGTGACGTCTCCAACGGCTTCCGTGATGGTTGATGTCTCGACTTCTGCCGTGAGGCGTTTGTGGTCAATTTGATGCAGATCTTCTTGCAAGGCGAAAATAGCCCTAACAACCTCTACCTCGTCCCTTTTATCTTTCCCATCTCGGATGGATTGCTTCACTTTCTTGCCGCTTTCAACCTCTCTTCTCTTCTTGTCAACCTCTCTGCGCAACTCGCCCAGCTGCCCTTTGGATTTGCTCAAAACGTTTCGGAGAAACACTTTTGCAGTTTCATCCACCACCATTGCATCATCATCATGCCATACTGGACTAGGCTCAAATACCTTACTTCCTGGCTCCTGCCACGGTCCCGTATTATGCCTTACAAACATCATCGAGTCGAGGACAGGTTGGTTCCGTGGGATCTCTTGAGATAAATGGGCAATAAAATCGCTACTACGTTTCAGCATCCCTGCTTCAAGCTGAGCAGCCTGTGACCAAATCCCGTTCAGCTTCGTAGTTCTCGATTCGGACAAGTCTTGAAGGCTGTCCAAAAGGTCTGGAACGTATTCGTGGTAATATTTCTCCTTCTGCCTGTTCGTGACATTTATGGCGATCAAGTAACTATTCTTTACATTGTGCATCTCCAGAATCTGCTGCTGGTAGGCATTCTGAGCTTTTGTCTTTGAGTAGTCGAAAGATGACTCGGATTTCTTGCGCTTGTTCTCAACTTCTTGACAAGCCGCATCATATTTGCCTTTCATTTTGCGCAGATCTCCGTAGGTCGAGTCTCTTTCTTTCTCCAGCTTATCTGCATATTCTGCATGCCGTTTTCGAAGCTCCTCATACCGGGTCGCCAGGACTTTCAGGGGATCCGCAACATGTGAGATCAGCTCCGATCCAAACCGGTCATGCTCTGCTGCACGAGACTCTACTGTCGTGAGTTGGGTTGTCCAAGTTGTGAGCGAGGCACTGAAATTGAGCCAGCATGTTAGCGGATGTTCGGAAGAGAGGTGAGGATTATCCCGCACCTTTCCAGTGAGCCAGGAGTCATGAGAGGGGTATCGCCCACACTCAAACTGCTGGACTTTTTGGCCTTCCTCTCGTAGTACTTCTTTGCCAGGGCATTGAGCTTTGCACTATACTCCTTCTCGATGGCACTTCTTTCGCGGTAGAATTGCTGTATGTCGTCGAGCCAGGTGATGCCCCCCGATACCCAGGCATTGACCGACTTGAAGCCATCCTAAAGACCTCGAATTAGCTGTGCTTATGGGGGAGAGCGGAGCATGCGCCAGAGGGATGGGTAGTACCTTCAGCTCGAGGCCAAAGTTGGGAGCAATGTCTACTTCTGCCATGGTTGTCACCAGTACGTCGCAAGCAGGAATGTCAAATCATGGGATGCACGCAGGACAACAACACAGCTGCATCACGGAACATAAGTCGGGTGCAGTCCGTCGAAGATCGTCAGGCTCAAGCTAACAGCAAACGAGGAAGAGGAAGGCGCAGCAACATCCACTGGCAGATTGCATGAGGCCAGAGGAGGGACAGCCCAGCCTTCGAGAACACTCGGAGCACTTTAGAACACTTCAGCAGCGGGCCGATGTCCGTGTTCCAGCCAACCTGCGAGCCTGCCTGGGCCTGCAGCGTGGGGCGGACTGTATGGTCGCCTGAGGCAGCAGCTTGGTGACTGGAAGAGTGGGGCCGAGCCTTGCCCCGCCTCAAGCGAGATCAAAATGCAGCGATGCAATATCTCAGGTACCTAGCTGGAAGCTGTGGTCAACATCTTTCCATTCACCCCTCTACTCGGCCTCACAGCTCGACGCCTTCAACGCATCCACATCCCACATCTCCCACACGGTGCTTCACCTCTCCACGCACGAATACATCGGGACCTGCGGTCAAGCCGCGTTGATCTCGTTTCTTTGTTCGCAGACATCTCACTGCATTTTGAATTGACCACCCCGTCAGCTTCTGCCTCTGCCTTGAGCCCATTTGCGTACATCCTCGGCGCGTTGTGCGATTCCCCTCCGACGCACAAGACTTCGCAGAACTACACGAAACTCATCTCTATTCGATATCTTCAACGACGCCTCGGCGCTATGTCTGAGCCCGCAAAGCCTGCGTCTTTGGCTGACCGCATTGGCAAGCCCCTCGACGCAGCCTCAACAAGCTTTACACCAGCTTCTGGCTCAACTTCTTGGGCAGATGAAGTCGCCTCGCCTACAGTGGCTCAAGCTGAAAACCCTCTTGAACTTGCCCAGGTTGACGGTTCCGCAGAGGGCGGATCGGGTCTTCAGGATGTAGAGTACGAAGTGGAGGTCAAGCTCAGCGATATTCAAGGAGATGTCAACAGCCCCCTATACTCAGTCAAGACTTTTGATGAACTAAATATGTGAGGAAAAACAATTCCGTTGCCGAAAATCGAGCTCCTACTGATGCTTCGCAGCAACAAGCAAATTTTAAGCGGCCTTCTGAGCATGAACTTCCGCAAACCATCCAAAATTCAAGAGAAGGCTCTACCGTTGATGCTTGTTGATCCTCCAAGAAACATGATTGCACAGTCACAATCCGGCACAGGAAAAACCGCAGCTTTTGTGATTACCATTCTCTCAAGAATCGACCTCTCAAAGCCTCATACTCCGCAAGCACTTTGCATCGCACCCAGTCGTGAACTTGCACGCCAGATTGAAGGCGTCATCAGATCGATTGGTCAATTCGTCGAAGGTCTCAATATTCAAGCAGCAGTTCCTGGTGCGGTTGAGCGCGGTGCTAGCATCAAGGCAAATGTGGTCGTTGGTACCCCCGGAACCGTCATGGATCTTATCAAAAGGCGTCAATTTGATACTCGAGAAATGAGGATACTGTGCCTTGATGAGGCTGATAATATGCTAGATCAGCAAGGCTTGGGCGATCAGTGTATGAGAGTGAAACAGTATGTTTTCCGATTTTGCATCTTCCACTTTTACTAACATCCTCAAAGAATGCTTCCAGCCATCAACCAGATTCTTTTGTTTTCAGCAACTTTCCCTGAGAAGGTCATGCAATATGCGAAGATTTTCTGCCCAGAAGCAAATGAGATCAAGCTCAAGCGCGAGGAGCTTACAGTGGGTGGAATTAAGCAGATGTACATGGATTGTCCGTCTGACGAGGGCAAATACGATATTCTTGCTCAACTTTATGGTTTGATGACCATTGGAGCTTCAATCATATTTGTGAAGGTACGTTACAATGATTTTCTCTACTTGGCCCAGCTCTTACTGACACCGCCTATAGAAGCGAGAGACTGCAAATCGCATTGCCGAACGTCTAACTAAGGATGGACACAGAGTTTTAGCTGTTCATTCAGCATTCGAGGGCAATGAGCGTGATGCCATCGTCAAGGATTTCCGAGATGGCAAGGCCAAAGTTTTAATCACGACAAACGTCCTTGCACGTGGTATTGATGTCTCGTCTGTCTCGATGGTTATCAACTACGATATCCCGATGATGGGACGTTCGGACGAGGACCCCGATCCAGAGACATATCTCCACCGTATTGGTCGAACTGGTCGGTTCGGACGTGTTGGTGTCAGTATCAGCTTTGTTTTCGATCGAAAGAGTTACCAAGCTCTCAAATCGATTGCGTCTCACTACTCTATTGATCTGGTGAGACTGGATACGGATGATTGGGAAAATACAGAAACGGTTGTTCAGGACATCATCAAGTCCAGTCGAGCTGGCACAAATCTTCAAGCTTGAGGGCTTAGATTTGAGATCTGGTTTAATATTGGAGTGAGATCATTAAAACGAAGTGCTGCTCATAGGGCAATCGGCCAGTTATTTTCCATTGCAAACGATGAGATGCGCTGAGCCTCGAGGCTTAAACGCCTGAAGAGATTTGCATATGGCACAAGGTACCTTAGCGAATGGGCAGATAACCGAAGACTACTACATATCGGAGCTACGGAGTGATCAGTAGAATATACCACGGAGGATGAATGCACTTGATGATGATAATTGATTGATGATTGACTTCCAGTTGCCACGCAGAATCCTCAGGTATGTAGCTTCCCGATTCTTTTCCTTTAGGTTCGCTTTGTTTCACGCCGGGTTGATCCTTTACGCACGTGACCTGCACCCCTCCTCGCAGGTAGCCGCCCAACGTAGGCGCGCTCAACGACAGCCAATGAAGCTGCTTCTCAAAAATAACTAAAACGTCAGGCTGGCCATCAACAGCGCGTAGTGACATGAGCCTCTGTCGAAATGGGAGCTCGGCGGCCATTTCTCAGAGGATCTATGATGGAATGGCGTCAGTTAATGCTCGCGGTTGTGTTCGTTGGTATCATTGGGCCTCGAAATAGCCACGATCGTTGCCCAATGCCAAATTGGTGTTGCCCGGCGATACGATGATGCACGACTCGACCGAGCCACATCCTGTGATACGGGTGAAGAGGTACTGTAGCGCGGGGTACTGTGTCATATCTTTTCCTTCAATTTTGTTTCTTTCTCTTCTGTCAGTACTGTCACGACATTCCGATATTTCATTTGGTCTTTTCTTTTGGCTGCATATGCTGTTGTGGTGTTTGCATTTCCTTTGACGCATAGAATGGCTCGTTGAATCATTCGGCATTTGTACTATCGTTCTAATAATTATGTTTGAGACGCTGGTCGCCTCCCATACCCTAATTTCTGTTTCTTCAAGGTCAGTCTTCTCGAGTCCACTCTTCTGTAGACATGTTTCAACTCTCGAGCAAAATCCTCTGGTCTTGAAGACCTCGGCCCAAACATGACAGTGGGCTGTGTCGAGCTCATTTCATCTCTGCTTATATACACCAGAGTCTGCCGGTGTTAATTCCGTATGAAGTCACTTTGTGAAGTCCAGACATGCTGACAATTTCCTCCAACAGTTCCTGTGAGGATGGCATTATGCTGGCCAAGCCTTCTTTTCCTCGTCTATGCATTGACAGTTCACGCTACCTCGTTGAACTACACTCTTACGTCTGAGATTACGAGCTTCATTCCATCTTGCGCACAAGACTGCTTCAAGTCTTTCCTGGATGTGAATTTTCCTTTGTCAGCGTGTTCGAAAACCCCGACCTTAGAATGCCTGTGTTCTCACAACTCAACCTCGGGCTATACAGTGGGGGAGGGTGCAGTACAATGCATTGTTTCCGAAGTTAACATCGGATTCTGTAAAGGAAATGATGCAAAAGGTATGATTGCCTTCATATCCATTGACAAGGTTCTAACTTGCTTTCCAGAGAGCGTCGCTATTTCGGCTTTCAACATGTGTAACGGGAAAGCGGATGCATTGGCAAATACGCATGGCACGATCACTGCAACACTAATCGTCCAGACCTCGATGCCTAGTATTGTTTTGGTCGCCCCAGTCGCAACCGCGACATCTGTATCTAGCTCAAGCAGTGCCAACGTCTTGAGAAGCACAAGCTCATTACCTACTACACTTGTTCCTGCCACTGGATCTCTGTCCAGAAGCAGTGCAGCTCTCAGCACAGCAACAGAGTTATCAGCTTCTGAAACTGTAGCACCAAGTCCAACATTAACAAAACCACAGATTGTAGGGATTGCTGTAGCCTCTGTTGGTGGCGCTTGTGTGGCAATTGGAGCTCTTCTTATATTCATTTGTCTCCGGAGAAGAAGGCGACGGAGATCTCAAGACAGTGATCTCCTCCCTTTCCAGCTAGATCCTCCAAGCCACTTGATGGACAAGAGCAAGTACAAGTACAGCTTCAAAGGGCCCACCGAGAGGAAGCCTGGAGGAACTGTTAACGGAATAGCTGCGCGAGTTCCTCCTCGAATTCCGCCAAGAATCGATACTTCAAGTCCAAACATGTTTTCTCGTCGAAGTATCAGACCGGATACGATCGGAATAGCTATTTCTCCTGAATCCAACATCGCCATCGAGAAACAGCGCAGGTCTTCTAAATTGCTTCCTGATAAGCCTATTTTGACTCTGAAAATGCCCCCTCACCACGTGGAGGACTATCGTTTTCGCAACCATTAGGAGCTAGACAAAGCACAGCTACACACTTCGAGGAGGACGAGTTCGATAGTGCTGGCACTGCTGTTAATGCAGACGATTCTTGGGGAAGAAAGTCAACAGAAAACATTCTTGACAACTCTACAAGTAACCGGCCAACCATACGCATGGTTAATCCTGAACCTACAAAGCCCGCAGAACTTTCGAACGGAGGGGGCGACTATCATTGGCGTCCTCCGCAACCTTCCGCCAACCAAACCACTTCACCTGACTACTTTGTCAGACCTTTGAATCTTTCTCGTGGAATCGGAAGCTTTTCACAACCACGAAGAATTGACGAATACCCCAGACCTCCAGAGCAATCCATACAGTTCCCAATTCCCAACCAAGCATCCCGACCAGTCACGACATCCTCCTCAGTCTATTCAGGTCGCGCCTCTTTACCAGGTAGTGAGATTAGTCGACAAGGCCCTTCTCGCATCCAAAAGTCCTACAGACAATCCGGGCCATACGACTCCCGTCAATCAGTAGGCTCCTTAACGTCATTTGATTCGGTCGACTCAGACTTTTCTCCTGTCGACACAGAACCTAGAACGGCAGGTATGGACCTATCTCCTGTATTCGAGAGTCCAACCAGCGGCGGTGGGATCAGTCCTGTCACGTATCCCAAAATCCCCACCAGATTATCAGGATCTGCACTTCGGATGATGCCCCCGCCACCACAACCCGACTTCACGAGAGGTCTGGGGGCAGCAGCAAACACAGCAGTATCAGGGGTCAAACCATGGCGACAGGCCGAAATTGCCGCGCAGCGAGAAAGAGAGCGAATCAACCGCCAATCGCAGGAACAAACTCAAGCTGCTGCACGCCAGTTGCAGTTTCAAGTCGGCATGCAGAGCGTGAATCCAGCACCCGGACACCACCGCAAGCGCTCGAGTGAATCTCGCAACATCTACAACTTCACAGCTCCCCCACCTGTACTCTTACGCTCGCAAACGGCACTCGTTGCCGATGCAAATGGCGGCTACGGACTCGGTTCCAGAGTGAGCCAACTGGCCGTACAGCCAGACACCATGTTCACGCGCTCGTCGAGCCAGCTGTCGCAATACTCGCAAGCTTCTAAGAATTCCACGTCATCTAGCCTGTTGACTAAGAGAATTGGGGAGCAGAAGGCAGCGGCGCTGACGCTGAAGAGCGAAGAGGACAAGAAGAAGTGGAGGGTGTTGAAGAAAGAAGAGATTGAAATGGCCAAGACGAAAGGCTGGCGGCCTATGCTTGGGTCGGGTGGGAGCGGGAATCAGAATATGAGTGATGAAAGTGCTGGTGGGGGAAGAGGCGGAGGAGTAAAAAAGTATGAGCAGTTAGAGACACCAACGACACCTGGGTGGATGCCACGACTCACTCCTACGCGGAGAGGGGATGAACTATTCCTGAGCGTGCAGTAGCTGAGGCGGTGCAGCATGTTTATTTTCCCTTTCTTTTTTGTACCACCAAGCCAGTTGGCATTTGGAGACCAGCAATGGGAAGGAAGGCGCATTTGTTCGATGGGAGGCGTTGGCTAGAGCATTTATCTTTTCAGCTTGGGTTTTGAGAGACGAGGGAAACGCATGACGCAGTACCTGGCGTTTCAAGGCAGCATTCATTTATACAGCTATATACCATGTACTGAGTAGGATTGGGAACAAGAAAGACGTTATCATTACACCTCTCTGCGGTGAATCTTGGTGACAGGTGGTAGTACGGATGGTCTGGGATTCCGATGCTCATGAAAATCGAAGTAAAGCATGCTCCATCCATCCACACATGTGGGTACGAACGTGGAGGAGCAATGTTCCTGTGGCAGGATTACTTTACTTTATATCAATGCACAAGAGAAGTACATATATGTGAGGAGTGGGAGTGAGAAGAGCGTGGGTGATAGAGGAGGACGTTGAGAAGTTCACAACACCAATGCAGACTTGTGCCAGTCAGAATAGAGCACAACGTCCTCACAATAGCAGCACAAGTAACGCTTTCACAAGGTCCGGGAAACTTGTCCACCTCGCCGAGGTAATCGTAACATTGCTCTCACAAAAAAAGACACCGACTTAGCCCGGTCCATGTGCCCATCCCCCTGCACCGTAGAAGCGCCCTTGGCTCTCCCCCTCCTCAGAGCCACCATCTCGAAGCAGCGCTTGCGATGTTTGGAACTGATTAGCTCCTCCCTCGCTCGTTCGCTTGCTGGTGTTTGTCGTCGGCGTGCTCTATAAATACCCCCCTTACCTTTTGTGCGGCCGGATGAGCACATCGCAAACCCGAGTGTGCGGAAGAATGAAAAGGGATTGAAAAGAGGACTAGGACTGAGACAGAGACAAAGAAGCATGACTAGCAGTGACGATGAATTGATGGGCGAACCGCATCTGCCGTGTCGTATACCTCTTTCCGTGATGAGCGAAGCCCCACCCAACTTGACTTGACTTGACTTTACTTTACTTTACTTTACTTTACTCTACTTTACCTTTTCCCCAAGCTGTGGGCTGGGATCGTTGGCCGTGCTCGCTGGCTGGCGGGCGGAGAGTTTGGTTTGCTTCCTCCAAAACCTTAAGTTTGTGAGTTGGGAGTTGGGATTTTGGGGATTTGGGGATTGGGATACCGCTTTCGTCCTTGGGTTTGGGAGAGGTCGCTTAGGTTGTGGTTAGTCTCGTGAAGATCCCCGTGAGACATGACGACGGCCAGAAATAGGATTTGCAAACTTGTCTCTGGATAAACTTTCTCGGTGTCTTAGGGCTGAAATATGGGAAAGGTGAGGAGAGGTGAGACAAGAAGGAAGGAGGGAGGGAGAAAACGGTCTCACACCATCGATGATGCTTTCACACTGGCGATGATGTCTCCACATCTCTCGAGAGGAATGAGGATCAGCAATGTGCGTGTGTGTATGTGTGTATATTTAATATGTTCATATGTATATTATAATTTCCGTCCGTGGCAGCGGATCGTGTATATGTCGTGGCGACATCATCCTAATTCTTTATGTACACGCTCTCCTCCCGTTGCTGGATGTACCACAGCGCTGTCGTGGAACGTTCCACCTCTATGACGAGGTGGAACCCTCCCGTCACCAAAGCGAGGGAGACCGATACGCCTCCCAACTTTCTCTTGCCTCGTGGCTCGACCATCGAAATGTTTCACCCAACCCACTGGGTTCTGTTTTACCCCCGAACTCCATGTGTGCGCCGATCCCAAATTCAGGAAAGGCCAATCCGATCCATTCCCAATCCAATAAGCCAACCGGCTGTCCATAGCTCGTTGCCGTCCCGTCCCAATCCAATGTACAACGTGAACTCCATGCTCCCAGCCTAATCACCAATTACACGCTTCTCCAAGACATCATACAACTCAGCTCGCCGTCGTACACCCTCCCTCGCGGCCAGGGGCCCGTCTCCGCATGCGCGGCACGTTGCGTACTTTCATCTTCCCCTGCGCGTTGATGGCATTCACGCAGTCCGCGCTCTTCCTCCACCGCACCAGATTATATTTCCGAATCCCGCTCGGCGTGCTCGCTCGTCGCAACGTCACTGCGTCGTCCAGAGCGAGGAAATCATCTTCAGTCATCTCCACGAAGCCCTCATCCTCATCGGGACTGATGGGCCGGGGCTCTGGCTCCAGGACATTGAAAGCGTAGTCGTCATCCACGGGGCTGTAGATGTGCGACGCCGTAGGGGTCGGTTGAAGTACTCTGCACTGTGATTGCGTGGCTACCATCTCCTCCACCAGCGTGCTGAGATCTTTCATGTGGCCGGCACAGCTTTGGAGTTGAACATTGAGCTGTCGTTGTAAGCGGCGACAGGCAACGGTTCCTCGCGGGGGCTGCAGTGAGGGTAGTGTTGGTAGTGATTGTGTTGCGTGGTGTGGCAGTGTGACTGTCCCCCGACTAGTTGACGTATACGATAATTCCTCTTCCGTAAATTGCGACATATCGTGGTCGAAGTCTGGACTGGACAAGTTGCTCTCCTTCCATATGGACTGCTGTGGCCGCTCGTCGTCCTCGGGTCGTAGTGTTTGCTGGGAAAGTTGATACACGATATCATTCAGTCCTCCCGGCTTGCATCTGGCTGGGTATGCAGGCGTCGGCGAAGCTGTCGGTGGGAAGGAACAATCGGTGGGCGAGGCCGAGATATCATCCTCATCAAAGGTACTGGCATTGGCCGTGTGCGCCTGGGTTCCAAAGACGAAGGTCTCGAACATGGTGATGCGATATTATGAAGGTTGACTCAATAGCTGACAACTCAGAAGAAAGAAAAGCTCGGGGGGATGAGTGCGGTTATGAGTCCATTCGCAGGCCTGGTCGAAACGCCGTGGCGGATTCCAGAGCTGAGATGGACCAGCGTGGTGGAGGGTCGAGTCGAGTAGCGTGGTTGTTGATGCTGCTGCGGCTTCTAATTTTGACCTGTGAGGGTGCGGGAGTTGCTATCAGTGTGAGGATGGAAGCGTCTGCGCTTTGCTCTGCTCTGCTGGCTCCCTTAGTGAGACGTTCGAGGCAGGTTATTTCGGTTTGCTGGTGTGTCTTGCATGGAGAGGAGGTTGCGGAGTCTCATGTTGCTTGATATGTGAGCGAGGAGAAGGGCGAAGGCGAGCGAGACGGCTACCGGGCGACACCTATGCCTGCCCATGCTTGCCCATCCCTACCTCTGCCTCTCCCTCTGCCATCTATCTGCCTCTAGGTGCGCCTGCGCCTGAAGGAGGGTCGGCGGGCCTCATCATCTCCTCTCGGCGGGAGCGCAGCGGAGCAAGCTAACCACAACGACGCGCCCCCTCGCCGTCCCAGCGAATGCGGCAAATCCAAACAATCTGAAATTCAGCGAGTAGCGAGCGACACCGAGCTGCCTGTGCAGGGCCCAGACATGTCTGGCAGCCTGCCCGACACGCCATGCCACATGCGGCCACCGCACGCCGACGGGGAGGGGGCGGTAGCACGGCGGTCATTGGCTGTGCGACGGACGGAGCCAGGATGCGAGATGCATACTGGTGGCTGCTGCACACTTGCTGGGGAGACGAGGGGGGGCAGCATGGTGCATGGTGCATGGATGGTGCGCGTGCTGGTGCTGATGCGGGTGCTTTTGCTTTGCCTGATCTCGGAGCAAGGTCAAGTGAGGAGGCGAGCTCCCAGTTCCCAGCTCGCAGCTCCCAGAAAGACGGTTGAGGCAGGTCGCTTGCGTCTGTTTGGAACCCCGAGCGGCCTGTGCTGGGGAAAAAAAATGGGAAAACAGGGCAGGGCAGGAAGTACTGTACCAGTTCAGTAAGTGTCCAGGGCATGGGCAGGGCATCCAACGGCCAGCCTTCAGGGAGCAACGGCCTGCGTGAGTCTGAATCTGAATCTGAATGTGAACCCGAACCCGATACTCTTGCTCTGGCTACTAGAATGTATCTAGTGTAGTGTAGTGGACAGTATTGGACTGTATTGTAATCCTCACGCTGTTGATACCGAAAGCCAGTCTCCACTCCACTGACACTGACTGACTCTCCAAGCCGCTCCCTTCCTGGCACCATCCCATCCATTCCCATTCCCATCCCACCCCATCCTTTCCACTACACTTGCCTCTTAGCACCTGCCTCACCCACCTCACCTCACCGGCTCGGTCTCCCTGTTCCTGCACCAGGAAAATCCTTCCGACCTCCAGCAGTCAAACCTCTTCATCTGCATCTGCATCTGCATCTGCATCGATCCGCTGGGACAGCATCAGATCAGGGCCTGGGGGGCTGATGGCCCGATGGAACACCGCTCGCTTGGTGACGGTGAAAAGAACTGTATCGTATCCGCCAGCCAAGGGACACACAGCATCCCATCCTGCCCATCGTCCCCACCCACCGAACCCAAAACTTACCGCTATGATGGCAATGGCGTTTCGCGCGAGACGTCAAGCTGCCCACCGGCGCCAGTCATGTCTTGCCCAGGCCTTCCTGGTGTCCCGCCAGAGCAGGTGCCCAGACCCGACCTGGCAAACGGGAATAAAAAGAAGTCTTCGTTGGGGGCAGCTCATCCTCTGGTCCCTCGGGCTCGGTTGCACGCCGATGCGATAGATGGTGCGTCGTGATTGCTTGTTTCCCCCCTTCGCCTTCGGACTGCCGTCCCCGAGTGCCTTGGGAGAACCCTCCGGTCACTGGAGGGGTGGAGGGCTGAGAAGCAAAACAAACATGGCAACATCCCATCTCATCCCAGCCCCATCGCCGAGGTCACTCACGAGCAAGCAGGCAAGCAACACGAGATGGTGTGTCGAGACGACGACCCCTGGCCGATGAAGAAAGTATCTTTTGCCTGCCGATCTTGATTTGGCATGTGCCTTCCAGAGATTGGGTGTGCCAATCAGGAGGCACCTGCCGGACCGCTGACACCGCATGCTGTCAGCGTGGCAAGGATGAAAATTCCTTCCAGAAGGCCGCTAGAAGACGTGTGGGCCTGATCGGCAGGATCGCCGAGATCTGCATTGGCCCACTGGAAGACCCCGAAGTCTCTTGGTACTCTGGTACTCTGGTACATCACTGGCTATCACGACCATGTACAGTATCGAGTCGGGAATGCCGCCGTGGATACCTGCTGGACCCCCTTTCCCCCAGAAACCAGGAATGGCACACACGACGATGATCAAGTCTCAGGCGCGGCAGCATAGGGGATACGGTTGGCCCAAGTGTTGCGGGGTTGGCGGCTGGGAGATTTACATGCTGACCACCTGAGCAAACCTTACGAAGTTACTCAGCCTGCAGAGCCCCTGAGAGACGCAACGACAGTTCGTCCTTGCTATTTGTCGACGGCGGCGCAACGCGAAACCCAGGCCAGAGGCTCGGTGAAGACGAGGTGTCATGGTATCGGAACTGATTGGTTCCGTGAGCAATTTCACCCAGGGCTGACCCAATTCGCGAAGAAGCCTGGGAGAAGGCTCGAAACACGCAACTGCCGGGAGGAGCGACAGACCTCTTGCTTGGACTCGACCCTCCAGCCCCAGCGTCCACGATCTGGAGTCCCAACCTGGACGACTCATGCCTCCTCCAGATCGTCGTGTGGGGGATAACCTCTCGAAATTCAAATACCACGGCGCACAGCCTGAGGGGAAGCTCGAGCGCTGCGAATTGGGAGGCTGCTCAAGTTCCATGCGTTGGATGCTACCGCACAGAGCCTGGCGGGAGGGCTCAAGTGTAGGCAGCCAGATCAGATTCGGCTCTTTATTGTCCGACGCATCTCTCCGCCAGATGTCATGCAGGAGTCCCTCCGTAAGTTTTCACGCCTTCCGTTGACAGCTTGGAGATCGGTACTGTCTCAGTATCTGTAGCCTCTTCGCAGAGCTCTTGGTTCATTCGATGTTTCCCCAAGCGTGACCCGCCCATCTAAACTCTCAGTATCCAATACGATTGATTAGTCCTGCGTGTGTCAGCCTAGCTTAGGAGAAGGGAATGTTTGTGCGATCCTCTCGTCGAATAGGTTTAAGGAGCGCTAGAATGTCCCGTTTGCTAGTGTCGTCAAACCACGAGGCTCGGGAACTCGCATGGCACTATAGCCCTTTTCATTCGTCAAGTCTAGGTTCGAGAACATTTACCTGAAGACGAGAAGATGGACTCGAGTGCTGCTGCATCTCTCTTTGACTGGCTGCTATTTCAGCGTCTTCTGTGTTATGGCCTGCTTCAATAGGTGGGGCTGTACACCACCTCGGGGACGCAAGCTGCAGTTCCCCTGCGCATCTACTGTATCATCCCATCATACTTTGCACGTCGGTACAGAAAGGGTGCTCTCGTAAGCATGTCAGTCGTTTGGTGGCCCAGCAAATTTCCCTGGTGCAGATCGAGACGTCCACTCGGGGACGGTACCTGAGTTGGGGGCCTTGCGCATAATCTGGCGGTGTCGCCCATCATCTTTGAGCAAGATATAGTCAGATGGGCTTGCTCTAGACAGAGAGCTGAGCTCAGCTACAAGAGTCGCTGTTGCGAGACTCGGCCTCTCTTTTCCCAATTGGATGCCAGCGGCGACGTGGTGGTGTCAACTCGCTGGACACATCTTTGACTGACGCCAACATCCTATTCGAACGTCACCATTGGCAATCACTAAGTAGATGTTTCCACGTTTCTTTTGGTCCTTCGGGGTCGAGCTTTGGGTGTACGCGTCCGATGGGAGTTCGTGTTCGCGAAAGAGTGGACGATTTTCGCGAGAGCAACTGGCATGTGGATTGCCCGGATTTTACAACCTCTTGTTTGACCCGTCGTCGCATCTTTGCGAGCATCCGATAGAGTTGGGGTGAAACCTCACAACTTGGGATCCCCTTTCATCATAAACTTCTGCTTCATTGCTAGAACTAAGCTGGTTCTTCCATCTCTCACCCCGAGTGAAGGATGAAGACCTCGAGTCGCCTTTTGGTAAACAGGTATTACCTTCAGATCCAGATAAATCTTAGTTGTCATTCCCTTCATCTCTGCTTCTCGTGTTTTTTCCGATTCGTCGCGCTGTCAAGACCCTGATACTTTGACACAAAGCTTGGCTTTAATGCTCCCTTTGTTAGTCTATCGTGGGTCAACGTCAATGGCTTGATTCTGTTGACTAGGATACATGCAAGCCTGAAAATCGTCTCAAGATGTTAAGAAGTTTGTGGTGTACCAGTTTTATCGTGAGAAGAACCATATATGCACCTCTTATGATTCCCTGCATGTGGGCCAGCTAACTCTCCGGACTCTTGCTATAACGTCTGGTCCCCGCCTCATTTTTTCCCTTCATACCGTCCCAAGTCCAAAGACACACACCTACAATGTCAGCCATTTATATCAATGTTCATAAGCGTCAACGACTAGGCCACTGATCTCTATGACGATGGATGAGGTGCGGAAGTCTTGGTGGGGAAATGGACTACAACTGGCTGACACATTGCAAGTCAGACATGTGCAGCGTGGGGTTGCAAGATTATCTCATGCTTGGAGGACAAATTCTATCTCCATCGCCAAAGGGAAAGGAGCTCTCATACTCTCAGACGAGTCAACAATAGAGGGTCGCCAACCCCGTATACTTGGCATGCGGAGACGCAACTTTTACATCAATCTCACCATCATCTCGATACTACTCTTCTCTTTCCTCGGTATTGGAATTGTTCTAGGAGTAAACAAATATAATAGCGAAACGACATCCTCAGCTTCATTTGCTGGTCTCACGGCATCGTCCTACAATTCCACACAGGCGAATGTGCAGATTTTCTATCAGGATCCAAAGACCAACGCCTTCGAATACCGGATTTCGACAAATGGTTCATCATACTCAGCAGCTCAGCAGCTTCGGCTTGGGAAATCAGCAAAAGAAAATGTTTCTATGGCAGCTACCAGCTATGAAAGTCAGGATTTCATTTTCCATCAATTATTCTATGTCATGGGCAAGCAAATCTCCCTTGTGAACATCTCGTGTTCCTCAACAGCACCAGCGAACTGTTCCACGATTACGGAAGAAACCATAACGACCGGATCCACTCATCCTGTCGCAGGTAACTCGACCATAGCCGCTGTTTACACTGGCGATGGAAGCTGGCATGTCTTCTACCACAGCGATCAATACCATCTGAGCGAAATCGTAAGCACGAATGGGACGTGGGATAGTGAGGGAATCATGATTGGAAATAAAGCTGTGCCGGGCAGTGGTATTGCGGCGGTTGCTATCAGCACAGATGTCATTGAAGTTTTATACATGGACGAGACAAGCAGCAGCATATTTGCAGTGGAGAGTATGAACGGACAGTGGTTTTCACGCAAGTCACTCTCACTTCCCTTGTATCCCACAACTGACTCAAAATAGCATCTCCCATCACAACAACTTCTCCCGCGGAGCTCCTACCATCATCGTCATTAGCTGTATCATACACAAGCACCTCTGACAATCTACATGCGTACTACACCGGCTCGGATGACCAAATATATAAGTTCGTTGCGACAAATGCCTCTTCGAGCCAGTTCCCAGCTGCCGCTTCATCGGATACCAGCGGCAGAAGTGAGATAGGATGGACCAATACCCCGGAAAGCAACGAAACGTGGGTGCTGAACCAGGGGCCTGGTGCTCCCGTAGCCAGTATAGGGTGGTTGGACCAGGTTATGTTCTTTCAGATGAGTGGAGGGAAATTAATTCAGAGTTCTTTGAAAGCTACCGGTGTAGCATGGGATATTTCAGTAATAGATTAGGACGATGTAATTCTGCTCTAGGAGGTATGAGCTGTATCATATTTGATTGGGATGCAGCTAGACGGAGTTAGGGAGTTTTGGGGCATGTATTGCCAGGTTTTGTCACAGAATTGATTTGAATCCCAGTAGGGCTATGAGTATCATCACGTTCAGTTCCATATCTCTCGGCCTTAATGATTGTAATTCTGATCTCGGTGATCTAACTCCACGTGATGACCAGGGGTGTTGCTGTCCGGTCGCGTACCCGAAAAAGGAAGATCAACTGTGGGTCAAGTGGAATCGGCAGCATTGGCACTGAGACTTCTTGAACCTACAATCTGCGACTTCATTCCTCACTCCTTAAAACCATTCTCACGAAATCTGCGAATCTCCTCAACGATTCATCTCGATCCCACGAACCCTGTAAAACCGAATCCGATTCTCCCTCCCTGGACTGATCGATCGACGATATCTGCAGACCCCAGCAGGGTGACAATTTCAGGGGCACTCTGCAGGAACCACCAAACGGGCAAAATTGCTACGCCGCATCCGAATTCAAGCCCATCGCCGGCATCATCGATCAATTAAATTCTGCAGCAAAAAGGGAGCCGATTTACGAGCCGTTGACACCGAGCTGGAATTCCCAATCTGGCATCTGAATAAAGGCTACCAAAGCATTGATCCCCGTTCGGACCCTACGCACGCCTCGTCCCTCCTTCCCGCACACGATGCGACTGAACATCGCGAATCCCAGCTGTCTCTTGACAAGCCTGCTACTGCTTTGCACGCATGTCCTTGCAGCTGCTGAACCGGAAGCGATGCCCGAACCTGATCCTCAGGTCGCGGCTGGAGGAGGAGTAGCTGCGACGACCTTGGGAGCTTCGCAAATGCCGGCCTCAACGTACGTAGGGAGCTTGTTCACAACTGCTGGCGTCACAAGCGCGGTGTGGAAGGAGATTACAATCACCTTTGCGACAACTGCGTTAGGGACTTGGGCTTTGGGTGCTACACCTGGGGTGGGCAGTATTGGACTTGGTACGATTCAAGGGACTGTAGGGAAGGTGAGTTCGAAGACGAAGAGAGCTGAGCCGACGCCGGAAGCTGCTGCATGAGAGATTGAAGCTTTGCAGCCTTCACGTGGACACGATGGGATGGATGAGATAATGAATGAGACGACAGCAGCTTGTGGTTGGCCTGTACAGTACGGATATCTATCTTCCTTTGCATTTCGGAGTGCGGGAGCGGCATTAGCATATTTGGATTCTCCAAGGGGTACCAAGAGCGGGCAAGTTTTGTGGCTTTGCTCATTTGAAGCTCTCTTGCGCAATGGTGTTGAGCGAAAGTCGGGATACCATTAGACTACGAAGGGTATATTACATTATTACTGCTTTTGGCGTTTCGAGGCGTCCGGGGGTATGATAGACGTATTTTGTACATAAGAGGAACATGTTAGAATCCTCATCAGGGTTTCCCTTGGATGGTACGCGTTTCATTTTCCAGCCCGTCGTCGTTCACCGAGAGGATCAGACAACCTTTTCCGATACGTCCGTAAATCTTCCCCCATCCCGCGTGCGGTATGTTTCTGCAAGGCAGATCTGCATGAGAGACGTACCGTGCCCACCTTCCTAATTTTCAATATAGTTCCGGCCGTATTGAATGTCTCCAAAGCGGTGGTGGCTCACAAGGCTGGAAGAATCTCCGGCTGTTATACCCTAACCATGTATTTTCCCGGCAATGGGTTTGCTCCCTGTTAAACATCAAGTCGAGAATTGACAAGGTACTCACGTACAAACCTTAGGCCGTCTGCGGCAAGTTACACGGTGATTGCTGTTGATGGGTGATTCTAAGTACAGTTTCCAAATCCAGCCCGTAGACTTGGTGACCCCCAAGCTCCCCTTCCTTCCTCGCTTCCATATTGTTACCCCCTCAGATCTTCGGCATCAGATGCGTCTCTTCATATCTGAGCATGCTTTCATAGCAAGATCTCGCGACGACAGGCCTATGGCCTTTGAGAATCCTTCGGATATCCGACTTAACTCCGCATCCGGTATGGATGTCACTAAACAGGCCACTCATGCTTTCAAAAACGCACCATAATAAGCATCCAACCACCGAATGGCCTCATCCCCCGCCCCGGCCTGAGTAGCCTTCCACCCTCCGATACTGCCCACATACCCATCTGGTCTGACGTTCACAATCGCCACTTCGCCGTCGCCCAAACCGCCCAGCCACTTCTCGGTACAGCTCGGCATATGCATCATGTTATCCAGGTAAAACGTCCACCTGCTATCCCGCAGCGCCTTGGGCAGATCTGAGATCTCCACGCGCGATTTCGCCATCGTGGTGACCATGGCATACGTGAAGAGCTTGGAGACAGGCGTGTACCTCTCTGGCTGGAAGAAGGCGTCGAGATCTGTTGTGGGGGTCGCGAGATCCGAGTATGAGGTTGCGGCGACGGCAGAGGCGCGGCCCATTATTGTTTTGGAGGATGTGACTGCTTCACAAACTTGCGTCAAGAACTGAGCGGTCTTCTTCACATTGAGCGTGAAGAAGAAGACGCGGAACTGGCCTAGCATTGGGATGTCGAGCTGTAGATCCACGGGATTGGCATCGATATACCTCGTTACCTTTGCGGGGAACAGGAGCGCACCGGCTTTCAAACCACCACGATAGCTCTTCTCTGGGAGATTGAGACAGTTCGCTGCGTACTCAGCTCCCACGCCTGAGATGAACCGGATGTTCTTTGCGAAGTTCTCGGCAAGGAGCTTGGGGTCGTTGGCGGCGAAGGCGTTGGCATGTGCATAGTCAAAGTCGATCAAGTCCTTTGCGATTTTACGACGCTCTTGCTGGTAAGTTTCTAGAAGGGAGGGGAGGGCGAGGTTGCGAATGGTGAGGTTCAGTTTCCAGGAGAGGTTGAAGGCGTCGTGCATGCTGACATTCATTCCTTGGGCGGCTTTTGGGGAGTGAGAATGTGCGGCCTGATGGTGGGTTAGCTGTGAATCTAATGGGGAGAAGCTGAGAGACGCACGTCGCCTGCGATGAACACTTTCTCGGCGTCTGAGAACTGGTTGGCGACTCTTTGGCCAACTTTGTATATTCCGAACCATTCTGCCAAGCGTCAGTATGACCTCTTCCAGATTTCTAGAGTAGTACTAACCGACTGTCTTCCATGATAGCGTAAACGGCTTCATGATCTCCTTTGCTCTGCTCATGACAAACTCCTCAGTTGCTGACTCGGAACTTATCGGTGCAGTTCCAGGATGAAGCTCGATATATAGTCGAGTCATATTCTTCTCTCTGGGGATACAAAGAATGGAGCCGGCAGTTTCTGATCCAATGACTGCCTTACTCCAGAGATCGGGGAAGTCTGTTTCGAGGACACCGTCCAAGACGCCCCAATGCTGGTGACTTGTCTCGCCATCAAACTCGGAACCCAACATCGATTTCCTCACCCTCGAGTGCGCACCATCACATCCAACCATGAACTGTGAGCTCAGAGTCTTACTACCGCCGGTTTTCAAGTCGTTACACTCAATTTCCACGCCAGACTTAGTGAGTGAGTAGTTTGTGAATGGGGTACTGCGTGTCACTTCGACGCCTCTACAGCGAAGGTCCTCAAGGAATACATCCTCAACCATACCTTGATGGACGAGTAGGATGAAGGGTTCCATTACATCAACTACCCCGGGAGGATAGTGGACTTCCCGCCCTATCCTCTGTAACGGGGATGAGGCTGATGCGCTCTGTCGTTCAGTTAGCAACTTGTTATATCTTGGCGCTTAGTGATGCAAAGAGAATGATTACTGACCCAAAAGCAAATGTCGTATATTTTGGCTCCTCTTTGTAACAACGGGCCAGCTAGGCCAAGTTGCTTGAAGGTCTCGATGGTCTTTGGTTGAAGCCCATCCGCTCTTCCTGTGGACGTTTTGTCCGCCCTATCATCAACAATAGTTGTCTTGATGCCGTATCGCACCAAGTTGGAACTAGCACGTTCAGTCGATATCCAATATCTCACAGCCCTTTCTTCAAACTTACGCAAGCATCAGACCAGCAGGACCAGCTCCAACAATAGTCACGTGACTGTGATTTTGGGCTTCCCCATTTGTGATTTCCATACTCCCGTTTGAGTTGTCCACATGGACAAACCCTTCGTTATCCATTCCAGGTGACATTGGTACAAACAATAGGTCTACTGAGGGAGCAAAAATCGAATATCAAGAGTTGTCACAAAAATAGGTACCTACGGAACATAACTTCTTTCATCCAGCTTTTGAGGCGTGCATGATTCGCATCCAAGCCCAACGCGGTGAGACGAGAGAGTGCGGACATCAGGCCAGCGGGCGTCAGAAAGTGGAGGTTGTGGTGCGATGATGTCGAAATTATGGACTGACTTCAAGGATGGGGTTCTAGAGGCCGGGTTATCTGATGCAGGCTCGGCAGGACCGGGGTTGTTGTTGGATGATCCAAATGGTGAGATTTTTGGTGCGTGTCGTTCCAATCCTAGCCTGAAGGAGCGAAGGCAAGATGCCTGTTTTGCGAGCGTCGGAGGAGCCCGGAGATACGGCGGCATTGCGGTTGGACATCACATCATGCCCGTCGGGGGATCAGATGATCTGAGCTGACTTTGGTTAAGGTATTGGCTGATGATTACTGATCGCCCTCGCTTGGGGGAGCTCTTTACCCTTTCCCCCCTTTCCCCCTTTCGGAGGCGAGTCGGGTTCCGCTGGATGCACTGGATGGCAGGCAGTTTGCCTTTCGTCTGGACGAGCATACGTGCCTTTTAAATGCGATGGTGCAGTATCGAGAATCTGAATACACCTGCGCGGCTAACAACAATATCGAAAATCTACTGCTGAAAGGACGAGATAGCCTGGAAGATACCATCGCGATAAGCTCAAGCTCGAACTCTCTGCGGTTGGTATTCTCTAGATTGTCACAGTTTCATCCACTGATGTCCTCTTTGGTACATGCGTGCGTTGCCTCTCCTTGCCCGATGCCTACCATCGCGATTTGTGTGGCTCCTTCCCCACACGTTCTCACATCAGTCGCACCTTCCCCTCCTTCTGCTCGTTTGTCCTTGCCCTGGCGCAGAAATTCCCAAGCCCAATTTTTCTTTTTCTTTTGATTCTCTCTTCAACCTTCACATCCAACTCGATCCAGGCTCTCGCTTCTCAGTTACGCTCCCGTTGCACACAAGTCCCTCAGTACGTTTACAGAGGCCTCGAGCGCTCATGCCCCTTTCCCTTAAGCAAGTGAGAACCCGCGGAAGGGTAGACGCTTGTGGGACGGCTGTCTCCGGACTCTAACGTGGATACTCCGTGTCGCCTTTCCCGAGTATTCTGTCTTGCTGTAGATTTCCCGGCGAGGATTTGGTGTGTGAAGAGCTCCTTTGGACGGTCATGCAAGTTATAAAACGGGGGCAAGCGGGGAAGATGTAAGTGATTGATTCTGGATCGGCTCTAAGGAGGCACGTGGCGCTAATTTGTGGCAGAAAATGGTCACGAGAATCTTGCAATGAGAGATGTCACTTTGGGACGAAGAAGAGGTAAATAGCGTTGAACCTAGCGAGCCAATGTGATTCTTACCACTTCGTAACACCGCCATCGATACAAAGATCCTGCCCAGTCATGTAGGAACTTGCATCGCTAGCCAAGAATACACAACCACCCCGAATGTCCTCAGGCTCCGCGACTCTGCCATTCATGATCTCGTCCTTCCAACTCTCAAGCAAGTCTGGGAACTACAAAAGATCAGCTTAATACTTTGCCATGTTTGAGTCGACTCACAGGAGCAGTCATCTCTGTCCGAACGTAGCCTGGCGAAATGGTGTTTACTCTGATACCCTAGGAGTCTTGTCAAATCTACGCTTCTCAAGCGCGTTAATATCTACTCACATATTGATTCAATTCGGCAGCAATCGCAGGACACATTGCTCTGACCGCACCCTTTGTTCCACAATAAGCGCTACTCTTCTGGCTCCTTATAGCCATGTAACTAGCAATGCTGGCAACGAGGATGATGCTCCCTTTTTTCGTCCCGTTAGAAATCATCTGCTTGGCAGCCAGCTGAGCAGTGTGATAAACTCCAACCACATTAACACCAATAAGCTTTTGGTGCTCTGCGAAAGACGTCTCCAAGAAGCTGACGTTCCGGTTAATGCCTGCACATGGAACACAGATATCTAGCTTTCCTCCGAAATCTTTGGAGAAGTCGGAGAAGCCTTTCTCAAGACTTTCTATGCTACTGACATCGACACTAGAAGCTCTTAATCAGTTTGGAAATCACATGATTACAAGAAGACCTACGTATAGTGCTTAGTCTTGACCCCAAATCTTTTCTCAATCGTAAAAAATGCTTCTACTGGAGGGATGCAATCGAAGATTGCAACGTCTGCACCGGCTTCGGCCAGGCCTTCAGCAAATGCCAATCCACATCCTCGAGCCCCTCCTGTCACCAAAGCTGTTCGCCCTTTGAGTGAGAACTACTCCCACGTTAGAACGTGTGTCTGTTTTACCGATGCTTGAAAGATGCTTCACTCACTCGGTCCATCATTTTGCAAGTTGATTTTATTGTGGTAACAGAAGTTTGGAGCCTGTCCTCGCAACCAGAAGTTGGGAGTGGCACCTCTGCTGTCACGTGCGCACTTCGCACTCCATTTCTGTGCGAAGCTTCGAAGCCATCTTGCCAGTCAAGCGTCGGCGATATAGCTTGGTAGCGTCAAGTTAAATTTACTCCAATCAATCAACCTCTTTTTGCCACTATTCTGCATCTACCCGCATTCTCTTATCACGACTCTGCAAATCCACCCCCATTCTTCCACTTTTGTTCCAACGGCGAGTCAGAAGTGTACACAAATCCATCACTTGATCTCCCCGACGGATGTGTCTTCTGATTTCAAGATAGGGGAGATACAGTTATCCTGCGATGGTTATCCACAGCCAATGGCTGCGCACTGTCAGCATATACCTGGTTGACGTCTATGGCGGGGTAGTTTTCTGTGAAGATATCTGGAAGGTGACCAGGTACCTAGAAATATAGGATCACTCTATCATCTTAACTAAAGAAGCTTCCAGCCAATATGTCTTCATACCAGATTCCAGTGAGGCAGAGGATTGTAAGGGGAGATGATAGCAGGTTGAAGGTAGACATTCCAACCCCACTTCCACTTCCTCTAAATATCACATGACAACAACTGACTGCGAAAGGTCATCGTCGTCGGTGCAGGTCTTGGAGGCTTAGGAGCAGCCATTTCAATACTCCTCGCAGGTCATGATGTCGAAGTTCTCGAGTCTGCCTCTGAGATTGCCGAGGTACTATCCTATTCTACAGATCTCGATCCGTGTGTTGGCTACTAACAAAGCTATAGGTGGGAGCTGGCATCCAAATCCTCCCAAACAGCAGTCGCGTGCTCCAAAGTTGGGGTATGAAAGAAGCTCTGGATCTCTACGCTACTAAGCCGAAGCAATTGAATATGATTGGGTGGAAAGGAAACATCATCTCATCTATGGATTTTCATGCTTCGGCTGCAAAGTATCCAGGAACCTTCTATTGGGATTTCCACAGAGCGAACCTCCACAAGTGTCTCCTTGACCGCGCAGTTGAGCTCGGAGCGGTCGTGAAATGCAATTCCCGAGTTGCAAACGTACGAGTTGACCAGAGCGGGCTTGCGGCAACTGTTATCCTGCACGACGGCTCAGAGTTGAACGCTGATCTTGTGGTTGGTGCAGATGGCATTAACAGCAAGCTACGCGAGATTTTGCTCGGACACGAAGACCCTCCAACTCCCACAGGAGATCTCGCCTATCGACTTCTCCTCTCCACATCTCAGATTCTCAAAGATCCCTCTCTAGCATCACTTGTGACAGATCCGCAAGTAAACTACTGGCTAGGTCCTGATGCACACGCAGTGAATTACGTATTAAAAGGGGGAGAACTATTCAACATGGTACTTTTAGTTCCAGATGATATGCCAGCCGGAGCTAGCACATTGGAAGGTAATGTAGAGGAGATGCGGGCTTTGTACAAGGATTGGGATCCACGAATTCCAAAGCTGTTGGGAATGTGTGAGAGTGTGTATAAGTGGCGACTTTGTATTAGAGAGGGAATGGAGAATTGGAGTCATGAATCGGGTGCTTGGACGATGCTGGGGATGCGGTGCATGCTACCCTTCCATATCTTGCTTCAGGGTTCGTCTTTCTTTCGCCATCCCTCTTTCATTTTAGTGCTAACAAGACAATTCGAACAGAGCAGGCATGTCGCTCGAAGATGGTGCAGTTTTAGGTGAATGTCTCTCACGCATCTCATCAAAGAGTGCCACAGACAAGAAACTCGCGTTGAAGGTGTATGAGCAATGCCGAAAAGCACGGACGGAAATGGTGGTCCAGCGTGGCAATCTCCAGCAGTACCTTTATCATCTCCATGATGGGCCGGAACAAGAGGAGCGAGATCGCAAGATGAGGATGGTTCCTACGCCTAAAGGGGAGGCGTTGGCTTGGAGAGACCCAGAATTGGCGCCGCGGCTGCTGGGTTATGATCATGTGTTAGATGTGAGTTTATTTTCTAAGCCGAAATTGATGGCGTAAGATATTGGAATATATACTGACTTCAAAAGGTGGATAGAAATTGGCCTAGGAGTGAAGGGAGAGGGGAGTCGAGATTGTGAACTGGGCTTTACACTGGGTTACTTATTGGATGAGAGACAGTCTTGGAAAAGGAAGTTATGGTTATTGAGTGCTAGCTTAATGGCTTGATACAAAAACTCGTTGGTCATAAATCGTATTACTTCTAGCAGACTTCTAATATCAACACACACATATTCAAGCAATCCTCCCCTTTCCCGCCAGCCCTTTCAAGACAATCATACCCTCCTGAACCACCGCCCATCGGATACTGCTCAAGTGCTTCGCCATAATTCTGGGCAAATCGGCTGTACGGTACTTTCCCGCCACCTTCCACAAATCCTCGAGATTCGATCTCGTCATTGCACTCACTAGTGCGTTCATCTCAGCTCGAGCATCCCAATCGCTATCATCCTCATTATCACTTCCAATTCCGTCTTCTGGGCACTCTGCAATCTTGCTACACGTCTGGAAAGCCCAGCAAGTGAGCGTTGCCAGGTATAGGCACCACGGGTAATGGAACGCATCGCCAGCATCCCAATTTTTCAGCTTGCGGATCCCATCACGCAGGATGAGCGCGGCGTGGGAGCCTGCTTTTGCAGCCGAAATGGAGGCCGGCTGAGCCCAGCGCTCAATGCGCGTCCGGGAGCGGTCGCGATCCGTATTCGTGACAGCGCGCCCGATGATGTGCGCAGCGCCTGCGTAGATCTGAAGGTCGTTGATTTCAACTTGCAGAAGGATGTGTGCAGCGTGGTAGATGGAGAGAGTACTGATTGTAAAGCGTTGGAAAGTCTGCTTCTCTTCTTCGAGGGATGGATCTGAGAGCGCGTGGAGCGCTTCCTTCGTGAAAGTATCGAAATCACCTTTCCAGGCGTCATAGGAGCGTCCGACTCGTGACTGCCAAGGTTCGTCTTTACTGAGTTGTGAGAGACCTGGGTACTTGTTAGTCTTGTACGTACAAAGTTGTCTCCGTTGCACGAGCTATTACTTGCCTAAAGATGTTTGGTCTCTGCGGTTAAGATCCCATGCCACGGACATGAGACCGTGGAGCATCAGGACTCTAGAAAGTGCATTCAAAGGTCTGGCTATGCTTTCTGCTCGTGGGTTGATGTATGTTTTCAGAACAGCAAGATATTGAGGCTGTGGCTGCTCGATTGAGTTGACAGCGCACCAGTCTTCTGCTGTCTGGGCATCCCACAAAGCTTCATTCCAGGGGAGAGTGAGTTTCAATTCTGCAGCGTTCATACAGAGGGACTGTGAAAAGAGGACTGCGTGTTGGGTATCCCACATAAAGCAAAGTAATGAAAGTCTTCATATTCAGTTAGCCTGGCTTGGGATGAATACAGGAGATGGAGTGAGTATACCTTCGCTTTTGTTCTGCTTCTACCTCTGCTTTCCAACGTCGGTCGACATTAACAGCCTCACTGGAGTCGAATATTTGACATCTAGCAGACTGGCAATCGCTTCTTCTGATCAAGCTATTTGTATTATGTTAGTATACGTTATTCAGGAGAAGAAAATATGTCATTTACTTGATCAGCAGGCCATGGAAGAGATGTGACATATCATGTTGTAGTTGTCCTGCTCTAGACTTGCCGAAACACTCAACCAACAAGATCGTTTGGAGCATCCATAACGTTGGCCGAGTACTGAATGCGCCATTGGCAAATATCTGTGCTCGCATCGAATCATGGATACAAATAGCAAAGAGATGCGACTCTTTGTCATCGTAAGTTGCGCCGAGTAGTAATACTGATATTAGTAGCAATGGATCAATGTTTGCTGGATTGAAGGTAGGAGCATGAAGAAGTGGATACGAGACGTTGAATCTTGTGAAGTATAGATCACAGTACTTTTGCAGGATATCGAGACTGAGCAAAGGATGGTCTGTGGAAATGTGGCTTCCTTCAGTATCTTTGGGTTGAGCGCAAGCAATAAAATTCAACACTCCCAATCTAGCGTTCTCGTCCACTACAGGAAGTTTCGTGACACGAGGTTGTCGACTAACCGAATCTCGGCTGTAGCTTGACATTGTTGGCGTTGGTAGACTTGGACTACGGGGAATGTAACTCCTGATTGCGGGTGCGGGTTCATTGGAATATCCGAGTGCAGCTGCCATATTCATCTCAGCCGCTTGGGACATTGCTAGAATCTGGTTTGCAGCAGATGTTTCAGGCGTCGGAGCCTCTTGGGTGTAAGATCCAGAGGAGTAGTCAGAAGTTGCTCTTGTGTCCTTAAACGCAGCGCCGGGGTAATCGAATCTGCGACCATGCTGACTGTACTCCCCAGATGCATCAGACACACTCAGACCTCTTGAAGAAGAGCTGGGCGTAGGGTGACTTAATGGCGCGAGCATACTTCCCAGACCTGGAAGTTTGGCTTGTCCAGTTGGATTGATTCCATCATATCCCGAAGCTGGCCAGCTTTCACTTCCAAACAGCCAGTTGTAGTAATTCATTGTTGTGAATGGCATATTAAAGGAGCTTGCGGTATCTGGGGCAAAGAGATCATTGTACAAGACGTCTGAGCTGCTGCTCTCGGAAGGTTGAGTGCCCCAAGATGCATTGCAAAGAAAATCAAACGACTCGACTGGGGGTGCTTGGCTTGACAATGCAGTCTCATCAATCGCAGATGGCATTGGCCATATTTCATCTGTCGAGACGGACGTATGAGGCATCTGTGAGTGGTCCATTCCATCCTCGTCTATCTGGGGCTGGTCTTTTAGTGACTTCGGCGGGGAAAGCGGCTCGTTTCCTGGATGAGGGTCGCTCTTTGTGCCATTGGGGTCAAACGGTCTCATGTGACCTTTCTTGAGGGAGGTTGTAGAGTTTGTTCTCTTCTTTTCATGCTCTGGTCGTCTCTTGGCCACCACGGTCCCGGTCGAGTCTCGCCATAACCTCTTCCTCGTCTGCAACCTACCCAAACCTTCTCCTCCAGCTTCTTCATCTTTCTCCTTGTGACGTAGCATATGCCTATCTATTCATAGATGAGTATTTCTCGTATTCTGCCAAGAATTGCAAGCTCACCGAGGAGGTCGCCTCTCTTGAACACAGCACTACATCTCAGGCACGTGTTGTTGGCCCTCGTTTCGTCATGATTCAGCGCATGACGGTGAAGATGCTCCGCTCTGGAGAAAGACTTGGTGCACGTTCCATAAGTGCAGCGAAACTCCTTGAATGGGGAAGAGATGGGCGCGGTTGGGGACGTGGGAGATGCACTTGTGTCGGCCATTAGGAGGTGAGGAGTGTAGCGATTTCATAAGTGGTGATGTTGTGTTATTATTAAAGGGATTGAGTTATCAAGAGTGGGGATGGATGGGGAAGTTATCGTTGTGTCTCTTATCAGGACCCACTGATATCGGATCCAAGGCGAAAGGGGTGCCGACAGGTGGGTGCTCAAGTATGCGCTATATAACCTAAGCACGTATATTTTGGCATGGACCCTAGTGTTCCCTCCCGCCTCCGCAACAACTTATGCAACCTCACTATCGCTTTCCGTCACCACCTCGTCTACTTCGTCGCCGCAGCAAGTGCTAGTCAGAGACTTTCTTCACAATTGCCTGTTGCCCGAAGCATCATGCGAAGATGGAGATCAAGAAGGTACTCCACTGGGCTCAGCACATGAAGTGATAATCTGTAAATTTTCACCGAGTCTCCCTAGCAGTCGTGATTGATTCGTGATACTGTGTTTTATATCCGAGTTCCTGCTCTTGCGCCAGTATCTCCTAGAAGTTATTTGCTACGAAGATTTCGTAGCGGTGCTTTCGCAGCAATAAGTCTTCTTGCAGAAGCAAATATTGCGTCCTGTAGGAGCCAGAAATGACCGCCTATCCTCGCTTGTCAAAGCGTGGATTGCACCCTCGAGAAGGGAATTATCGTCTTCATCTTTAATACCAAGCAATGGACGTTCTCGCAGGAGTTCTGTGCCTCTGGCATGTCTCTATTTCCAAACGTTTCAAGCCCCCTACCTGGAGAATGTTTGATTTTGGATAGCGGTCCCGAAGAGTAATCTAATTCATCTAAAAGTTCAGCTTCATTACTACCAATACTGACGTAGATATGTACAAGATAAATCGCCGCCAGCCAGATCGGGAGCTACCGTGCTGAAATCTTTGTTGCTCAAAATGCTTTGAAACTTCCTCTTCTTCATCGATATTGGCTTGAAATCTTCTAGAGTTTCGTTCTCCTCGAAATATTTGCATGCAGCATTGGCCTGCGCAGCCTCCTTCTTGCGCTTGTTCTTTGCAGTCTCAGCTGCTGGTATTAAACCGATCTGATTCAGTTCGACGATCTAAAGAACAGCGGAGTCATTGGTAGGTGGCATAGAACCTGGCTTCTGGGCTCTTGGCGGTACTTGTTGTGGAAGGTATAGAGATCTTCGGTTGCCTTAGATCGAAAGCTTCGTGTTTCCTGCTAGTCCTTGATTATCAGTCAATACTTCTATACGAGGAAAGCTGAGAGCGAGCTATAACACGAAACCGTGAATGCTAGATCAATTGTATTCGTGGATCAAAGTAGTAATAACAGGTTGAGTATGTTTGAACCCATCAAACAAGTGGGAAAGGCGTCGAAAGGGGGGGTTTAAGCGACGTGCTCGTTCACTCTCTTGACTCTTTCGGAATTCGTCTCCAACAAGTCAACCAACACAGAACAGAGCTCAAATCCTCGTAGAATTGTCCCGAGAATAATTGCAGCATGAAATTGAAACATTGCATCCAACTATCTACAGCTGCATGTAAACATAATTCCACTGGCTTGACCCAATTTCAATAAATTTGTATCCATCTAACCACATCCAAACCTGTTATCAAACCTCTCCAGAATATCCCGGACCCAAAAAGAGAAACAGAAGCCCCCAATCACTTGAATTCGAGAACCTCAACTCACCGCAGCCTCCATGACTATCTCCACCGTGCCCAACCAGACCATACTAGATCCCAGCAGCTAACAAACCAAGCAGACCTACCTTTATTAACCCAGTTAGCACAAACTCTCCCACCAGCAGGCGTCAAGAACGAGTTCTCTTGATCAGGTCAAACTGGTAGAGGTGGAAAGGGGATGCATCTACCACCAAATCCAAATCTTAGAATCCGCCCTAGTCGATCGAACGACCAGTACTCGACACGCCATGACGACGATGCGCCACTTCGCGACTTGAAAAATCCCACCAGGGATTTTGTTAAGGGACCTCAGGGTCCTGGAGTTTTTGCCATTTTCCCCCTATCTTTTTTGTTTATTTTTTTGACGGTTTTTATAGCATCTTCCGCTTTTTAACGCTCTTTTTTGAACCCTCTGCGGGAGAATAGGTTCGGCCGAACTCGACGCGACTAGCACATAGACGAGCTACAGGCTTACTAAAGTACCTTACCTTAAAGTGAAGTTGTGTATTTTAAATTACACTATGGGTTAAGTAAGGACGAAGTCATCGCCTCCGTCATTTATTGCTTGCGTCGGGTTCTTGTTTGGGCTCGGTGTGCCTGTTTCCATTTCCCTTCACTTTCGTTACATTACTCAAAGGACGTTTCCAATACGGCCCGTTAGCATTTGGTAGAAGGAAGAGCCAAAAGATTTTCAAGATATTTGATAGCAAGATATAGCCAAAGCTCTATATTAATTGACCTGCACCAGCAACTCAAGAATTCTCTCATCCCTTTTCCGAAGAAAGTTACAACCGAAACATTCCACTGGATACCTTCACGTATACATACCCCTTCCCTCACACATAGAAAGGACCCACTCACATCTTAACTCCCAACACAGCCAATCGTCCCACATTCTCCTCCCATCCAACAACCAGATGTATCCTCATCCACATCATCCTCTGCTCAAACCATCTTGCTTCCTCCACTTTCATCCCAGCAATCTCCTCCACACTTCGCCCAAACAGCTGCTCCCATGCCTTTGTGGTCCAAACTAGTTTCCCCTGCGTAATACAACCCGTTTCGTCTGATAGTGTACCAATTATACGTGTGTTGAGGGAAAGCTGAAGGGGTGCATTGCAATTGCGGCAGGCGCTCCTCGGTGCATTAGAGAAAAGCGGGACGCCGCAGCTATTAGAGTATCTTAGTAGGAGAAGAAAGTGAGAGAAGAGAGGACACACACCAATCTGCGCACATAAGCATATTACGCCTATGCAGGGAGACGAGGGACATGTCCATGATCGTAACGTTGATATATCCCGTCAGTATTTGCTTTGGATCTGCTCGCACCCTTGCCCCAAGAACACTTAGCATTGTCACCTCTGTGCTACAGAGAGAAACTCACCACCTATCCAACTCAGCCAATGTAAACAATATCCTCACCACCCCATTTGCCACAGCGTTTATATCCCACACGTCTTCAGGCACTTCCAGAACCAGACTGTCCTTTCTCGTGAGCCCCGCCGCATACCTCCTGAGCCACTCAGCATCCGGGAACTGCGGCTCAACATCAATCATGCTACCATACTGCACAGAAACACATCCCTTATTCCCATATCCCAGTTTGTAACACGGGCTGCTTACTAGCAGAACCGTAACACTCGTTCTCCACTCCCGCGCCGAATCAATCAATTCGTTCCACAGCGTCATACGCACCTCTGCCGTATCGTCAAAGACTATGATATCAACCAACTCACACTCATTCCCTTTTTTTGTTGTGAGCTTTTTGGTCGCTCCAATGCCCTTGACACACACAAGGAGCTTGACATCCTTAACCCCGTCGTGCCCACCTTTGAGCCAGGTGTCGACTGTCATAAGACCGGGTAGACCTGTATCTTTGCGGTAATCGAGAGGGAGGCGGCATATACTTTCAGTGGCAGCGCTGGTGTGGATCATGACATGGTCTGAAGTAACGCGGCCAGGAAACATATTTGCGTTGATGTTAACGTTCGTGATGGCACCCGCTTCGCTCTTTGTGTTGTCTGCAATAAACACAGTCCAGAAGGTTAGTAACTGGCCCAGTTTGAGCGTGTACGGCTTCTGCGCGAAGTACAGCTTGATCTACAGCCAGATGAGATCAGCAGCAGTTCTCTCCTACTCCAACGCCAACAAACACAAATACACCAAAAGCACTCACAGAAATAGCACCGCCATCATCCTTCACGATCAAGTAATGCCAGCCTGTCGCCTTCGGCTGCTTAGGAGTACTCCCAAACCGCGTACTGAGATTTACGATCCGACCGACAAATGTCACCGCTCGCGGACCAGGGACTAGCTGCTCGATATTCAATTCCTCGTACTCGCGCTCGGGATTCCATTGGCGACTCAGCGGGTCTGCCGCACTAGAAATCTCCTCTTCAGTGAATCCGTCGCCAGCTTTGGTAGGTGAGGCAGCTGCTGGATGAGACGAGGTCGACAATTCTGGACGGAAGAAGGATTGGACAGAGGGGTATGAGGGACTACCATCTGGTGATGGCTTCATCGCGGTGGCAGAATTTGAGGTGAATGAGTACCGGTATAGAAAAGGGATTGCAGTCGATAGGTTACTGGATCATTGAATAATATGAAGTCAAAAGGTATAGGTAGGTAACGTAAAGTAAGGTACCTTACCTGACCTTAATGAAGCTCAGTTTGGCAGGTTCGCTTACTACAAGAGTAGCAGCAACAACAGCAGCACCATCACCTTCAAGTTCAAGCAAAACTACCAACGAAGTAAGACGAAACGGCACGATAGTTTTCCAGAGGCACAAATGCGCCTCTGTAGTATTTGTATTCTATTCTAATGATTGAAAACATGGCACTTATCGCCATGTGGTAGAATAATAAGAGCGCACAATTTCAAATTCGCATCGGTCCAGGTCATTCAATCAAAGCCAAGCAATTCCAATTCATCCATTCCATTGAAGCACAAACAACCAGCTCAGAAGAGAGTCAATCCATGAATCTAGAACAACTTGTGCTCCAAAGTCATGTCGTTCTCTGGCTCGAGACCGACACAAGCACGGAAGATATTGATCAAAGCGCTTCGCTGCTTAGCAAGAGCGTTAATGACAGGTGTTCCTGGAGGTGTCAAGGGAGCCTTGAGCATGAAGCTGAGAATGCTGAGCACGCTGTGGAAGTTCTTGAACTCCTTGGTGGCGGAGCCATCGGTAGATGAAGCCTTCCACTGGATACGAGTCATCATTTCAGCGACCAAAACCAGATCGATGATCAATGGGGAAGCAAGGAGGGAATCCTCGCAAACGTTGAAAAGACTGATACGTTAGCATAAAGAAAAGAAAAAATGGTGCGGAAATCTTACGAAATGGTTTGGTGACCGCCCATGAAAATCTCAGCATAGTATTCATCCAAAGCACGCTTGTTGTCACCAACGGCCGGCATGTACTTGATCACAACAGTGTGATCTGGGTGCTCGCCTGGCTTGTACAGAACGGTGTTGGCCTCAACCATGTCATCAACAACGTTGGACTTGGAAATCTCCTTGGAGCGGAACTGCTTTTGAGAGCTCAAGTTCTTTCCATCGTTGTTGCCGAGATGATTGTAGCTGGCAATTGAAGTAAGCTTGATGCCGGCACTGATCAAGAAATCGACCAATGCAGACTTCATCTTGGTCTGGCCAGACTTGAAGTCATCACCGCCAATGAACGAATTGTGCTTCTCGGCAAGCTCAATGGCACCAGGAACGAAGGTGTTTTGTGGAGAACCATTGATGAAGGGGACACCTTCGAGGATACAAGCTACAGCGAAGACGGTAGAGGGAGCAACTTCAAGATGGCCTTCCTTGATGGCGTTCATGAGATTGTCGCCAGTGTCGTTGACGCCGTCAATGAGATCAGCAAAACGCTCGGTGTTGGCAGTCCATTGAACGATGACCTTGTCCAGTCCGTTATCGGCCTTGAAATCGCTACAGGTGAGTTAGAATAGCGCTATGGGAGAAACAGAAAAGAATGCTCACCGAATGTCCTTGCGGATCTTCTCCAAATGCTCAATACAAGCCTTGCTGCCTGGGAGACAATTGTCGGCACGATCCTCCTGATTGGCGGCAATGAAATCTGGATAGTAGATGCTGGGAAGCGGGACCATAGCACCCATCTCCTTCTTGACTTGCTCCTTGAGAGTTGGCTCAAGAACAGCAGCTCTGTCCATAGCTTTTGCCAAGTCCATTCCGCTGATGTCCCAGCCACCAATGACAAGATCATTGGGGTGAACCATGGGCAGAATGTCATGGAAAGGAATATTGACATCTTTGGCAGTCTTGGCGTTGGTGCCGAGCTTCATGGTAGAACCCATAACAACCGAGCCATAGTAATTGGCGGCACGAGGTCCTTCACGAGTCTCCCATGTAAGTTTACGGCGATTGGCAATGATACCGGCAGTAACTGTGGTACCGTTGTTTCCACCCCATCCGACCAACATCATCCCCGTCTTTGGGACCTTGCGTTCGGTCTTGAAGTCATAGACGGTGTCTTTGGGAGTTGCCACAAACTTGCCATCGGCAGCCTCGGTGACCAAGGTGGTGCGATAGGTGTACTTGGATCTGATCTCACTGTCGGAGTAGACGACATTGGGAGAGCTGACGGTAAAGAGATCCTTGTTGGCGGTTGGAGTAGTTGTTGGCGTCGCACTTCCGTTCGAGAAGTCAAGCCCCACTTCAGCATGAGGTGCCATCTTGTCAGAAGGTATTGAGGGAGTCTGAAAGTATGCTGTATAAACGTTTGGTCTTGTGAGAGTAAAACGATTTATCTAGTGAAGGGCGAATCCGATGCTCCTGCGGCTGCGGAACAACGGGCTCCTGCGAACGAATTGTGCGACGAGTTCAACAAGTTGCTGAACATAGATCTGGAGTGGTTTTGAACCGGGGAAAGATGATGGATGAGGAGAGTGGGAGGTCTGCGAAATAGGTAGTTCGATCTTCGATGTGTGTGTGGTTGGAAGGGTAAGATAGTTGTGGTGGTTGTGGTGGTTGTGGTGTTGTTGCAGTGCTTGAGAAAGTACGATGCAGGATCAGCGAGATAATCGAGGGTGCAGGAGAGAAGAGGTGAAGAGGAAAGCGGCAGAGGCAGCAGCAATATATTACTTTATAGAAAGGTGGTATCGTCGTCAGCGGAAAGCAGGCGAGCTCGGCATTGATGTTGTGCCATGCATTCTCCATTCCTCGCCATTCCTGGCCATTCCCTCCCTCCATTGGATTGCCCCACCATGGCGTGGCCAGTGGGCAGGACTCGCTTGGAGAGGTGCATGGAGGGGTTGACGAGCGTTCGCTACACTATGCTCACTCACTGACTCCACCTTATCTACAGGACGACGGAGCACAGCATGAGCATGTTGCCGAGGGGTGGAAGGGTGAATGCGGTGCCTGGGCTAGCCCCAACCCAACCCAGCCAAGCAAGGGCGATAAGAGATACGGCGGTAGCTGCGGACAGTACCCAGTACGTACTATACTCCTCTCCTGTGCTGATGCAGTATAGTACCCTATCCTCCCGTCTCATTTGTCCAGAGAAAGGATAAATTATTCCGCATCGTCGTCCGGAGCCGAGTGCGCGGCGAGCAGGCAGCAGTTAGGGGCGAGCAGCAGGTACGTCGTCGTGGCGGCGGTCCATTGGCACCGTTGGGATCTCTGGCACCACTGCAGTTGAATGTCCCGCCGTGCCCTCCGGCTTTCCGGCCCTCTCCGAACGTGACAGCACTCCCTCGAGCAGCTTGTGCAGGTTCGAGCAAGCCCCGGAGCAGATCCTGCACGAGGAGACGCGACGAGAAGAACAGCGACGAGACGAGACGAGACAAGACAAGACGGGTCTCTGGGCCAATTTGAACGTTAGAGTGGGCTGAGACATATTATACCCTCTGGTTGGTTCGCCGCCAGCCAAGAGGCAATAGCTGTCGAGTTCGGCTTGCTCACAAAGCCGCCTCAACACCTCTGCTCGATCCGGCAACGCCTGCGCCCAAGCGTTATTGGTGTTGACGCGATCAGAGGTAGCTACTGTATCTTTGGCCCGTGAAGTCCCAAGCCGCGAGAGAAAAATAAAAAGGTCCCGACACCTCCCAGAAAGCCTACTCGTCATTTGCAGCGGCTAGTTGAACGAGGCCAATTTGCTTTACTCGTACCGTACCCGTTGAACCCCTTGGTGTTCAGAGATTTCTTTTGCACTTCCTGTTGCAATTCCCTTGTTCGACCTCTCTGTCCCTCGGGTTGGCCTTCTTCATGAGGCTTATTTACACTTGGTGGAGAGACCTGGCACAGCGCGACCACTTGCATTTTTCACGTAAAACAATGTCTCACCATCTCACCTTATCTCTCCCTCTACCTTATTCGTCTCCCATGTCTTGGTTCTCTCGTACATCACGTGTTTTCCGAAAGAGGGTGAAATGGCGGTCAAGGCCTCCCCATAGCGTGGGGACATCAACGTCGATCCAGTCCCTGTCCCAAGCAATTTCACTTCACCGCAAGTTGAGGAGCCTTCCACCCCAAAAAGAGCAGTACCCCGCAAGTCTGTTTGTCCGTTGTCGCAGCACAATCCGCAGGTGTTCCGATCGTCTCGAACCAGAGGGATTTGTGCATACTCACAGACGCAACTGCACCTGTAAGCCGGTGCCGCAACCTCAGAGTAGCACAGTCCGTTTTTAGTGCTTGCTCTCTAGATACTGTAGCGACAACCTAGGGGTCAAAAATGTTTTTATTGTATGTGGTAGATTAGTATTGAGAATTAGGAAGGTCGAGCTTCGCGTCTGTCCGAGCTTGCAAAATGTCTCGACATATGCCGCTTACATACATCCCGAGTTCTTACGTTCAACCAAAGGATTCATCTCTGATAAGCAAAGACATCTCTCGTTCTCAGCTGCGATCCGTCTGGACTGCATTAATACCCAATCTTGGTGCGGACATTCGTGGACGTCCAGGTGTACCAATCAGCGTTGTTCCTCCAGGGGACCGTAAATCGGTCATCTTACGTGGTACCTCCGTACCTCACGTCCGCTTTGTGATAGGGTTTTGTAAGCGCTGCTCTAGTGTTGAAACAACAGAAGAGTGTTTCTCTTGTCCATGGTCACTTCTCCTACGTTCCTCGACAGTCAAGGCTGGACGTTCTGAGCCGGACAGGATCTCGAGCCAGATGCAAAGGCTCGTGATCCTGATCCGTTTCTGGAGCAGCAGGCCTGCTCAGAGGCAGCAAGAGGAGACGCTGGAAGGGTCGGCGTTGACGCTCATTGGAGAGTGAGGTTGCAGGGCCTCACCGTGAACATGCAAGTCATTCTTCTTTGACAGGTGTTCTGAACAGGGGTAACTGCAAAAAGTAAAACCATTTGTGCCTCATGTGGCGACGAGAGACCAGCGCGTCCGAGGACCGTGTCTAAGACCAACGATCGCGGCTCGGATGGGGAAGTGGGCAATGTGTCTTCGAAGATCGGACTCGCAGATTTGAAATGTTTTTCATTGGGATCTTCGAAGAATGCAATTGCCGGAGCGTGGAGTGGTTGGATGGTCGAATGCCCGACGCTTCGGACATCACATCACGATGGAGAGGAGCACTGCCCTGCCCTTCCCTGCCCTGGCGACAACCCCTCCTGGTCGAGAAGTTCTTCGGCTGATCGCCATGCTCAGGAAGGAAAAGTGTGCCTCCTCTGGCTACAGAACGTGCAGATCAGGGGAAGCCGTCAGCAACCATTGGTCGCATGCGGCGCCGCGCAATGTCCCGCCGACCGTTGAAGAACCACTGGCAGAGCGCGATAGCACTTGTCAGCTCCTCTGCTCGTTTCCAGAGATGATCATGCTCTGCAGCGCGGTGAGATGAAGGAGCCGTCGAGAGGCGGCAGCTGCGCTCACTGGGTGCGCCGGCGTGGTGCCAAGGGCATTAATTTCTAGCTCCCGAGTCCAGCGCTGGTGGCTGCTGGGCCTGCACTGTTCGGGACGGTGGCAGTCTCCCTTTGTGCCTACGCCGTATACGGGTCTACCCATAGTGGATTTGGGTTTGGCTGGCTGCAACTGGCGTCGCTGGTTTGGTCTCGCGGCGTCTTCTCGCTCTCGAACTCGACCGCGACCTCAACCTCACGACGACGACGACAACGACGACAGCCGGTCTCCTTGTGCGTGCGTGCGTGAATAGAGTTCGTAGCAACACAACACCGACCGCAACCCTGAGAGCTTCATCCAGTCCCGGCGCACTCCAAACCTAGAAAACCTCGGCATCGGTCAGACAGCACGCATCTATCCCTCCCTCCCTCCATCCTCCCTCCCTCCTCTCGCACCACCTGCCACCACCCACACAGGCACCGGAATAAACTTCAACGGGCCTATCAATAACCTTGAAATTGCGAATTACCCTCGACTTTATCGAGCACTGATCCCTGAGCTTGGTCCATCAGACGGCCGAGCACGCCGACAGGGGCACACACCTATCACTGCTGGGGTCTGCTCGTTCAACCATCCTCGATCACCCCCGAGACGCTCCTGCAACAGCAACCTTTTACGAGGCCATCTGACAAGCTTCACTTGAATCGACCATTGTTTGCTTCCAGTCTTTACCGTTCCAGCAGGTCTTGGAGCTTTGCATTGACTGTCAAAGTTTCAATCCAGCGCATCCTTTCTACCCACAGACTTCCGGACGATCCTAAATAGCACGTCGAAACAACTTTCTCAATTGCCATCGGATCGGTTGGAGACTTGAAGGATCGAAACATCGTCATTGCGTCGTTGTGTGACAAAGGAAGCGATCGCCAGAGAACTTCTAGAACCACCCGGCACAGCATAACATCACGGAAACCCTCGCCCACGAACGTACTTGCGCCGTCACCGCCAAATACATCTTGACGGAAGTTGATGTGGACAGGAGAAAAGATTCTTGGTCTCAAAGTGTGGTTGGAGTGTGAGAGCAAAATACAGGAAGATGGCGGATGTGCGGGCGTCGAGCTTCTTGCCGACCATAAAATGTTCGATGTGTGCAAAGGATATTGAAATCTTTCGATTAGGGGAGCATGTATGCCCTGGACCTGGTGAAGGCAAGTTGCACGCAGTACTATCCGAGGTGGAAGCTAACAAGTACCAGTAACACCACCACCGGATTCAAATGGAACTTTCGATAAGCTGCCATACAAGCAAACAGCCACCAACGGTCCTGGGTTTCTGAAGCCAGGGAGAACATTACCACCACGGGTAGATACATCTGCAGCTAGTATGTACTCAACCCAAAACCTTCCCGGAGTTTATGCTAACCTGTTACTAGACCAACCATACTTCCCACAGGATCAGTTAACGCCTGTCAGCGCATCTCCCTCCCGGAGCATGTCGCCAGGTACACCAAGCGGGAGTGATGGGCGAAGATCGCCCTTTGGAAGACCTTCCAGAAACGCAACTGCTCCCTTGGGTAGATCCATACCATCTCCGGCCCCCCTTTCGTCGAATCTCGACTGTGCATTTCCACCATTCCCAATCGCCAAGTCAACACAAAACAAATCCCAAGGCGGGTATGGGTCTCTGGGAAGCAGCAGGTATAATGATATGGATCAAATGTATGCACCTGTGAGCCCACGCACAGCTAGCAGCGGGGGACTCCTGCAACGGATGAACACTATCGCACCAGGGCCTTTTGATGTCAACGATCGCAGGAACAATGGGGAACCAGGTAAAACGAGAGGTCACAAGAGACAAGCAACCCTGGAATCGTCTAAAGTTGGTGTCATGTCGGCAGCCGAAGTTGGTAATACCTTAGTACGACCCTCGACGGCACAACCGGGGCACTCTCGGACGTCAACCAACAGTTCGAATGAATCGAACTCGGGGATCTCAGTTCCCAAGATTCCCAGGAAGAACGGATATGGCGGCTTCGGGCCACCAGAGATTGACGAATCTTCTCGCAGAGGACTTTTGACAACTGAGAGCAGATCCAAAACATTCCCTCTGCAAAGTGCCAGCCAGGAGGACCCATCGAGAAGACCGTCAGAACCTGGATTTGGGCAGCGAGGGCGTAATCTGTCCACGGAACGACCAAATAGACCTAACGACGCACCCATTTTGACATCAAGCGTATTCCAGCCCAGGAGGCAGAAACCTTCCGTGTCCGGGCCAGACTTGACACGACCTCTTCCACCTCGTGGAGCAAGTTTGATCAGACCCAGGGGTGATGAGAAGGTCCCTCTCAATCTCGCCGCGGAATTTGGAGTTGGAAATCCCTACCATACTGCATCAGAATCACAGTCCTCGGATGGTTCTGGATACAGCGTTCAGAGCAAAGCCAGCTCTCGGTCAAGCCCTCCCCTGTCTACTGGGGCAAGCCGATCCCGCTCCCCTCGTCGGAAACCGTCTGATGCGGTCAACATGAATGTTCTCATGGCGGACCTTGAATCTTCAATGTCGGAGCTACAACCAAGAGAAGCATCATCTAGTCGTTCCCCACCCAGGGATAGAAACCAGTATCCTAGACCACTCCAGACTTCTCAGAAATTAGAGCCATCTCTATTATCACCGGAGTCTCCCCTAGACCCATCAATACAAAGCGGGCGGTTGTCTCCCAACCCGCAGTACCGGACGCGATCCCCTTCGCCCTCACACAGTGCGCCTCCAACGGAGAAGGCGCGTCGCCCCTCGACTGCGCCGAAAGGCAACTGCAAAGGCTGTGGAGAAGCTATAAAAGGCAAATCGGTATCTTCTGCTGATGGGCGCTTGACAGGCAGGTATCACAAGCAATGTTTCGTCTGCAACACTTGCTCAGAGCCATTCCCAACTGCGACATTTTACGTCATTAAGGACTCGCCATACTGTGAGCGCCACTATCATAAGCTCAATGGTTCGGTCTGCACCACCTGTGATAAAGGGATAGAGGGCCAATATCTGGAGAGTGAACGCAAGCAAAAGTTCCATCCCAATTGCTTGGCTTGTGCGGATTGCAAGCGGAACCTGAGGAACGATTACTTTGAGATGAATGGCCGAGTATACTGTGAGAGGGATGCGTTTAGGCGAACCCAGCAACAGCAGAGATTCTTGGGACCTGGGATGGGCCAAACGAACAGAATGGAGCGTCGAACAACTCGACTTATGATGATGTGATCTCTCACAACGAACTTTCCACGGGATAGCATTATTAATCAGGACGGTGGTGGGCTTTCTTAATTGTAAAATTATTTCGCATCTGCATGTACACGACCTGGTTTCGGTCGTCGCTCTATACCCTTCCATATCTACGCATCCTGGGGCTGCATGGTTGTAATCATGCTGTGCATGAAATCTTTTGGGGCATCCGGTTTTCCAAGCGGACTAATATCTTGCTCTTCGACGTTGAATATACCCTCTTCAAGCATACGGTCGGGTTTCTAGCAACGGGCACACTATCTAATGTAAATAATACACGTAGCATAAAATGTCTACAATGAACCAATTAAGAGCTTCATCCACAGTGATACGAGAGACTGATCTTGAGGATTTTGAGTAGCGCAGCCAAGGGCAGCAAAGCAAAGGGGTAGGCTGAAGCTGTGGACTATTGGAGGCGCCGGCTTGATTTGATCTCCTGAAAGTGAAATCTGACGCATCCGTTTGTGTGAAGTCCGATTTCCGTTTTACCAAGCTACTTGAAGTTTCGAGTTCATCCTCGTTTAGCGACAGCAGCCTAGAAAGGCGGGGCACCTACGGCGTAGCAGGAAGCTCCAGTACGTCCGATGGGAGATGTGTGCTTGTGAACCAAAATCGCAACATCACATCAAGCTTCCTCTCGAAACCCGTTCTCCCTCTTTTAGACCATCATGCCGGCTCCAAGCACCACCTCTGGAAATGTGGTGGCCTACCAGGGCAACTGCCACTGCGGAGCGTTCAAATTCGCGGTTGACCTACCCGAGATCAAGCGAGCCACGACGTGCAATTGCAGCATCTGCGTCAAGAAGGGGTACCTGTGTCTCACTGTCCGCGAGGGAGATGTAGAGATCTTGAGGGGCAAGGGCGAGTTGGGGAGTTATGCTTTTGGCAAGGAGGGGTGGGGTCATGAGGTGAGTCCTACTCGTTATTGTTGGAGAGTGGGGTTGGATGAAGTAGATGCGTAGAATGGACCTGATTGAGTGAATTGTGTGTAGTTTTGCAACACCTGCGGGACCCCGGTTTGGGTGAGAAAGACGGGCAAGGGGGGAGAGGACGAGTTCGCGTTGAATGTGAGTCAAGAGTGCAATATGCTAGTGGTAATTCACGCTCAGGGATTCTAATCTTGGGATAGATACGGACTCTGATGGGCTTAAATCCTTTCTCACTTGAAGAGAGCGAGAAGTAAGTCCAATCTCCCCACTCACCTCCGTTGAAGGCAATGATGCTGATGGTTCAGGCTGGATGCCAAAGACGTGGAACCAATTTACGTCCCGCCAGTCTTCACAGGCGTGTTACCTGTCGTTGCAGACGAGACGGGGGAGTTGAAGACTTACACCGGGGGCTGCCACTGTGGAGCTGTAACTTTGGCCATCAAAAGTGTACCACTGCCCAAGGCTGAGGTACAGGAAGATAACTGCAGTATTTGTGTTCGTGTAAGTGCCGTCTCATTCCCTCCCTCCCCGTTCGTACAGACCTCACGTGTTCACACAACTAATATATATCCCAGAACGCAAGCATATTCGCCTACCCTGCCAGAGCCCATTTCGCCATCGCAGGCGCAGAGAACTTGACATCCTACTATTTTGGCACCAAGATGGCAGCTCACCAGTTCTGCAAGGTGTGTGGCGTACACTTATGCATTGACTTGAAGGCACCACCAAAGGAGGTGTGGGACAGTTTTAGTGACGAGATCAGAGCGGTTTTGACTGTCAAGCTGGGTCAGGTCCCGGTTAGAATCCAGGTGCTGGATGGTGTGGAGTGGGACGAGCTAAAGGTTGTCAGGCGGGAGCCCGGGACGGTGGGGTATCTTGTTGATTGAGAGGGTTTGTGATGTGGGATTAGCTCGTACCTAGTTTGAGGTGATGTGTGTAGTGGCACAGAATGTTAGAAAAAAATCGAGATAGCTGTGAGAAGGCGAGGATTCCTTATCTAATGAATGAGGTACACTCTACACCGGCATCTCGTTGTAAGAACAGTCTACAATCCTCACGATGAGCGCAAGACAGGTTGTTCGATAACAAAACAAAATCTCCTTGCCTTCCCCGCATTTAGAGGTCTGCCATGAATCTGAGGCAGCGTCGAGAGAATAGAGAACAGCTCCATGAGCTGTGACTTGATCCTGGATTTACTATGATCCGCTCGGACCGTTAACGATGGCATAGCAGTTGATACGTCCCCTCTCGTATGGAAGGTTGGATGCTGAGCCACAACAGGAAAAGGATATGGTACCGAAGTGAAACTGACATGTAAACTAGGGATCAAAGTTTGAAGAGATTTATATGGTATCTTGGGGCACAACGAGTTCTATCAGGGAAAGGGGATAGTGATGTTTGTTTATTTCGTTGCATAGCACAGCCGAGCTTGCGGGGATTGGGCCACGAGGTGGCGCACCGAATTTAGGGTTTGCCGTCCCCTGTAGTGCCTCCATAGTGAATTTAGCGTGTAAACTCTCTTTCAGCTCGATGATCGATCATCACCACCACATCACATCGCATCCGCCATCACCATCACCAGAATGATTCTCGCATCAACCTCAGCTCTCCGCTTATTCCATCATGTTGAACCATATTCAACCCGTCCCTCGTGGGCGTTCATCGTACGCTACTGCGCCGATCGGTGTCTATCACATCAGTGACCGCGACGCGTCTGGATCAGGATGCTCCTGCCCTGAGACATTCCCGATCTGATATCAAAAAGCACGAGCTGGCACTGGACGCCACCATTTGTGTGTCGCTCACTTTCTTATTCTCTCCTGATGCATTTTCTGGGCAACTTTTGCCCGAGCTAAGTCCATACCCTTTCGTAACTCTCGTTCGTGGTCTTCCTTTTCTCCATGATCATTCCCGCTTGCTCAAGCGTGCAATTGTCGCCATAATGCCTCCCAGACTCAAGTCAACGGTGGTCGTTGCGTTTGTTTTCCTCGCCTTGTACATGGTATTTGCGAGGAGCTATGGGTCCAATTTCTACGGGGAAGTCCACGAGCATATAATTGGCGTCGGTCAGGACAACCTCTTGCCAGGATTCCAAGGCGACGTTGGGCCAGAGGGGGTGAACCCAACGCAGACTTCACAGACGCTGCCTCTGTTTCCAGTTGCCACCGATAAGGCAGCCTGGGAACCAATCCCGCCAAACCCAGATCTCTGGAAGACTCCAACTGACCAGGAAGGTGTGCCGCCCGTTGGAGACGAATTTCGACATTCCCCATCTGCAAAGGTGAATCCACATGTACCGGCAAATACTCATCCGTCCAATTTCGTGGGAGCGACGCCAGCTTCACCTGTGGTCACAAAAGCTCCATTAGGAGGTATCCATCCACCCGTTGTGCCAGGCAAAATCGTGGATAATGGGTCGCCATTGCAAGAGCAATTCGAGAAGGAGTCCACAGGTCTAGCATTGTAAGTTGCATGCTGTTAGAATCTGCGGCCCGTAGTTGACAAATTTTCAAGGAATGATACCGCCGAGGCTATATACGGAACTACTCTTCAGTTTCTCAACGATACTGGAAGCCACGAGGGTTTCAAGGCTGCGGCGTTGATTCCTACGGAGTTTTGGTCGACTTATTCTGACAAACGACCCTACATATACAATCCATATCCAAACTACAACAGTAGATCATGGAAGCAGAATAGCAGAGGGATGTACAAGGCGTGCCTAGGACCAAAGGGAGAAATCACGGATCTTAAAGTTTATTCCGGACATCCAGAGATATTCAGCGAGCCTCTTATGGGATCTTACAAAGTTTTTGAAACCGATAGCAACCTCTGCTTCGAAAGAGAGACTCGACTAGGCCCTTATGGCTTTATCGAAGCAGCACTGGGAGAACCAGGCACTGTGAAGGGCGACTTGGATGATTTTGACATCATGAGGCGGGATGAGTGGGATGGAATAGACTGGGGCTTGTTACAGCAACAGTGCTTTAAAAAGAACGCCAATCGATACGCATCCGCCTTCCCGCAACAACAAATCATTGACCATGTGAGGGAAACTGCGACACCCTCAACCACCGTGAATTCCACTGCTCATTCTGGCCATGCGGATCATATCAAGAGAATTGATACTATTCAAGATGAAGAAAATGGAAGATACAATGATGAGGGTGAAGAATACGAGGAAGAGGTAGAGAAGATGGAGATACCCGCAATTCCTTTTCCAAAGGTTACGGGTCAGGCGACGAAAGCTGATACACCGGCTACTGGGTATGATCATCCAACATACAAACAACCTGCAGTAACACCCGAAGAACAGGAGTTTGAAGCTTCGAACTATGTGACACCGTCAGTCAATCCCCAGGATACGGATGCTGGTGTAGGAAAGGTCGGGAATGCGGTACCGTCAGTCATTCCCCAGAAGACGGATGCTGGTGTAGGAAAGGTCGGGAATGCGGTACCGTCAGTCATTCCCCAGAAGACGGATGCTGGTGTAGGAAAGGTTGGGAATGCGATTGCTGAAAATTCTCCTGTTACAACTGAGGATGAGGAGTTAGCAGTCCAAAAAGAAGCAAGTGGAGACATGGCCGAGGGAAAATCACGCACAGCAGTGATTATCCGAGCCATTGCTGGACAAAACTACACCCAGAACGACAGGCAAAACATCCGAGCCATGATCTCAGAACTGTGTTTGCGAAGTGGCGGCGAATACGAGGTGTTTCTTTTGGTGCAGGTGATGGATGATTCGTTACTAATTTGGGACGACCCAAAGGTGTACCAGAAGGTCGTTCAGCGTAACATTCCGAAAGAGTTCTGGAACATGACTATCTTATGGAACGACGCAAAGATGAAAGAGCTGTACCCTTTGATTCCCGCCGAGGCCAACAATGCGCACCAATCCCATTGGCTTCCAGTCCAGCTATTTGCACAAAACCGTGCTGAGTTTGCCTTTTTCTGGAACTGGGAGCTTGATTCTCGATATACCGGTCATTACTATGACCTGTTTGAGAAGCTAGACACATTCTCAAAGGCCCAACCGAGGAAGTATCTTTGGGAACGGAATGAACGATATTACGTGACAAAATTCCATGGACCATATCCCAAATTCATGAAAACGGTTGAAACCATCTCTGGCCACGACACTATCTGGGGACCAACGCCCAACACCGTTGCTCCAGCAGGGCCACCAAAGATAGTAATGAACCCGAGCGATGACAGGTACATGTGGGGAAAAGGAGAACCTGCCGATTACATTTCTCTTGCACCAATCTTCAATCCAGTCAATAGTAGCTGGGTGGGGAGAGATGATATATGGGGTTATGAGGGAAAAGCAACTCCTCGGCGAGCTACAGTCGGCACAACGTCGCGGTGCAGCAGAAAACTACTTAACACTATGCACGGCGAAAATCTGAAGGGAAATCACATTGGCAGCGAGATGGCACCCCAGACAGTGTCGCTCCTCCATGGGCTGAAAGCTGTGTACGGGCCAATTCCGATGTTCTTTGACAAGCTTTGGTCGGGCGAGAGCCTCAATAAGTACTTCAATCCGGGGCCAAAGGGCGTTAGTGGGAGTTCGCAAGATACTCCTTTCGGTTTGAATCGAGAATCGAGATTTCAAGGTAGCACGTGGTATTCCCATGCAGATGCTCCCATGAGACTCTATAATAATTGGCTAGGGTGGGAAGATCAAGGGCTCGGTGGCCCCGAGGTAACGCCATTACTTTCTTTGCTGATATACATTTTCTAACCAGACAATAGTGGGAGAAAATAAACGGTAGAATTTGTCTGCCTCCGATGCTACTTCGGCCGGTCAAAAATGTGATCAATCATGGGCCTGGGTATTCGTCTTTGTCTGATCTAGCATGAAAGAGGATTTTTTTGAAGATGCGAGTTCCGACACTAAGGAGCCGAGAGATGATACAGAAATCGCTCATTACTGAATGTAATGTTGGCGCTTTTTGGAAATATATGTATTAATCACTGTTGATAAAAGCTCATCATCTATCTAAAAAGTCAAATGTCTGATCTAGAGCATAACAAGCCAGGATATTACTTTCTTTGCACAATCAAATAAAAGCGTCTTGCCTTTCAACGAGCCAAGTGGCCACGCTGAGTGTGTCTGTTGATCGAAGGGAGGGGCAGCTCTTGATCCGTAGAAAAAGACCGAGGGCGTCCCGGTCCCATGGTCTGATTTCCCCAGTAGCAGGCCCTCCATGTCCGTCTTGATCTTATGGCATGCTGCTTGCCAGAGCCCCAATGAGATTTCAAGTTTCGAGCAAATTCCATGCGTATTTGCCCGAGTCCTAGGCCTCAAGTGGGGTTATTGCATTGCAAAACCATGCCACCTAGCTGTATGAGGAATTTCCGGATGATGGGCGCAGAGAGAAAAGCGTATGCATCAGCAGTAGGATCTCGAGCCTTCACAAATCTAAACGTGATTAAATGGAGCAATACAACACGAGCTTGAACTCCGTGTTCATTGGCCAATTAGGTTAGGTTGAGGGGTACTGCGGGGTGAGCTTTCACCCCGCAAAGCTATAGTCGGGCCGGATAGATCAGGTAAGCTTAACCTGTGCTTCGGATGAAATGAAGGGACCTTCACGTATTTTGCTAAGATAGGCGACGAATCGGCCCCTTTGAACCTTGCTCGGCATCAATTTTACCTATCAGGGCTGCAGATTAAGTACATGAGGAAACGGCCCTTTCAAGTTGGACCTTGCAGTCAAGACATCCTGGCAGAAGTTCCATCCCCGCCATCCCCATGTTGTGTCAAGACAAACGTCATGGGCGCTTTTCAGTGTTGCATGCGCAATGCGCAATTCGTTGCCTATTATTCCGATGGCAGAGACCGGAAAGTATTTAAGAAAGAGGCTTCGGGATGAAATAAATAAACCAAAAGCTTAACTGTCACCAATTGGCTTTCCAGGATGGCGGTCTTCATTTCCTGGGTATTGCTTGCAGCCACAGCTGTTTCGGGCTTCTCTCTGCTTCCCAGAACCACATCAGCTGATCCTCTGGCTTCTTGCCCAGGATATAAAGCAACGAATGTCAAGACAGACTCTTCCAGTTTGACTGCAGATTTAAGTCTTGCTGGAGCTGCCTGCAATGTGTATGGCGATGACTTGTCAAGCTTGACTCTGAAGGTGGTTTATGAGACAGGTGATCCATGAATCTTCTCGCAAGCAATCAACCAAAATTAACGATTAGCAGATGACCGAATCCACGTCAAAATCCAGGATTCCGCAAATAGCGTTTATCAGGTGCCTGCCAGTGTTTTACCTCGTCCCGATGCATCGAAAGCCGTCAAATCGAAGGAAGCAAACATCCAATTTCACTATGTTGCCTCCCCCTTCTCCTTCTCAATAACACGGACCAAGACAGGAGAGGTTTTGTTCGATACTTCTGCAGCTAGCATCGTCTTCGAATCTCAATATCTTCGCCTGAGGACTTCGCTGCCTTCTAATCCCAACCTCTATGGTCTCGGCGAACACTCAGATCCATTCCGTCTGAATAGCACCAACTACATTCGCACTCTGTGGAGCCAGGACGCCTATGCCATCCCAGCAGGTGCAAATCTGTACGGAAACCATCCCGTTTATTTCGAGCATCGCACAACTGGCACGCATGGAGTTTTCTTCCTTAACTCCAATGGAATGGATATCAAGATCAACAACACCAATGGGAAGAACCAGTACCTTGAGTACAACACTCTTGGTGGAGTTTTGGACTTTTATTTCATGTCTGGACCGACCCCAGTTGCGGTGTCAAAGCAGTACGCTGAAGTAGTTGGGCTTCCGGTAATGATGCCATACTGGGGCTTTGGCTTCCATAATTGTAGATACGGTTACCAGGATGCATTTGCTGTGGCTGAGGCAATTCACAATTATTCAGCTGCTGGTATTCCTCTAGAGACAATGTGGACTGATATTGACTACATGGACCGAAGAAGGGTACGTCTTTCCTTCCTCTCTGTTAGAGCTTTCACTGATAAACCTAGGTCTTCACCCTTGACCCGGATCGATTCCCTTTGAAGATGATGCAAGAAATCAACCACTACCTTCACTCGCACAATCAAAAACAGATTTTGATGGTTGACCCAGCCGTGGCATACCAACCATACCCAGCCTACCAGCGAGGTGCCGACGACGGCATCTTCTTGCGACGCGACAATGGATCATTCTGGCTTGGTGTAGTTTGGCCTGGAGTTACTGTCTTCCCAGATTGGTTCAACTCAGCTATACAAAGCTACTGGAACAACGAATTCTCCCTTTTCTTTTCCCCATCGAATGGAGTTGATATTGATGGTTTGTGGATCGATATGAACGAGCCTTCGAATTTCCCTTGCAACTTCCCTTGTGATAACCCGTACGCAGCCGCTGTTGGTTTCCCTCCCACACCTCCTGATCTGCGAAGTCCACCTCGGGCTCTACCTGGTTTCCCCTGCGACTTTCAACCAGCCGGTACGCCATGCACTGCGGCGAGTAGGAGAAGAGAGATTGATGCTCCAGTTGCCGTCCCCATGGTCAGAATAACTGAGAGGCAAGCTCCTGGGAAAGAGCTAGGCCTCCCAGGCCGAGACTTGTTGTATCCTAAGTACGCGATCCACAATGCAGCAGGATATGACAATGGTGCTGGAGGAGGGATTTCTAATCATACTGTCAACACTGATGTCCACCATCAAAATGGCCTTGCGATGTACGACACTCATAATCTGTATGGCACAAGTAAGTTACCCTTGACATCGGAATTGAGCAGTAGTTGACAAAGCTAGTGATGTCAACCGCATCTCGAGATGCGATGCAAAATCGTCGTAAGACTGAACGGCCGATAATCATCACTCGTAGCACCTTTGCGGGCGCCGGTGCTAAAGTAGGGCATTGGCTGGGTGATAATGTCAGCGACTGGTTGCATTATCGAATCTCTATCCGAACTATGCTGGCCTTCACATCCATCTACCAAGTCCCAATGACCGGATCGGATGTCTGTGGCTATGCGGACAACACCAATGAGCAGCTGTGTGCTCGTTGGGCTACCCTCGGCGCCTTCAGTCCATTTTATCGAGACCACAATGGCTATCCGCCAAATATTCCTCAAGAGTTCTACCAATGGGCTAGCGTCACGACTGCGGCAAAGAAAGTGATTGATATTCGATACAAGTTGCTTGATTACATCTACACAGCGCTGTACCACCAAACCGTTGATGGCACGCCTTTACTGAGTCCTATGTTCTATCTCTACCCCAACGATGTCAGCACGTTCGGTCTCGAGCTCCAATACTTCTACGGCCCCTCTTTGCTTGTCAGCCCAGTTACAGAAGAGGACTCCACCAGTGTCTCAGTCTACCTCCCAAAAGATCTCTTCTATAATTTCTACACTCACGTTGCCGTCCAAGGCAAAGGAGCAAATATTCTAATCTCTAATGTCGCAACGACAGACATCCCACTTCACTATCGCGGAGGTGTCATAGTCCCACAACGTGTCGCCTCAGCCATGACAACCACGGATCTGCGGAAGCAGAATTTCGAGATCATCGTTCCGGTCGGTGCGGATGGTACTGCTAGCGGCGAGTTGTATTTGGACGATGGTATCAGTATTGCGCAGAGGGGGACTACATATGTGCAGTTCAAGTTTGATGGTAGGGTTTTCAGCATGAAGGGGACTTATGGGTACGATGCCGGTGTCAAAATCGACAGCATCGTTTTCATCGGTGTCCAGGGGAGTGTGGGCGGATGTGAAGTTGACGGAAAAGGCGTTGCGAGATGGAGTCATGATGGGGCGAAAGGGGAGGTTGTGGTCTCTGTTGGGAAGACGATATCGAGAGATTTTGAGGTTAAGATTAACAAGTGAGGTGGAGGAGGAGATTTAATCGAAACGTCTGTGTTGTGTGGTGATAGGTTCAAACACAGATTCAAATTTATGTTTGCAGCAACCCCGCACTCGTTCATTCTCTACTTGTTTTGAATTGCTGCCATCTCCAACTGAGTTCTTGATGTTTTGGCTTTCCTAGGAGAGAGATATCCCTTTTAAAACGGGACTAGGCGATTGTTATTGGCTATCGTACCTGTGCATTCAATAGGCCTTCACATGAACGCAATTCATCTTCTGCCGAATCGTTTCTGGTATGTCACTTTTATCTTTGTCAAGCAGTATGGTAAAATTGTAGTGGCCGGTACGGCAAATTGGTAGATTCTGGTAGCTCGAAACTCTTGTCACTCGGCTCGGAGTTTGTATAAGATCTGCTTCTAAGCGCGTCACGCCGCCAAGTTAACCTACCATTTTCAATGGGGATGCTATGCGTTGTACTACCAAATTCGAGGAAGTAATCCTCATGTAGGAAATCTACTACCTACAAAACTTTCCTTATGATGCGTGTTCTGATGGCAAACAACCGGGGTTGCGATAAGTCGATGAGATCATCGTCCGTCCTAGACCGTCCGAATTAGGCTTGTTAAACAGCAGGACATTCCAAAAGCATCAGTTGTTTCTCAAAATCAAAATCAAAAATTCTCTCTTATCTCTCATCAAGCATACCCTATTAGATTTCTGTTACTTTCAGTTTCGACTCGAGATGTCTTTTCCCTACAAAACTGCTCTCATCGTGGGAGCGACCAGTGGAATTGGTCTCGCACTGGCTGAGAGAATGATCGAGAACGGAGTACACGTGATTGCAGTGGGAAGACGACAAGAGAAGCTCGATGAGTTTGCGCAGAAGCACGGAAAGGACAAGTGGTCATCGATAAAATTCGACATCACGAACCTGTCTAGCATTCCCTCTTTTGTTGAGACGTACGTTAACCTCCTTAAGGTTGTTGGAAACTTTCTGATCGACCAAATAGAGTTACAAAAACATACCCAAAACTCGACTGCGTCCTTCTCAACTCTGGGATTCAGCGCCGTCTTGATTTCACCGCTCCTGAGAGTATTGATTTGGAAACCATTAATACAGAATTTACCACCAATTACTTCGCTCACATCCACCTCATCAAGAACTTCCTCCCCTTGTTGCAATCGCAAAGGATGCCAACCTCCCTAATCTTTACAACATCAGGTCTTGCGCTCGTACCAATCGTGCGTTGTGGCAATTATTGTGCTTCCAAAGCAGCCATGCACCAACTGATCTTGGTGCTAAGAGAGCAGATGAAAGGCACTAATGTGAAAGTCATTGAGATCTTCCCGCCGGCTGTTCAGACAGAGCTGCACGATGCGAAGCACCAACCTGACATCAAGGATGGAGGCAGTATAGGTATGAAGCTTGAGGATTTCACACAGGAGACGTGGGAGGGACTACAGGCAGGCAAGACGGATATTCCCGTTGGGATGGCGAGGGACTGGTATGGGGCTGTAGAGTCAGGGAGAAAGGAGGTCATGAAGAAGATGGTCGAGTCGGGGGCTGGAAAGCTGTAGTTGGAATTGAGACAGACGTCAAATAATATTGTGCAAGTAGAAGCAGCAGCCATGAAGTATTAATCACGAAATACACGAGATACTTATACTTAACGCCGTGGTCATCGATAAGTGCGCCGGAGTTACACAATGTCTGTCTTCTCAACCTTCAATATGCTTGCATGGGAAATCACCACCAACTTTGGCGTTGACAAGAGATACCGATAGATATAACAAACAACTAAGCAGTTCCCAGCAGAATTTATGGACGACGAACTTTCGTTCTGGTGTTGGGGAATAGTGGTTGCCAACCCACGTGACTAACTTACAATTCGTCCGATCGTCGGTGACATCGTGAGCTGCCTTACCACAGTCCCTACCCACTTATATAGTTAACCATGGCCGATAATGGCAGCTTCACACAATTCTCGCGACTTCCAGCGGAGCTTCGTATCAAGATCTGGAAGCATGCTCTATCCAGTCGTACTCTCCAAGTCGGAATCGATTTTCCATTCCCATTCCTACCACCCGAGGATCTGAAAGAGGATTGCCTATGGCCAGTGCCTTGCACAGTACCGACTCTCTTTTCAATCTGCCACGAAAGCCGCCAGCTCTGTCTCTCCGAATACATTCCCTTCGCATATAGCTTCCTGCATCCGTCTCTCGATACACTGTATATGTCGCGCAAAGCTGCTGCTCGATTGTATGTCAACGCTTTCAGGAGTCGGGGAATCGTCCGCGCGCCACTGTATCCGATCGCCTTACTGGACAGACTAGTGATTGAGTTTAACGCTCTTGATCTGCCAAAGAACTTGAGGCCCAGTGCATCTTCTGCAGTGTTTAATACATATTGTCATATAATGGAGATGTTTGGGCCACCAAAGCGATTGCTACTTGTTGATGCCGGGCCGCAGCGTCTTCTTAATCAACGACCCGAAATCCCAGGTTGGAGAAGCTTAGAATTTGTGGAATCTTTGGAGGAACAGCCTCGTGGGCGTGATAAGCCAGAAATCTTAGGCTTCGTGCGTAAGACACTGGAAATGGATGCCAGGTACAACCCTTGGCTTGGATGGAGAATACCGGAGGTAGCTGTAATTGATGCGGAACTAACTGGGAGGATCTATCGGGACAGCAAGGATACCGCGATTGAACAGCTCGTGAATGCTCTGAATACTACAGCGATACAGTGGCAAAATGAATGGACCATCCAGCACAGGACGTGGGATTGGGACAAGGATGGAAATCCTTATGGTCTTGAGAATATGGAGCTGGCGCTTTCAAGATTCAAACAGCAGGCGGTTTGATTTGGATGGTAGCTCCGTTCAGCAACTTCAAGGAAAGCGACTAAAGAGAAGCTCTATACTGACAGCGCTCTCGGAGCAAATACATTTTGCTCAAAACACCGCATGAATCCCTGCGTACTCCTTCGAGACGCGAGGGCGACAACTGTGCTCGCATGAAAAAGGTCCCCAGATCCCAAGGCCCATGAACTCTCTCATGTAGATGTAATAGGCTACATTCTCTGCAGAGTTATGGTCCTCGCTTCTCGTTTGCATTATCTTCACTGAATAGATTATTGATGTATTGGACTTGCATCGGACTGATCCAGCAATGAAGATCAGTCTTCGGCATTCCCGTCCGTAGTGTGAGGCTGATGGGCTCGACAAGGAAAATGCTCACGCGAGTCCGGGCACGCTGACTCAGCTTACCTGCTTTCTCATTACCACCTCAACATTCTACGAAGATTTTCTTGTCCACAATCAGTATTGAACGATCTTCTGTGTTTTCATCATGTTCACTGCCACGATCGTTTTCCACAATTGGAGTAGGTTAAATGTGCTCGCGCACATTACAGCCAATTGACTGTCTCAGTTTCTTCCACTGCCTAGGTCACCCCGCACCGCCTTGTCAAGTGACTAAGATCGCGAGGCGATTTATGGCGTCGATTAGCTCTCTCTTCCCGCTGTGCATTGCCATCGTCATGACGGCGTCAAGGCTGATGGTTGGGGTGGGTGACATCCTGCACGCTGTCTGGTGCGCGCATCGTCTGCCCTTCTGAAGAAGGCACGAGCTGAACCATCCCAAGGTAATTGCCAAGGGCCTTCTGACAAGGCTAAGCCCGCGGCTTAGTAGAAGAGCTGTTTCTCAATGGTTTCCTTCCTCCTATATATTCAATCTTATGTACGAGAGTTTCTTTTTCCGTCAGCGATCATCTTGAAACTCGATATACGACATCAATCTTTCTGGAAAAGAATACATCACAATCGATATTGAGAACAAGATGTCACATATACAGCGCGATGCCAAGGCAGCGATGGATACAGCTCGGGGATGCGACACAGCAATGGAGGGAGCTTCATGGAACACCGAACTCGGCGAGAGCGTGGCTTCAGCGACTTTGAATTGAACCTACCCGATATTCAAGTAACTCCTGCATCCGACAAACGTCCAGACCTCGCTGCCAATGTTCTATCCTATTTGGGGACCTGGAACCCGTTACCACGCCAAATTACGCCGAATGATACTGTCTGGCTTTTCGATAATACCGCCTACAGATCTGCGAAGACAAACAAGTGGGAGGCAGAATTTGTTGTGGCCGTCTTTGATAAGAATACCGGTGTGGAGGTTAGCAAGGTAGTCGCAGATATTGCTGAAAAGGTTGGGATTGGTAGAGGAGATGCTGCCGAAGCTACCATTCGAGATCGACTCATGCCGTTCATGCAGACTATCCTCCCAGGACGAATCGCGAAGCTCGACTTTGGCAGGCAAACGGAGTTAAAACTAGGCCCTGGGGGGAGAAATGGCATCAGTAGCGACATCAGAAGCGTTCCTGATAACAGAGATGGCGACGTTGTGTTTAGCAGGGCCCAAGTGCCACAGGGGACCAATGGTATTTTGGAAATGAAAACGTTGTATGCGGAACCCGAAGGATGGGGTGTCATATCAGGTATGAAAGTCCAGCGAATAATAGGATTAAGAAAACTGACAACTTAAAGATATTGATGATACTATCAAAATCACACAAACAAGTGATCCTATTGGGATATTGAGATCAACATTTGTCTCAGAAGCTACACCAGTTCAAGGCATGCCTGAGCTTTATGCGTACCTTAAAAATGTCGTTTCGCCAGCTGCACCCTTCTTCTACCTCTCCGCATCACCATACAACCTACACAAATTCCTCTCAGACTTCCGTTCAAAGTTTTATCCACATGGACAAGTTATCCTTCGAGATGCCAGCTGGATGAATTTGTCTGGCCTCCTCTCTAACCTGACACTCGGTGTACAAGAGTATAAGGTCGATCGTATGGTGAAGATCAACTCCTGGTTGCCAAAGCGGAAGATGATTTGTATCGGCGATTCCACACAGGCTGATCCTGAGTCGTACGCTGAAATGTGAGTGTCTCTGAAGTTGCGGGCTTGGAAACTTCCTAACAGCTATATATAGATACAACAAGTACCCGGGATGGGTAAAATTAATTCTCATTCGGAAGGTGGATGATATTGCTGCCATAGGAATTAGTGAGAAGAACGAGCCGAAGAGGTTCGAGAAGGCCTTCAAAGGCATCCCGAAAGATGTATGGCATGTTTTCGAAAAACCAGAGGAGTGTGCTGCTCTCATCCAGGATGTAGTATCGAGGGGCTAGATATCCTGTGGCGGATTTCGATTACGAATTTATGAGTTCAAGTTTTATTGTAGTGGTTTGGTGTTAAGAGAACAGCTCTTTTGGTCTTTCTGATTCTGAGAAATGCATCGGCAATGACATTAAGTTGCCACATAGTTGCATTATTAGGATATGGCTCTGCTCTGTTACCCAAGTTGTTCAAATGCAAGTTAATTAACAATCGTCCATCTCTGAAATACGGTCACGACAACTCCAAGTTACCTTGTTGTGAGATCATTTTGAGCAGCGCTAAAGACTATAGAGAAATTGACAGTGCATTCTGCGCGGTTTATGTTCGAGGAGGTAGTATTGTTAGGCATGGTCCTGGTGCATAGGTGGAGCCTTGATTTCAACTCTTCGGAAACTTTGGACGAACGATGCAATCAATCGGAAACTTTTGATAATTGTGCCGAAAGCATTAAAGACGAAGGGGACTGTTACTTTACAAGGTGCCAAACTGGCTTTGAAATGAGCAACGGCACACAAGACAAAGGGCCATATGATAGTAGTGCAGACAAGTAAACCGATGCATGGCCGATGAGGAATACCAAACTAAGCTGCCGTCATGTATAGGTTTGAATAGCCTTAACACAACAACCACTTCCAGCCAGTTTTTGTTCCTGATCGCGCTGGACAGAAAACGCCATAAAAATCTCATCAAGGAGAAACACCATTGACCAGTCGCTCTACACCAGGATTACTGCTTCCACTCTCAGCGTTACCCTCAACCAGACTCCAGTCCCTCACAGCTCCCTTCCAATCACTAACCCGCCCATCGGTAATCCTAACAACCACAACCCTTACTTCATCGCCCTCAATAAATATTCCCCTCCCACCATCCTGCTTCTCTCTCTCGTCCCAGAACGAACCTTGGTCCTGCCCCTCCTCTCCTTCGGAGAACGTATTATTATCTAGATGCTCCTCCCTATAATACTTGTCTTCCTCTGTACCCCTCTCAACCAACCTCGCTTCTCCATTTATTGTAGCACTGATACTGCTCAATGCACTGGTATTCAGGTTCAGTAACAGAGCAGCTAATGATGAGCGCGAAGCTTCAGGTGGTGGGGAGCCGGTGCGATCGGTTGAGCCGCGACGGTTAGTAGTTGGTGGTCGGTGGGATACCCAATCGTGGACCAGGAGGGAGACGTTTGGGTTTGAGACGAGGTTGAGGGTTTTCTTGGAGGAGGGGTTCGTGGTCATTATTATGGTGGGCGCAGAGCTGTAGGGTGAGGAGGGAAGGTAGGTGTAGTTCATGAGCGATACGTGTGGGAAGAGATTCGTGCATGTTGCCAGGTGAAGCTTTAATTCAGGTATTAGCTGTGATCTTGAAAAGAACAGGGAAAGATCTCGTACAAATCGTGCGTTTTGTAAACATTGTGCCACTTCGGTAGGAAGAGTACTGGAAACTTGAAGGTTTCGTGGCTCTGCTGACGCCTCGTAATTGAGAGGAGCTTGAGAAGCCATATCTACTTAGCCGTCTCTATATTTTGAGACTATTTGGAGCTTCGTGGCGGAGGTATGGGAGCTGATAAATGCTTGACTTCAGATCGTAGTGGGGGAGTCTAGGATCGTGAGACAATCTCGGAAAGCTTCAATGACGTTCCCGGTTCAGTTGCTCACGTGCCTCTGCCAGATTCAACAACATTTCTTAGATCCCTGTACAGATGTCGCTCTTGCTGCTCTCAATATTTATTTCTTGGCTTCGTGGACAATTAATTCATTTGTGTCATCACCAAGAATGGAGTGCAGCCGGTTCATCAAAACGCAAGCCATGAGACTTGTCACTCATCTTCTAACACCTTTTGCCCGCTCTGTTTAGATGAAATATCAGACAATGCAGGGCTAATATGTATAGAGCAGCTGCACGGGTTTTCGATTGTATGAAGATGTTTTGCAAGTACTCTTAAGCTGAATGCTCCCAGTCTTTTATTGGGAATCGTTTCACCTCCGCCAACTTCCGACCCAATCCTCAGTTCCAGAATATAAGTTATTCCGACTTGATTCCGTTCATCGCCAAATCTCCCTTTCCCACGGCAAATTTAAAGGTCTCAACCAGCTCAGCAGTCTCCTCTAATCCAACACTTACTCGAATCTGCGTTTCTCTCAACTGGTACTTGGCAACATCGCCCAGGTCTTTTCCATACAAGGCTTTCACATAGGCAATTGCAAGCGTTAGATGCGCTCCGAGATGTGGTCCTATGTGCACATTCAAATTCTCCAAGAAAGCTATGGTTGCGTCCATATTTTCGAACTCGATGCTGAGGAGACACCCGTAACCAGGCGTGAAATCAGGAGTAGTCTGCCGCATGTAGGGTGTGTAATTGGATACTGTTGGGTTGGTAGAGGGGTAGTGGACCTGCTTGATGCTGGAGCTGGGATCGAGTGTGAGGGGTTGTAGATAAGCGGCAAGTGCTGCTGCGTTTGCGTTTAGTCTTGCGGAACGAACCATGTAGTCTCTGCTGTTGCGTTCCAGCTGTTCTGCATCCAGATTGTAGAAGTCATTGTGGTATTTCTCTGCGAAAAGAGCTTTCAACTCAACGTAGTGTTTGGAGGAAGGGTTCAAGACAGCACTGGCAGCCAGTAGGTCAGCATAGCCATTGAAAGACTTGCTGAGAGATGTAACAACGATGTCTACTATAGGCAAAAGATCAACGTTGCAGAAGCTCGCAATGGTATCGTCTACGATAAGTAGAGACCCATGCTCGTCTGCTAGCTGTCGTAGTCTGACCAAGTCTGGTACAGTAAGCAGAGGATTTGATGGGAATTCCGTCCAGATAGCTTGGATCTTCCTTCCTTCTTTCGCTTCCTCCTTCAGGAAAATCTCGAGTTCGTCGAGCTCAGCAGATGTTCCTGCTCCCAAAAATTTGTAGCCAGGGCCGAAGTCCTCGAATACGTGAGGTGTCGAGTGGAAAGCAAAGCCAAAGAGAACTGTCTTGGCGCTATGTTTGCTCAAAATGTATTCATGAATGGAATATATTGAAGCCATGCCAGACTGGAAAAGATAAACGTCATCTGGTGAGACCTTCGCAGCACGTGGTGGACCAGCTGGGGCGCGGTTTATAAGCTCTGAAATGCGCTCTTGAAGAACTGATTGTGCAGCACAGAGGTGATAAGTTGGCGCCGGCGAGTCATCAGTAACTTCATGCAATAGGTCGATGTGCTTCATGCTCTCTTCTGCCAGTCTGGAAGAGATTCCTACGCCAGCGTTCGTCCAATAAGGCATAACGAATGGTGTTCTGGGCATTGGAAAGAACACGGCATAGAGCCGCACATTGATGTCGAAAACTCGAATCGAAATCTGATCCACTGGGACAGTATTTTCCTTGCGGTCTGCAGAAGTTGCATATGCTACGCATGCCGCTGCGAACTCGGGAGCAAAAAACAAAAGGCAGTTCTGCCCCTCCACACCTGCAAGCCCTATAATCTTGGCGACCAGCTGAATCATCCTTTGTTAACTATATTGTGACGAGAGTGGAGGTGAAATTTACCTCCCTAATATCACTGTGCATCATCATGCGGGGATACATGCTCCTGATCTGCTTCATGAAAGACATGTCCTTGTTCATGAACGCCAACGTGTACTCCCATTTTGGGAGGTGGGTAGTGATTGCATGGCGTGGATGAGGAGGAATAGAGCCCAGGTGTTCTGTGAGAATCTTAGGAGCCATGTTTAAAAATGTGTTGTATTGTAGGTGCGAGATCACTGAAAAGTGGAAACTTGTTGGACTAGGAAGAATAAATGGAAATGAAGCAGTATTTATGTTACTTTTAGTTAGGCTTGCAGAAACGCCGAAACATTACAGACAGGGCTGATAGTTTGATCCCGTGATTGTGCGTCTAGCGTTCACGTCAGCGGGTTATGTAGTCCCCGATTTGATGATTTGTGCTATCTGGTCCCGACACATCCAATAGATGCAGCCACAAAAATGCCAACACCTTCTTGTTTGGGCTTGTGATTGGATCAACGGAATATTCCTCCACGATGTTCAGATTTGGCGTTTTCTATGGCTCTATGATTCACCTGGGACTTCTTGCCAACAAGATCTTACCTTATACCGGGAGTCTGTTTCCGGGGTGCTTAGAAATAACAGAGAGTACCTTAGGGTAACAAATTCCGACGATGGAGAGATGATTGCACTTGGTTAGGGAGACATCAGAATTATACCTAAATAGAGAGAAACGAGATCATCACTTTTAATCTTTTGTCCTGTCATTGAATATCTTTCATTTTTCAATCTTCCCAAGGCCGGCATACTTGACACGAGAATCAAGATCTTGCCAACATCTAGCCGCTGATCTTCGAAGTCTAACGTACATATGATCAACAACAAACAAACGATAATGGTTGGCAATCGCTCTGAAGACTATCGACACTGTAGCTCATCCTAAAGCAAGAAACAAAGTTAGGCTACGAGCCTCTTCCTTGCTTAAAAGACAGCTGCAGAGAGCTGTGCTTCCTGTGTGATCGCGGAATACACGCGCATCTTCCCACTACGGGATGTTGTAGCTAGATGCAAGTAAAAGCAGGGCTTAGAACAGTTTTCAAATATATGGGCCTGAAATCGACAAAGGAATCAGATGATATCTGTGCTAAGGAAAGTCGACGCACTGATGAAACAGAGAACCCAATTTACCTCACTTGAAATATCTCAAATACGGACTGATGTTGACATGGTCAAGCGATTCTAAGTATCTTATATTTCCAGTGTCGGCCGTCGAACTGGTCTACGCATGGGATAACGTTTGTATCCAAAACGCTGGAGCCCGAGTGATGCGATTACCATCCTTGTGCAGTCCCGAGAGCTCCTTGTCATTTCGGTTCCTCGATTGATTAAAGCTATGCAGTTCTGGTGTAAACCGGTTTCTGAGATAAGAGAAAGAACAGCAACGAAGCCAATATACAAGGTTCGTAGGACGGAATATGATATGAGCGAGGTGCATAGGTGGGAAGATTTGAGTTTGTTCAAAACGCGTTTTTCACTCGGGGAGAATGAGATCGCGTCAGTGGGGCCACAGCGCTATGAATGCTCTGTGGGTTGATGAGTTAGTGCTATAGATGAGAACGAAAGTTGGGTTGCTATTGATCGAGCTTCATTGTACGGAGCAGCATAGGCACGGAAACGCACTTATCAACAGTATCAGTTTTCCCAAATCGTCAGCTACCACCACGCTCCTCATGTCTAAGCCTGGATTCCTTCTGCGGCACCTTCGTTTTAGAAATTTAGTTAAGTTCAGTTTCCCCCAAAGACTTCAAGATCAGCTTGCTCGGGAGTTTCTCGATCACAAGGCCTCAGTCTCGGCGGCCATCTCGTCCTTTCCTCTGCCTCCTGCGCCCACACCAACGATTATAACCTTCACCCCACAACCAGTTTACACGACTGGCAGACGAGAACATGGAAATCTTTCCGAAGAGCAATTGGGATTACTGAAGGCCCCCCTCTGGTCGTCTGGGGCCAATCCTATAGCAGACCCTGTGCCTGAGGTGTGGCCAACCCAACGAGGCGGACAGACCACTTTCCATGGCCCCGGACAAGTTGTCATATACCCAGTTCTTGATTTGAGATCAAGCTATCCATTATGGCCGAAAGGCCTAAGCCCGCGATGTTATGTTAACCTCCTAGAGCAAACAACGATAAACACTCTGGCAAGATGGGGTCTCACTGGTGTGCGGACTGAAAATCCGGGGTTTGGGAAGAGAAAGGCGAGAGGAAGATTGCTGCGCTTGGCGTGCATCTACGTCGAAATATCACGAGCTATGGGGTGGGCCTGAATGCATACACGGATTTGCGATACTTTGACCGCATCGTCGCCTGCGGTCTTGTTGACAAGAAGGTCACAAGCATGACGGAGCTGGCCATGGAGAAGGGAATATCAGAGAATGAGCTCTGGGATGGCGCAAAGTCGGAGGGTGACGCTCCTCACACTACTACACAGGCTGTCGAGGAAGGCGAAGTACTGCTAGTCGAGGGCGACGAAGCAGACAAATCGGCTACCAACCCAATCCTCCATAAAGAACAACAGTATTTGGATCAGATTCAGCAAAGCAAGCTAAATTGGGTAGCAGATGCATGGGTACGCGAGTTTATGAAAGGCTTGTTCGGGGAAGATTCAATGAATCGAGTCGACCACCGCGGTGCCTGGAAAGAATGTGAGAGTCGTGGAATCAATTGAATCACGTTTTCGGTGTAAAATAGCTATGAGTACCACCACGTCACTGAGGGCCAGGCTCGGGCAACAGAAGACGAAAGAACCAGGCGTTGACGAGAAATATTAGAAAGGTCACAACTGGTTTTTATATATGGAGATGAAATCCGAATATACTAGGTGAGGCAAATTGTGCCCAGAATGAAAATCAGGTAACCTCCTCCTCAAAATTATCCCTGACCGAAACCAGAACTCTCCAGAGATTTCGGAACTTGTGCCGAGTACATGTAGAATCATCACTGGGGATAAGGAATGGCCTCTGAAAGAAAGCTGCAAGCATTTTTTGTTTCTCATTATGTTAGTTTATCAATCCTAATGTACTAGAACACTTGCTAGGCAATCATCTTGTACATTTGGTTCAAAGTAAAGGGACTTAAATTGGAGTCTACAATTGGCGGCAGACAAAAGCACCCATCAATTTGGAGGCTACATGATAAGTCTATAAAGACGAAAATATGACTTGTTCAATCACCTTAATCATCATCTCTCTGCAAGCCCTGTCGGCCACGCCCAATGCGATCGGCTAAACCTCTTTCTCCAGCTTGTCTGTGGAGACTTGAAACAAAATCTCCTCTTTTGTCGCCAAATTTTGACGACTGAGCTCTCGAGCGGTCCTCCGCCTCGCGATCAGCCTTCTCCTTTTCAGCCAACGCTGCCAGACGCTTCTCACGATCCACATCTAATTTTGAAGCATCCTGCTGCATAGCAGCTAGCTTCCGTTGCCGTTCCGCCTCCTTTTCCTGTTCTCCGGATTCTCGTGTCGCTGCTGAGGGCCTTCCATCATTCTCATTCTTTCTGTCATAACCGCCGCCATTACGTCGATCTCCAAAATTGTTGTAGTTAGTCCGGTCATTCGAGCCGTTTGTTCTGTGGTCTCGTTGATTCCTATCAACTGGATATGATTTTCTCCTATCGGGCGATTGGCGTCGCCGGGCAGGAGAAGGTGACCTTGAGTCGATTGAGGAAGAATTGCGTCGTCTCTTTTCACCATTGACCCTGTCTGGACCAGTACGACCTCGTCCACGCTCGCCCGGGGTTACAGATCTCTCCGGTCGTCTCTCCCTCCTGGCTGGGGAACGCGACCTTGAACCACCTGATGAAGAATTCCGTCGTCGTGAGGGTTCATAGTGTCTGTCTCGGTCCGATCTTTCTCTTCTTCGATCCTGTGGCGAAGCCGACCTCCTTACTTTACGATCAGATCTACTGCTCCTGTGACCCTCATCATCGTCCCGTCTCCTGCGCTTGTGCCTTCGCTCATCGTCCGAACCATCTCTATGTCGATGATGGTGTCTCCGATGCTTTCTTTCTTTCTTCTCTGTGTTGTCTTCTTGCTTCCCGCCAGTGCCAATAATTGCCTTCGCTTTATTGGATCGTTCATCATAGCTTCATATGCCGCCTGTTCCTGTCTCTTAATCGCTAACATAGGATCCTCTCGAATCTTGGAAGCTGTGTCTCGAAGCGTATTTGCATTCTGAAGTGCCATAAAACTTTCCTCGGAAGCCTGCTTCTCCAACTTTTTGTGATCGGTCCCCTTAATTAGCGTATCAATCCTCCGCTTCCCGAGCAAATACCCCTCTCTCTCATCGGTGGTTCCTGCTTGGCCACTTGATGGTCCTTGGTACATCCAGTCCACGCGATCAACACGTTTTGTGCTTCCCGCAGCCTCGAGTTTCGCCTGTATTTCTTCCTTTGCACGCTCTTCTTTAAGCTCCTTGATGCGCTGGTCGGTCTTCTTCCTCTCCTCAAGAGCTTTGTTCTCTTCTTGCCACACCCGCTTCTGATTGCTCATGAGCACGGGATGCCATGACTTTTTCAAATTAAGATCTCCACCCATCTTGACTTATTGAACGACTTAAAAGTCGCTGGCCGTAGTGGTCGGAGAGGTGTTATTCGATTCCGGTCAGGCGTTGGCGCCTGGTAGTATCGAGTCGATATTTTCGAAGTGAGGGCAACAGGGTGGCTGTGGTTGTCGTAGTAGCCTTGCAAGAATTGGGAGGCGGCGACTTTGCGGTCGGAATTAAGATTCACCCTAACATTACGCTAACCCAAATCAGGCGAGCCTTGCTTGAGCTCCAGGCCACAGCCGCAGCCTTACCATCAACCACAATTCTCTTTCAACCTCACAACCCAAGAGTCTTTCCGTTTGGAGCAAATTGGTCGAATATCCTCTTCCTATCCACCCTCAAGACTGAACCACAGTCTTCACTGCAACCATGTCTGACGACGATGATTTCATGCAGGCCTCTGATGATGAGGGGTACCTTAAGCTCCCACTTATTTCCTAGAACCTTCTAACTGTTCTAGATACGATTTCGAGTACGAAGAGGATGATGAAGAAGAGAGTGGTGATGTTGATATAGAGAACAAATACTACAACGCGAAGCAGATGAAGGCGTCAGACCCGGAGGCAGCTATCGAAGAATTTCTCGGCATACCAGCATTAGAGACAGAGAAGGGCGATTGGGGCTTCAAAGGACTGAAACAGGCCATCAAATTGGAATTTAAGCTTGGCCTCTACGAAAAGGTAGGGCAACTATTTAAAATATGGATACCAAAGCTAATACAATAGGCCGCGGAGCACTACGCCGAACTTCTTACCTACGTTAAGAGCGCTGTTACACGAAATTATTCTGAAAAATCTATAAACAATATACTCGATTACATCGAAAAGGGCTCTGAAGATGATGAAGCCCGAAAATGCATGGAGGACTTCTATTCTCTCACCCTGCAGTCTTTCCAAAGCACAAATAACGAACGATTATGGCTGAAGACAAACCTAAAGCTTGCCAAGTTAACCTTGGACCGAAAAGACTATGGCGGGGTAACTAAAAAGTTGCGGGAACTGCACAAGGCCTGCCAGAAAGAAGATGGCACCGATGACCCCAGCAAAGGCACATATGCTCTAGAGATTTATGCACTTGAGATTCAGATGTACGCCGAGACTAAGAACAACAAACAATTGAAGAGACTCTATGAGAGAGCTTTGAAGGTCCGTTCTGCAGTACCACATCCCAAAATCATGGGCATCATTCGCGAGTGTGGTGGCAAGATGCACATGAGCGAGGAGAACTGGAAAGATGCTCAGAGCGACTTCTTCGAATCCTTCCGCAACTACGATGAAGCCGGATCTTTACAGCGAATTCAAGTTCTCAAATACCTGGTGCTTACCACAATGTTGATGAAATCCGACATCAACCCCTTCGAATCTCAGGAGACGAAACCTTATAAGGACGACCCAAGAATTGCGGCCATGACAAGTCTCGTAGATGCATATCAAAGAGACGATATTCATCAATACGAGTCAGTTCTAAACAATAACAGAGACCTCATGTCTGATCCTTTTATCGCGGAGAATATTGATGAGGTAACAAGAAACATGCGCACAAAAGCGGTCCTGAAGTTGATCGCTCCATATACTCGTTTTAATCTTGCTTTCATTGGCAAAGCTCTCAAGATACCAGTCTCTGAAGTTCAGGACATTCTGGGATTCTTGATCGTTGACAAGAAAGTCAAAGGCAAGATCAACCAGCAAGACGGCACGGTGGAGATTGAGGATAACAGCGACGCGGACCGACTCAGAGCTATGCAGGAGTGGACAGCGGCGATTGAATCACTGTACCGCACCGTCTTCACTGACGGCGAGGGATTCAAGTCGACCTACGTGGAGCAGATTGGCGATGAAAGCAGCAACGGCATGTACACAGGCGGTGCCGGAGGCGGAAAAGGTGCTGCGTGGCCAGGCATGCAGCAGCTGAAGGGTAAGAATAAGGGTTCGAAGAAAACTGGTGGTTCCGGTTTCACGTTATTCTGATTGGGAAGGGATGATGAAGCAATCGTGAGGCGCGATTGACGGACGAAGGAAGGTCACACGCAGCAATGAATGATGAATTGATGGACTTTAGTGGGTTCGACCCCTGGTCCTCGGTGGTGTTAGCGATGGACAGATGGACTTCCTGGCGAGTATGCGCGCATACGTGCATGCATCGGAGGAGGTGGTTGAATGCTCATAGCCATTGGCTTCCACGAGCTCTTATCCTCTTCATTTGCCGGGCGAAGAGCATTCAGATGCGGGCGTCATATTAGCACGGCGTTGATTGGTTGTCCCGCAATATACAGTCCGGTTTTCAAACGGCATCATGGTCACCACGAGGTATCAATGTGGATTCGTGTGTGCATGCCCAAATTGTGGTTGTATATCTGCATTGCCCGCTGCTGCTGAGTGTGTTCAAAAAGCACCGAGGGAGAAGGTCACTGGTTCTTTGAGCATGCAAGCTTGCATTGTGCTCCATGTCGTCCGTTTTCCGTCCTTTCTTGATTGTCCGTAGTGCGAACAGTGACATCCTTGCGAAAATCTAGACCGTGCCCTCTGATCCATCCGATCTTGACTCTCGCTCACCGACATCACTTCATCGCGAGTGCGGCGCATCCTAGGTTTGAGAAGAAAACACGTCGCGAAACTACTGTGCTAGTTGCAGCGAGAAAACCACACCCCGAAATAGGCAGAGTGAACCCTCGCTTGGATGTGAGGCTTCTGAATGTGTCTCTTGCCTTGCACGGCAGACAGGCAAAAGGGAAACTAAGCCCGCTTCAGATGCATACAACAATGGTACGAACGGGAACCTGATGCAACGGGACGCCCCCATAAACCGGCTGGCCCGACCGGGCTTCGCTGATGCCTTTCGCGTTACCATTTGGGGATGCCGCGAACCTTTGAGGGGGGTGGTTTGTGTTTCCCTCGACCTCTGTTTGCAAGCGAAAATAGTGCATCTTGTCATTGGGCGCACCGCGGAGCACACCCGAGGCAGTAGAGAGACCTGAAAGCAAATTGCGCGTGGTGTTCGTGCGGTGAAAGCAACCCTGGTCAACGTCCACCACAATATGTACAGGGGCCGTCAAGCAGAGAGCGCCGTGGTTGGTGCGAGCTTGCCAGCGTGCACGCAGGCTTCCCGGGCCGGCTGTACGTGCATGCATCTGTCCAATGGAGGAGGGATGAGGGGTCAAAAATGGCTGGGGGGAAGAGGTGGGATCCATTTGGTGTGTTTTACCTTGTGCGCATCTGGCTGGCATGGTTCCAGGTGGGTTGTCACTCGATTCTGGTCCAGGATCAACACATCGGATCTTTTGAAAGAGAGCGTGAAATGGTGGGAAATTTCCCTTCAGGTCTCTCAATCTTGCTAATGCAGTGAGTGCTATTTGTTAGCATGGTGGCTGTCGCTTGGCTTGGAATTCTTCAATTTACCCAACCAAGTTGACATTGCTAACAGTGACAGAGGGATCAGTCAAACACGAAAATAATCGTAAAGGATTAAATTTGGAACCGGTACCATGTCATCAGCGTGCTTGTGCCTCATGCCGCAGTGAGTGGTGTGACAGTGACGAGAAACCATGTGTACCATCCATCGAGGTGAGGGGAAGACATGGAGATGCCTGTGAAGGTGTGAAGAAGGGTTGCAGGTCTCATCGCTTCATGCAGCCATCCGTTATTACTTCGAAGCTCTGCCGATAGTCGAGGGTTGTTCATCGTCTGCTCGATGGTGGGTGGAGGCCGAATCCTTCAGCTCGCGCGGGGTCCAAATTCCCAAGTCCAACATCTCTATTATTGATGGCGCCTTGGGTCCAAACATTGCTCCTTCCGGCGTGACGGGGTCGTATTGACGGGGGCACGCAGCCTCCTGTCCACCCTCACCTCTTCAACTGATATTCGCCTGGTTGTTAATGTGATAGATCATTACGCCGTGCAGTGACTTGTGGTTGAATGGGATATCTTCAGTGATTTCTGGGGTGGAATTGACGCCTTTGCCGCGCGGTTCAGTGGAGGAGAAGAAGATTGGACGTACGTTGCTGGGGATGTCAAAGCACCAAGTGCAAGTGTACAGTGGCGTAGTCTGGGTATTCTGGCTGTCTGGTCGTGTGCTTCCTGAAAGTACTGTAGGATAGCAGCCTGAACAGTAGCAGCTTCGGACTTCCTGTGGCGGCCGAGCTCGTCAATTGTTGGTCTGATGGAGGCACGGAGCAATGGTCAATTTCTGTCCCATGCCTTCGAGACGAGCGTGCTGAGAATGAGATTTCTCCTCGGGCACAGTCATAAATTGGTCTTTCCTGTCGGGTCCATCACCCCATACATGTGTGCTGCGGCTGGGTTGGCCGGGACATACCTTGCTCTCCTGTTCGAATGTGTTTGGTTGTCCGTACACCCTCTCCAGGAGAAGCTTCCGTTGCGCGTTCAGCAGCATATCTCGAGGTCCCGTCCAGGTCGTCCGGTACCGATGCTTCTCCTCCTTTGTACCTGTTCATTACTCGGCTGGTCTCTCCCCCACCCCACCTCGCTGTGCATATTCTTCTCCACAGACGGGAAGAGACAGCACGAAGCCACAAAGCCCGGTGAAGTGGTGGTGATATCCGCATCCTCACCACTCGCTGGCGGTCGAGTGGATTTCCTGCTGTTCGGAAGGACGCAGGAAGGTGGGGCACCTGTCTCCAACGGGGGCGCAAGTGACATGGACGGCGGTGGTCGACGGTCGACGGTCGATGATGATGGTGATGGTGATGGTGATGGCCTGCAGCCAGCAAGAATAAACGGGAGAGAAGAGGACGAGAGATCTGGTGTGGTCAGCCCTGGCCTGGCCTGGCCTGCTCTCCTCTGCTCTGCTGCAACTGCGACTGCTGCTGCCCCGGAGAGAGCTTATCGTGCCATGCCATGCCATTCTATTCCGCCCCATACATCATGCCAGACTAGACGATGCATCCTGCCCTCTGCCCATGCCATCCATGATCCATCTTGCTCCGTCCCATCGCATCGCATCGCATTGCACCACTGACACTCAGCCAGCGTCGACATCTGTACTCAGCCTGTTGGTGCACTTGCTCCGTGTCTTGAATGACGCTGGTTGTCCTCGCTCTCTTTCGCTCGGGATGCAGGCTGAATAGTGCACGTGCAGTATCCATTATCAATACTTTAGTCTCTCGCCCGTGTTGTTGCTATACAAAGCTGGCGGTCGTTTGCGTGCTGCACCAATCGTCGTGCTGCAGTTGTGCAAGGGCCGGGCATGGAGGAGGGAGGGGCATGGCAGGGCAGGACGCAGATCGAATTTGTGTTCCCCGGGCATCCCAGCAGCAGCAGCAGCAGCAGAGAGCACCAGCATCAGCACGCACCAAGAGCAGCAGCATCACAGCAACAGCAACAGCAACAGCAACAGCAACACTTCCTCCATTCTCCATTCCACTCCACTCGACTCTCGACTCTCGACTCTCGACTCTCCACCCCTTCCTTGACTCTCCACCCTCGACTCTCCACTCTGCTTGCTCGACTCCTCCGCCAACCCCCCCTCTCAAGAACCCCAACCCCAACCCCAACCCCAACTCTCAAGGGGGCCAGCCAGCGAGTCTGGGCCCGGACCACCATCAAGCATTCGCTCTCTCTCCCAGCGCCAACCACACCAACGAGCGAGCATCTGCAACTGGCGCCGCTGCGAAGGATGGACAGGATGGCAGGATGGACAGGACCCGTCCCTCCCTCCCTTCCCCTTCCCCAGCAAGCCAGCAAGCAAGCAAGCACGCAAGTAACCAAGCATTCAAGCATCCACGCATCCACGCAACCACCCATCCACCCACCCAGGCAGGCAAGCAATCCAGGGACAGAGTCAATGTCAACGACAACACCAACTTCCTCGAGTGCCACCAACCTATCGGCAGACCGCATACAATCGCGATCCCGCTGGAGAGAAAATTCGGGGTTGTTGGCTGACCGAGATCAGATATACCTCGATCGACCTTGATCTGCTTTGCATACCTGACTTGCCTACTTGCCTCCGTGTCTACCTTCGTGCCTACGGGACCTGCTAGACCTACCTTGCCTTGCCATACCTACCTACTTTACATACCTGACCTGGCCCTCCTTACCTTGACCCGTCCCCTCGCCTCCCCTCCCCCTCCAACCCAACCCACCTCTCCCTCCGTCTCTGTCTTGCCTGCAACGCACTTCTGTTCTGTTCCGTACTGATTTGTACTGTACCGCATCGTACCGTACCGTGTATCCGTCTGTCGCCTTCTGCCTCGCCGAGCTCGCCTCCTTCCGTTGTTGCTGGGCATCGCATCGTATCGTATCAAATCGCAGCTGCATCCTAGTGTCTTGGGTGGCCAGCCTGGCTCACCTAGCATCCGCAAGCGTTTCTTATTCCTGTGCGACACGACGTCCGGACGACTAGACGAGACGAGAAGAAAAGTTGCAGGTCTCCTGGCGACTCGGCAGCCTCACCACTAACGTCTGACGACTGTGACGAGAGAGAGAGCGCGAGAGTCGAGAGAGCCAGCAAGCCGCAGGTGCAGGTGCAGCGAGATCGCAACTGCCCGAGCTCCAGCGAAGAAATAAAGCTTCACTTCACTTCTGGCACCACCCAACACCTGCCGCCAGACAGCAAACGCAGACCGCAGAACGCAGGAGCAGCAAACGTCGCTGAATACATTAAACAGAACCCAGGAGAACAGGAGAGCATGTTCCAGCCACAGCCCACTCCGTATTTGCCCTTCTCGTCGTACGGGCCAGCATCACCTATTGCCGACTTTTCTGGCTTTCAACCAACTGCTGGCCTGGTGGTTGCGAGCGGTCCAACCGCGTTTCGGAATCCCATCTTCAGTCCTGTCGCTTCCAACACCTTCAACAACAGCAGCAGCAACAGCAACAACAATCATTCGCAGAATTTCTCCAAGATGGCAGGCAGCGATCTGGATGCGCAGGAGGCGTTGGCACGGGATTTCCAACCCGCGCTAGAGGTGCATTCCAGCTCAACTTCAGGACGAGAGATCAATGCTAACACCGCTGCGCAGGGTCCACTAGTCGGAGAGAAACGAAGTAGCCATGCCATTACGGAGGAATATGCAAAGGCAGATCCTATATACGTCGCGAAGACTGCCGTGGGTAGTTCTGCAGGTGTTTCTGGGATTTGCTAACTCCCACCAGGCTTTGCCCCAGAAGTTCTCGCATTATCGACCTGTCCTGGGAGATGGAAACTGTGGATGGCGGGGTAAGCTCAACCCCACAACTCGGTCGATGGAGCTCCTGCACATCAGCTGTGTCGGCTTGGGAGTGTCAAATGATTGTCAGTTGCTAATCGTGATGTAGCTGCCGGCTTCAGCTACTTCGAAACCCTAATACGTCTGCGAAATAAGGTTCAATTGGACGCAGAGATTGCCCGCATGATGTCCCTGAGCAACTATCTCAAGACAGTGGGGGGTTTTGATGAATGGCTGTATGAGGATATGGTGGATGAGACCACTACTCTCATGAAGGATCTCTCGAATCTGGTGCAGACATCACCACTGGAAGCCGAAGACTTACTGCGAGCCCGTTTCAACGACGCCGAGGTATCTAACCAGATCATCTACCACTTCAGACTGCTCGCAAGCTCGTGGTTGAAGGGCAATTCAGACTTGTATGCCGGATTTATTCCAGATGGTTTAGGCATAGTGGGATACACGAAGAATTGGATCGAGCCTGTCAATCAAGAAATCGATCATCTCGGCATGACCCTCCTCATCGATGTTCTACTCAAACCAATCGGTTTTGCCGTCGAGATCGTCTATCTCGATCGCAGCGAAGGTTCGCAAGCCAATAGTCACATTTTTCAGTCAGAAGATGCCAATGGAGTACCAACAAACCCCGGCGGCCCCATGATCTACCTGTTGTACCGCCCATCTCATTACGATATTCTCTACAAAGACATGCCTCTCCACTCGCTCGGCGCCATCCCCCACAACACCAACCTCCAGGTCAACCGAGCTACCAACTTCCGAGAGAATCATGCGTTACAAAGTACGCCAGCCGCAATGGCAAACTTCGCTCAGCTCGACATGAATCTGCTCGCTTGCATACCAGGCTTTCAACTCTCGTCACAACTTCCACCTCAAACTTCGCATCATGGATTTCCAACGCAATTTCAGCAGCCAATGGATAACAATTTCACCCACTCTCCCATGTCGTCTTCCATGTCACCAATCTCCCCTGGCGCTTCTTCAACTCCGACCTCGACAAGCGCGAATCCGGCTTCCTATCCCGCACAACCGCCGCCCCCAAGCTCGCTTACGTCGCCAACACTCACATCTCCTCACCCATCCTTTCCACCACCCACAACGATTTTGACCCATTTGCCAGCGCCGCATCGGCCCTCGATCTCCTCGAGACCTTCGATATCGGGCCATTCATCCTTGTCCTCGGATCTTCCGTCCCCTAACTCAGCCACTACCTTCCGACCCAGCAAATACGAATGGGAAGCCGCCGCGCAAGAAGGTCCAGTCATCTTTCAGACATCTACATTCCGAAACAGCCACTACAATACGGCTCACTATAATAATCCGAACTTCCAGCCGGAAGAATGGACGCCAGACTCCGAAGAAGCACCAACGGGTAGGAAGCGATCGAGCTGACCGCTGCAGAAGATGGTTGCCAAGGGTCGGGTCCGAAATGGGAGATCGCCATAGATATGCATTTGCTTGTGGGACTGGCGATACACGAAAGCAATATTTGATGATTCATGAATAATACACCGGGGCATCTTGCATGATAGTGTGCAACGCGAGATGAGAGCAGAACAGACACATATGCATCCACAGACAGCTACGACATGACATGACAGTACGATGGCATTAAATGAACGGAAGGGATCGAAAATAAGGCGCGTAGTGGAGCGGGCGTTATCATGGTTTATGGCTTGCTTACTTATTCATGCCTGTTGTTACAATTCTCTCTACATCATACTAGCGTTGAATTGATCGCACTGCATCCTCTCATTGCGCCTTCTAATGTCTATTGTGTTCGCCTCTTCCCGTGTTTGAATTTCCATTGGTGTGCTCGGTGCTTTCTATTCTTGCTTCACACACAATCCGGGCTGTAGCTAGGGTTGCACCCGAATTTTTCCTTCGTCTGAGAAGCGAGTGGTGGTAACTTTTCTTTCCCAATTGGCGTCGTCTCTCCTTTTTTGAAATGGTCGCTGGGGTGGCGGCTCGCATCTGCGTGGTGCATTCTACATGGCTTGGCACTTACTGCTCGCTGCCGCATAGCTATTTTTATTTTTAGTGACGGCGATACTGGCGTGGTCAACGCCCACCCGTCGGTCGTCCGAATTGGCCTGCGGCATCCTCGTCTCTCTCATTCGCGATAGCACGGAGGTGGCAGACGGGAGCCGTTTACAAGGTGGTCGGAGGGAGAAATTATTGCAGGAAGGCAATGCAGCTAGGATATTGAGGTGTCGATGGCTTGGAAAGCCAGCCGTGAATACGAGGTCGTGGGCGGAATTTGAGTTGGGAATCTGTCTAAAGCGTGTCGTCATTGCGAAGTCTATGGGATCTTCCATGGTCCCCTCCAAAGATTGATCTGGATATTAGTCCTGAGGTGGATGGATGGATGGGGTGGCAGGCAGGGAGGCGAAAAAGACAGGCAGAATGGAAGTTGTCGTAGGATTGACCTACGAGATGATGCGCAAATATAATTTTCGTGGCTGGGTTGAGACAGTTTATCTCCACTCTTGTGATTCTGCTTGGTGACGAGAATTGTCTTCATGCGCCGATACCGTGATGCCTGCGGGTGAGAGAGAATGTTTGCTCTAACGGAGATTTTCTTGCGAGCTACATCTCCATCGCAGAGGCTTAGTCTGGGTGTGAGGCTCATTCTCTCATTCTGTAGTTTAAATGAGACTTGTGGATAAACCATAGGAGCTACGAGTTGTCTTTACTCTTGAAGTCTCACAGGGAAGCCCTGGGCTCTTCTGCCAGAGGTGTTCTGGGGGTCTCACTCACTTGAACTCCCTGCCCCAAATTCTTGGTCACTTTTGCAAGAGCCTTCCTTTGCTGGAGGGCTGTTCAACCTAAAGGTATCCTGGGGGGAGGGCACAGTTTTTTCTCAGCTCTGAATTTCGTTGCATTTCCGCATGGGTAACCTGTGAATCTTTTCGGTTCACAATGAGGGCATTGCGACTTTTCCCCCCCTTGGTCTTGGCATGGGGCTCCTTTGCCTGTAAGGCTCGAAAGCCTCCGACGGTCTACGCTTTCGAGAAGGAGCTCGTCTGCTCGATTTCTTAGCCCCGAAAACTGTGGCATCGTCAGGTGGAATCCTATCTATGAATCTCGTCGAGTTACAATGATGGCAGTGCGAAGTTTCTGATCTTGCCTAGGCGCTCCTTGGGAAAGGTCCTTGCAGGGTCGTCTCGAAGTATAAGGGGAAAAACCGACGGTCAATATTGTGGGGATGGATTTGGTCTGCTGGATGCTTAGCCCCGAGACTTGAGGCATTGCCAAATAGGTAACCTGCGAATCTCTTCGAGTCACCATGATGGTATTGCGACCTCCCTAGTGTTGTCTGGAGGCTCCTTGGGAAGCTCCTTGCAAGGGCTCTCTTGAAGTGTAAGGTGCAAAGTCTCGACCGTCCATGATTTTGTGGAGGTGAACTGGTCTGCTGGATTCTTAGCCCCGAAAAGATGTGGCATTGCGTTCCAGAAGGTAACATATATGTGGGGAGGTGACAGCGAATCTAGGTTTTGGGGCTCCGTGAAGTGGCTTAGGTGAGTTGTGAGGCTCTGTTTAGGCTGTACCAGACCACATAGGGCTGTCCGTGGCCATTGGGGGCCTGAGCTGAAACTAGACGGGCTTCTAGAAAATGTCATACGGCGTGAACTTTGGAGGTTTCTGCAGCATGAGTGTTTCTAAGAGTGAGACTCTCATTTACCGGAAATAGTGGACTATGAAGCAGGTAGGTAAGGCTGTCCACGCCTTGGGGGTGGGGCTTGTCATGTGACGTCTTTAATGCCTGTGAAACTGTCACATACTTTGCAGTGATTATGCTTCTTAGCTGGCAGACAGATGTCTCAGAAAAGACAACAGAGCTTTACGGTTTGCACTCGGCAAAGTCATTTCCCTCAGATAATGCATCGTGAGACACCTGCTAAATCACGAGATGAGTGAGAACCACGTGGAGTAAGCCGACACCACCACTGAAAATGCTTGCGGATCTTTGGATATCAAATGGCCAAGTAGCATGATGTGATAGATATCTGATGATTGTCCCAATAGTACTGCTCCATACACCAGGGTAATGATGCGTGGCCTGTCCTCGTGGCGAAACCAACCATATCATGTGATTTAGATGTGACGGCATAGATCACATGACCTCCCTCCGAATATGACGTAGATTTAGTCCATCGCGATGATTTTACCATCTCCATATTTTGTCCCTATCAGATCTCTCGATATTACGCCCTGGCCTCCCTTATGGTCATAAGTGCCGGGCGTTTCTCAAGGCAAATTCGTTGCCATAGCGTTACCGCCTCAATGGGAAGTTTGCCTGATTTATCAGTGCTCCGCCCCAATTCCTAGCCAGAAGCGGGAAACTAGGCTTTCATCTGCAAAACATCACGACGACTTTCATTGTCCAAGACTTCGCTTTGTGTCTTCCATCAATCTCACCGGTTCATGGGCTGAGGAAGGCTTGAATCCCAGTGTCTCGCTTTTTCTATCGCACACCGTCGGAGAGTATGAAGCGTCGGGCTCATCCATTACAATCCACTTTCAGGCTATCACGAGGCCTCAGTCAGACTTCATCTGAAGACGAGGCTGTGCCGCCGAATCATACCGGCGACTGCTTGCAAAGAGGAGAATGCAGTCTAGTGACTCCCTTGTCTACTATACAAGCTTGCGCTCGCCACTTTTCGAGAAAACATTCATATTGAGATGACTATCCGCCAGCGCATTCACAAATACTTGTCGTCCTCACGTTCCCACTCCCAGCCTCGGCCTCGCGATCACAGTCAGACTCTGAAAAAGACTTCAATCATGTCCAAACGTCAACGCAGCGAGTCCGGGGAGTCTATAGATCTCGACAAGGAGTTGAGGCCCCGGAAGCAGCATAGAACTCGTACTCCAACGACAGGGGTAAAGACTGATCCAGAGAATCTGATGGATAACTGGTATCTCTCGTCGCGTGATTCGGGTCTCCAGAAGGGTTCCGAAGAGCGATATCACAAGAACGCTTGGGAGTCAAGAAACCGTCTTCCTATTGATCCGTCAAGTGGTGGTGGATTTGGTGGTCGATGGGAGTACAACTCTGAAGAGACATCGAGGAGATGGGTCGACGGCCCATTATCGCCACCGCATCGCTACAACATCCGGACACTGACCAAGTCGGCGAGGAACCTGGCGTTGAATGGAAATCCCTCTTTCCCCGCTGAGAGAGGAGATAAAGATATCTCACGGATCTACCGTGAGTACTGGGTTACTAATGATAAAGAAGGATTTTTGGAAACGCTGTACAAGTATGCGCTCATCAACTATCTGAGTCCAGAGAGCGTATTCACTGACATGTTAACCAGTTCTTACGCAGAGGACGATGTTATTCCTGAAGTGACTGTCTGGAGGATATTTAGATGTTTAATATCGGAACTAGTTCCAGAGGTGAGCTCGACTAGACTATCATCATGTTATTCAAGCAGTTCTGACTCAGTCAAGGTCGATAAATGGAAGACTGCTCCACCACACATTATTGCCGAGCCGAACACTATTTGGCAGGTAGGCAAGTGCATGCTCCAAATCGTCACCAGAGGTCGCTTCTGGGACAACGAGAAAAATGTCATCAATCCCATCGATAGCAACGAGCGATTTGGAGAATACAAGCAAAGAGTGCTTCATGCCAAGTATTCCAAAAACTTGATGAAGTACATCCTTGGATGCTTATCAGTAAGAGAAGTTGACAGATTTTCGCGATTCGAGCTCATGGAGCATTTCAAAGAGGTTTTCTCAGTTTATGATGGCACGCATCAGGTGCCAGTTATTGACGATATCGGGGATACGCCTTATCAGCCAAAAGACTCTCGGATACCCCTGGGTCTCACAACTGAAGAAGGGGAAGTCTATGAGAAATTAATTAAGATCGCAGAGGATCGAGCTACAAATGGTACTGGTGTCAAGACGCCACATATCATCACCATCACGGATTTAGCAAAGGATTATGATGACTTAATGGCTATGATGTGTTTGAAGGAATTACATCGCCTCGGGATTGTTCATATTGAAGGTTTCGTTGCCAACCTCATGCCAGCAGAGCGACGAGCATTGTTTGGCCGGGGAGCATTAGATTCATTAAAGTTAAAAGATATCCCATGCGCTATAGGAACCCTGGGAGATCCAAACCGCGTTCTCAACGAAGAGAGCCACGAGTTCGACAAGACGGAGGCTTTCATGCCTCCAGAGTCCGCCAAATCCCAACTTCCCGATGGACAGGAGCTCCTTAAAAAGGTCTTTCTGAAAGCTATTAAGGACGGGCACAAGCTTACCCTTCTCGGAATTTCAAGTTTGATGGATATTGCTCTGTTCTCAGAAGAACACGAAGATCTATTGAGAGACGGACTTGAAAATGTTGTCCTCCAAGGTGGTTATCGGGTCATAGATGGTGTTTTGACAGCAGACCCGGCTGCAGCAAACAACAAATTCGACATGGATGGTGCAACCCAATTCCACACATTCATGCAGGAGCACCATATTCCTTCAACGGTATGGACGAAAGTTGCTACAGAAGCAGTATCGATTTATAGCACCCTCTTTGAGTTTCTTGAGAAAACCGGGCATCCTCTAGGTCCTTACATCCGCCAAGTTCAAGTCAACCAAGACCTGAACTTCTACGACCGCGCATGCACAGGACCACTTTTCGCTCCTCATATGACGCAGGACTGGTACGTCCGAACTAAATCTACTTGGTTTGCGGCTGGTCACGAGCCTGACGAGCCCTACCCTCTGGGCAGAGACATGATACCATTTTTCACTAAAGTTGTCGCATACGATGCGCTTGCGGCCGTTGGCGCAGCAGGTGAAGATGTCCTGCAGGCTTTTAATATTATCAAGCCTTTCACCTCGAGACATGATGCTGAGCATCCAACTCATCGACTGATTGGTGTCCCACGCATCATGGCGAAGGGCGAACACCCCGGTATGCCACAGGACCAGAACCTGGACGGAGATATCATGGGTGTCATTATCACGGCGTTGATGAAAGGCAGTATTCTGGCTGTGCAACAGGGATTGGAATGTCCATGAGATATGTGGAACGGTTGGGGGCGTTTGGGAGGCAGGGAGTTGGATAGGCGGGAAATGAAATGAATATTGAAAATACTGGCGTTCCTAAGGGCTTCCTTCTTGTCTTCCCTGTTAGAGATTTTCTTTGGGCGAAAGGCCGTTTGACGCAAGAGTATAAGTGGGCGGCGGTTTGAATTGATCAACTTCTCTCGGTTTATCTACTGGGGATTGGAACATATAGGGTAGATCTGGGGTAACTTTGTATCATTATGGCTAATGTTACTATGAATGGATGATCTTGGCGTTTTCCGAGCCGTTGTACTAAGAACTCGCGCGGCTGCTAAAACATGATTGTATAGATGTGTGCAACGTCTGACAAACGAGATAGTCACAGAAGACTCCTGTGCCTGGCCTGGCCTGGCCTGGCCTGGCCTACCTGGTCGGTGTCAAGGGTTCGGATCGCATGTGTGTGGGGCACCGGGGCAGTGTTGGGGATTCTGCCTGCGTGGGAGAGTAAGGAGGCGCTTCCAACGACTATCCCGCGAAAATACGGATATCGAGTTTGAGGTCCCACTTCAGTATGAATGGTGATAGGTGTGTACACTGGTCTAGTGCCCAGCAATGTCACTACAATTTAGGAAAGGCTTTCTCTCCTCCTCTCGACGTCACGACTTTGCCGCATCTCACTTCTCCACTCCCCGGGATCCCCGTGTCACTTACTTCACATGCCTCGAGAAGAGCCTCACAAGAAGCTATCGATCGTGTGGCTGCGTCTCAAGCTCTATGATTCACTTCTAGATCAGGAAGTTGCGAGTGGGTGGTTGCACTGTTGGAGGGGGGCTCGGTGAACGAGATTCGATATCTACTTCTTCCGACGAGGGGGCGTAGATTTGAATACGGCTAGAGAATAACCTTTGTTGCTTAGTACCTCGGAACAGGCTCGAGCTTAGTTCAATGTTGTGGCAGGGGGCTAGGTTGTGGTCTGAGAGGTAGGAGGCGGAGTCTGTGAAAAGGGGTGTTTGCCTCGAGGCGGCAAAGAAAATATTTTATGGACAGGTGGGAAAGTGCCTGCAACGGTAAGTATCAAGATGGAGGGCCGATTACTACCTTATGCAGCAAGTGACTTCGTATGCAGAGGGCATGTGTCCAGCTGTCCAGTCAAGATATCCGAAAGTCCGTCGGCGTTCCATAACGGCTGTTGAGTATTTGAGAATTATCACAACTTTTCGCAGTATAAGATGAGCACGGCACTGTTAGATGGCAGTGGAACTATAACTCCTCATTAATGAAGTTGCATGCTGAGGATATTTTGTCAGGACTGGTTCTAACATTCGTTCACTTCAGGAGATGCGCCGGAAAGCTGCCCACAAAGTTTCAGATTACATGAAGTTTTTCTCGCGCCGTCTCACACAAGGCTACTAGCAGAATTTCCAACCTGGGATCTACTGCAGCAGGTAGCCGGATAAAGATACTGATACACTGCCTCAACTGCGGATTCGTATCTGGACACCCTCTGTTGCAGAGCAAGGGGGTCGAGAGAACGAGAAACGACAAGGGCGGTGGGATGAAGATGGAGACAGAAATACGATCTGTCACCAAGAAATGGTGCCCAAGGCTCTCTAGATACAAAGCGGTTGGAAGGGCATACTGCTAGGATGGAGATGAGGCTTCGATGCGGAGTTGCGTATTATGATTGCAGGTCTACGAGGGGGAGGGGGAACGGGTAAGGATCAGGGGAATAGGAGAGGAGAGGAAGCAGATACGATAGTTGATGGAAAGAGAAAAAATTGCTGGCAACAAGCGAATCGTTGTGCGAAAGACTAATCACCTATAATATTATCATTTTGATCCGAACAAAACGGTTTGTTTTGTTCCCTCTCTCCTCCATTCATCGACTATGTTGAAGAACGCACGGTAAGTGTTCCAACTCCATTCAGCTTTTCATCAATCACATAGACCCTCCGAGTTTCAGCTCTAAATCACCGTCTACTTATATACAAGGACAATTGTGCTTGGAAACATCGGCGGTAGAGCAAGTACGAATCTCGGAAAATATTTAATACTTGTGCCGGCTAGATTCACTTCTGTGGGTAGTTTTGTTACTCCAGCTGCTGCAAATCGGAGAAGTGATTTTGACAGTGACAGAAAATCTACGACTAGTTCAAACATCGAAGGCGCTTTCAAGATTCAATTCAATCCACAGCCAGTGGAACAAAGTATAAACAACCTTCACCTCCCTCATGCTCGACAACTCACCATGCATGCCGTCCAAGCAAGATCATAGAGCATCTCGCCGTCGCTCTATCGGCCCATAAGTTACGCACTTGCCGACTTCTCTCCCGATCTCAAACACTTCTTTTCAAACATCAACCAGCCACGCTATTTGCAGTTTTCCGCTAGCTCTATGATATTTTACATACGAAATATAGTTCGGAGTTGATAGCGAGATGGTCTTTTGGAGTATTGACAATGAACAGGTCTGCAATTCGGGAGAGTGACAGCAGCAAGTGACATGGCCACAACGCGGCATGGTACACTCCAGGTATAGAATAGGTACATAAGGTTGCTCGCCGGGTATGGGTACACTGTCATGCTTTCGGTGTTCTCCAGGAGAATGGGAAATGACATACAATACGCCGTGTCAGAATTGGTCTCTGGCTTGTGATCTCGACGTCTTTCTTTTCGAGCTGTTGTATTGAGAGATTAATGCGCAGTGTTGGAAATGGTATTTATACCTTGGAGGTAGATGGATATCTGGGATGTTGGGGAGAGAGGTGAATAGTTTCTGAGACTTGTGGTATTGAATTAATAACATCATACAGTCAATGAATAGACCATCTATTCAACCATATATACGAATATCATCATCACGTCGTTTGAATGAAAGCATTCCGTTAATACTGAACTGACACAGGACAAAAACACAAATTTAAACGTCTGCTATACTTATTAGATCTCACGAAGACAAGTCATACACCACAGCTCGCAAATATCTCCAACCGACCTCTCGCTACTCTTCTCATACTACCTACCTAGGTACCTTAGTACCCATCCCGTCCCTGTACAACCCCATACGCCCCTCCACCTCTCCCAAACATCTCCGCCAACCCAGCTGCCAAATCCGCCGGACGTTCCCACCCCGCAAAATGGCCTCCCTTTGCATAGCTCCTGCTCCAGACGACGGGCCCCAGACCTCCCCACCACGCCTTGGGCGCGTTCGCAATCTCGACCGGGAAGTCCGCCAGGCCTAGCGGCACGTCGATGTACGCCTGCGCCGTCGCCGTCGTCACCTGCGTACCGTGCAGCGCCTCGTAGTAGTGGTACGAGCTCGCCTCGGGCCCGGCGTGCGAGAAGTAGTAGAGTGAAACCCAGGTCAGGATCTCGTCGTCGGCCCAGCTGTAGTCGTCGGACCAGGAGATCAGCTTCTCGTAGATCCAGGCGAGGAGGCCGCTGGGCGAGTCGGCGAAGGAGAAGCCGATTGTTGATGGCTTGGTGGATTGAATTGCGAGCTTGGGGTTCGTTAGCTGTGTTCTGGACGGTTTGGGAGCTGAGAGTTAAGATCATTTTGGATACCTCCAATTCTCGTGCTACGAGCACTCGGCTATCTCTTCCGAGGAGAATGAAACGAGTATATACGTACATAACCACGGCCATCACCTGCCCACCACTCCTGTGCACGCCCTAGGGCTGCTTTCTCGCGGTCCGAGTAAGTAGGTTCCGGGTTAGATGCTGACCATGTGGGTTGAGAGGCGAAAATCCAGTTCAGATGTGTTGCTTTGACGGATTGAGGGTAAAAGTGTGCAAGGGCGCGCGTTACTAGTTAAGTTAGCACTTGCTTGCTTGGCCATGTAGGTGAAAGAAGAGAAGGGAGCTGACTTAGAAAACCCCAGTCGCCGCCTTGAGTTACTATGCTGTGTGTTAGTGGCAAGTAGAAATGACAGACGGAGGAAGGTACCATATTGGTCGTACCCAAGCGCAAGCATTAGCTTGTGACAAGTCTCGGCGTACTGCTTGATTTCAAACCCTTGCTGCAGCCCATCAGCACTTCACCTCCCCTTACACCTATCCAATAAACTCACCTTCTTCACTCCACCACTAAAGCAATAGCCCGGCAAACTCGGCGCAACAACATGGAATGCCGGCTTGATCTCTCCATCGTCCCCCTTGCCTCCCCGTAGTAGAGGGAGCATCTTGGTCACCTCCAGAAAGCTCCCCGGCCAGCCGTGCACAAACAGCAACGGGATCGCGCCCTTGGTCTCACTCTGCTGGTGCAAGAAATGCACATCGAGTTCGCCGAACCCATCGACTGTCACTTTTGTTATGAAGTGTGGCAAGGTATTGAGGTCTTTCTCAACAGCGCGCCAGTCGTAGGTCGTGCGCCAAATGTTGGTGAGGCGCTTGATATCTGCTCTGGAAAAGTGTTGCGTTAGCTACATTGTGGGGTAAGATGGAGGGGGATAGAATTGGTGTGAAGGATAATGGGAACACACAGTGGAGCGCCGTATTTCCATCCTGCGTCTTCGATTTCGTGTTGGGGGAAATCGGTAAGGTCGAGCTTTTGCTTGAGCCGTTGGAGCTTCGACTCGGGAATGGAGATGGTGTAGGGCTTGATCTCAGGCATTGTACTTATATTTCTTATTCTCTATGACAGTCGGAATGATATGAGTGTACGGTAAGATTGCAATGAGCGAAGATGGAGTATAAGTAAGTGTTTGATTTCTTGCTTTTGGGATTATTAGCCTGTACCCCGCGACTATCTCGTACCCCGCCCTTCCTCGAATGCCAAGTCTTTCTTTCATGCTCGGCTTCGGCTGCTACAGCTAGGCTGAAAAAGACTCTATGAGTACAGTTTATGTGCCTGTTCCTGAAGTAATAGAAGGTCACACCTTTCACAATTGTAGTGGATAGTTGTGAGCGTTTTGCACACCACTCAGAGGCAAGAACGGCACACGGAAGTGCAGAGATGTAGGAAAAGTAGGAGAAGAGATAGACGACGTCTTTTCGTGCTTCCATTCTCAAATACATTATAAACAAAGTACAGCGCCGAGCATAAACCTCATTTCTCTCTTCCAAGTGTCCCAAGCATACATCCGTAGATGCAGCATAGCAACCATGCAAAAGTATCCAGACGCCATCCATCCGTCAAAGCTTTCTTGAACATATGTGCAGAATCGAAGGCGCGTATGGTGGTAGTGGCAGAGCCAAAGAAGTACCGCAGGTGAAAGAAGGCAAGAAATGCAGATTAGTAATTGTCGAGATCGTAGGAAGGGTATTTCGATCCGCTTTTCTTATTGCAGAAGAGTAGAAGGTAACGAAGGGGTGAGTTTCGAGAAGCTTGATTGAAGGGATCGATGGAATGACTCGTCGCAGAACACGTCGAGATGCCACAAAGTCAGAGCACCATGAGCCTCCTCCAGACCCCACTTGCTGGTATCTCCACCACGGAAAAGAAATATGTACTGTATGCAAATGCGCACCATCATCAAGTGACGCTCATAAACCCGCCAACGCCAAATCCCAAAGAATAGCACACTCTCGTACTCGGAGCCCCTCTTACATAACGTTACACTTAGAGTCGTCCTTTCCACCATTGGGCTTGACGCTCAACGCTACACGCGCAGCTTCTGTGAAGGCCTCATTGACGCCTCGGTTCTTCATGGCTGAGCATTCGAGGTATCTCAATGCGTTGATCCTTCTCGCAACCTCCAGACCCTGGTTGTAGTTGATCATCTCCTTCTTTTCCTTTGGCTGGCCGTTCTCGTCAACCTCATCATCTGCACCTTGTTCTCGCAGATCGCACTTCAGTGCTACCAAGACCAGCTTTACCCCTTGACAGTTATCCGCAATTTCACCCACCCACTTCGACTCTACGTTCTCGAGGGAGTCCTTGCTGTCGACGGAAAAGCAGAGCATAATTGCGTGGGTGTCATCGTACGAGAGTGATCGCAGTCTATCGAATTCTTCTTGTCCTGCCGTGTCCCAAAGTGAAAGCTCAATGTGAACGTTGTCGACGAAGATATCTGCAGGCCAATCAGTAACTCCACTCACTTACTAATTCGCGCTGGGCCCCTAGAATCCTGTGCCCCAGGAATATGACAATTGGCAGGTATAGATGGCTTACCATGGACGTAGTTTTCGAAGACAGTGGGTTCGTAAACAGTTGGGAAATACCTGCATCATGTCAGCGTCATGCCAGAAGTCTGCTTCGGGACCGAACTCACCCTCTTGTGAACACATTCAACAACGACGTTTTCCCACAGGCTCCGTCACCTCTGTTGGCATCTGTTAGCTATGATCTTTTATGCTATCTTGCGCAATTCTTCTGCGCGGTGCGTGATGCAACGATTGGCAGTGCAGAGAAAGCCGACGAGTTCGTCGTGCAAGACTGGGCACAGCTCACGTACAATAGAACCAACTTGCGCTGGGTGCTCTTGTTGCCTCCGAGTCCGCAAGGCATGATGGCTTTGATGTAGATGCGCGAAAGGGGTCGGGTCAGGGATTGGCGTTGAATTGGAAGGAAGCAGTCGAATTTAGGGTTCTAGACAATAAAGGAATGAATGGGCGGGCTGCTCTCGGTGTTAAAGGGTAGGTCGGTCGGCAGGAGATATGGTCGTACAGGCAAAGGAAGCAAAGGAGTGATTGTGGCTAGAGACCGACGCCGATCGTGTGTTCAGGGCGGAGGGAGAAGGTTTGGATTATGTAGACGGCGAGTTGCGCGGTGGATGGACAGAGGGTGAATAAGATGATGATTGGAGATGGTGCGTGATGGGGTTCGGGTCGGATCTTGGGGTTAAGGTTGGAGTTGGTGTTGGTGTTGGGGCGCAAGATCCAGATCTGGACTGGGCTGGGCTGGGCTGCGTCGGCGAGTTGCGATGCCCGGACATGCACTTACTTGCACTTGCGCTTGCGCTTGCACTCTGCAGTTCTTGTCCAGGAGAGAGAAGAGAGAGAGAGGCTGCCAACAACTTCCATGCAAAGCCAGAGCTTGGATGCGTCCGAGCACGAGGGAATGGGGAATGGGGAATGGGGAATGGAGGCAGGACGTCTCTTGCATGGGCAACATCACATCACCACGCAATGCACGCAGCGATGGCTGATCCATTCCACGGCATGCACATCATATCACATCACGTCGCATCCCCTTCTCTTCGCAGCGGCGAACGGGGTCGCAGGTGACATGACGTTTCGCCATCTGACAACTGACAGCCTTAAATCTGGTCTCATCCATCCTTATCCTCATCCTCATCCTCCTCCTCGATCTAATTCTCGTCCGCGACTGGATGAAATATGAGGCCAACTAAACCATGCTCTCCTCTCCTCTCCTGACCTCTCATCTGCTCAGCTCAGCTCAGCAATACGAGTTATGCATGTGTTGTGCAAATTTAGAACACCCCTGCCAGACCTCACTGCATTGTGCTCTGCTCTGCTCTGCGCTGCTCCTCTCATCCTGTCGGTGGCTGCAGCTGCAGCTGTTCGGATGATCGCCGCATGGACCTGGGCCCCAGATCCGATATCGTGAAGTGGATAAGAGGGTGAGGCGATACGAGTACTTTTGACTTTCGCTCTGATCCTTATGTTGACCTCAACCACTCATCACCAGTCCCTCAGTCAGCCCGCCCCAGAACTGTTGAGCTAGCTATGGTGGCAGAATCGTCATTCCTGCATTCCTGCAGAGCATTGTCTGCCTCCAAGGGTTATCTATTCACTTGAAAGATCCAGGAAAAGAGGATATCGTGCCTCCACCACATGCCTGCGTGCCTGCTTGCTTTCCTTCACCATGCGAAGTCGCCACGGGATCAGCTTGAGGGCAAGACTTAGCTCCGAATTAATAAGACAAATGTACCCAAAGTCCCTTAGCTTGGCAGCCCTAGCAGTTCGTTACTGTACAAGCTGCCACATTGTCTGTCATCAGAGGAGACCGGCAACTCCAAGTTGATGGGAAGCGATGCGATTTCATTTCTCCAGCATAGAAAGCGTTCCATTGGAGTATTCCCGTAATTGGTATTGTTCCAGATTGACATACATCAGCCTCTCGACAAACGGGCAGAGGAAATGAGTTTCAAATTCTCCGATCGCGAGAAACTCGTCTCGTGGAAAGATGGGAGGCTGCATGTTGCATCCCTGGTACATTAGTTAAGCAACTGAATGTTACAGTCTTTGTAATTGCTGAAAGCATACATCACGAGTCAAGGGACAGATCGTGGCAAGGCCTGTTGGTACCTTCAGCTCAACTGGAGCCACAAGCTGGTAACTTCGTCGCCCCAGATTCGACCCAGAGCGAAACCGAGCGCCCGTGGCACATTGAACGGCTGATGGAAAGCCATACATGAGATGAGGCGCTAGGTGAATTGTACGACTACGGCCGGCACGATCCCGCTGGTTTGATTCATCTGGATACTCGAGCATCCATTGGAAGCGATACTGTCCACTCTCGATGTCTCACATATGCATGCAGAAGCCCTTTCGAGGTTGTTGCTTCCCATATCGAGCAAGGCGTGATTTCCTTTTGTACCTGCACCGCCAATTTCTGTCCCAAAGTACCTTTGATTTTCCCTCTTTCAATCCAGACTCACCTTTCCTCTTGTGAATCATTTTAAGGTTCAGTCGTTGTGCCTTCAATTGAATATGTTGTCTTTCAAGCCTGTTTCAGAGGATGAGTACGAAGGGCCTCCTACTCCAAATGTAAACACACTCAATACTTTCGGAAAATCCGAGCCAAATTGACATCATCTTAGGCTCCTCTGATTCCTAAGATCAGACGTCAGTCATGCGAAGGGCTCGGTCCCATGCCAGTCGGCTTAGTCTTCAGGTCCTCGAAATCTTTCATCACCTTTGTTGTTTGTATGGCAGTGTTCACTGTATGTAGTCCCACTAGTTCGAAACATCTTATTGATTAGGTTCTAGGATGCCTTTCTGTACACTCTGGTATGACATTTCTGATCGTAGGCTTCTCTCAAAGTGCTCATGAGAAAAGATCATTCCTATTCTTCCCGACACGCTCACCAAAAACGCCGGGGTTGCACCGGAAGACGTTCAGAAATGGACTTCTATTCTCCTCAGCGCCTTCGGGGCTGCAAATCTCGTCGTGTCGCGTATGTGTGCACTTCTTCACATACGCGGCCTTGCTAATCAATCCTCAAGCATTTGCTGGATACATGGCTGATAGGACGGCAACCCGACGAACCCCACTTTTGTTTGGCCTCTACGCCTTGACAGGATCAACGGTATTGTATTGTTTTGGAAGAACACCAGTGGTGTTAGTGATTGCAAGAGGGCTCCAAGGTGCGTCAGCCTCAGTGATATGGGTTGTCGGCCTTGCCCTGCTAAGTGACACGATGGGAGCTTCAACGAGTGGAGGTGCCATGGGTTGGCCCGGAATCGGGAGATTCACTGGTACCCTCCTTGGCCCTTCTTTGGGTGGGGTCGTCTACGAGTTTGCTGGTCATTATGCCGTGTTCGGAATGGCATTTGCGGTACTGTTCTTTGATATTGTTCTAAGATTTGCCATGATTGAGAGGAAAGTTGCAGAGCAGTGGATCTCATTCTCAGATGCCCCGGGCTACGGTACAAGTGGTGCTGAAGAGCCGCTTCTCGAAGCAATGGAGACTTGTGAAGCCGCGCTCAGCAGGACTGATTCACAGAAGAGTTTTGCAACTATCTGCAGCGATAATCCTGCTGGGGAGATCCTTCACTCAGGTGCAATGGGCATATTCCCGTTATTGAGAAGCCCTCGCATCCTCGCAGCTCTCTGCACATACTTCACTTGCTCTGTTCTGATGACAGCGATGGAGAGTGTACGTTTTGGCAGGATTGTGTTTGAGCCTCGCTAATATATCCAGGTCTTGTCATTATACACAATGGAACTCTTCAACTGGACGGCTGCAGAGAGTGGACTCATTTTCGTCATGGTCTCCTTCTCGATCATGGCAGATCCGTACATAGGGCGTCTCACTGATAGCCACGGCTGTCGAGGAATCACAGTGACTGGTCTTGTGATGGGTGTCTTCGTCTGGGTCGCATTGTGTGTCGTGACCACCAACACCACAGCCGCCAAATTCATCCTGTCTGGTCTACTCTTCATTCTGGGTTTCTCAACAGCACTGATGGTCGTGCCCAATATGGTCGAAATCTCAACTACAGTTGATGTCATCACCCAAGCTGCTCTGGGCAGTAAGGCTGATCCTGCTAAGGTTATGGGGAGAGCCTACTCGTTGCTGAACATGTCTTGGGGGCTGGGCTCCATCATAGGGCCTCTGTGGGGAGGACTGGTGATCGAGAAGTGGGGTTGGGTGGTGATGTGCCTTACCTTTGCGGCATTACAGGTATTTTCAGGTGCGTTTGCGTATCAATATGCGGGAGAGAGGGTGTCGGAGAAGGAAGAAGCGTTGGAATGATGAGCATGAATCAGCATTGGGCCTGGTGGCTGCACAAAAGTAAGGTCTCGGAATCCAGTACGCTTTGCTATGAGCCACTGTAAGATGTCTTTTGGGTGGCTATGTTTTGATCGATATAATCTAAAATATTTCACATACCTTTCAAGTTGGAACTCAAGCGCGGAGGTCGAAAGTTGAGACGGCGTTAAAGTTGTTTTACTGAGGAGAATCGGTTTCGGCTCCCGATCGTCACGAACTCACCCAGTTCTTGGCAAGCATTCAACCCCTCCCTCGCGAGAATGGGGATTCAGGCAACTTTATGTATCTCCAGCAGGGAAACAAGTGACCTTGTATCACCATCAGCCCTCTCAATAGCACTTGTTGCGCATCGCTTATTTCAGCTGGAGATCGCAGTTAGGATCAGGACTGAGGACGATCAGCTCTATGATTCAAAATCCGAACAACATCGAGAACGCGTCAAACGCGACATCTCCGACCAACCCCCACCGAAGTCAGCGTGTTCCGTGACACCAGACACGGGTATGAACACGAGCATAGTGTGCGCCTCTCTCTCCCTCAGCCAGCTAGTGTTGAGCGCAGCCAAGATGGAGGCACCGTGACAGAGTTAGTTTGCGACCAAGACAGCCTGTAGGATGCATCCACTTGGGGAACACAGCTCAGGAGTGTGCGCAAGCCAGGAGCTCTGTGCCAAAGCTGGACATCAAGCCCCATTGAAAGTTGTCTCTCCTGAGGGTTCCAGAAGCCATGTGGCGCCGCGCGACCAATCACCGCTCTGTGCCTGGAAGGGCTGAACGGGAGCTTGCTTTTTCTTTTCGATAACTCTCAGTCAGTGGAACTTAGCAATTACGGAGTACAGTCTTTTAAGACGGGGGGCTTCCTCCACCCCCAGGATGTTGAGGTATGAGGTTTTCCTGCTCGATATACTCCCAGCTTTCGTTGCCAGTTGTTTCTTAAGCCACCGCCGTTCGCAGGCGTTGTGTCATTACCACTTCACCACCATGTGGTCTTTTCTTCTCACAATATGCCTACTTGGAGCTGCTAATCCAATTGCAGCCGTCAATATCTTCCCACGCGCTGGAAATGTTGCGCCAGTGGCGACATCGTCCTCTGCGGTGGGCAATTTTTCTGTATCTTTGAAGGCATCTTCTACTGCAAAATTATCAAGTGCGGCAGCTACAGCAGCTGCTGCTGCCCCATTTTGGCTGGAGCAGATTAAACATCAAGGGATCTCAGCCTTCAACGCCAATCCGGCTTCTTATCAAGTGTTTAGAAATGTGAAGGATTTTGGGGCAAAAGGTCCGTCCCGATATCTGCGCCGCGATCAGTCCTAACAAGCCCAGGTGACGGAGTGACTGATGATACGGCTGCTATTCAAAACGCAGTCAGATCTGGCGGGCGTTGTGGCCCTGGATGCCAATCAACCACTACCACTCCTGCTGTTGTCTACTTTCCTGCCGGAACTTACCTGATCTCATCTTCAATACAGGATGACTACTACACTCAGATCATCGGAAACCCCAATAACTTGCCGGTGCTGAAAGCCACACCTGGATTCAGTGGCTTTGGGCTGATCGATGGTAATGTGTACGGTCCTGGCGGCGTGCTCCGATATGGACCCACCAATGTGTTCTTCAGAGGCATTCGAAATATCATCTTCGATCTCACGGGAGTTCCGTCGAGCAGCTCTGTCACTGGCCTGCACTGGCCGACCGCTCAAGCTACCGGTCTGCAGAACCTGGTCTTCAAGATGAGTGATGCTGCAGGTACACAGCATCAGGGATTGTTCATTGAGGGCGGTAGGTCAAGCCACGTCCACAAAGCAACGTAAATGGCTTACACCTCTAGGTTCTGGCGGTTTTATGAGCGATCTGGTGTTTTACGGAGGCGCTACTGGGGTCTTCTTTGGAAACCAGCAGTTTACAGTCAGAAATCTCACCTTCTATAACGCAGGCACAGCAATCAATCAAATCTGGGATTGGGGCTGGACATATCAGGTAAGTTTGACTCCAAAACGGTATGGAAACATGCTCAAGTAAGCAGGGCATCAGCATCAACAACTGTACCACTGGAGTATTGATGTCAGGTGGTGGGAGAACTGGCCAAAGTGTCGGGTCTGTTACTTTCCTTGACAGCAGCTTCGCCAATACAGCGGTTGCATTCGCCACAGCACACGACGCAACATCACAGCCACCCTCAGCAGGAAGTTTGATCCTCGAAAACATAGTTCTTACCAACGTCCCAGTTGCAGTACAGGGACCTTCTGGCACTTCACTCGCCGGAGGTACGTTGACAATTTCTGGGTGGGGCCAGGGCCATAAGTATGTCCCAGCAGGCCCTGTCAATTTCCAGTCGGCAATTACCCCTTTCTCAAGACCCTCCTCGCTTACGGTCAAGGGCAAATACTACACGCGTTCGAAGCCACAGTACCAAACTCTGCCTCTTGCATCATTTGTCAGTGTTCGCTCTGCTGGGCCAAAGGTGACGGTGTCACGGATGACACCGCAGTTCTGAACCAGATCCTGGCTTCAGCAGCGTCCTCAAATCTGGTGGTGTTCTTTGATGCCGGAACATACAAAGTCACATCTACAATTACTATTCCCGTGGGATCTAAAATCGTCGGCGAGAGTTTCTCGGTCATCATGGGAGCTGGTGCTTTCTTCTCGAAGATCACAAGTCCACAGCCTGTGGTTGCAGTGGGAGTTTCGGGTCAGACAGGCATAGTTGAGTGGTCCGACATGATCGTCTCCACTCAAGGTGCTACAGCAGGAGCCATTCTCATCCAGTGGAACCTGAGCTCGAAATCAGGGAGCCCATCTGGCATGTGGGATGTTCATACTCGAATCGGTGGGTTTGCTGGCTCAAACTTGCAGGTGGCTCAATGTCCGACTACGCCGACTCAAGGGAGTGCTATCAACCAGAACTGCATTGCTGCGTTCATGAGCATGTACATTGCCCCGTCGGCAAGTGGACTGTACATGGAGAACACTTGGTTCTGGACCGCAGACCACGACATTGAAGATCCTTCCTTGACGCAAATCACGGTATACACGGGGCGTGGACTCTACTGTGCCTCCACCGCAGGTACGATCTGGATGGTCGGCACATCTGTCGAGCATCACGATCTGTACCAATACCAGTTCGCCAACACAAAAAACGTCTATGCTGGTCAGATCCAAACCGAGACAGCCTACTGGCAGCCAAACCCTATTGCAGGCACCGTTTTCCCCATAGTAGCCGGCTGGAACGATCCCAACTTTGCCACCAGCTGTGCGGGTGTGAGCGGCACTTGTGCCGACGGATGGGGATTGCGAGTTGTCACCAGCCAGAGCATTTTAATCTACGGAGCTGGTCTCTACAGCTTCTTCAACAACTACAGCACCAGTAAGTCCTCTACTCTCCTCTCACGCAAACTCTTACTTACCCAAAACAGCATGCTCGAATGCCGTGACGCCGCCCGGAGGCAATGGCGCGACGTGCCAGACGAGCATCTTCAGCATTGAAGGCAAGAGCAGCAAGAACATCGACGTCTACAATCTCAACACCATCGGCTCGGCATCGATGGTCACGCGCGACGGCAAGAGTTTGGCCTCGTACAAGGACAACGTCAATGCGTTTGAGGATACTATCGCCTGGTTCAAGAGCAACTAGCGTATAGGTGTATGAGGATGCGCTAACTGTGTACATATGGGTTTGGAGGTGCTTTTGACATGTGACGTGAAATCTGAGAGTTTACATGGCCGGTAAGTATGCCATTCGGACGTCATGTAGGATGTTGTCTCGAGTATGATGCTTTGGCTCTGCTCAGGCATGGTGTTCTTCTTTCAATGAAACTAAAAATATTTTACAACTTGTTGATATTATTTGCCCAGCAAGTGTGAGAGCATATTGCGAGCATTTATTGACTTCAAGTGCTCATCTGAATTAGGTTTTGAGAAGTGATGACTGCTCTGATGCTGGATTGCATACACCTTCGACTCTTCTCGTCACTCGGTTCCCTAACACATTACCTAGTATGAACGAAGTCAACAGCCAAATTTTGCGTACAAAGAACACCATAGTGTGAATTAAATTTCAGTCTCGGTCGCAGCCTTGAAGTCTGCCTCTCAAGCTCATGCATCCTGGCATGCACTGCGCCACAGCCACACCCTTGACTTCACACATAATTCACCGAGCCTCACCACCAGACTTCTCTACTCACTCATCCCAAGATCCATATTCCCATACAGCCTTACGAAAATATGGAGGTCAGCACTCCTAGCTCTTTCTTTCCACGACACTCTCGATCGCTTCAAACCCCTCATCCATCTCGTGCACTTGCATTGCAGCCTCGTTCCGCAAGCGACGGGATTTCTGCTCGCTCCACGTCGCCAACCTCGAAGATGAAAAATGCCCCTACGAAGCCTGGTCATACGAATGAGAGGATCCAGAACGGTCGCTCCGCTCCGTCATACTTGATGGGCGCGAGTTCCCCGTGCGGGCTAATCTGTGGTCAGCATTTTGGCACTTGCGAAACGACTCGTTGAGGATGGTACTTTGGATTGATTGATGTGCTGGCGATTAATCAGGCGGATGATGCTGAGCGGAGTCATCAAGTTCAGTAGATGGGCGAGAGCTACAAGTGTGCTTCCCAAGTAATCGCTTGGATCGGCTTGTCAAATGTTGCCTGCTCGTCTTTCAGTAGTAGCGAGACTGATTTTCAGCTTGTGGTTGAGCTTACAGAAGGCAAGATGTAGCACCGAGTGACTAAGTAGTATAGAATTAAACAAATACCTAAGGTAGGTAATCTTACCTTAAGGTGAGCATCTTCGCCTCGGGTACTGATGATCTCGCTCGCTTCCCCTGAGCGACACGTGATATAGCACTTCTCGATTCCATATTATTCATATTCACCACGATACTGGATATACCGTCTGACTAAAGAGATTTAAGGCAAGCCAAAAATCTTAGACTGGATCAAAACTCTATGAATCATCCTACCAAATAACCGCATTAAGCGACGCTGCACAAGGTTCTAAACCTCAATCACCTGACAGGTTATAGTAGTATAACCACACTATACTATATACCACACACGTGGAATGTACGACCACCTAAAATGGCCGTCAGTCGTTTAGTCAGACAGATTTGTTCGACTCGGTTTGGTTGTTGTGATTAGGTAGGTGTGGGGTGGAAACGGCGGAATGGGATACCGGCACTGGCACATCCCACTGCTGAGTGGGAATGTGAAAGAGCTAATTTCAAAGGCGTCTCCGGCAGCTTTGAAGCTGGACTAGGACAAATCAACCCACACGAAGCAGCATGCCATAACGCTGGATGTGGATCTTCGTTGTTGTGTAACAAGTCGTAAGAGTAAGTAAGTGCACCTATTACTGTAGACTTTTGGCAGTTTAAAGAGAAATGGAAGATGATATGGAGCTGGCGTGTCACTGACGCATGTCGATAAGATATTCGGCTGGGGTGTGGTGAGGAGAGTCTAGACACAATTGTTTTCGTCAGGCTAGTTGCCCGCGGCGTTTTGGAACAGTACTGACAGGGGAGATGACTTGTTGGCCGTTGATTGTGGGGTTTCATAGTTTTGCGAAGGGTCTAGATGCTTTGAAGGGATGAGATGAGATTGCGCTTTCGATCAAAGTGGTTTGTGGGCCAATGACAGTCTGAATGGGTGAGCGATGGAGAAGTGCAGGAGTGATTTGGAAGTGCGCAAACAGCGCGCAAATGGAGAAGACCTCAATCAAGTATTCTAATTCCAGCTCAGTTTTCAATGTTGATAGTTATGTAATACACCACATCCAACTTCGCAGCCTGTTGTACCTCCCGGTCGAGACTCTAGAAAAGAGCACGCACAACTCTCATTGGCGCATTCTTCCATGTCTTTGGTTCAGGCATGTTCTCGGGATCCAGCTCAAGCGAGCGGCGAGAGGAAGTGATGTCCATTGATGAAGCAGGGATCCACATCCTCCACTCGCGAGTATATAACTTCCATCCAAGGTACAGTGCAATGACGATAGGTGCAGCGAGATAATACGAGAAAAAGGTTTGTGCATCGGGACTTCCACCAATTGGCTGTTGAAGTGTTAGTGAGTGGCCTGCAGGGAAGTAGACGCAGAAACTCACGAATAAAGCCACGTAAAATGTAGCGATCAAGCAGATAATGTTGAGGATGAGTCCATACCAACTTCCCATAACGCCAAATATTGCTTCGTACGGGAGCTCGGCCTTGATATGACCCTGTGCCTTCCACGCAGCCCTGAAACGAATGTGGGCCAGGCAGATCGATGCCCAGACGAAGAAGTTAGACAGACCGGACAACGCCAAAAGCCAGTTGAAGACTGTTCCAGACTGTCCGGATTCGCCAACAAATGCAATGAGCCCGAACATAAGCTGGATGACAACGCCCCAGATGGGACGACCCTTAGAGTCGACGTACGCCAAGAACTTGGGGCCATGCCTCTCTCAGCCAGAGCTTGCATAGTACGGGTGGAGGCAAATGTCTATGGAATAGAATTAGCTTTGTAATTTGAAGGATTTGAAGCATACAGAAATTTACAAGGAGCTGGGATGTAAAGCTAGCTCTCTAGCGCTTGATGTGTGGCTCAAGAGCTCGAAGCTACCATTTTCTCGTAGATTCGGTAGAAATATTGCACTTACACATGAGTTTGCAACGCTAATGACTGAGATGGTGATGATAGCGTTGAAGATAGATGGGAGCACCTTGATTCCAGCAAGCTTAATGGCAATGACGAATGGAGAGTACTTGGAGTTGGCTCCTGAGGCGTTTAAAAGATTCTCGTCATCGGAGGGAACAATAAGGCCCAGGATGAACAAGGAGACAACGTAGAAGAAGCTAATACGCCAAAACACCTGCTTAGTAGCTTGGGGGATCGACTTTCTGGGGTCAGCAGCTTCTGCCGCAGCAAGACCAACCAACTCAGTGCCTCCGAATGCAAAAGCAGCAACAACGAAGACAGAGCAGAAGCCTTTGAAACCGTTGTGGAAAGCTCCTGGATCGTGCCAGTATTTTGCGCCAATGTATCCTTGCGAGCCGGTTCCACCGCAGTCGATGATGATGCCGAGGATGATGAATCCAATACATCCCATGACTTTAATGATACTGAGAATGAACTCGACTGCAAGAATTAGTACTGGGAGAATGCGGAATGATAGTAATCAGATTTACCTTCGCCATATCCACGTACACCCCAGATTTGGATGACAATGAGGAAACCCAGGAAGACGGCGATCCAAACACCAATATTGATATCTTCTCTCCAGAATTGAATCGTGATTCCAGCAGCAGTAAGTTCAAAAGGCAAGACAGTCAACCATCCGATGGCATAATCCCATCCCATGGCGAAACCCCAAGACGGATCCACAAAGCGAACCACATAGGTGTAGAAAGCTCCGTTTACAGGAAATAATACTGCCATTTCGCCAAGTGCCTGGACAGTGCATAGAAGCATGGAGCCAACGATAATATACCCGAGAACCTGGTAGAGTTAGTACCTTTGAGATCTCTCAGCAAGCTTTATATGCGTACCAAACTAGCAGGTCCACCAGTCGACAATGCACTTCCGGACCCAACGAACAAACCTGCACCGATTGCGCCACCTATTCCCATTAGCCCAACTCTGATTGCTTGGTAAATAATGTGACAAGCTTCTTACCGATGGCAATCATCTGCATGTGACGTCCCTGTAGTTGACGAGAAAGCGGGTTCGCTTTGTTGACAATTCCAGCATCGCCCTCAATGTCTCCTGTAGGATAGACTACCGCCTCTTTCCCCTCACCCGACTTGTCTGGTGTGTACGACATCGTGTGTGAGCGGTAGCGAAAGAGCGCTCGTAATAACTGTGGGATAAGCACGATGCTTCCAGAGCGGAGCGGGCCACACCATATTAAAGGAAAATACCCTGAGAGCTCCCCAGGCCCAATTTTGAACCGTCTGCCACTCACAGAAAGTTATTCTCGGAGAGCAGATAAGAAGTCGATGGCCTCGGCCTTGAACTGGGGCTTCAACGGACCCCTGCATGCTCCACTCTGTCTCGAGGTTCATGTGCGACATGTCGTCGACGTTTGTGCAGCAATTCTTAGAGTGACCTTGCACAAGAAAATTGTTGTATCTACCGGCGATGGCCGAATGTTAATTCACTGTATTGCAGATACGAAAGGGAACGTTGCACGCCTGGAGAAGGCGGTTTGGGAGGACCTGTATGTGTAAATAGGAAGGTGGGCTTGATCGAGTCCCATGGGGTGAGGTTGAGACGAAGTTTGGAGACATCGCTGGCCTCGTCTGAAGAACCCCTGGCATATACAGGTCAATTATCGACATTGTGGAATCTAGCCAACCTTAAGAGATGGGTTATCGGCGGCTTGGCTCTTTTGGACCTCGCCGCCGCCATTCTGGAAGGTGGGGACTCTCCGCATACCACCCCCATCCTCGCACCTTCACTCTCCGTCCACCAAAATCTTGCAAGGAACTCCTCCATGGAAAAGCAAAGTGCCAAGTTGTCAGCCGCCAACAGCTCTCGAGAAGCGTATTTGGCTCTTCGATCCCAGCTTGGGAAGCGAGAAATTTCCCCATGAGACCCGAGTCGCCTCCACCAAGGTAACAAGATGGCAATAAAAGACACAGCAGAGGCGAAAATATATACGAAATCCATTCACTTGGACCATCTGCAAAGCCACGTTCAACCCGAGTTGCCAGCGCCCTTAGCTCTCCTGGAAGTTCCAAGGAGATCGACTTGTGGTAAAGCTTTCATCTGTTGTAAGCATATACTAAGTTGGAAGTGAACTGGCCCAATATTAGAACTCTACCCGTGTGGCTGAAGTGACACTTCTATCTGTTACCTACGCATCGAATTCGGATGTTGGAAGCTGGTCTGAGGCACTGTCCATTTGGTGATCAGCTATGACGCAGCGAACCATACCGCAGTGTATTCCGAAGCTTCTGACCTAGAGTGCAGATTTCCAAATTGTAACGAAACTAAAACTGCAGTTATCTCAAATTTTAGGATAAAAGCACGTTGAAAGGAAACGGGATACACTATGAAAGTTTGCAACCCAAACATGTGAGTAATGGACAGTTTCTATAGTGTGTAATTTCATTGATGACCATTATATCCGTGTTACCGGTCATATATACACCGTATCCCAGCCCAACGCCAGCTCGCCACGAGCATTTTCAGAAGCTACTATTAACAAATATGCTCATCCCGCAGGAATCTATTACTAGGTCAGATATCTATGCGTTCATTAACCATTCTTCATACAACCCAAGCGAAGTCAACCATTGAATGCTCATGGCCACATGCAGGAAGCAAATTCAGGACTCGCCCTGGATACCCCGTAGACCTGACTCAGCTCATCACTCAGTCCCTGGGCCCCATCTAGGTAATCCATGACGTGACTGTATTGGTGTCTCTTCAGCGCCACATTCCACGCAAAACTCGAGTGCGCCACCCCGCCAAAATCACTGGCTTTCAGCAGCACTAGGAAGTCAACCATCGCCTTCTGGTCCCAGGTGAGCTTGTTGAGAGCCGCCAGATCTTCGCTGGAGCTGGACAGGAGGTCGTACTTGGTAGTGACGTTCAGCTGCACAATCGCGGCATCAGACTTGAAGCGTGCGGTTTCGGCTTCATCACCAGAAGCGAGGTACAGGAAAGCCGGGCCACTACGCGGCGCTTGGGCGAGGTAGTTCTGCAGCTGATTCTCGTACCTCGCTGCGCTGAGGTCTGGTGACAAAGAGCGAGGTCCAACTTCGGTTGGGTCTTTGTCCGTGCTGAGATGGCAGCCGAAGAAGGCGTTGGGTATGATGGGGAGATTAAGATCCATCGGCAGCGTAAAGGCTTTAGATATCGCCAGCAGGATCCGGGTGGCTAGCGTACGGATCTCGGCCGGGAACTGGAGCACGGTACCAAACACCATGGCGAAGTCCTCGCCATCCGTGTAAATCGGGTATTGCATGTATGAACGTCCCAGGTTGACGATGACAGGCTCAACGCCGGTCCGAGTTGCGTAAAGCTCTAGCCAGGCGTCGAATGAAGCTCGCCAGTTTTCTGGTGCAGGGAGTCCTGTTGACGGAATATTGTCGACCAGACTTTCTGGCGACAGGGGAATGGGCTTGTGCGCGAAATTGTAGTCATCGACTTGAATCACCGAGTCAAACAGCCTCAATCCGGGGCACGACAGGCTCATAGAGTTGACAAAGTGCTGTACATCGAACATGTAGTCCAGCTTCCTCTTCTCTCCAGTCCTGACATGATTTATATCTTCCGGATCGCGTAGGTCGCTTTTTGGGAGCACCAGCGCAGCGCCAGCTGCGATTGTATATCGAATACAATTCAACATGGAATTCCGTACGCTCCCAATTCCTCCCACAGACTCGTCGCATGTGAAGACCAAGCCATTGTTCCAGACAGTCTCGTCGCAAACACTTCGTATGGCAGCGGATTCCACAGGTGGAAAGTCAAATGCGTCGATTGGTTGAGAAGAGAGTGGTGCATTCGAGTAGATGTTCCAGTAAATGTGGCTTGGTATCCGGTACGGCCGATCGAGAGCTACCCAAAGCCATATCATGACCAGCAGGATGGCTGCGACACTGCCATATCTGCGGTTAAGGCCAAATGATGTTGCCGAGGTAGACATAATTTCTCAATGGCTTCAAGAAAGTAGAATTTGTTTTCAGATTTGGGAGACGATGACCACCCCAACCACATAGGTCATCATCTGAAGTCACCCTTCAGCCTGGAAACTGCGGGCGTGTAGATCAGACGCGTGAGATTGTCAGATTGCGCTTGGGACGCGTTCAGGGATATACGACACCTAGATTCATCCAATCAGCAGTGGGACATCAAACAAGCATTACCTGCTAAGCTTCATCAAGACTGTCCGACAGGGGTTCACGCCCTGAATGGGTTGTCCGGTGTCAATGTGCCGCAAGCCACAGGGGCTGACACTAGCAACAAGCAGCTGATGAAGATGTCAGTTGGAGGGGTGAGAGGTCTATCGAATAGATTTTTGTGCACAGGATAAACGTCAAGACAAAGTTAAACACTACACAACAGCCTGACTTTGTTGAATGCCGCGAGAAAAGCATCGGATTACATGCATCGTCAAGACTTATCGTGCACTATCAGAATTGTAGCAACAGTTGCTACCATATCTGCTTTCATAACAAATGTACATCTCACTCTAAATTGTCTGTAGGAAAGCAGTTTTTTGCTATGTAGTCGTTCTCTAAGCCGACTGGTGCTGAAACTCAGCAGAGTTAGTGAATTCCGTTACACCAACTCCAAGTATGAATGTGCTGCTCGGGAGGAGCACATTCTGAGAGCTTGACTGTACACTCAAGCCCAGCAATCTTCCAGCATAACACCAGTGCTAAATGAAATCCATCATGGTGCAATGCTCAATCCGCAAAAAACCCACCTTGCTGTTCCTCATAAACGTCGATGACCTATTCCAAAGACAATCAATGGTCAGCTACTTCTTCGTGCAATCGAGCAGCCAAGCAGGTGCTCTTAAGAGTATAGAGATGTAACCTCATTGGAGTGTATTTCCGAGAAGACGAATACCTCCAAGATATTGGAACTTACTTCACCGTTCTTAATTTCCAGTTCCTCTGCGGTGTCCGTTTTCTCTACCCGCCGTCCGTCTCGCCGAAAGTATCGAAGCGAGTCGATATCTCTACCCTGCCGAACAGCATAGGATTTCATCAGCTTCTCTAGTTTAGCTGTGCTCTTGAATCTGAACGTGACCTCGTCACCCTGCGTATTCTTCACTTTGATTTGAATAATTTTAGGTTCACTCTCCGGTATCATATTGTCTACCTCCACGGTTTCTGTGACCTGGTCGCCATTTGAACCACCTGATTGTTGAACGACAACTTCGATGCAATCGTCTTCAACAATGCCTAGAGATTTCGGAGTGTCTGTGTCCTGGATACGGGCGCCATCGAACAGGAAACGAAGGGTATTTCGATTCAGGCCTAGTCGTTGACAGAATGCATTCATCACCTTCTTAAGAAGAGTCGTAGTTTTGATTCTGAATTGAATCTGGTCAGAATACTGATCAAAATCCTGATCTATCGCGTGGAGAGCGAGCAATATCTTCACTTTTCTCTCATCGTTATGGCACTGTTGGGCATCTGCAGCTTCAGTCTGAACACGCAATTCAGTCCACACCTCCATGACATCCCCATCTTGCATACCAACATCTTTTGCCGTGTCACACTCCAGAATCCTCTGGCCCTCAAAAATAAAGCGCGTAGAGCCAAAACCGGCGGACCGATGAAGATTATACGCGTTCATCAACCTGCCTAGTCTTCGACTGTCCTTGATCGAGAAATATACTGACTGTCCAGTATGATCTACAACCCCAATCATGATACGCTTGGGTATCTCGCTAGGAGACTTCATTGCTGACAGCGAGACTGGCGGAGCCCTAATCGCAACAATCATATCTCCATCTAGTAATTCGAGTGCTCGAGGGGTATCGTCATTTCTAACTGGTCTGCCACTGAAAAACAATTGAACATTGTCTCGTCGCATTGAACGCATCTCGCAGAATTTGTTGAAAGTCTGCAGCATATTCATGTTTTGCCGCATCATGAAAAAAACATCGATCTCGCCGCAATCTCTGATGCTGATTTTTACATGTGATGTAGGATCGGGTGCAGCATCGCCTCCCAATTGCTCGAGAACAACCTCGAGCATATCTCCATCCTCCATCTCAAGGCCTGCTGGAGTATCATCATCTTGAACTCGACTTCCGTCCAATAGAAAGCGGACGCTGGCACGTTGAATGGATTGGCGTTCACAGTAGGCATTAAAAACCTTAGACAGCTTTGTTGTTTTCTTGATCTTAAAAAAGACCTCATTTTCATTCTGATCCTTGAGCTTGATATCTATGGGGGCGGATACCTCCTTTTCAGGAATCGATCCCGGGAGGAAGCTTCCGGCTGCGTCTGCCATGGTGGATGCAAAAGTATGTTGCAAATCTGTTGAGGTAGTGCTAGAATGAGAACTCTTAGCTATGGATAAATATAGTGTTCGAAATAGGCACCTAAACTGTCCTTCCGTGGAAGCACTTGAAGAATGTTCGACAGAAAGACGTCTGGTCGTAAATCTTTCGGCGATAAAAGCAAGGTACCATTCGAGGAAAGCACAAAGCTGGGGGAGACTCGGGGATGAAGTCAAGACCTAAAATCATGTGGCAGAGTAGTTGGTCAGCTTCTCAAGAACTCACGATAAAGTGAAAGCTTGGTAGATGAAGAAGAAAACGAAGCGAGATCAAGGTGCTGAACGACTAGAAACGAGGCTGCATCAACGATAATGCAGTAGGACGTGTGTTGGGGGTTGGGACAAATAACTCGAGAACGAAGGAAGAAAAAGATATTCCGCCTAGACCCTCAACCCATTAGCTCCGGCGTCTGACTGTGAGTACGTCGAAAAGCTGAAGTGGAAGTTTTTAGAAACTTAAGATTGGCTGCCGGTCAGTGTTACACGACAAACGCGACACGACGTTCGTTCCGTTACTGACTGTAGGACTTGACCCGTTTGATTTTCGACACAAACTAGGAGGTAAGTCAAATGAAAACTCTCGGCTATTTTTGTGAATCCTAAGAGGAATCTTTCGCCGATATCGATTAAAATCGACAAATTCATCTCCACGAAATCAGGAGAATTATCCTCGGAACGCTTGGCAGGCCTTGACGCCAGGACACGTGACACGGCAATCGTGATGCGCTGTGCTTGATATCGTCAACATCAGCCAACCTACCTATTCTTCACCCATCCAAACGTTTCCCAGCCTTTTCAGAGCTCGCTGCTCGTCTCAACAAACAACTGCCAAGCCAAGATTTTCACAGGTCTGCAAGTGCAATACCCGGCGTGTCTTTTCGTTGTCCCAGCGCCGAGGTCCATCCACTCCCAGCTTTTTGCGTAGCTGCAATTCCGCCGAGAGATCTATTACTATTGCATTTGCTGGTACTGTCAAGAAAGAATTCAAGTGCTAAGCGAGTGATTGTGTCGGTAAAGACATCACTGCCCAATAATCTCCCAAGTTTAGAAACGTTGCGGCCAGCAACGTGCTATGCAAAACTCGCAAAACTCGGTTTGATCTTTTCAGCTGGTATAACCAAAGGACAGTACCTCGCAATCTCGAGGGATTTGAGTATGCTTGCTGGAAATCTTTGTTATTTGTTCACTGTTCACTCCATGCCGCAAATCAAGGCACGATTTTGGAGAAATTGCTTACATTGGTGCAATACCGAGTGGCAGTCCTCAGAAGACACAGAGTGCAGCATGCACTCTCCATCATTGACCGCTGAAAACGTTTCATCAGCCAGTGCTGTCAACTCGATGGGAAGCTAAATGAGAACCTTGTTATCGCAAGGATCGACACTCGGTTGGAGAGATGCTCCGGAAGGACCCAGTTTGCTCCACTAACTTTACCGTTACAGACGTGTTGATCGACGACGAGGACCAAGTTAGGACATTTCCAGGAGATTTTTTTTAGAGTCCGTGAAAGAACCGGTATTGGTGTTTGATAACGCCGTTGAGATCCACAAAATCTCTAGGTTTGAGATGTCATTGCATTGACGGAGAACTGGTTTCGGGAACTCAGAGTGCGTTGTTATGTTACTAACGTCGACTTTCAACTCGTGTTATACCCCTTCAATTTTGTTCTCATTAACATTCGAGTAGCCCCCAAAATGACTTTGCACAATGGAGGAGAATCTTTCGGCGAAGAAGCCCAGCGGCCTCGTCATACGGCCCAACGACCTTACAATAATCCACGGCCAGTGTACTCGCTGGCTGGAAATACTGCATTTCCCAACCATGGTAGTTATGTAGATCCGAGTTACTATCAGCTCAATCCTAGCTACCAGAAGTCGAAAGACAGGCCATTATGGGGCTTAGCTAAACCACTACCTCGAGTTATCAGGCCTGGCATGACTAGAAAGGACCGCGCAGAAGATGTAATTGAGGATAAAGAAGCAGAAGTGAAGGAACCGGGAAGTGCAGAGGCCATACCACAGATTGGCATGATTCATGACCAACGACAAGATGCTGGAATGGAGGCAAAGACGTCAAGAACGAGTCAGCGTACAAGAGACAGAGGCTACGGACATCAGCATGAACAGCGAGAAACCCGACTTGGAACTGCTCATGCCGAAGTCACAAATCAGCCGGATTGCGGCTCTATCCCTCGAAATGAGACACCAAATGAAGAGAGAGACGACCCCATGGACGAATGGAGTGCAAGACAAGTATTGAACCAAGCACCGAGTTCTTTCGAGGTTTCCCATGGAGACATTGGCACCCAGGAATTAAGAATACTTTCCAGCGTGAAAGAAGAATGGAGATCTAATATATCCAAATCGAGCAAGTCCAAAGAACCATTTTGCCGAGGAGCACGCGTCGCCGACATCGATGTCGAAGCCGGAGAGCAAACCAATGACTGGGATGGCGAGGATGAAAAAGCAGAGAAATCCATGCTCGAAGAGAACGACAACCACAACCAATGGGCCTCGATCAGAACAAGATTCAGAGAGCCTCTAGCAGAATGCCTAGCTGTATGTACACCTCTCCCGCGCTCTATCGCAACTAACATCCACAGACCATGGTCGCCGTTCTAATTGGACTCTGCACCAACCTCTCCGTCATCACCTCCGGCCAAACAGCCGGATCTTATTTCTCTCAAAACTGGGGTTGGGGACTCGGTATCACAATCGGCATTTACATCGCAGGTGGTATTTCGGGAGGTCATCTTAACCCAGCTATCTCACTTATGCTCTCGCTCTACCGTGGCTTCCCCATCCGCAAAGCAGCCATCTACATCTCGGCCCAGGTCCTCGGGGCTTTCATCGCAGGACTGATCGCCTATGGCATCTACTACGATGCCATTCTATCCTTCGACAGCCGAGGCGACGACTCTGTGAGCTCAACTAGAGTAGGTTTGGCGGCGGGAGGTACAGGTGTGGCCCTGTACACGCAGCCTAAAACTTTGACTAGCCTAGGAACGGCATTCGCCAACGAATTCGTCGCAACCGCTATCCTCTCATGCGCTATACTCGCGCTGGGAGACGACTCCAATGCACCTCCAGGAGCAGGAATGCACGCCTTCATCGTGGGTCTGCTAGTTACGGCACTCACCATGGCGTTTGGATATAACACTGGTGCGTGTCTCAACCCTGCAAGGGATTTGGGACCGCGAGCAGCGGCTGCGGTGGTGGGATATGGAAAGGAGGTGTTTGCGATGGGACGAGTGTGGTGGCTTTGGGGGCATGGGGAGCGACGGTGAGTGGTGCATTGTTCGGGGGATTGTTGTATGATGGTGCTGTGTTTGTGGGTGGTGAAAGTCCAGTGAACTACCCGAGGGGAAGGAGGAGAAAAGCCAGGAGAGAGGCGAGAGAGGGAGCTAAGTGGAGGTGGGGGATGTTAAAGAGGAGCGTGAAAGGAAATGTTGGAAGGGGGGTTTGATCGGATTGCTGGCGGGTTGGTGTAGTATGGCATAAGATTCAAACACATTGCCGCTCTTTCCTCATATTGCTATTGAAAGGGAAACCTCACATCTGACAACGTCAACAAAACGAAAGGGAAGACAATTTAACAGCAAAATCTGCTAGCTCAGCCTACGCTTCCATTTTACTACCCACACCACAAACTTTCGTCCGATATCCGCTCCAAGTGGATTTTGGAACCTCTTAGTTAACGAAGAGAAAATTCTATCAGAACAAGCCTTCTATTGCAGATGGAATGAAAGTCAGACTCTGATTGGTTTGAAACTATCGAACGAAGATTGGGGTGAGTATTATTCTATCTCTTATGCTGTTGCAACAATACTTATAGCTATCAACATATACAGTGTACCCCATGAAGAGAAATTCAACATTCCTCTTGATCAGATTCTGAGTCTTACCTACCACAGATATGTGGAACTATCATACAAACCAATGACAGGATCATATACCATAAACTTTACCTCGAACGCCAGATCCCATTCAGTCTCCTGTTCGTCTCATTATCTCACCCGTTTTGAACATCCCCTTTCACCTGATCATCTCCCCATTTTCGAAGTACCAGTCACCTAAGTCCAAGCGCAACTGTGGGATCAAATGATGCAGTACGTTCCAGTGCAGCTTCCACTTTGCTTTGACAAACGCACAGTACACCCTTGCATCACTGCCGGCATTTGAGTCGGGCCAGTCCGTTCTACTGCGCACCTCCTCCTTCACAGTGGTCAAGTTTTCTACTCCGAACATAACCTCCACAAGCCCGGGGAACTCATCATGTAATATCCTAGCCAAACTTGCACCCTCAGTGTCGTCCAATCCCATGCCCGGCCCCTCATGCTTCAATTCCAATGCAAGATATTGAATCTTTGCCCTCTCTTCCCTTGTACCGAAGCGCCGGACCCACTCGCGCAGCACCTCGACTTTCGAACCCTCACCTAGGTACAGTGTATCCCTGCCCATATCGAAGAATATCTTGGGCGCCTCCACCGGGTCCCAGGAACTGTATCCCTGATTCGCAAACCGCAGAGGCCATCGCCGGAGCGCTTGGTATCGAGATCGCGAGCAGGCATGCAGCAGAGGTGGAATCACCCACGGCGAGGTGAACTTGCAGGTCAGGCCAGAGAAGACATTGATCTTGCGGGGTATCGGGATGCCGTTCTCGTCTTGCGCAATTGTGTGCTGGACCTTTGCGAGGCGGGGAGAGATATCTGCGAGGGCGTACTTAAATATCATGTCGAGGAGTTCGGGTGGGAGAGTGGGTATGCGGGGAGGTTGTGGACCTCTGTGGTGGGGTTAGATAGCTTGGTGGAAGAGGGCGGTGCCTTACTTTCGGGCTTGCAGATCTCGAGAACTAGTGGAGCTGTCTGCCATGTTTGTCGGGCGTTGCCGGACGTTATATGGCGCGGAGAGAGGAAGTGTGTATGGGAGAACGGGCGGATAGTACGACATTCTTGAGATGGAGCTGTGGGGTGAAGCTTTGGGGTGCTTTGGGCTCGCGAGTGCCAAGAAATACACTGGGAATTCTCCGAGGCTAGACCAGGGAAGTGACGATCAACAGCCACCACCATCTTGTTAAGGCTGACTTTACATGGGTGAGGTAGGGAAAGGAAGGTTAAAAATGTTGTAAACATATTTAATGGGATTGGAGGTGCCTTTATTTCAATCGATGATGAACGCATATCTTAGCACGTGTGTCAAGAATCTCTGCTGAAAAAGGGTGACACTGGGATGATCCGGCCACCTGCAACAACAGAAATGCTCAACGACAAATCGCTTGGTGAATCCAAGCTTGGAAACTGAGAGAGACGCCCACAACTGTTTTTTTAGATGTGAGTACACTATCGATTTGTCTCTGAACGATATTGACACTTCACATATATACACAGCTTCTTTGTGAAATTCTTACGCTGACTTCTCAAAGACATATATGCTCATGCTGTAAGAGCAAGTATGTAGGAGCAATGCCTACAAATAATTCTAAAAGTGCTCACTGCTGACCCAATTCAGCCGTTTGTAGTATATCAGACTGCGCTATTTCTAGAACTGTAACTCCTGCCCTCAAACTCGTTGGTGTGGATAGTGTGGTAGCCTGAGCTTGATCGAGCGATTGACTGAATATTGTCTTTGCCCTTTTTCTTTTCAGCATTCTGCAATTCAATGCTGCATAATGAGAGCATTATTTAGCGACAATTCCTTTGTTTTGGAATTCGAATTGGTATGGGGACATGTAAACCGCAGTAATGTAACAACACCACAGGGACGATATTATGTAACAAGAAGGGCTAAGTGTCGCCGCTCTGCGATTCAGTGGTCTTGGAATAAAAGCAAGACTTCCTGAAAAGAGATCCTCGAATCGATGTTCGTGCCCATGCGCATTCCCACCAGCTGATTTGGCGAGGATCTAGTCATATGCTGGTACTGGACGAATTCGCAATCCACTAAAAATCAGCATCTCAATGCCTTAAAATTCGGCAATCCAGTCTTGCGATGGCTTCTCATCCACCAAGTATTGTCCGTTTAAAAGACGATTGATTATCGGTTCATTGAAGCTTACTACAGAAAGCCGATTTGTTATATGATATTCATTCTCATTGCCTAAAAACACAAAAAGCTTTTTTTTGCTTTTACCTCACGAATTGCTTGCTGAATCCCACCCACCCATGAAACGCCAAGTTACAAAACCGATGACCCATCAAATTAAGCAGCGGCAGCTTGTTGGTGCATAGCAGCCTGAGCCAAGTTCTCGGCTGGCTGAGCGGGCTCAACACCAACGCGCTCCTTGCTAAGGATGTCAACCAAAAGAGGGGCCGGGCGGTTATCCTTTCCAACACCAGCCGGGTAGACGGCCTGGTTCTTCTTGTAGCGTTGGACGTTCTCAATGTACATGTCGAACAGGTAGGAAGAGTCCATTGGTCCTCCCTTGGCTTCAGGGTGGAACTGGGTGGAGAAGATTGGGCGGGTCTTGTGGATCATACCTGAGTTTTGTTAGTGGAGAACGGCAAGCAGCGGGTGAGCAACATACCTTCGTTAGAGCCATCGTTCAGATTCACGAAGTATTCCTTGAATTCATCGGGTAGGGTTGGGGTATCGACAGCGTATCCGTGGTTTTGACTGGTGATGTGGCATTGGCCAGTGGTCAAGTCCAAGGCAGGGATGTTGTGGGCACGGTTTCCGTACTTGAGCTTGATGGTGCGGGCACCTGCTGCAAGAGCAAGAAGTTGGTGACCAAGACAGATACCCATGACTGGGACCTGGGAAGATTCCATCAGGCGGCTCAAGTGGTAGACGGTCTCCTGGCAATGGGTTGGGTCACCTGGGCCGTTGGAAATGAAAACACCATCGAAGTGGTGGGCGACCTTGTGGATGGGGAAATCGTATGGGAAGACTGTGACGCTTGCACCACGTCCAACCAAGCTTCGCAGAATGTTCTCCTTGACACCACAGTCGATGACAGCAACGTGCATGTCTCCATTGTGGGAGCTGACGTGGAAAGGTGCCTTGGTGCTGACCTTCTTGACCAAGTTGATTTGTTCAGGGTCAATGAAAGCTTCGTCTTGATCGGCATCGTATTCCTCTCCAATGGTGATTCTGGCCAGAGAAGATCCCTCCTCTCGCAAGTATGTGACAATAGCACGAGTGTCGACGCCCGAGATAGCCGGGACTCCTTCACGAGCACACCAGTTGCTCAAACTTTCGACAGCGGTCCAGTGACTGTACTTTTCAGCGTAGTCTGCAACCACAACACCAACACATTGAATGTTTGGTGACTCAAAGTATTTCAAGAGTCCGTGCTCGTCTCGAGCATTGGATGGCACACCGTAATTTCCGATCAGAGGTTGAGTGAAGACCAGAATCTGTCCGCGGTATGAAGGATCGGTCATCGACTCGGGGTATCCAACGAGGGATGTCGTGAACACAGCTTCTCCAGAGATGTTCGACTTTGCACCGAAAGACTTGCCGTGGAAAACCGGTCCATCCTAGGAAAAATCAGTCAAAATTCTCTCCCTGTTGCAACTGTAACCTACTCTAATTGTGAATGTAGCTCGGTCGTGCGAGATTGGAGTGGCTTTAGCACGAGGATTGGCTGGCATAACACGTCCAACGCTTCCTTCGACAGTGGCCAGGAATCGAGCTTGCTGGGCGATTCGGGAGTGGATTCCGCCAGCTGCCTTGAAGGCAGTGGGCTTCACGAATCGAGCAAACATATTGTTGAGTAGGTAGAGTAGAGAGTGTGATGTGTTGAGAAAGAGGTTCAATTCACTGAAGCTTTCCAGATATGATCTGTCGAAATTGTATGTTAGTTTGGCGGTGAGGGGTATTCGAGGGACAATGGCATCTGCTAACCTGAAATATAATCCTATAGTGAGTTAGCCAGGTGTGCCTGTAAGTTGCCGGTCTGCTTGAAGATGGAGAGAGAAGAGAGAATGTGTTGAGAGGGCATTGGAGCCAGGGGAATGCCTCTTTGTGACGATTTGCTTCGGGATATTCACGGACTGACAGAGATAAGGAAAACTCTCGCAGATGACTCCATGCTGCGGTGAGGGGAGGACAATTGATGGCGACATACCTGGGACGTGAAGACTGACGGGCGACAACTCATACGCGCAACTGTTTCTCTGCTTTGGGGTGAGGTAGGAGGAGGAAGTTTTGATGTCTTTCCTTCGCGGTAGAAGTGGAGTGGAGTCACGACTGGGTTTTGAGTTTTGGTGGTGGGCAGTGGTGCACTGCTGTGGCTGCCGATGCTTGCGGGAAAGAGTCAATCAGGACGGTGGAATTGGCGACGCAGCAGAGGGCGCTGATTGGCCGAAAGTCACCGATGTGGGGTCGCCGCAGACGCATCTTGAAAAAAAGATTTTATCGACGGCCGCTGGCTCTCGTGCTGCCCTGCCCAGCCCTGTCGAACCACAACAAACCCCAGAGTGACGCAAAAACACTGCAGAGTGGCCAATTCTCTCGCAACTCCCCATGCCCGCTCCCGTGCCGTAGAGCGAGAGCAGTCTAGCAGGCGGAGGCGGAGGGTCATTTCTTACGTTTACATGCGGCTTGAGAATTCTGCGTGCCTGGATGACTGCGGCAGGTTCGACCAGGGCCGTGACGTCGAAACACGTGCCGCGGAAGCCCTCCCCAGACGCCTGCCCCTCCGTGAAGATCACTGGGATCGTGGTGGGGGAATATACGTGGTGTTCTGCTTCGGCGGATGCGTTTGCCTTTGGTACTGCTTGTGCTTTTTGCCTCACGGTCTGGACGTGCTTCACCTTTAACTGCCTTTGTTGACATCGGCTTGTTATACATCTTGATATTCGGGAGGTCTAGCTGATATCAGATCCTGATCTGTCAAACATATAAACTCAAACAGCCCTGAACTTAGGATCCTGAAATCAAGTTACATTATATTAGGACTCAACGAGCTAGCAATGTACTAATTGAAGGCGTGCTTTCGCTTGGAGATTAAACATCTGTCAACGTATTTGCCAAGAGATAAGTCGACATATCACTTAAGAGATACAGGCTTTCAGGGCCTTTAAAAGTAGGCTGTCAATTCTGTTCAAACCATGATGATCTCGCTACTTGATGTCTCGAATCTCACCACAAAAAGATGCTCGTTCCCCGCTCCCTTATGCGGCTCTGAACCAATTGCATTCATTACAATGAGACAGTATCCGACCCTTCAATCAGTCATCTCAGACGTTCCCCAAGAATTAGAGAGCACATTTGAATGCCGGGTAGATATATACCTGCCTACCTACCTACCTAAATGGTAGATGGATGCCCTTTGAGAAAGTCACATGACTTAAACAAGTTGCAAGCCAACGAAAGTCTGTGACATAGAAGTAAAGAGTTCTGAGGAACCGGAAAATTCGATAACTAGCGGAGGGAGTGAGAAGAGAGCTATATCAGTTCAGGGGTACAACGCGTCGTAGATGTGAATGTCGAGGAAGTTTGTTACGAAAGAGGGCAAAGAGTGCCAGGATGCCGAGGTGGTAAACAGTGAAACCAGCGACATAGAAGTAAAGAAGAGAGAGAAAAGATCACCTTTGATAATCGATATAGAAATTACAGCTGAAAAGCAAAGGCTGAGTGTGTATAACTCGAACAGCAAGTGGACCAGAATTAACTTTCATTGGTTGTTTCGCAGAAACTCTCGGCTTACGAGGCTAACACAATTCGGTATCTGCAGAACATGTAATTGAAAAGGATAAAGTGTATCTTAATTCGGGGGATTGTGGGGTTCAGAGACTAGATAATGGTATCTCCAACCAAGGTAAACGGAAACTTGATACGAGGAAGCATCTAGAATCTCCAAAACCACGAAGCGCATTGAAGAAAGACTAGGTAGATAAAACGGATCAGATTGGACCTCGAGTTAGAGACTGTCGAGGGCCGACCTAAGACACTTAAAACATACCTCTTGCCTAGATTTCTCAAAGGTGGTGAGAATGGCTGGACACTTCCAGAGTCTATCAAAATAAACAGACCTAGGCCGGTAGAATTTCCGCACTAAGCTTCTCGTACAATTTTCAGATGCACGCTCTGGAATTAAGTGACGGATTGAAGTATGCTATCTCCTGCGTTTTGAGCACTCTAAATCCGGATATCCGTGCGCTACCGCCACATCTTCTAAGCTGAGGCAAAATCTTACAACAGCATGTCATTGACGCCTTTTGCAAGTCAGTTCAGGTGTGATCCGGGAGCAACAGCGTGTTCCGATTTGGTATTCGGGTTTGCAATCTATCCGAGCCGTAACCGGTGCGGATCTATTCCGCTAGCTTGCCCCATTTTTCTAGCATCATCGGCATTGCACTGGACCACGATTCAATGTTTCTTTTGGTGTAAATACAGCTTGCAGCTCTTTCTGTCATGACTCTGCAATATATATAGACAATTGAATTTTCGCATCTTTCCATTCTTTGATCATCAGAGACGCAGAACAACTTGAGGACAACTTGAGAATCTACCCCGCCATTTTTCTTTTTGCAGCAACATGGATTCTAAACAGTTTAAGGATGCCGCTGCTTCGGCAATAGATGAGAGTACGGCGAGTAATTCTATAGTCAAGCAAAATACTAACGGCTTACAGTTGTCAATTACTACGATAATATACAAGATCGAAGAGTTGTGTCGAATGTCAAGCCTGGATACCTCAAAAAGCTCCTTCCCGAAGGCCCCCCACAAGATGGCGAACCATGGGCAGATATTCAAAAGGATATAGAGTCAAAGATCATGCCAGGCCTCACACATTGGTATGTTCTGCGACCTTCGACGTATTCTGGCAGCTCATGATGTGAAGGCAATCGCCCAATTTTATGGCATTCTTTCCTGCATCCTCGTCCTTCCCGGGCATGCTCGGTGAACTGTATTCGGCAGCTTTCACTGCCCCAGCTTTCAACTGGATATGTTCTCCTGCCGTCACAGAGCTCGAAACTATTGTTCTGGACTGGTTGGCGAAGCTCCTCAATTTGCCAGATTGCTACCTCTCTACAAGCCATGGTGGGGGTGTTATTCAAGGCTCGGCATCTGAAGCAATTGTTACAGTCATGGTTACTGCTCGCGATAAATATCTGCGCGAGACGACCTCCCACTTATCAGGGCTGGAGCTTGAAGACTCGATTGCATACAAGAGGAGCAAAATTGTGGCCCTCGGTAGTGAGGCGGCTCACAGTTCAACTCAAAAGGCTGCCCAAATCGCAGGTGTGCGGTATCGATCAATCCCAGTCTCTAAGGACAACAACTTCGCCCTTACAGGAGCAGCGCTCGAGGAAGTTTTGAAAGAATGCAAGGCGCAAGGCCTAGAGCCGTTCTTCCTGACCACCACATTAGGGACGACAGCGACTTGTGCTGTAGACGACTTTGGTTCGATTGCTTCGGTACTCTCCAAGTACGCACCTCCCAATGTTCCTGGCGAGATATGGGTCCATGTGGATGCAGCCTATGCTGGCGCAGCATTAGTTTGCCCCGAGTACCAACATCTTACTGCCTCTTTCGAACACTTTCATTCCTTCGACATGAATATGCACAAGTGGCTCCTCACCAACTTCGATGCCTCGTGCATGTTTGTGAGAAAGAGAAAGGATCTGGTAGATGCTTTATCAATTATGCCAAGTTATCTACGGAACGAGTTTTCCGAAAGTGGACTGGTTACCGATTATCGTGACTGGCAAATTCCTCTTGGGAGGAGGTTTCGAAGCTTGAAGATCTGGTTTGTCTTGCGAACTTACGGCATCAAGGGACTCCAGGCACACATCCGAAAGCACATCAAGCTAGGCGAAGTTTTCGGTGGCCTGATCGAGTCACGGACAGACCTGTTCAAGATCGTCACGAAGCCAAGTTTCGCTCTTACAGTCTTTCAAGTTGTGCCGAAAGTTGCGGACGAGGGCGGAGACAAGATCACTAAAGAAGTCTATGAAACAATCAACAAAAGAGGCGAGATTTACATAACATCGAGTGTTGTTGGAGGCCAGTATGTTATTCGTGTGGTCAGTGCCAATCCAATGGCAGAAGAAAAGTTTGTGAGGAGAGCATTTGAGATCTTGGTTGAAACGGCTGTAGAGATCAGGGACGGCCAGTACTTGAATGGCTCCCTGGAAGGGCTTGTTGTCAACGGCAAGGGCGAAGGTGTTGGAGAGGTTGCTGTGGTGAATGGAAATGGTGCGGCAAGTTAGGCCTCTTAGTCCAGGCTAGAACAGTGCTTAGAGGACCTCATAGATCCATCTACAATTGCTCCAATTCAACCCGTTCTTGTAGCTCAGATTTCTTCACATGTCACCTCATTGGCTTCCCGGAAATATACCACATCATGGAGGCTCTCTTCTTGAAATAATGTCAGAAGTATCCCAGGCCTACAGATGCTTGTCGCAGTAGCGCAGAGAGTTCTCGAGATGATTACTATTGATCGTGTCTGCGTACACGGTAGTAGACTTCTCGCCCGACTTGCTTTGCTGAAATTTGGTGCCGCCTTTGACTCAATGTTGATCTATGCGACCAATGCATATGTGTAAGAAGCACGATACGGATTGTTGTAGTCCCTTGGCACTCAGATACACATTTTGGAACGAGGCGTGCATCCCGGAGGATTTGCGACGAGGGGGGAGATAAGCAATGTGGGGTATTCAGCGCTAAGCAGAACAGTACAGTACAACAATGGTCACCCACGAAACAGTGTGGTCGAGCGGGCCAGCTTGGAATTCAAGCCTTGCCAAGGACGCAGTACCGTTAGCCAAGACTGGGGAAAGTCTTTGACTTCAGAGGCCGTGCGCAACATCCAAAGTTTGTGTATGCACCAGGAATGTTCTGACAGGAGATATGTCCGTCGGGAGTTTACAAGATTTGACCAACCGAGACAGCCCGAGAGCCATGCTGGTTCTCTCATCAGCACACCCAAACAGTTGGACTTTCCACGGAGGTGACCGCGATAGCCTTGCGTTGTGTCTTCGTCCCGTAGGTAGGCTTGTCGCATTGTTGATCGAGCACATGGTGTTACATGAGATGGTTGCACCCTGCAACATAACTCAGCCAACGGGTTGTGGCGTATAGAGAGGTAAGGAGATAGATAAGTAAGTAGCTCTGTGATTTGCTTACCATCACCACAAAACATCCCCAATTTCCATCCTCCTCCTTCCCTCCCATTATGATCCCACCAATCCCTCGGTTTCTCTCGAGATGATGAGAGTCATAGCTTGCGACACTCGCAAGCTGGAACGGCTGCGATAAGAGGGTGAGAATTCATTTGTTGCCGACCACGAAATGCTTATACGAAAGGGGAAAAGAGCTCTCAAGGCCTGTCCCCAATTTGTTACCAATGGCGCCCCACTCAGATCTTGCATTCGAACCATTCCAGACCCGCGGGATGTAAGAGACTGGGAAGCTCCATCCAGAGAAAAGAAAATATGTGCATTCTAGGGGCCCAGGGTATAAGACGACAGTTTTCCCCAGATTCTATGGATTTGCTACTTGGTATCTCAAACCTCCTCTTTGATTGGCAACGAAGCTCCCTGATCGAAAAAGATGGCCGACAATTCTACTGTTGTGGAGAGCGCTACTGCCCCTTCTTGGCTGAATAATGGCGATAATGCCTGGCAGTGAGTAACACCTTCGTACACAGGATAGCCCAAATCCTATTCGCCGAAGATGATGTGGCATGTTATATATGGGACTTCAATTTTTTCTTTACATTAGGAGATTCAAGACCTTTGTGGTTGGAGCACCGAGTGTCCCAAATCAAGTAGCTCATTGATGTCTTTGTTTCTCTTTCGAGGATTCGACAGTGACGAGTTGGGTTGTCTCTCGTCTCTGTTCATAGCTGACGAACCTCATCCAGGATGACAGCAGCTTCTTTGGTTGCCTTGCAAAGCGTTCCTGGTCTCGTAGTTCTATACTCCGGCTGGGTAAAGCACAAATGGGCCATTAACTCGGCATTTATGGCCTTCTACGCCTTTTCCGCAGTACTGCTTTGTTGGGTTCTCTGGGCATACAAAATGTCCTTTGGCGAGTACTGGCTACCGTTCGTAGGAAAGCCAGGTCCAGCCGTTGCGATGGGCTACCAACTTAAACACAGCTACTTGCCCAGCGCTGAACTGTATCAGAACTTCCCACAGAGCACGATGATTTACTTCCAGTTTGTATTTGCTGCAATTACCCTGGTTCTGATTGCTGGGAGTTTCCTCTGCCGTATGAACTTCTTTGTGAGTGTCGCTTCTCAATTCCATGGGTCTGGCTGATGGAATGGCATAGGCATGGATGCTATTTGTCCCTCTTTGGCTTACATTCTCTTACACTGTTGGCGCATATTCCCTATGGGGCGGTGGCTACCTCTTTAAGATGGGCGTTATCGATTATTCAGGTGGATATGTCATTCATCTCAGTGCTGGTACAGCGGGCTTTGTTGGCGCATGGTGGATTGGACCTCGCATCGATGAGGATTTGGAGGACAATCAACCAAATAATATCTTGATGATGCTAGTAGGAGCTGGTATTCTATGGATCGGTTGGAATGGGTTCAATGGAGGTAAGCATTGATTGTTCTGGTCTGATCCTGCTCTCGCTCATACAGTTTTGGAACTCAGGTGATCCATATGCCGCTTCTCCTGACGCTGGAGTCGCGGTTCTCAACACCAATATCTGCACCGCTATGTCCTCTCTCGTCTGGGTGGGAATGGATCTCATTTATTTCCGCAGACCCTCAGTCATTGGCGCCATTCAAGGCATGATCACTGGCCTTGTCGCAATCACGCCTGCAGCTGGTGTTGTCGCCGGGTGGGGTGCGATCTCACTTGGTTTCCTATCCGGTTCCATCCCATGGCTATCAATGAACGTTGCCGGTCGCCGCATGTCAATCTTCGCGCACGTCGACGACACACTCGAAGTCTTCCACACCCATTTTGTCGGTGCGCTCGTGGGCGGCATCGGAACTGGTATTTTTGCTACGGTCGAAGGCTGCGCTGCATTTGGACTCACCAATCCTGGTGGTGCTGTTGAGGGTAATGGCAAGCAGGTCTGGCTGCAGATTGTAGGCGGGTTGTTTATCATTGGCTGGAATATTGTTTGGACGAGCTTAATTATGGTGTTCATCAAGCACGTACTACGCGTGCCCTTGCGAATGAGCCAGGAGATGCTCGAGGTGGGTGACTATGCAATCCATGGAGAGGAGCCCTACACATTTGCGCATTATAATATGAGGCACCCGACACCGACACTTGCGAGGAGAAGACCGTCGAAGAAGCCAGAGTGAGTTCCCGCCTTTTTCTCTCCCAATATTCGGGTGCTGTTGGGAAGAGTGGGTTTGAGAACCACGACTGTTACTGACGTTTGGGCAGTGAGGAGATGAGCAGAGGCGGCGGTGTGCTGATGGGTACCGATCCGAGCACAGTACTGGAGAAAAAAGTCAGTGGCAGCGGGGCGAAGCACAGCGATGATGGCGAGAAGAGCACCGGTGTTACAACAAACGTTGCACTTGGGTAGAGTTGACGCGGGTCGAGTTTGAACCTGGCAGGACGGATGTACTTAGGTCTGGAAGTGCTTGGATGGCGTTGTTTGGCAGTGATACCTCTTTGCGAATTATCGGGCGCGTTTGCGGGATATTATGAGGAGGACGTTGTAGTGGGAATTGTAATTAGTTAGCAAATTTTTATTTATTGTGCTTTTGAATGAAATATACATACACTGCATGTCTTGCGCTCTATTGTATGTCCCCTTGGTGTTTATGCTTGCTGCACTGGTAGTGGTTTTCTATTCTCCCATCTCTTCTGAAGCAACGGACTGTTCTTAACTGTAATACTGCTTATGTTCTATAGTCCTGCTGAAGTCTTTATCTTTCACAGATTGTAAATAAACGGCATGCCTGTTCGTGTTCGTAACTTGCACTTCCAAAATGTGCATTGAGCAGTGCAGGTAGACCACATGAAAGACTCGAGGAGGTGAGGATAAGGTTTACAGCAAGACATAAGCCTAGTATATTCGGCTTGCATGCATACGGCAGTCTCAGTCGCAATCTTAAAAACTCCGTAGTCTATCTCTTCACGGCCGAACTATTCCTGCACCCAAGGTATCTAGTGGTTTACATCAACGCGTGTCTCTATGGAGAGCAGCTGCACACTTCCACGCAACAAATTCTAAGCGCAGCTGTGCAAACATGTTGGAAGCTGCAACTGCTGGCACGAACGGGGTAGCACTGCTTGCGAAACCGGTAGATGGATGTGAGACTTCTCAGGTGGGCCCGGAGGTGGGAGGCGTTTTGTGGGGTGCGGGATAGGGACTGCGTTGGTTGGTGGTAAGCGAGAACGGCAAGGGGTGTAAGGGATTGGGAATGGGATGATGGTGTTTTGATATGTGGCTGGCTGGTTTGTGCAGGGCTGAGAGAGATTATCTGGGTGTGGTGACTGGTTGAGTATAGAGAATTTACATGTCGGCATTTCCAGCAATTTTGGTTGCAATGTACTGCCAGCGAGGCTAACACATTTAGTCTTCGTTGATGCCCCGTATATCCATTCGGTATACGTCGTCTTCGATGTGGTATTTTGTATGAAAGGTTTTTGGTTCTCTTCTAAACTGTGCTACTGAGTCTAGGATATTCATTATCTAACCCGAAAAAAAGTCCAGCATTTCCCAGATGATGTCACATATTGACCTCTTTAATTCTATAATTTGACGAAGATGAGTTGGATTAAGATCCGTAGTCACTTCGAAACTCACTTGATTACCATCCTTCTACAATTGACGCTGTCACCTGTGGGCCTCCAATAATCCTTGCAGTGATGCCAAAAACAATATCGGGTGCTTCCGGTGTTCCAGGAATTGCCTTGAACTCAAAACTGCCAACCAGGGTCGCAAGGAGCGCCTTGTTTTCTGCTTGAGCAAATCCTATTGCAGTTGTCAGATCATTCTTTAGAAGGAATCACCAAAGGACTCACCTCTCCCAATACAACCCCTTGGCCCGTGGCCAAAGGTCATATAAGCCAAAGTCTCAGCTCCTCCATTCGCTGCATCTTTCCCAACAAGCCATCTCTCTGGCTTAAATTCCCTCGCATCTTCGCCCCAGAGATGCTTCGCCTTATTGATAGCCCAAGGATGAACCCGTACATTCGTGCCCTTTGGAATCCTCACGCCGCAGATATCAGTGTCGACAATAGCTATTCTTCCAATTGCCGGAATCGGAGAATACACCCGCATTACCTCCTTGCTCACTGCCTCCAAATAAGGCAGGCGATCAATCATGTCTGCATCAATTGGGATGCCGGAATCAGGACTAGGCAGATTGGCGCGAATTTCGTCTCGGAGCTTCTTTTGGATATGCGCATGCTTGGGTTGGGACAGAAGGTGAATACCAAATGTCATTGCTCCTGCAGAACTATACAAGGTTAGATTTGGTATTAACAGTTAGTGAGGAGGCTTACGTCTCGTGGCCAGCGCCGAGAAGTGTTTTTGACTGGTCGACTAATGAGTCAGTGTCAAATGCTCCGCTTTGCATGGCTACCGATATGATATCCCCCTGGCCAGTTTTCTTCCCATAATCTAGATCATCTACATTGAGATACATTTGGCGCTTGCGTTCGTCAATAAGACTCTTGATAAAATTAGTCACAGCGTTAACGCCATCTTTTATTTGATCATTTTTCTTAAATGGCAGGTAGCTGACAGCTTTTGGACTCGTCAGTAACGTCAACAAGAAGAATATCTTCGAAGTTCCATCCGGTATAAAAGCCGCTCTGTAAGCAGTATTCAGTGGTGTGTTGGGATTTGGCAACGCAGAGAAATCCGAGCCAAAACCTGCTTGACCGATGATATCGAGAGAGACTCGTCCGGCCCAGTCTTCGACGTCGATCTTCACTGGAGCTTTGTCTGAGACGCCAACTTTGCTATTGATCTCTTGCTTGATGAGCGAAATCATGTCTGAAGCCTTTGTCCAGAAGAGAGGATAAAGCGCACGAACTACTTTGACGTGGAAGGCAGGAAGGAGATGTTTTCTTTGGTGCTGAAGGTTAAGGTCAGTTGTCAATCTTCCTGTGCACAACAGTCAAAACATGCCTTGTGAACGCTGCCTTCGGTGGTGACGAGACCACGTCCAAGAAGCCTTTCAAGAATTCTCCTCAGCCTTGGGGTCTTGATGAAATGATATGACTTTGCGCCAAGAAAGTCAGCTATCATTCTTGGCTCGGTCAAGACAATGATTTCGGTATTCAGGATGTCCAAGTGCCGTATGTAGCCCTCGTTTGGAATTTTGTCAGTCCATTCTAGTATCTCTTCCGAAGATCGTGGTTTCAAGAATCCTGCCAAGCCTGGGGCTCGCTGTGAGATGTTAGATAAGCCCGTTGGTATATCAGGACAGGTAGCCTTACAGGAGCTGAAGTGAGCTTGAGTAGAGAACTGAAATAGTTTGGATAGACTATAAAAGCCCAGATGAATTGCAAAGGAAGGAATAAGACAAGGCCTAATGCAGCAACTTTCGCATATGAGAACGGCCTCTGAGAACACTGGCCGACCAGTGCAGCTGCAAGGCTTGTTGAGAGCACTCCGAGGCACAATGTTACGATTTGAGGCATCTTTGCTCGGATTTTTAGATGAGCACAGCTTCGACGATGAGAAAGACGCTCAAGAAGTGATTAAGAAGTAGAAAGTGACACGCGGCTGAGATAAAGAAAGCATAGGGTTCAGGTGCTGTGCTTTTGCCATGGCTGACGCCACATGGGACACGGGTGAAGCTGAGAGTACGTTGAGGAATTGAAGCAATTCGATTCGTACAAAGCGACATGGATTCGTCAACAACAAGTTGCCGGTCTCACATCAGCCACTTTCCCACAGAGCGGTCAGGGTATTGAGTATGGTAGGCTTTGTCAGATGTGGATGTTGGTCCCTGGGCGAGGATCTGCCGAGCTGGTTACTGTATTATTTTGTGGATATCACCACGCTGACGTTGACGACGTGAGCGATACCAAGACTTGAGCCGCAGCTGGAGAGGGAATGGAATGCTTTACTTTACTTTATCCGCGATGCGAGAAGCGACATCGATAGCTTCATCTTTTGGCCTGTGGCAGCGCGTGGCATGACGCGCTTCCACTCCCAATTAACGCAAAAACGTGGCGCTGAAGCAACAGAGGTGCCCGATGCAGCGCTGCACTGCGGCGTATGCAATCAGGCGGAATCATGTGGCAGAATGTGCGAGCTAAGCTACATCTGTCAACCCCTCCATAAATTATTTCTTGTTGATCGCGATGGCGACGGTGCCAACAACCCTCCGCCACGATGCCAACTGAACTAGAAGAGGTAAGCTGGCAGAAATACCCCAAGCATCATAGGATATCAGCTCATACTCCGCCAGCTCGTAGACTTCGTGTCCCACGGCAACCCCCAAGTGCGACAGCTTGGTGAGTCCGAGCCCCCACCACCACGAAGAACTCGAGGACTGACTAGCGCCAGCTGTTGAGAATCTTGTGCCGTACTCTCTCTCCCAGCCGACCATATTCAAAACAAATGAGCTTCTGCCGATTAAAGATCTCAAGTTGTTAATACGAGACCACAAGGTTGGTGGTTGCTGCCATCGCTCTACAAATCTACAGCTAACCCCACCAAGCAAATCGCAAAAGATGCCATCACAATTCTCATAAACCTTTCTACAGACCGGGAAATCCTTGAAAATCTTGCTGCCGACAAGGAATTCGTGAAGACCTTGCTTGGTCGCTTAACTGTATGTTAATTTCTATCCCTGATCTGGTCTGGACACTGGGTTGACTCGCGCCATATCACAGAACCCTGACGAACCAAATGCAAACCTGTTGTCGATGCTGCTGGCGAATCTGGCGAAATGGGATGAGTTGAAAGATATTTTGACTGTAGAAAAACCGGCACCAAAAGAGTTGGCATCGAATAATCGAGCTATTGACCAACTCCTTGATCTTTTTGTCAAGGGTGCGGATGGGACATACAATAAGGCGGCCGACTTTGATTATTTGTCGTATCTTTTTGCAGACTTAGCCAAGCACGAGGAAGGTCGGCAATACTTTCTTACAAAACAAGAATATGACGGAGTGGTTCCCATCACTAAGCTGACCGTTTTCACGGAGCATAAGTCGGACATTCGAAGGAAAGGAGTCGCATCAACGATCAAGAATGTTGCTTTCGAGATTGATTCGCATTCGGAATTAATGTCCGAGGATGAGATCAATATCCTACCATACTTATTATTACCAATTACTGGGAACGAGGAGTTTGACGAAGAGGATTCGCTGGACATGCTTCCAGATTTACAACTCTTGCCCCCAGATAAGCGACGAGATTCAGACCCCACCATTATACAAACGCACATAGAGACACTTATGCTTTTGACTACAACACGGTTAGGTCGGGATACACTTCGAGCAGTCAAAGTATATCCGATCGTGCGGGAGACGCATTTGCACACCGAAAACGAGGATGTGAGAGAAGCCTGTGAACGGCTGGTTCAAGTTCTAATGCGCGATGAGGAGGGTGAGCAGAAGGTTGATTCAGGCATGAAAAGATTACAGCGAGCGCCGAAGAAAGAGTTCAGCCATCCACAGGCCATGCCGGGTAAGGGAAGCTGGGCACAGATAGAGCAGGAAGAGGAAGAGGATGACGATGATGACGAGAAAATAGTTGAAGTATAAATAGAAATATCTTTGAATCTATTTGTTACATGTAAGATGCTCTTCCTAAATTACAAAGATGTTTGACCGCCTCCAAGGGCGCTTGGAGTTCCTGAGCGGCCAAGTGGTTCAACAAATTCCTTATTCCACCTCAACAGCCAGAAAACACCTGAGTTTAAATGTGGGAATCTGTTCAAGATCTGAGAATATTCTAGTTCCAAATAAATATCTTATCGTTATTATATCGCGGTTCGTGATATTCATGTTCCCAAGTCATGTTCGGGGTCCACGAACTTCGGAGTCGACCACGTCGCAAGCACATATATCACAGAAGACAAGGGAAAAAGATGACAATTTCACGGAAGCTTCGGCTTTGCACATTTGAAAGTGAGTTCCCATATAAACAATAGCATTACCATAAACATAAATCATAAGGTAAAGTACGACGTCAGCCGCTCATCCTCTTTAGAAATTCCTCGCTACCCGCTCAAGCCGTTAACGTGAAATTGCTACTATATGCAGTAAAGCTCGTAATTGCACCTCCCAAGGCCTTGGAATCGCCATTATAAACGATGCGATACGTGCCCGCTGTCGCATAGCTCTCCGTCTCCCACGAGATGTCAACGTGACTGCTTCCAATCAACGAATTATCCCGGGTCCACGTCAGCACCAAAAACCAATCGCTATCGTCTCTGACAGTCGTCCACTTGCCCGAAACGACTTGCTGGACAGCAGTGTAGGTGTCTTCAAGTCTTAGGTTGTTGCGCGGGTCAGCGGCGACGAAGGTGGCGTTCACGACAGCGCCGATCTTGTATGTCGCCAGGGGTTGGGTAAGCACGGAGCCGAAGGAATATCCAATCCATGGGGAATCCCATGCGATACCCTCGATGAAGGAGAGCGAGTTAGCCGCGTTGTTGGGGGAAGCGTGCCCTGCGGGGGTTGCGAGGTGTTGGTTGAAGCGAGGTATCCGATGTATTTGGTCGACAACTCCATGTACGCATAGCTTTGGTATGGTCCGTAGATGGTGCTTGCGCCCTCGTACCGTTGTACTGCATACTCCTCTGGCGTAGCGACGTAATGCGCATACGTGTTTGCTGGGGCTCCGAGTACGACTTTCGGTGTGCTGGTCGTGATACCTTGGGCCACGGCCGCTGCTGCCACCGCAGCTTTCCAGCGACGTCCAGTCATAGTGGTGGGCTCAGATGGAGAGAGGATCATGATGAATTGTCCCACGCGGAAGGATTGCACATCTACGATGTTGGGAGACCAGGCGTAGGGCCATGTCATCTCGCCCGTGTCGAGCAAGACGGGCTTAGCACCCTGGCATTTCACTTGGGCGGCAGATGGAGTGGTGAGGGCGCTGGAGACGGCGTTCCAAAATGGGTTCTGGGTTTGACTGTTGTTGTTGCCCTGGATGAAATCGAATGCTCCTGGACCATCGGTAGTTCCACCAGCAAAACCATATCCGAGACCTGCTGGGCAGGTTTGGACTTTGGTTCCGTTTGGAAGGGTGAAGTTGTAGTAGGCCATGTTTTGGAATGTCTAGCCATGTCAGTTTGAGATTGGCTCTGGATCTTGGTCGACTTACGTGGTAGAACTTGACGCTGGGGTCCGTGACTGGTGTTCCTACTGTACTCATGGTATCCTGTTCTCTCTGTGAGCAGACTGTCCATCAAATATTGCGATAGAATACTTACGTAAAGTGCTTTCGCGCCTGTATATACTCGAGTACCAATCTCGTAGCAGCTGGAAACACCCAAATCGAGCTTTTCAAATTTAGGACCTGTTCACATTAGCACTCGTAAGCGATGCAATGGCTTTTGACATACCTCGTCCATGGCAATCAGTGGCAGTGCCAGCGCAGGTACTGTGAATAGTTGATCCACACTCCAAGGCAGTGCCATCGTCGCAGTATGCTCCGAGAACATTTGGTGTGGTGTCTCCGACACTAGACTGGCTGAATGCAGCAACAAATCCAGTCGCGGCAGTTGTGTCGGTTAACATGGCTTTCTCGAATAGGTAACTGGTCACGCCCTTGTTGTCTGGGATCTTGAGTCAGTTTTGTCGACTACCAAACACGCCCCGGATTTGATGACTTACCTCCTGTCACGTGGGTGTTATTCTCCAACATCGAAGTTCCATGCACACTGGAAAAGGTCAGTTTATATCCGGAGAACATCTGGAAGATGGTGCGAACCTGTGCCAGCCCAGTACTCCAGTATTTTTACCATCCGAAGCACGCTGGAATCGCAACATGGTGAGCGTGGTGTCAACGGTAGAGGAGTACAGCGCTCTCTCCGCAGCAGGGTTTGCAAGATATGCCCAGATACTTCGGTTGATGTTGGCATTCGTAATGTTTGTATCACCGTAGGTGAGATAGCCCGGAGCCAAGCTCTCGTGCGCTCTTTTGATTGACAAAACGGTGCCCTACATTTTCCAATTAGTTGCGCACATTAAGCACGAGTGAGTCTACCTACATCGACAATAGCTTGATATGACTGCTCATCAAAACCAAGATTGGTGATCTGTGGCAGAAGGTAATTCAACCAACCTCCAGGACCAGAGTGGGAATGGGTTCCAGTGATGGCAACGTTGCTCTGGTTGTACATGGAGTAGTTTGAACCAAGCGCAGCGAGACCATCCAGGATTCCATAACGAATGGCAGTGTCTCCCATGGCAATATCCAAGACGGTATAGACGAATCTGGCGTTAGCGTTCGTGAGACTGCCGAAGATGAAGGCCCGTGAGTAGATTCTGTATTTGTTAGCGGCTACCCGATGATGGGGCATGATTGAGCTAACCGTTGTCTAAGGCCAGTGCCAATCTGGGCCAGGGAAGCATATCCCATAAGATTGAGTTCGACAATTGGCCTGATACCGGTCAATTAAAAACTCGCAGTGTCATAGAACAATTACTAACCCAGTGATATCAGCCTTTCCCACTCCGAGCAGATACTGTTGACCAGTTGCACGAGATAGAAATGCTTCCGCATCCTCTTGAGCAAGCTTGTCTGCAGCATCCTCATGCTTGATAGTCGGTGATGTGGCAGCCGGGTGGTGCACAAAGCCATGGTTTCCAAAGTAGGTGACCAGAGCAGACAAAGCTAGGAATGAAAGGAAGACGGAAATCAAGATCCTGCCCCATCTTGGGCCTTTCTTGATGGTGGGAATACCCTCTACCTTCTCCTGCTCTGGAAGAGCCTCATACTGTTGGCTTTGGAAAGGGCGCATGATGAGCGTCACCAAAAGTTCTGGTGGGCGATGGAGAAACCAATCCCCAAAAGAGGGAACTATGCCCTCATCATATAGCTTTCCCCTCCAACAGCCTTTCCTTGGTGGAGAGGCCGTGCAACGTGGGACCAAATCTTATCGATCTGAGTCCTGATTTCCTGGTCCTGGCACTGGCACAGGCACAGGCACAGACAGGTGCTGTCACCACTGATACTGCCCCTCGCGACTGAACATTCGCATTCGCCTGGCAGTTACGCATTCGCCAGACACTTGTGCATACGGCATTTCCATTGTGAGCCTCTGATCCGCACTTGCAGAGCTGCCAATTCGACACCATCATGCTTAAGGTGCGCCAACCATCGAGTTACTGAGCTCAAGAGGGGCGTCATCGGTGATCGTTGCTCGAACCGACGAATCGCCCGACAGAAACTGGGACAGCTGCCCCCATCGTAATATCGACAATCAACGAACCACCTGCCCGAAGCTGCACATCATGGTCAAATCAGCGGGTAGATGACAGCGATGGAGGGTGGAGAACTGCTTCGATGGCTGCCATGCGTGACCTGGGGTTGCGCTGAGAGGTCACGGTGCAGATTTGGAGTCCGGCATTTGTCCAATTGTTCGGAGAGCCAGCCGGTTAGGGGTGGTGTTGAAGTGGATAAGATCTTGTGTGGTTGGTGACGAGAGGAGAGGGTTGGTCGATTCTTGGTCGAGAGCGAGACAGGGGAAGATTGCCGAGGATGTTGGGGTCGAATCGCATGTGGAAGACGCTCAGGGGAAATCAGGTACGTACCGAACCACCTCCACGTGACCCTTCCCCCGGTTAATCTCTTTTAGAGTTGAGCTCATCCCACTCCACAGCCTGCGTTTACCCATGCGGTGCCTATCTTGGACTATCTTGAACCATGCATCCACCCTTTGTATCCTCGCAATCAGTGACCGATCTGATACCCGTCCGAGCTGGTTATCGATTGTGTACCTGCTTCGCCAGTTATCACAGCCACGTTCCGATTCTAGACCTCTCTTGTTGTTGAGGACCGGAGCCACCCCTCCAAGCGCGATACCAGAGATATTTATTATCATGGGATTCAAAGCTGGCTCCGGTGGGCGTCGTATCGGCGGTGCTGCTGCATGACCCCACCTATCCTTCGGCCTCACCGTCCATTCTAAGTAACCCCCCGCTCTATACTCAACCCTCCATACGAGGTTGAAAGTACTGAGATCTGAAGATGAGCCTAAGATTCACATGTGTTGCAGCATCTGGAAATTAATTGTGAGTTGGGGAGAACTGCATGTGCGTAGAGTGCATCTCGTTGATGTACTTCTGAAGTTAAAATGTGGGGTAGAAGTCGCTTCCAGATCAAGTAATCCGATGAAATATACCCCTCCTGCTATCTGATATCATATCTCCGAGCTCCCAGCACGTCGTCATTGTCCAAGGAAATCTGCCCAAAGTGCAAAAACAAAGGGTTCATCAGATTAGACTTCTCTAAGCTTAGCATAAATATTAATCTCACAGTTCTCTAATGTGCTACTCGATTTGGGAGGTTTTAGACGTATTAATGTAGATATATCCGTCTCTTTACTTTTCCCCGTCCACGATAAGGATTTCAAGTGGCCTTCCACTCCACTCCCATGGATAAACTTTACAGCGCCTTATCTATTGCGATTCGGGCCAGCACATACTCACGGATCCGTCATCTCCATCAAAAGCAAGCACAACACTTGCACCGAACTCCAGCGGATTCCCCTCAAAGATCACAAAGTCTCTATTCTCTTTCTTTATGTTCAATCCCAAGATCTCCTCGATGTTTGTCGATACCAAATCTAGTGCTTGCTTACTAGAAAGACCTGCATATTTTGCGGCCCAAGATGCCTCAATAGGAATGTTATGCAGGTGGGGATCACCCTCACCACCAGAGATAGCGAGTCCGAACTTGACACCAGCGGCTGCGAGGACTGCAGCGGGAGATCGGCTCAGTGGTGGGCCGGGGAGAGTGTTTCTTTTCTCCCATGTATCTGGAGCGCCGCGGTTTGCTGTCAAGATAACCGGAATTTTGGCTTTGGCAATCTCGTCTGCAACCTAATGTCTATTAGCATTTATCACCCTCGTCAGATCAAGAGAAGACATACAAGAGGAGCTCCAGCGCCCCCAAAAATGACTAAATCTAAGCTTGGGAAATCTTCTTTGATCTTGATAAGCTGCATGATGTCGTACTGGACTTATTAGCGGCAGCCTAAGCACGGGCAGCGAATCACATACCTCGTTTTCCACATAGACCAGAAGCGGGAAGCTTCCATTTGCAGCTCTCCCATACACGTTGTCCTTGTCTGCATTGTCCGAGATGATCTGGCGCAATTTCGCTACCGCCGCAGAAACTGTCGACAATGAATCGGCTGTTCTATGTCAGCAAGCGTTCAAATACTCCTGGTTCGTAACACCTACATTTGGAGCCTTGCCCGAGCTTGAAATGCAAGGCAATCTCATCTTGAAAAACGCCTTCATTCAAGGTTGTTTTCTTTCCACTAGTCTTGATGCCGACGCTCACGCCGCCAGCAAATCCATCAGCTCTTGGTGGTGTGATAGCCTTTGTTACACCCCAATTCTTGCTCGACTGAAAGCCTTACCTTCGAGGTGTATGCCGTATTTCGCATAGACAACATCCTCGGCTGCTAAACTAGAAGAAGACTTGATACGACCGTCACTGGTACTTGCTTCGCCCCAGATTTCAGTTAGACCAAGACCAGAAGTTACAGCAGTGAGACCTGGAATCACATGTCCATTCTCGAGGTGCACACTTAGTGCATCCGCGGCGATGCTAGCGCACTGCTCCGTAGTGTCAAGGCAGGTGATTTTGCCACCATCCACGACCATAGAAAGATTGTCTTTCGTGGCCAATGCCTCAGCGCCATCCAAGAAAGATGCGACGATACCGGTGATCAAAACCTTCGATCCTGGTTTTTCGACTCGAGCACAAAGCGTCTCCTTAATATCCTTCGCTTCTACCTTCCTCATAGCCGACTGCTTTTTGTTCACGTGACCGTTAGAGACAGCAACATTCTCTAGAGATTCCGAGACTTTCTTTGGGTCTAAGACAGGCCTGCCATCGATATAAACCTGGATAGCAGTCGCGCCAACAGATAGCGGGTGAGAATCCCAGAGGACAACATCCGCATCATAGCCGGCACGAACATAGCCCACTCGATGATCGATTTCCATTGATTTGGCGGGAACGCTGGTTACGGATTGAAGAGCTAGATCCTCAGATAGGTGAAAGGAGTGAGCTGTTGCGGCTTGAAACAGAAGGTACTTTGCATTTGTCTCCACCTCGACATGGTCGGATTTATATGCCACAGGAACTCCGTGCTCAGCAAGAATTTTGCCAGCCCACAAATTTGCTTCATAGGCTTCCTTCTTATACAGTGCGAACTCGGAAAAGGTTGCGATGGTGATATTCCTGCTAATATTAGAGTCTCTCAAATTTGAGTCACTAGGATAAGCACTCACTCTCCACTCGCCTTGATCATTTCTGGCACCTGCCAGGCTTCAAGTGCGTGGTGAAAAGCCTGAATCCGGAATCCAAATTCTTTGCTGTGTTTGAGCATATCGTAGAAGTCCTCTGACTCGTAACAATGCACGTTGATTCCCACCTGGCCTCTCAACATCGCGATGGTCGAATCATACTCGAGATAATCGGTTGCGCTATCCTCCTTTGTCAATGTGCTTACGAATGATGAAATTCGAGCGACGTCGCCGCTTTCTCTCACGACGGATGCTTCAAGGCACGCAGCGTCCTCTCTGTCTTTAAGCTCTCTAGCTCGCTCCATGTGCTTCCGGAAATACCAAGCGTTACCCATACGAGTATGTTTATAGACTCGTCTGGGATTTTCACCACAGGCCATCTTCATATAACGTCTCCTCTCGTCCTCTGGAATGCCGTGCTCAAACAGTATATCCTCAACAACAAACTCGGCATTCTCTCCGGATTTGAGAGCATTCTTCACCAATACAGCTTCACCACCCATGATATTTGCGGAGCCAGGAAGAATCAATGAAGTTGTGACACCACCGGAAGCGATGATCTCTGTCGCTATATCATAGCTCTTGATCGAGTCAATGATCCGAACCTGAGATGTGATAGGACCAAGCTCCGGATTGACCTCGTTGGTGTCATCAGTTGCTGGGAGAAGCGGCCAAGCAAATGCAAGGTGATGGGAGTGTAAATCAACCAATCCAGGGGTGACATAACCTCCATCTAGCTCAAAGACCTTCACGTCCGCCTTTGATATCGAAGATGATCCAGCTGGTGAGACACTCTCCACAATTCCTTTCTTCAGCACGATGTTAACCGCATACTCAAGGAAGGTTTCTCCATCAAAAAGAGTGGCATTACGAAGCACGATGGTCTCGCTCTGCCCGCTGCTGGGGTTCCATCTAGGGTTCTGTCGTGAGCCCGCTGTGGTCACGGGGTATTGAACGGGTGGCTTTTGGTGCTTCCTGCATTGCTGGAGTTTGGCATCCAAAAGGTCAAGCTGGAATCTGGATAGTTTGATATCGCTCGGCGATAATTGATAAACGTAACGTGGAAGAATGATGAACTGGAGTCCAAGCACTAGCACAATGGCTGTGAGGACTGACCAGGACACTCTAGGACGGTACTGGCGTCGCGGAGGCGATGGTGCGTCGAACGCAGGTTTGGAACCCATCATCTATTCGAATTGGATGTAATTGCTCTTCTTGAGCTGGGAAAGTGAGAGATGTGATGAAATAGGCAACAATTGAAGTGGGAATGTTGTGATCATCTCGATGGTGATACATGTGGTACATACTAAGCCGCATTCAGAAGGTGGGGGTTTGAGGCCTGTAGAACGACGTATTCCTTCTGAATCTTTAGATAAGAATAACGCAAATGTATCTCTACGATATCTAGAATTCTGATTGTTGGGTATGCTCTACAGAGTAAAGGATTGCAGGTGTAGTTGATCAGAATCGGGCTAAACGCCACCAAACTAGGGGGTGCACAGCAAGGGTATTGCTTGTACTAGTAGTCAAGAGCCATCACAGTATTTGAAGCGACTTGCTGAGTGCGGTCTTTCTGTCATAATTAATTGGTACAATCAACGCCGTCCCTATGACCAAGTCCGTTTTCCATGACAATCGACAAACGCCTTTGAGACATCGCGCTGCATTTGCCCATTTTACATTATGTCATTATTCGTTATTCATCATCGTCAGCCCCCGTGTCTCCATCTTCATCCTCTTCGGCCCCATCTTCGTCACCTTCCTCGGAATCTTCCTCTGGTTCGGGTTCTGGTATGCGACTCCTTTTGCTTCGGCTCGAACCACCGTTTGGTTCTTCATGAAGTCGATCCCTCCTTCGTCTATCTGAAGTCTCTGCCTCTCCTTCTTCCTCATCCAGTTCTTCCTCTTCAATCTCACGACTCCTCTTAGCGCCGCCACTTTTCCTCTTCGCTTTTAAGTATTCGTCTGTACTTGTGACTGCCTTTTGCCCAACATAGTGCTTTCCATCCCATGGTGTTTTGCATTTTGTGCATACTTTGCTTGGGTTCGCTCTCCAGAACGCATCCTCGCAAATTGTGTGGAGTCTTATAAGACACTCCCTGTTCGCGCATCTCTGACCAACAGTTATGATTTCCTTGCATGCCGCGCAGAACTTTATCCTCTGCCACTCATCCGGCTCATCTGGATCGTTGTATGTGTCGACCAGCCAGCTCCGCAGTTCCATAAGCGCGCGAGGAGCAAGCTTGAAGAACCCTTCTTTGCTCTTGTCGATCCACCTCTCGTGTGCCAACTTTACAAGAAGCTTTTCCACCTGATCTCCTGTCAATCCCTTGTCGACAGCCTGTGTACTGGCTTCGCCTTCGCCTTGTCGAGAGCCTTTCCGGATCTTTGTTTCGAGGGCTTGCATGCTGCTCACGGCCATAACTTCCCTGCGCGGAGTGTTGTAAGTCTCAAACATCGCGTCCAAAAATCGCTTGATGTAAAAGATCTCTTCACTCGTCCGTGTGGTAGCCATTTGCGTGAGGGGATCGCTGACGCTATTTACCAGTGCCCAGACCCGCTCTTTGTTGACCTGATGTTGCATGCTGGAGATTTCGTAGTCAAGCGGGGAGATTGCTTCGCTCGCAAGCCTAATGTAGATTTCGAAGTCCATTTTGGTCACCTCCTCTGGGGTTACTTCCCTTCCTAGAGATATGTTAATATGGCTTCCTGCGGGGCAATTCTGTACGAACCTCGGGAGACAGTAAAGATCGCCGCGAGAAGCTCTTGGCCTTCTTTCATGGTTAATGTCCCACGGGCCATGAGGGACTGCAAGAAGGCGCGATTCGTGTCATCATAATCATGTTCAGAGCCAGCGTCCGACATGGTGGCGCTGTGTAGGAGCTTGACGCTGTGTTCAGAATTATTGTAGGTGCGGATGAAAAGAAGACGCGCCTTTGCAGGGGACCGCGTTTTAGCGCGACCGGGTGTTCAAATGATTTCTCGTCCTCACTTCCCCTTCACTATGTTTGATCATTTTTTTACAAAAAATATGACGCATTTGAATTTGTCGATGTGTAGTTGTTCAGATCGGTTGCTTAATTTATACCGCTGTCCCATCCTGACGAAAATGAAAGTAAATGATAACTTTTCTGCCCCAAAACTATACCATCCGCAAACTCGACCCTCTACCAACTACTCCTCTGTCTCAATCGTAACGATGTTCTTGTCTGTTTTTCTGATTTAGCCATTGAAAAACAAATGTTCCAGTACGCTGAATACTTACAGAAAGCAACATGGTTCTTGATATTCTTCACCTTCTCCTTTGGTTCAGGATAGTACCAAGCAGCATTCTTAAGTTCGGTCTCTACAGTTGCTTCAGCATTTATCCCAGTTACAGGACAATACACTACCGACTGTCGAGGTTGATCGTATAGTAGCTGGCATCACCTTTCCAAGGGCATGTAGTGACATGGTCAGTCTTGCTCAACATCGACATGTTGACCGAGCTAAAGAACATCAGATAGGAACCTCGGATCGGAGTTCATATCATACGAAGGTGGGAACTATGATATTGTCAGCAGAGGTCTTGGAGAATGAGCCATCCTAACTTGCGTAGACGTTGTTCTCGACAAATTCCCACTCATTCGCCTCTGCGATGACTCGGCCAGACACGGTGGCAACAGCTCTTCCTTTTGGCATGATTGATGGTAGGCGAAGTATTGGGACCTTCAGAGATTGCTCAGTGCTGTGGAGAATTGATGATTCAATTACGATGAAGTTCGTAGTTTCCTGGGAGTGATCAGCTAATCATGACGAGAAGGGAGGGGTAAGTCCATCACGTGTTACAAAGCCAATCGTGCATCAACGCTGAGGAAGGCACATGCTTGCTGAGGGGTATTGTCATGTGGTCGCAGAGTCGGAAAGCTGTGTTCTGTTCTTGCAAATGGAATATGCTCTCTGGATATTTGCTTCAACTCATGTGCACCTGTTCTTGACCCCTCACTGGGTAGAAAGTAGAGAAGGCACACAGCAAAATGATTTGCAGTGGCATTTTTCATTAAAGCGTTGTAATTATCTCTGATTCGACTAAAGAGAGGTCTCTGCCTAAATGATCATGAAGCGCTATGTCGTTAATTGGAGAGAATTGAAGTGGAGTGCGTGACATCTAAGTCACTCTGCGTGATGAATGGTGGATATCACTGCCAGTCACTTGTCAATACCCAGAGCAGGAATAACACGAAATTGGAAGCTCTCATGATCACTACCATCTCCATGTCTCTCGATTCGCCTTGACAGATCCGGGTTTTCTTCTGAACATCTCCCTGGATTTGGCAACAAGGTAAGTGTATCTATAGGCCTCACCGCCCTAGGCTACCGAGCCTCAGGTCATGATCGTACCCAAACCCGAGCTGAGCCGTCTCGCCCATCCAAACGCTGGCGGCGAGCCACCAAGCCAAAGAATTCGAAAATATTTGCAGTAATTTGCTCCTTTCCACCTGGATTGCGGTTGAAGGTATGACTTGCCCTTTCCATCATTGTTATCAATAGCTCTTGAAGACTCGAGAGAGACGAGGCGGATTTACAAACGACAAAGAGAAGGTGACGTCGTTGTCAGGAACACAAACCAAATACGTCGTTCGCCGCTGATGTTCTTCCAAGTTGCCAAGGCCCCTCAATCGACCCATATGGCGGGAATGGCGCATTGAGACCCTTAAAATATACAGGTTCCTCTTAGAAAGTTAGCACGCTCCTCTCGCCATTGTAATTCTCCCAGACGAGAGACATCTTCCACCTCAAGTGAGAAGAATTATTACCAAACACAGATTTGATGAAGGCTCCCTTACCGACGACGGATCTGGAATACATCAAGTCAATCTTCATGTGTCAGAAAGACAATGTGGGGAAAGCGATGGGCTATCGAATGCGCGATGCAGACCCCACAATCAGGTCGGGTCTCAGAGCTCAGCGAGCGATGGACATGGCACAAAGAGCCGCCGATGCTGAGCATATCCACCTGTCCACGCTTAAAGTCATGTGTGCTCCAACCAAGGAAATTTACGGGGAAAGGGGGAACAATCTTGCGATGAAGTCACTCGCGATTGCCATTCTTGAGCAGATATGTAAGGAAAGGCGACTTGCTACTTCTGCCTCGACCAGTTTAGATCGAGCATGAGTGGCATTGGGATGATCGGACGCGGATAGGCATTTTGGGCGCAGGCGATCTTTTACAAGAGCTGGATGAGCTATGCAGAGAGTTCTGGGCACAGCGTGGCGGTTGAAGTGGTTGTGATGACTCTTTGGGATAGCGTAACCGCTCATGCTTTCCACGCGTGGTGTTCAGAAACAATAACGAATGTGCGTGCATTAACCCCACTAGATATCACTTAGAATTAGATATCTGAGTTACTCTGTTCATTGTAAAGTCATAAAATGATGCGAATTCATACATGTATATATAAAGTTTTAATACATAGGTGCTTATCCACCTTGTTTCTTCTCCACTTCCCGAACTAACTTGCTACCCTTCTTGTCTCCAAACCTTCTAACACATAAGAAAGGATTCATTACACACTTTAAACAAGCAACATAATAGCACCAAGAATAACAGCAATCATGACACTCATTCCTCCGCCCAAACAGCTCGCCGCACCAGTGAATACTGTCGATGGGGAAGCAACCGCAGTCTTGGTTGTCGCAGCACCTTCCGCAGTGTTTGTTGACACCTTCGCGAACACCAAGCTTACGCTTGGCAGACCAGTGCCAAATGGCTTGCTTGACACAGAGCCAGTTGGATATAGGGCACTGGTTGGCACAACTGTTGCTGTGGACTTGATCAACACCATTGTCTTGTACAAGGTGGTGGTTGAATGCTTGGTCGTCTTAAGGATGGTGCTGGATTCAGCAACTGCCTTGACACCACCAGTGGGGCTAGCCTCTGCAACTGGGCAGACGGTTGTGTACAGCTTAATGACTTCGGTGGTGACTGAGCCAAGCTTGGCAGGGCAATCAGTTACGGTTGGCGCACAGGATGTAATCGTGTAAATCTTAGTAGTATACACAGTTGAGGTTGTGTACTTCGTTGGGGCCGGAGCCATTGAGGAGTACACATATCCATTTCCGGTCGGTGTGGCAGTGGTTACTGGGCACACGGTTGTGTACAGCGTAATAACTTCCGTGGTGACTGAGCCCAATCTAGCAGGACAGTCGGTAACAGTTGGTGCACAGGAGGTGATCGTGTAAACTGAAGTGGTGACAACTGTAGATGTGGTGTAAATTGTTGTAACTGGGGTTGAGGTGGAAGTAGCTGAGATCGTGAAGCTAGAATTGGTGAAAGGAGGAAGGCTGATAATGGTCGAGGTGGAGGTAATCGATGTGATGGTTCCGCTCGCAGAGCTGGTCACGGATGAGGAGGACAGCGAAGATGAGACGGACGAGGATGAGGATGTGAGGGTCTCGCTGACGCTGGTGGAGGATGTAATGGTCTCACTAATGCTAGTGGAGGATGTGAGGCTCACACTGACGCTGGTGGAGGATGAGGTGAGAATTCCTTCCGATGACGAGGTCGATGGTGTTGGGCTAACTGTAGAGGTGCTACTGCTGCTAGAAGACTCGGTCGACGACGAAGATAGTGTTGAGCTAGCTGTGGATGAAGTGCTACTGCTGCTGGAAGACTCGGTCGATGACGAAGATAGTGTTGAGCTGACAGTAGAAGACGAAGATAATGTTGGGCTGGCTGTGGAAGAGGTGCTGCTACTACTGGAAGACTCTGTCGACGACGTAGATGGCGTTGGGCTAACTGTGGAAGAGCTGCTGCTGCTGAGACCAATAGAAGACGTGCTTGAGCCTATGGAACCGTGAATTAGCAAGCAAAATAATAGATTCGAGTTAGGGTTAAACGTACTGGTCAATGGCGTTGAGGAGCTAAGTAAGGAGCTGCTGGTTACAGAGCTGCTTGACAAAGTGCTACTGGTCGAAGAGGTCGTTGACGAAGTGCTTGAAACTAAGAAATATATTAGCCTGTTTAAAGTCAGATTTAAAGTTATAATTCAACTCACGGGTCGAAGATGTTGACGAGCTAACTGGGGAGCTACTGGTCAATGAACTACTAGTGGAAGAGCTGCCTGTGGAAGAAATCTTTGAAGACGTGCTTGAAACACTACTAGAGGTGGAACTCGTTGTGGAAGATAGCTTTGAGGATGTGGACGAGGCGCTCGAGCCTAGTGGAGCGTGTTAATATTCTGTTTTAGGTCACGGATAATGAACTGGCTAATAATTATTCTAGAATAAAAGGAGAGCACGTACTAGTAGAAGAAGACTTCGAGGAGCTTGAACTACTGGAAGATGTGGTCTTGATTGAAGTAGAGCTGCTTGTGGAGCTTGACGTTGTCAATTTAGATGACGAGGTGCTTGAGCCTAAAAGAAATAAGTTAGCTTTCCTTACTCTTTAGTTCGGATTAGCGATAAATAAAGAATCAACATACTCTTAATAGTGCTCGACGTGCTTGACGTTGTTGGCTTGGATGAAGTGGTTGAGCCTTTTAATTTATATTAGTATTGTCTTAAAGATGTTTTTAATATTGGTTAGACGATATCGTGATATCTCTATCACTGGAAAAGTAAACGAATAATTTACTTACTGGTGGAAGACGACTTCGATGAGCTAGAACTACTTGTTGTCGATGTAGATGTTGGCTTAGAAGATGTGCTAGAGCCTAAGAAAGATTAGTTAGTAGTCTATCGAGTACATTGATATATGCCTGTGGTGTCAGAGTATGCTTACTGGTTGAAGAGGACTTTGAAGAACTAGTGCTGGATGAAGTCTTCAACGAGGAGCTTGATGAAGTTGTTGAGGCTATAGAATAATCGTTAGCGTATTAATTCCAATCTAAATGAATCACCTCTCGAGCAATTCAGCTCTTGAGACACTTACTCGTTGTGGTTGTCTTGACCGTGCTGCTTGAACTGCTAGAAGTAGAACTGGTCTTGGAGGACGAAGAAGAGCTTGAAGTCGAGCTAACACAGACTGAAGCAGAGGCAGTAGTTGCTGGTGCGTATGGCTTCAAGATTTGTTTGACAGCAGACCAGTATTTGTCCGCCGAGGTGTAACCGGGGAACTGAGACATGTCGGTAGCGTTTGCAGCAGTAGCCTCCCACAACATGATACCTCCAAAGTTCTTCGTTCCTTGGAATGCAGTGACAAGTGTTTGAACTGCCGCGGGCGAGATGAAATCCTGGGGCGATCCAGCAGAACCCTTGGTACCACCCAGAAGACCAATGTACAGCTTCGCATCCTTGCTCAATCCCGTGGCAACTGTCGAAGCCCAGTTTCCATACTGAGCAACACCAGCACCAGTAGTACCGGGGCCGAAGTTGAAATTGCTTGTGACCCCTCCTCCTGTCTTTGTGTAGTTAAGAGCACTGCAGCCATAGGCATCATTGTTATAATGCTGAATCCAGAGAATATCGAACTTAGCACCAGCAATCATGGCACCCATGTTGACTTCAGGAAGTGGGCATTGGGGTGCGCCAGAGATGATATAATCTTTGGAGCATGGGAATTGTTTCTTGTAAGCATCGAACAAGGAGCGAAGGGTTGTAATGCACGCAATATATCCCGATTGATCAGCTACACAAGTCAGTGAAATTCTTCATGAGAGAGACGCGTTGCCTTACCAGATAACTTGTGTTCGATATCGAAGTCAAATCCGTCGATATCAACTGTTTGGGTAGGATCAATGTTATTTTCACCACGGTCTAAAGGACGCAAGCCTCCGTTAGCAACCCAGGTGGCGTTGTATGGTCCGTACGCTCCCCACAAGAAGTTGGCCAGGAAGACACCTGTTTCAGACAATTAGTGTCAGCATGCTTCTTTTTGAGACGCCTCCAAATCTTTCAAGAATAGTGAGAAATCCACTAATACGTTGAAGGGACAGAAAGTTTCGCAATCGAGAATCTTCCTCCCAGAATATTACTCACCATCAGCGGCGGTGTTGAGCGCATAGTTTCCGGCAGCTCCACCTAAGGATAGAAGAATCTTTTTGTTGGTGGATTTCTGGCAGTAATAGATATCTCTCTGAAGTTTTGGGCATTGGATAGGAAGGAGGTCGTTCGCAGCGACTGGTGCGGCGCCTGCATATCCTGGTCCTGGATAATATCCAGCCCAGCACTGGTTTCCAAAATTCTCTCCTACAAGTCCGTTTGCCTGTGCAGGAAATTCATTGATGAATCCAATCGGTATGATGTCCAAGGTGGTCTGGTCGCAATATGTTCGGAGATCTTGTTGATTGTCACCTTGACCCTATTTCCCTATGAGCGCGGTTCCTATAACAATGGAATTATCCTTCCTACCCAGTACATGGCCACATTTGCCTTAGAGTTAGGATCGTAAGCGGCCGAGCAAGAAGCAATAAGAGAAAAGGCAGCTGTCGCCGCAGCAATAGAGCGGGTGGAAAACATTATGCTAAGTTAAACAACAAATAACCTGAAAAGATTGTACTTTGGCCTAAGCCGGTAGAGAGTGTGATGTTGACTTGACTGTCAACGAAGGGACGCAAACAAATGTCTGCACAGCGATGAAGCTGTCTGAGGGCCGTGAGAATGATGTCGGTGGAGGAAAAGGAACATCGAGAGAAGAAGCGGAGAGACATGAGGGACAGCCATCACTAAATGGGCGCCGCCTGGCCAGCCAATCCTACCCAAAATTAGCAGGTTGACAAGTCCGGTCGGGCGGGATGCTCGTCCCTGGCTTGGGTTGCAGCCAGAGCCCTCGTGCAATTTCTTCGCTGTCAGCGTGCGGCAACGAAAACATCGAACGGTTTGGGGCCCGCCAGATGGAAGAGTGGGTGATAGGAGTCGGTAAAGCACGACCAGGTTGGTTTGATGTGCGGATGGACAGGCACCGCCTGTCCTGATCAACCCCACCAATCTGCAGCCCCGAGTTCCTGCATTTGGCAACAGCGAGGCTCCAGTTTTGCCCCCGTGGCAGCCACTGAGGATCCTTCAAACTCCAGCCGTCACACCTGTGGCGCTACTTGGGACGAAGTGAGTCCGTGTAGGGCTCGCACTATGCCCGTTTGTGCCTACTGCCTCGGCCGGCGGTCCTAATGCGGTGGTCCAAGAAGCGCGCCGGTCTGAGGATCCTGACAACACCAGAGAACTGCGCCGTACGTTCACTGTAAGATCGGCCAGTTGTTTTCCCACGCGGTTGGACTTTGGAAATCTCGCCCCAGCTGTGGATCTTCCTCAACTGTCGGAACTGCTAATAGTCATGGTGAGGATGACCGCGGCGGATCACTCAATCCAGATCAGCATCACAGCTACTCGCGCGCAGCTCTCGTCGGCAGCATTCCCCTTTCGCCCGCTGTGCTAGAGTTGTTCTCCTCGTATAGGATACCGTCTTCCTTCCTCTAGGCAGCTCCTGACCTTCATGATTGGATCTTGGAGATTAGATGGAAGCGACGGATGCAATGCCTGACGGATGGCATGAAAGGGGGGTCATGAGCACTATGACCGAAAGCGCAGATGGTTCCTGGCTAGACCTATTCTGGCTCGGATGTCACGACGGTCCAATCATAAGCGTGTCGCCTCAATATTGACCCAATCCAGGGTTCAAATTGGACAAGGTAAGGGCCTCGGGTGCAGGGACTGTGCAAGGACCAAAGCGTTAAACTCTGCGAAAGAAACTTTTATATCAGCCCAGCGATCAGCATATTCGCCGAAGTGTAGAAGCTTGTTTGCTCGACTGCGAGGATTTCCATCACGTCCTCTTTAGTGCCACGCATACTCATTGCCCGTCATAATTTGCGGCCACATTCGAAATCGAACTTGCGATGCCGAGTTTTATTAGACCGAAGTAATTTCTGGTTTGCGGCACAGCAAGCGTGCCCCGGTTTTCTTTGGCTCCATGATCATGTGACCTTATGCGAGACAAAGAGGGGCATTGTGAGACACCGCCGGCCGCACATATTGGACCATATTAACGTCATTAAGAATACTCAAAAGAATAGGATTGCTTACTTGTTTGATTGTCATCCAATGCTCCCCTAGATTATTTCAATTTGTTAGGTAGCTCCTGTGAGAAGCAAGTCCTTTCCAAGTGAGGAAGCATGGAGATGAGTTTCTTGGTAGCTGATTTCCTATGTACGCGATGGGATATGTTGCTGTGTCGATCGGATGTTTTGTCAACTCCCACTTTCACAGGCTAAAGATACACCTAGTTAACGCAAGTTCTGGTATCCCGAATCTTCCAATCTCATACACACATTCTCTTCGCCACAAGTGTAATGTTTGTTCAATGGATGGTTTGATATAGAAACAGGGCCTATAAACATGGTTGATGCGGTGGAACCAAAAACTTGCATCTCGACGAATGAAATCAGAAGTTTGAAGACATTGATACATGATGATATAAGGCTGCTCTGTGACTCAAAAGTTCAGTGTGCGATATCATGCGAAACCAAATATCTTGCAGCTCTTGGCTTCGACGCGTGAGCATAGGGAGAAGGCCCCACAGAAGCTATCAATTGCTCAAGACTCATTCCATCTAATCTCCAAAGAAGAAGGAGCGAGTAAAAGGGTGGGTCTGAAACGATCGTTCAGCCAATGCTCGTCCCTATAGTGGGGCCCGGCTGACGAGAATGATGGGGTGCAATAGCTGTGCTACTGTATGTTGCATGGTTGTGAAGAGGGGATGGAGTGTACGAGGAGTAAGCTCTGCGCTGTGGCAATGGGCTTTTTGTTTTGTGCGAGTATCGAATTCGGAGGCTGACTGCAGCTTTCATGGCAATGCAGAGTAATTCGCACTAGAACTGTAGTCTGACACCGGTTTTGATGAATCGCGAGGCTCGCCGTCGCGCTTGGTAGCAAACAATCACAGCCTTCGCAATTTGGGCGGTCGTTTTTATACCCAGATGAGAGTATCCTCTCCAATCCGAACCTCGGTGGTATGATACAACCAGTTTCATGTTGTACCCATTGCTGGCCAACCCCAGAGTTGTAAGACAGCTAAGGGACTCATAACCTAGACTAACTTAATACCATCGCCAGTCCAATCCACATATGCTTAAGTCAGACCAAAATGAATAAGCAGATATGCCTCTGCAAAAGTAGCCGCGCGCAGCTTGGGACTTTTGTCTTGCTCGCTGAGCTAAGCTCCCCGACAAGCAAGCCTCTTCTTTACTTCTGGCAGTGGAAAGTCGTCTGAAACGAAAGTGCAACCGGATCAGAAACTTCGAAAACACTAAAGAAATATATCTAAGCAGGTGATACGAGCTTAGTGGGCAAGTGACTAATAAGCATCGACATACCCTGGATAACTCACATGGAAATCTTCCAAAGACCCTCCAATGCATCTCATTCATAGGCATAATCATTGAGCAACACATGCCGAAATATTTCTCTATCCAGCTATAGTAACAACCAAAGTCCTTTGGAGGATGAATCTTTCTTAGTTTCGTCTTCCAGAGAAGGTCGGTGTCGCAGTCGTCCAACTCGTTCGCTTACAAGCAGTATTCTAGTTATTTCGAACGTGTAAAAAAGGAAGAGCATGTCACCTTTCAAGAATATTAATTGTGCATAACATACGAAGCGTTCGTACATATATGGAGGCAGGACGGTTGACTGCCAACAAAATTACCTCTCGCCGTCACGTGCACCACGAAAGGGAGACGAGCCGCCAAGTGCAGGGCACAAAGGGGCAATTTGATTCGCCACCAAAGTCCCGAAGGCGGTGTACAGGTTTTGACTTCACTCTGTACCCTTCAACCGTCACAACGAAAGCACACTTCAACCTCCACAGATCAAATCTCAACGCCACCCTGATCTTCCAGCCCGTCTGAAGTATCTTCGGTTGACGTCGGGACAAGATATCAGTCAAATCTCCAATGCAAGTTACCCGACCGCTCCAAAGTCTGTCAATCTCACAAGCAACGGGCAACTTTGTCTTGATCACAATTCCAAGACACTTGTTATCGTAACAGTGTCGTCGATATTGGCATATGCGCCTCTTATCAAATGGCACGCGACGTTCGGATATTCTGCCGGCCACTGTCGCAAGATTAGTGGTTCTGTCGCGTCCAAAGTGTCGATCTCAAGAACATAGGCGCTTGGCCGCGGCTCTTGGCTCCACTCAAAGCTGCTGCTGTCTTTCCTCTCGCGATTGTCCAAGAGGTAGGTCTTCTCTTGGTATTCCAACCCTTTTTCTCTAACTTCACCTTGGCTTGTTGCGACCTTCCTCTTTTATCTAAACTTGTTTCCCCAGCTTTTCCATGAACGGTGGCTATGCTGATAATTGTCCTTGGCCGCCATTGATGTCTGTAGAGCTTGAGGGTCAACAGCCTTTCTTTGACTTGGATCGTCCCCTCATGAGCTTAGATGGGAGTTCTGAGAAGTCTCTTGGCTGCCCTTTATGGTAGGTGGTAAGAACACCTCGCGGAAGGAGCTGGGCAGCGATAAGCAGGATGCTCCCAGAGGAGTGGTAGGACTTAGGATGATGGACGGTCTTCATTGTGCTTAATGCGTGGAAATCATATATTTATTATCTGCCCTTCTGTCCAAGTTCATCAAGCCATCATCAAATTCCCGCCCCCACGTTGCAACTATGAACGCAGCAAGTGACCTCGAGACCGCGGAAGTGGCCAAGGCGAACGAGCCGAAGCTCTCAATTCCTTTGGAGGAAGACAGCCTTCGAAGTGGCTCTTTGACACACGATGGCTACGAGTACCCAACAAAGGAAGAGCTTGCGACCTTACGTCGAGTCTCTGGTGCCATCCCATGGACTGCGTATACAATTGCCTTTGTCGAGCTTTGCGAACGGTTCTCATACTATGGTACAACTGCTGTATTCGTTAATTTTATCCAACAACCGCTTCCGCCGGGATCAAACACTGGTGCTGGGTTTTCTGGGCAATCGGGAGCTCTCGATATGGGACAGAGAGCTTCTACTGGCTTGACTACCTTGTGGGTTGTGCCATTATTTTGTAGCCTTCCTTGCTAACCTTTTTGTAGCAACGCATTTTGGGCTTACATTATGCCCTTGTTTGGTGCATACATGGCTGACCAGTACTGGGGTCGATTCAAGACTATCCAAGTATCTTGCGCGGTTGCCATAGTCGGTCATATCATCTTGATTATCTCTGCCATTCCACCTGTCATCGTCAATCCAAACGGGGCTATAGCGTGCTTTGCTATTGGAATCGTCATAATGGGAGTTGGTGTGGGAGGCTTCAAGTCCAATATATCCCCTCTGATTGCAGAACAATGTAAGAGATGACGATAGATGCTCAAGAAAGAGGAACTAAGTGCTATAGGTACCGAAGAGATTATGCACGTAAAAACAACCCCAAAAGGAGAGCGAGTTATCATGTAAGCCTGGCCGATCCGCACCCCTTTAACAATTCATTTTCTCGGCCGTCAAACTTTGGATTCAGCAACTCCATCTCTGAACATCAAGATCTTCAGGTTATGTGAGCAAATAAACTGACTTTGAGTTCAAGGGATCCTGCGGTCACAGTGTCTCGCGTCTACCTTTACTTTTATCTCATGATCAACGTCGGTGCTCTGACAGGATCAATTGCAATGGTCTATGCCGAGAAATATGTTGGTTTTTGGCTGAGTTTTCTTTTGCCAACGCTGATGCTTTGTGAGTTTGTGACACCACGGTACTGATCTATCGCTAATATCATAGGTGTTTGCCCCATGGTCGTCTTCGCTTGCAAGAAACGGTACCGACTTGTAGAGCCAACTGGATCCGTGCTCGCGACATCAGTCAAGCTTTGGAAGCTAGCGATGAAGAACAAATGGTCCTGGAATCCTATTACACTGTAAGTTGGTTGCTACGTGAAGAGTGTTGACATGCCGTCCCAATATGCATGGTGTCACTAAAACTCCTTTAAATCCCCGCAATCAAATCTTCACTCGCAGGGTTTTCTACCTGTCACAATGTTTCTTTTCATGTTGCAGAACCTGGCCAGCATAAAACTTCATTCCCAACTAACACATTGTAGTCGCAGAAATGTACGACAACCAGGTTTCTGGGAAGATGTCATGCCATCGAGACTCGGCACCTCAAAGCCTACATGGATGACTTTCGACGATGCTTGGGTAGATGAAGTTCGTCGTGGCCTCCTCGCCTGTAAAGTCTTTCTTTGGTACCCCCTATACTGGCTCGCTTATGGTCAGATGACGAACAACCTCACTTCTCAAGCTGCGACAATGCGTCTTGGGGAGTACCAAACGACATTGTATCGAACTTCAATCCACTTTTTATAGTGATACTGATTCCCGTAATGGACACGTGGATATACCCCACCTTGAGAAGGGTGGGCGTCAACCTTACACCCATCAAGCGTATCACCTGTGGCTTTTTCCTGGCTTCATCCGCTATGATATCTGCCTGTGTCACGCAATACTACATCTACCAGATGAGCCCTTGTGGCCAGGATGCCAACAGCTGCGATGAACCTGCTCCGATCTCTGTCTGGGTACAGCTCCTTCCGTACGGTTTAATTGGCTTCTCGGAAATTATGGCATCTGTCACTTCGCTCGAGTACGCATTTACCAAAGCCCCTAAGAACATGAGGTCAACCGTACAAGCCATCTGCCTGTTTATGAACGCTATATCTTCTGCTCTTTCACAAGCTCTCGTGGCGCTAGCTGAAGATCCGCTCCTTGTTTGGAACTATGGCCTGGTGGCAGTAGTTGCTTTCCTCGGCGGAATTGCGTTCTACCTTGACAACAGGAAGATTGATAAGGAGGAGGACAAGTTGAATGCACTACCTGATTCCCATTTTTCAGAGACTGCCAGTTCAGAGACTGAGGTCGTACGAGACGAAAGGGTTAGCGAGAAGGTCTGAGATGTGGAAACTGGCGTTGTCAGTGAGAGAATGGCCATCCAAAAGGCTTGAGAGATAGACTTGAGTATAATGAAATAGGTTGGATGCCGAAGTCTCTTTGATTGAAAGTTAACTAGCTTTATTTTCTCGAGCTTAGTCTCATTTAGATTAACAAGTGTCTCTCTGTCTGCCACTCTTTGGGCATATTCTACGTGCGGGCTGAAAGCTTGGAAAGAGAAAAGGTTTACTCCCCTTCTTCCGACCTCATCCAGAAATACAGCTCCAGATGTCTTCGTCGCACGCATCTTGTCATCTGATCCGTGGAGTACCAGTTGATATCAGAGGAAATTTCTTCTCTGCCGAAGCCCTTAGATAACCTTTTTACAAGTCCTCACGTACTACTTGGCTAATAAGGGGCTAGATTTTCAATATTTCGTCAATTTGTGCTGCTTGTTCGAGGATTTTCAATAATCTACCCTCAAAGCTCTAGAACTTCTCCTACCAAGTCGCGCATTGACGCCTTCTAGTTTGTCCTTCGAAGATGCTGGACTGATTCGGCCCTGGCTTATTCCATCGAAGCTTCGGACTGATCATCTCCCCGCATTATTAGTTACGCTACCTTAGGTACTGCTGTGGGATCACGTGGTTAGTCGCAATCCTCGCCCGGGGCATCGGCCGGAATGCAGTCGCCACCAAGGCCATTTCCGAGTGGTTTCTGACGATTGGGATCGATGAGCGACATGCAGCAAGATTCATCTTGTGAGTCAAAGCAGAGTCATATTGGCCTTAGAACTGGTTGAGAGTTGAACTTCTGGGTATTGTGGCTTCCTCACAGCTTGCTCGTTGCAGGATGTTCTGGTGAGTCAGGCCGAGTGTTGATCTGCCGCACCTGCTGTCGCTCTAGATATCAAGCCCCGCCCTATCTCTCATCTTTTCGTTGCTGCCTCAGACGCTCTCGTCTATCGACTTATCCTTTTCTTCTGGTTTTTTTTTGGTCCCATAGAATATTCTGCCCAACTTGGTAGAAGTCACGTGTCGGCATCATGACAAGCAATCTTGAAGAGTCTACGTCAACGATCTTGGTATCGTGTAAGCAGACTAGATTTCACATTGAGAAGCCTGTATATCAAGAGGTTTGTTTCCCTTAGCAGTGGAGAAATCTTGTTGAATTCATGTAGCTTGATATCGAAGGCCTGAACATAACAGTAGCCTCGGCGGGCGGCAAATCAGGAGTCAAACCTAAAGGCAAGGCGAGAGCGGAAGGTCTTGAGATCCTATCAAATGCGAGTCTAAAGCTGAAGGCTGGCGTGCATTATGCTTTGATTGGGCGAAATGGAACCGGAAAGTCAAGTAAGCAACTGTTGCAGAGATACATTATTGACTTTGTTTTTAACGCAATCTAGCTATCTTGAAAGCAATAGCAGAAAAGCTTATCCCAGGAATTCCAATTCCCACGAGGATCTCAATACTCCAACAGACATCTGAAAACGGCCCTGGCACTTCTGATGGGGTATCAAACTCCCTCCAGGACTTGACGATCACCGGCAACCAAATGTCCGTGCTCGAAGAGGTGATTGATAGAGCTACTTCTCGGACCGACATCCAGAAAGAAATAGACGGTAAGATCCAATGCACTTTACTCTCAAGGACAATTATACTTACATGTTTCAGTCCTAAGCAAAGCCATCGATGACCAATCCTCAACCCTTGCGCCATTGAGAGGGCTTCGTCAAGTTCAACATGACCGTCTCAAGAAAGAGCTGTTTGAGAAAGACAAGGACGCTCGACTCCGTAGCGGAACAAGGGGTATGGCTGCACGAAAGGCACTCATTGCACAGGAAAAGATAGTATCAGAATCAGAAGAACGGTGAGAACTGTGAATTCGTGGAAGAATATTATCTGACGTTGGAAGACTCAATCAAGCAGATGAAGAACTTACCGAAGAAGTCATCAAAGAAGAAACACATGCTGCTAGTGATCTACTTGCCGAGCTACAGTCACAGCTTGAGCCCTCAAGGATTGCTGATATTGAAGTCAAAGCAAGGAGTATTCTTTCAGGTCTTGGCTTTCCGAAATCCAACCTTGAAAAGGTCGTATCGACTTTATCTGGAGGATGGAAGATGCGTACCAACTTAGCAAGTGTTCTTCTTCAACCTACAGATATCCTCATCCTTGACGAACCCACCAATTTTCTTGATCTGCTGGGCATTATATGGCTACAAAAGTTTCTGATTCAACTCAGGGATACTGGGTCCAATCCACCAACCGTTGTGATAGTGTCTCATGACCGGGAATTCATTAACACGGTCTGCCAAGAACTCATTATCCTTCGGGATCACGACCTTACCTATTTCCGGGGCGACCTCACAGCATACGATAAATCTGTGAGAGATAAAAAGCTATACCTCGGCCGCATGAAAGAAAATCAAGATAAGCAGAAGGCTCACATGCAGCAGACTATTGTGCAAAACATCAAGCAGGGGAAAGAAAAGGGGGACGAAAATAAACTCCGGCAAGCCAAATCCCGGCAAAAGAAGTTGGATAACCGCATGGGAATGGAAAAGAGCGCTACAGGCGGTAGATTCAAGCTCAATCGCGATCTCCCTGGCTATCACTTGACGTCTAGGGCTGGGATTGATGTCCCCACCGACGAAAGAGGAGTCTCGATCTCCCTTCCTCCAGCTCCCGATCTGCGCTTTCCAGGGCCGCTCGTTTCCTTAGAGAAGGTAACTTTCCAGTACAAACTTGCAAAGAAATCATCCACGCCCGCTCCTATCATTTTGCAAGACATTGATATTACGCTTCACATGGGCGATAGAGTCGGGGTTGTCGGGCTTAACGGCTGCGGTAAATCAACACTTATAAAGTTAATCACCGAAACCACCAAGCCTACGAAAGGGACATTGGCCTGTCATCCACGGCTACGAATGGGGTACTATTCTCAACACGCAGTTGAGGCGTTACAAGCCCTTGGTCGAGCAGAACCTGAGTTCACAGCTCTGTCTCTCCTGACAAAAGAGGTGGAAGCTGCTCTCGACGAAGGCGAAATCAGAGGCCTTCTAGGCTCCCTTGGTCTGCCAGGACGCACAGCTTCTGATGTTCCTTTGACAAAACTATCAGGTGGGCAGCTGGTACGTCTGGCACTCGGAAGGCTCTTGTGGCAAACGCCTCAATTACTAGTACTGGATGAGATAACTACGCATCTGGACTTTCACACAGTGACGGCTTTGGCCGACGCGCTGAGCGACTGGAACGGTGCGATACTCGTCGTTTCGCATGATCGATACTTGATTAGACGCGTAGTGGAGGGGGAGAAGGATGAAGTGGGCAGTGATGACGAGGATGAGAGTGAAGAAGAGGAAGATTTAAGAAAACGGACTGTGTTTTTGCTGAAAAATGGGGTGCTGAAGGTGCTTGAGAATGGTGTGAGGGGCTTTGAGGAGAGTTTGGAGAGGAGAGTGGAGAAGCTTCTTGGTTATTGAAACTTTCAATCGTAATGGATTTTTGTGGCTTATATCATTTTACATTGTGTAATTAGGTCAGATCATCTCATGTTTTGATTGGATGTGTTTCGAACCGCGAAGTGCCTCCAGTTATCCTAGGTGAATCCGTAGTGACGAAAAAACGGTGTTCAGGAATTACCCTCAAGTTTGCAATATGCTTCGAACCCAGTAATTTTTTTTTAAAAAAAAAGTGAAAGTTCAAACAGGTAACACATGTATTTTATCTATTCTTGGGTATCTTCAACATCGAAGTATCTACTGAACTCCACTATTCCACTGTTCTACGTCTCTTTAGCAACTATCCCTTCTAAACCCTATTCTCTCCAGCCAACTGTAAAAAGGAAATGCATCTTTTTTAATAGAAGAAGAGGTTGAGATGGATGTTTCTCTCGCTCAGTGCCAAGTGAAACACTCGCAGATATAGATTGGTGTACGTAACCAACCAGCATGCAATGACAACTTTGATCAAGGTGTACTTGCTCTTCAGCAAGTCCAACATAGACGAAGACGACTTTTCCAGCTTCTTGCCACCCTTCTCAGATGTAGAGGCAATTTCAGCAGCGCTCTGCATTCCAAGTTTATCGGCAATGAGCTGGAACTTTACCGCCCAGCGCCATTGAAGATAGTATTCGAAAGCGGACAGAACCATGGGGATCAAACACCAATAACCCCAGTATTCGACGAGCTGAGTTTCCCAAATGCACACTATTGATTATATTAGTACGAGCTCTTGGCTATAAACTTGAGCTTCAGGTGTGGATACAATCTTCAAGAGCCCTCATTTGGCACCCTAAAGGAGGTATCTCCGAAACCTCACTTTGAAGAGGAAAGTAATAAATTGAAATACGTACTGTAGGCGCTGCCAAAACTTGTTGCGATTAGGGTGTTCAAAGATAGAACCCAGACTAGTGAAGCGACTGATTTGTGTGCTGTCCATGCCGCGAGATGTGGGCGGAAGAGCTTGAGAATTACGAGGATGGTTGTGGTAAGAGTTCCGCCCATGGCAGCTCCGAAGAAGACGAATGAAACCAATAGGCGTGTCATTGTCGCATCGTCGGAAGTATAAGAGGAAAAGCAAGTCCGTATCCATATGAGCATTGCAGGGCCAAAGCAGTGGTGGATCAGAGACAGAATATCAGCGCGTTCGATGGTTAAATCGTAGCAGTACGAGCCTGCCATGGTGGCACTATTGAGCGTTAGTTTATCTGCTGAAGTTATGATAGATGCAACAATCTTCTTACCATGCAAGAATAGCTCGAGATGTATCAGAAGGAATCCAAATGCTGGTTGGCTCAAAGGAATGCAGCACGATCGGGGCACAGCATATTCCCATAACAAGACGGCATGGGAGAAGTGCTATCTCACATGCCATGCGGTTCTGGACAGACGGTTTAACGGAATCCCACGAAGGAAGGTAAGATTGCATCAACGACTTGGTTCCTTTATACAGAACGTGCGTCGTAGCAAATGCTGTTGCGGCAACAGCCACGTCGATAGCGATGGTTGAAGCGTCCATCTCGAATGGTCGCGAAGCAGAGATGGTTTAGCGGGTTATTGTTGAGAGTGTCAAGGAAAGTAGTACATCAGCTCACTTTGAAAGGAAGGGAGAGCTATATGGAGGACTTAACAATAATCCCTCGTCAGTCTCGAAGCATTTCATGACAAACTCCGAGTGTAATGCGTGTTTCCACCGGCGTCCTCCCGTCTCAGCGGTACCGCTTAGCATTACTGTACGTGCTACATGAGAACCATTGCATTGGCAGGTGTGTGAGGGTGGTTCGGAGGCTCTGCAAAGTGTCCGTGCTCCTGGGGTAATGTAATGAAGCATCCACACTTCGTGAGCTCATGTCAGCAACCATGCACGATAAGTGGAGCTTAGGATACAGAAACTCAGTACTACCAAGCCACATAGCTGTATCATGTAGTAATGCACATATTAGATATGCACAATTCGTGATGAATGGACCTCATGTTTCCCAGTCATTACCCCGCCAGGACCACTGAATGTTTGGAAAGATCAAACAAGCTTCCCACCAGCTGTATCCATCTAGAAAGAATCACTTTTGAAGGGCCGTCGAATTCTAGATCGTATTACTTCGGCATCTTTGACGCTTCTCTTCATTACAATAACCAGACTATTCTCAAAATGGCTCCAAAACCTACAACACAATTCTTGCGACCAGACAAGCCTATTGCCAAAGAGTACAAACTTTCCCTGGCCGATGGAATCCCTCCAGCAATCAACAGTCGATATCTCTTTGTCTACAGAGCGCCAGATTCAACCGAATATCAAAAATCGTTGACAGAAAGATTATCAAAAGCTCTTTCGTCTTTTCTTTGTCAGCCAGAGCCAGGGGTTCTCGGGCTCCCTCAGTTAGCTGGGAAAATATACTCCGACAAAAAGACAGGCAGACTTTCCTTGAAAGTTGCCAAAGACTCTGCTGTGAGATTTGTGGTGTCACACAGGAATGACCTCACATACAAGCAATTGCGGCCTGATCAGGGCTTTCCCATGAGATATCTGAACGGAAAGATTTTTGCAACTGGTCTTGAGAACATTCCAGGTCCGGATAGAAGTGGAGGACTGGAAGCATTCTCTGCGCAGCTAACATTTATTTCTGGCGGCTTTGTTCTTTGTGTGAACAAGCACCACTTCCTACTGGACGCAAATTCCACTGGGAAATTGATTCAGTGGTGGTTACAGCGTGCCAGAAGCTACATGCCAGGAAAAGAAGCGGAAGATATCAAATTCAACGATCCATCTATCACGGTCGCAATGCACGACAACAGCTCATTGCTCATGGAGACATCGGTTGTGCAAGAAGAACTTGTAGAATGGAAAGTAATTCCTTCAGCTAAGCCCCATGTTTTCGGCCTTGAGCTACCGCCAGCGAGCGTCATGTTCATTGGGAAAATGCTCCCATCACTAAAACCCAAAATTGAGAACGCTGTTTTCCATTTCTCAGCCGACTCACTTGCAGAATTACACACCAGCGCATCCGCGCATGCAACAGAAACATTCTCCAAGCACGATGCAGTGAGTGCACTACTCTGGAGATGTGTAACCCGTGCTCGTCTGTTCGCAGTGGACTCTGTTGCACAGCCAGACAATTCAATGCTTGTACTTGCAGTCAACGGCCGGTCAAGACTGGAGCCTAAGTTGGCCCCCGAATTCTTCGGTAACGCAGCCTTCTTTGCACCTACAGTTGTACCAATTGGAGTCCTCACCTCGACGGGAAACAAGAGTCTAGCAGATGTCGCGTTGGCCATCCGCGATTCGATCTCAAAGAATACGACCAACTCGCATATGCGATCCTTACTGCAACTCATCGGGTCACAGAAGAAAACCACGGATGTTGTCAATAATCTCCAAGCGTATATGGGCAAAGATGTGATGTTGACCTCGTGGGAGCGAATGTTCGGGAGCGTGAAGGATCTCGATGTAGGAGTTGGAAGCTTCCAGAGTATGCGACTGCCTGATGGCGGGTCATTCGACGGTCTGGGCATGGTGATGCCCTGCTTCGGTTTGAGGGATGCAAAGCCTACGGAGAAGACGGATGGTTACGGTGGCGGATTGGAAGTCTCGTTGGATCTTCTGCATGCGCACATGAAGTGCTTGAAGACAGACGAGGAGTGGACCCGGTATGCCAGATGGGCAGAGAAATGAACATAGGCTATACGTGGTAGGAAATGCATTTTGTAAGATCTTGGACAGTTGGAGACAGATGTGTAGAGTAATGACAGCGTCGATCAATGAAAGTAGTGAGCTCTAGCGGTGCAAGCCAAGCTAATGCAAGCCATGTGCAACACCACGTTCCTAAAAGTTAACTTGAGGATGTGAAAGTTTGTGATTGATGCCAGCTCCAAAATTTCTGATGCAAGAATATAGACTCAGCTTCGACCAATGGGCGGAATTGGCAAAGAAAATGAGAGTATTCGCGAATTTAAACAACCTCTAGCATTTCATCAAACTAATGCACCACGAACTAAGGCGTCCATGCCCCACTATAAAGATCCATCTACTATTCATTTTTCTTCGAATTTCTACATTAACTATGCAACTTGTCACAAGTCCTATGCATCCTCTATTCAATGGGTGCTAACTGTGGTTGGAGTGCAATTTGTCTTCGCACTTGTGTCCACACCCAGGTACCATGAGAAACAGAACTTTTGATACTCACGAGCTAACTTTCTGTAGTTTACCACTGGTTCAGTGACTATTCTTTGGAGCCCCATCCAAAAGCATGGTGCAACTGTGGTAATCGGTGCGATCCTACAGGTGAGCGGGGGTTGTGCTCGGGCCACATAGTGGCATCTTCTGCTCACACTGTCATCACATTGATGACTGAAGTCGTTGCTTATCTCACGCACCATTTTTGTCGTGATGGGATGTATATGTTGTCTTGAGTATGATATTAATCAGATGTTTGTGCGATTCACACGTGTTATTGACTTTATACGTGTCAAGCTGGGATTTTCATCCCGCTCCTCAGCCCACCAATCTGTTCCGGACTTCTACAACTCGGCATACCCAGCAACGCTTTTCATTTATATACAAAATAGTTTGCAGTAGATCGACTTGAGAACCAAACATACAAGTGAAAACATTCACTTGGATTCCTCTCCATTCATTCATTCATTCATTCCACGCGACCGATATGTTGAAAGCCATTCTTATTGCGGGTGTAGTTGCATTTTATGGGGGGCGTCATTTTAGTCTCCCCATCGTTGGTTCAATTTGCACCTCAATTCTGCTCTTCGCCCTCGAAATATTCTGTTATGTTCTCTACAAAGTTCAAGTCTACCCATACTATATCAGTCCACTCAAAGGGATCCCTTCACCAGAGGTATGACACAATCTCCGAGTCAATGATTACTCATCTAAAACTCACATTAATCAAAACATAGGGTGCAAGCTTCTGGTTTGGTCATGGAAAGCTGGAACTAGGAACTGCCACTGGCTATATTCATGATGTGTGGGCTAAAAACGTCAAAAAGGAGAATCGTCATCCTCATTTCTATCGTTACCTTGGATTTGGAGGCGAGGAGAAGATCGTTCCAAATAGCGCCGAAGCAGCCCGCCAGATCATGAACAATGAAGCATTCGAAATGCCCGGTTGGTTCCGACAGGGAAGCAAACCGTTATTAGGAGATGGTCTGGTGAGCGCCGAAGGCCCCGGTCACAAGGTGAGTAGTCTACACTAGTAGTTTGCACGTTGGAGACTGAATTCTCTGCTCAGATCCTTCGAAAAGCTGTGGCCCCAGCTTTCAGTCCCGCTCAAGTTCGCTCCTTTGTTCCCGATTTCTGGGAAATATGTCTCGATATGAATCGTCGCATCGAGTCCGAAATCATCTCTAGTGGGTCTAAAGTTGCCGAGATGAATATGCTGGATTGGACGAACAGAGTCACTTTCGATATGATAGGAAAGACCGCGTATGGTGCAGATTTTGGAGGCTTGGAAGATCCAAATGCGGGTTTCTATCGCCTGTTCAATCGGAATTATCCTCTTGAGGGGTTTACTGATCCGCTAGATGCCTTCTGCATTTATGTTCTTCCCATCTTCGTCCCCCATGGAATCCTCGACCGTCTGCCAATTCCAGCTTTCCAGGCGCAGCAGCGTGACCGGAAAACAATGACTGATGAGTACAAACGGCTTATTCGTGCTGTCGATATTTCAAAGTTTGGGCAGGAGGAAGAGAGCGCCATTCAGAAGAGTATGTGGACGTTGACTGGTACAAGCTCGCTACTGACTTTTTCACAGATTTGATTACTGTTATGGTCAAAGGCGGTGCTATAGACATAGAGACGATGGTTGAGAATATGATGACGTTTACTGGCGCTGGGTTTGTATCTCTTCGTCCTCTTTTAACGGATATATCAACTAATAATCCCAGCTTTGGTACGAATGCTTCTGCTCTTTTGTGGGCCCTCTATGCTCTTGTTGCACACCCTGAAATGCAAATTCGTCTGCGAAATGAGATTCGCCATGTTATGAAGTCATCTAAGGAGGGATGTACAGCCCAACTTATGGACGAAATGAAATATCTTCATTGGTTCGTGATGGAAAACTCCCGCTTTTACCCCTCAATCCCAGGAAACTGGCGTGAGTGTGTCCGCGATACATCAGTCTGTGGCCAGAACTTTGCAAAAGGGACCCAAATCGTTATTCCTGCTTACCACATCAATCGTTCCAAGCACAGTTGGGGCGAGGATGCGGAGGAATTTGTGCCTGAACGCTGGGCACCAGAACGGCTGCGCAAGGGAGCTGAGCACGACGGCAGTTTGATGACTTACAGCGTCGGACATAAAGCGTGCATCGGCAAGGAGTATTCAATTAGAGCTATCAAAGTGGTCTTGATTGCCTTAATTGGAAATTTCGAGTTTGAGTATGATGGTCCTGATCCGGTCAAAGATTTGGTCCCGGGTATTACACTGAGGCCAAGGGGAGGATTCAGATGCATGGTCAAGAAGAGCACAGATTGGTAGTTGGGCGGGAATTTATCCAGATTTAGCGTAAGAATTGTCATTCGAATCTTTTATTTTGCTGGACTTAACTCTGTGCTGTGTACCTCATGCTTCTCCTTTCTTCTCGCTTAAGCCAGGGGCTTTAAGCATTTAACCGTGAGAGCCGCGCCAAAGATTTCTGACCTTTCCTCCATTGCACTTCCACATACTTCCGCCATTCAAAGTTGCAAATATGCGTACTGTATTTTCCAATAAGAAGACGTGTGAGACTTTTATCTTAGATTGGCTTGTAGAGTCACGTGTCAGAGGTGCTGTCTCCTACTGGCCGACTTCCTTTCCTACTAGTGTAGAATGCTCGAACCTCGTACTTGATTTATCTCCGACTTAGACCTGAAGCTTATCTCAAAGATGCATGTCACTTACGAATCACAAAAGCATGGTTAGATGATCCCGAAACCTCAAGGCCAGAGTTCTTCTAAGGTGGGCCTTGCAGCAGGGCATGCGTGTTGCATACTGCTTTAGGCATGGCTGAAAGTATAACTAAGCGAGTTCAAGGTGGAGTTCCGACATGACAGATGAGATGAGGATGAGCAAGGGTGTTGAACAACTGGTGATGTGGTGATAAGGATGACACAGGGATCAGATGGGACGTTCTGTGACCAATGAGAGTCACATATTGCGCTTGTGCGTGCTCGTAGCCGTTCTCAGCATCGGACCAAGTGCATGTACGTGATCCATCATCATGCCATAACTGCTCCCAAATCCCCTCTTCTCATATTCCAATCTCTCATACTTACAAACAACCTCTCAACTTCATCAACATCTGAAGACCTTCACATTCATATCCTCGTCTCCTACCACATCAAAAATGTTCGCCTACAAGCTTTACAAGAAGGTCAAGAAGGACAAGGAGGAGAAGAAGGCCGAGAAGGCTGCTGCTTCGTCTCAAACCGCACAACCTGCTCAGACCCAACAAACTGCCACTCAATCAAAGTAGAGGTAAGATCTTGCATACTCTCATCGATAGACAGGCACTTACAAGATTTCATCAGCAGTGCAGAACACCCTCAACAGGAAGGAGCACAATGGAAATTTTGCTTGGAAATATTAGCGGACGGTCAAGAAGAAATACCCGACGAAGGAGACTATGGACATCTAAGATTGTTATATCTGTAATGAGCAGCGCGTTTTGTTGTGTTTTTGTGATAGTAGAGAATGTACGGCTTTGGCCCAATTAGTGCTTGCAGCAGCTTGTGAAGAATCACAAAATCTTGGTCATAAATTGCTACGAGAAGGAATGCCTATGAAACATGTTCGGAAATCTTTTCAGTATTATTCTGTGTTTACGGGATCTTGTAATGGGTATTCCAAACCATGGACTGAGTGAGCGATGCTATTTGTAAATTATACGTCCTCCATGCGCTCGTCAAATCTTGTTCTTCAAAGCACCACTCATACATTCCAATCTGATATGCTCTTGATGAATATTAAACAGGTAATAGTCTATTATATTAAACGCTGCTGAATTGTACTTCCCTCTTCCGTTACTTGAGAAGATGTAGTGGTGGTCTACTTCTCCTCCGTGTTCAACGCAACAACCTCTACTTCTGGTGACTTCTGGATCTTTCTCCACTCAGTGACCATAGCTACCATCCAAGCTGCTAGTCCAGAAGCCAAAGGAACATAGAAGACCTTGTCAACAGCTTTTGAAACAGCGACGGCGGCTAATTCCTTCATTGTGCCTGAAACCCCTGTCCCTAAGGATGAGATACTCAAGAGTACAGAGGAGATTTGCTGAACAGTAAGTCCATTAGCTGCCAATTGGGCACGAAGATCAGAATAGAAGATAGTGCTGCAAATTGACACGGCCACAGATCTGTAGAATCATTAGCAATCAATGTGTGAGGGAGGTTGAAACATGAGTCTTACCCTCCAAGTGTCTTGATCATATAGACCAAGGCTAAACCAATAGACTCATCCTCTTTCACGAGCAGTTGCTGTGCTATTCCCATAGCCATGAACTGAGCACAACCAGTACCGAATCCAGCAAGGATTTGATAGCCGATCCAATGCGAGCTGTTGGTAGTAGCTGTGAGTGTGGTCAACAGCCCGGCACCAATAGAGAACATGACGGTACCGCCAAGCATGGGAGGGTTGAAGAAGCCTGTCCGATTGATGATAACACCAGCAACTACCGCTGCAAGTGTCTGGCTCAGAAGATACGGCAAGAGGTTGACACCACTAGTCTCCGCGGAAGCTCCCTTTGAGCCCTGTTTAGGGTCAGTAAGAACTTTCAATGTGAGAGCGTAGAACAGACCTGGAAGTAGAATGGCAGGTAATAAACATGGCCAGTTGATCCGACCTCGACCAGGAAGCCAAAAAGAGCACAAAGCAAGATGCCCCTGTTTTTGAGCATTCTCTTTGGGAACAAAGCATGTTTCGGATTGATATATTTCTGTTCGATCGCAAGCAAAATCAAAAGAACCACGAAAAGAACTAGGAGTATGATCACTTTCGTCTCACTCCAACTTGTCTCTGCAGCAAAGGTTAATGCAAGCAACAAACTGAGTGCTGACCCGGTGATAAGCAGGCATCCAGTTGGATCCATCATCAGGAACATCTCTCTTGCCGTTATGCCCTTTTTGGATCGATCGAGAGGAGTATATAGAAAAAATACTGCGACTGCGACGACAAAACCCCTATTATAGTTTCAGTAAAGGTTCCAACAATAATGTTAGAAGCTAGGGTTTGTCGGATACATCTGAGAACACTCCTCTGAGAAATCGACGTCTTCAAACATAGCTCTTCAGCGCCGACTCCTGGAGGAGCTCAAACAAAGTAATTGGGATGCTTACATTGGTAGATTGATCCAAAAACACCATCTCCAAGTTAGGTTTGTTGTGAAAATGCCTCCAATGATGGGGCCAAGACAAGCGGCAGTGCCTACAACATGTTACTAAAATGTACGCTTCAACGAACCAGATAACCCACCACCGGAAGCTGCAAGAAGACCAGTGTATAGAGGCCTTTTCTCGCGCGGCACAACATCTGTGAGGATCAGCATGACTCCCGGAGCCAACGCTGCACCACCAACACCAGCAACAGCGCGTCCGATGATAAACATGACACTTGAGTTTGCCAAAGAGCAGATGAGCGAGCCAACTGGATTATGTGTTAGTGATTATCGAAAATAGGCCTCTTTGTAACGTACTCTCAAAGATACATAATCCGAAGATGAACATATACTTGGTGTTTGCGAAAGGGTAGGCCTTGCCAAAGCTAGGTTGAAGTACCGGCTGAGGGAGTAGAAAGGCGGAGCCATACCATCCCATATCCTTCAGAGACCCCCATCGATCAACTAAGGTTGGAATTGCAGTTGCTGTTTCAAAATATCAGTATGAAGTCCTAAAGGAAGCTGCGTGGTACGACTCACTGACGATTGTCGAATCAAGAGCCACCTGCACATTAACGTGTTAGCAAACCACCATTCTGGAACTTGGGACTCTCTCACTGTTCCAATAGTTAAGCAAACAGCAGCTGTGAGCAGACCAAATCGAAGACCTGATGGATATGAAGTAGGCTCCATAATTTCGTCTCCATCATCACGGCGGGTACTGATTCCAAGATCTTTTTCGTCCAGTGTTGATGTCTCCGCACGAGACAAGGATTTAGAATCGCTCTCAGATTTGGACTGCAATCCAATTTCTTTGGCATCGGAATCGATCTTGATTGACGAAATGGACTTCTTTTCACCAAGCAGTGACAAATCCTTGTCAGATTCGACACTGAATAGGAGCTCTTTGCTGGGCTGATCTTTCAACTCAGGAACCAAAGTCATCTCGCTTTGTTTCTCGCTCAGATCGCCTGACTCCTTCTTGATCTCCGCCATTTTTGGAAATTCGAGGTAACGACAGTGTAGGGAAAAGACTCAAACCAGTTCTGATATGGAGGGGAGTGCGACTGCCAAAGGGCAAATTCACCAGCACGTGCCGCTGTCGACTCTTGACACCTCATGAGCTTGGCACTTGACAAGCAGACTTGGCCTGAGATAAGCCAGAGACCCAAATCGGGTAGAAACTTTTGTTTGGCCTTCGGATTATCTCGGCACCTTCGCACCTGGTTGTCTTTTGCGTGGCGACGCGCACGATGGATCGCTTGTCGGGGATCGTAATCCTTCTCATTCACGGTTCCGGAAGTGACAGGCATCATGTAATGTCATATCATATATATAAGCTTTGCGAGGATGCTTTCAAGCTTTATGGCCAAGCCCATTTCTCAATTCGACATCCCGAGACAGCCAGAGCTCAGGCCACCCCCACTTAGTGTTTTGCACATTGTGACGTTTTGACGCTACGTCGAGTTAACTACTTGTAGCCATGTCCTTGTTTGCCTGACTCGGAGAAATCCCCATGGCCCCTGCTGGCCCTGTCGTCTGAAGTTCAAGGGTTCGTCCCAATTAAGGTTCGGCAGGCGTCAGGGATCCATTTGCTAGGCCGAGAACAGAATTCTAGATGTAGCGTTGTGAGATCCTGCAGCGACCCCTGAGCTGCCGCTGCATGATCCTAGACCATGTCCACTTTTCAACTTCATACTTTCTAAACTGAGGCACGAGGATGCTAAGCCCCTCTATAGCAGCGCCGCGGTATTCTCGCGATGTTTACTTTTCTGGAGTGCCGTTTTTCGATGAGATCTGCGCTGCTGTATGTACACACCCAAAACTCCAATTGATATCGCACAGTCGAGACTTATTCGTCCTCGAAACTCACTTCTACAGAATTTCTTTAACATTAGTACTCTTCCACGCATTTTTCTTTGTTCAATTTAACGCGACACAATGGGGTCTCTCAATGAGCGCGGAGACATCAACGCTGCGGCAATCGCTGTTTATGTGATTTTGACTTTTGCAATCATTGTCCTGCTTATCAAAAATGGAATTCGGTCCCAACTTGGATACCTCTATATTCTGCTTTTCACGCTTGGTATGTGATCTGCTGCATATCTGTGAAAAGCAACACCAAGACTGACGGATTTTCTCCAACAGTGAAAGTTGTCGGTGCCGCCATGGCGATTGACGTCCAGTTGACCTCAAATGCTTCTCTCTATACGCCCGCTGCAATTCTCAGCACTGTGGTTCTGTCGCCTCTTATGCTTGGCGTCTGCTCCTTGATCAATCCAGGGTAAGAGTGCTTCCACTTGGGAGTTCAAAAGATTTCACAACTGATGAGCATGGCCATGACAGAAAGGACTTTATTCGAAACCTAAGAAGCCCGGTCGCCAAACATATCCCACGCCTTCTCCGTCTCACCCACCTCATAATTATTGCTTCCCTGGCTCTTGGAATAGTGGGTGGTCTTGATGCATTCTCTACATCCCCAGATGCGAACAGTTACAAGAATGGTCGCCTATATCTTCGAATCGCTGCTGGCTTGTCAGTCGCCGCCTGGGCTTTAATTACTCTCTCGGTTGTCATTTTCTACGGTCAGAGACATGGCTTGAATGGCTTCTACCAAAAGCTACTCCCGATTGTTGGTGCAGTCGTCATGCCCATCTTCGTGGCAAGACTTGTCTACACTGTCGGCATTGCAGTCACCATCGACACCACGAAGACTCAGGTCTTCAATCCATTGACTGGAAGCTGGGTATTATATATGTGCTTGGCTTTCTTACCAGAGGTTGCAATCAGCACTGTAGTGGTGGCAGCTGGCTTGATGTTTGGGGGGAGGAGATATGACAAGGTTCTGAGCATGAGAAGCGAGGATCAGATGCTCGGTAACATGTAAAGCATACCTTTTCAATCATTTTGGTTTTGTAGCTTTGATTAGAAGACTTGATTTTCGATGATAGAGATTTTAATAATACTATACTGTCCATCATACACTTCGCAGTGGTTACATAAATTCTTGATTCAATAACTACGAATCCGTCTGTGTATGTTGACCTGTCCACAGAAGGGTTTCACTTTGGCATGCCCTCATTTTGACGACCAGTTTCAGAAAGAAATTGCCCATTAGCAGGAATAATTGGAAATATGTCGTCCGTGAAATTCCTGCATCCAGTTAGGCACTGGAGTCTTTATGATAATCTTGTTCTCTTTGGCCCTGAAATGCCACGAGGGAGATCGTCATATTTCCAGATTGAGAGAAATTCTCCAAAAATGACAGCCAATCGCCAATACCTATGAAACTTCGTGGATGCTCGATTTGATCATCACCAACGCCTACGGACATATAGGTGGGCTGCAGGTGGAGCTGACAAAACTGTTGGTAACTTTTACTCAGCTCACGTCTGTGGTGCTTCCCGCCGCACCCCACGCAACTTCACCAGAGTTACCCAGCCCATTGGGTCCACCAAGGTTAAGATCTGCGAACCGCATACCATTTTGTTATGGTACTTGAATCCCCAGAAGCCGGTAAGGTTATTTTCTGGAGACATTAGACTGAAGTTTGTGGGGTGACATAATCCACTCATATGCGCTGGGCTGTTCAAGGTTTCGTACTGGGAAGTAGTGTTATGCTTCTTTTCTTCTAAAAAGCTAGCCTTTAAGCTGGGAGGTTGCGGGGTTCACAGTTTTGTTTGATTATCTTCACGTACTTCACTCCACCAACGAAAACGCAACTTCGCACAAGAGAGGTATCAGAGCAGGATAGTAGATCAAATGGTTCACTCCACCAACGAAAAGCCTCTGATTCAGCACCAATGATGACTGTAATAATATTGTGTTACATCGGTTCTCTAAGTATGTAGTCTCTAGTATTCTATGAGGGATATTCTGCTTAATCTAAACAAAAGTTCGATTGCGACGACGGCTAAATAATCAAGCAAATAAATATACGCACTCGCGAACTATGTGCAGACCAAGGAGATTCAAACCCAGACTATACCTAGGAAGATATGCCGAAGTGAAGCGATCCTGTAACTCACTTCACCAAAAACGCCAATGCAGATATAACCGAGTCTCCTTGCCATTCTACCCCGCCAATTCCTCATCCCTCCAACCGTCCAAACCTCCAGTCCTCCGTCCTTCCGTCCCTCGAACCTCACATCCCTATATCCCTATTATTACGTCGTCACCTCATATAAAGTCCCAATTGAAGGTGCCCATTTAGACTCTTGCATACAGGTCTGCACCTCGGTCCAGAAGTAGCTTCACAACCTCCTCCTGACCCCTTTCTGCGGCTAAATGTAAAGCAGTCCATCCTTGACTGTCGCGCGTGTTGACATCAATGCCCTTCTCTAGAAGCATATGAACAATTTGGAGGTAGCCTCTCATAGCCGCCAGGTGTAAAGTTGTTCTTCCAAGCGTTGGCTCTGGCGCGGTAACACGCCTCTGCAATCCCTAAAGTGAGTAAGCATGTCTCAAGGTGCTTCAGCAACACGCATACTTACAGGTCTTTGAGTGGTGTAGGCATGGTGGTATGATAGATCAAGGTCGTCACTACTGACAGAGCTGCACATGTCTTCGATGATTGAATTGTTGTGTTGAATATATGAGTCAAGTGAGGATAAACTCATCATGCTACTAGATAGCAGGGTTTGGTCTGGATCTTCTTCCAGATGTGTTTTGGTACACATATCTGGTGATTGGCTGACATGTGTCATGGGAGGAGATGGTAAAGGTGTGGATTGGATCGACATTGGAGTACTCATGAATGAATGAGACATCCAATCTGGCTCAATAGAGGAGCCAAAGTTTTGTATCGATGTCAAAGCAGGATCCATAAGGTCGATGGTGTGTCTCTGAGGTGATGTTGAGTTATCTTTGGGCAGGCTTGGTTCAGATTGCTTCTCTATCGGAGTTTGTTTAGCTTGTGGTTGGGGCTCAGTCTTTGGTGTCGAAGACCTCGACGAATCTGGGTTTGAAGATGGATTTGAGGGATTGAGCAAGCTTCCCAAGTTGTGTTGACGTTCCAATGCTTCGACTCTCCGCTTCAGGTTGTGCCCTTTCAAGAAGTCAAACCAGTGATATAATAGGTGAGAGTAATCTACTTACTGTACTTCCTTTGAGCATTTCGGTTCTGTATCTTCCTTCTCTCAGCTGCATCTGCTATCTTAGCCCATTCTTGCTCTGGCGTGAGTCCTTCGTGATTCACTGGGCTTGTACGTGTAGGCGGTAAGCTGTCATACGAGAAAGACATGCTTTTATTGCTTATAGTGTCCATTTTGGTGCTTGTTTGCGGTGGCTCTCTACAGAACAGCTCAAGGTCAGGTAACAGGCAACTGACATGTAAGGGTAAGGTGAGGTTGGTATAAGAAATCAAGAGACAAGATGTATGCAAGGGAAATATCTCTTTGAAGATATTACTCACCAAAAGCTAGAAGATGCTGTGGAAGATTGCTGATGTTGACAGAAGAAAGCAAATAAAAGTTGTTAAGACACCTGGAGAAGTGCTGGATGGATCACTTCCCCGTTGCACTTTGTACCTCTCCCCATCTTGAAGTTTAAAAAATGAATCCGCTATGCCCCTCTCCATAAGGATGTTCGGATCGGGAACAGGAAGTGTATCCAACTTCTCAAATGGTATTAACGTATGCGTGTGAACCTAGAATCGCCACCACCAGGCTCAGATGGCGTGCCAATGACAAGCCTGTTGCTGCAGGAAGGGCAGCGTCGTGTCCCTGCCGCTATTGTGCATGGTTGATAAGATATAATCCTGTCAACATGGACCCCACCGCTTCCGAATCCCATGAACGCTTATCAGAGTTTGGATTCTCAAAGCGGCAAGACGTGAAACGTTGATAGGATTCAGTTGATGACTGCCAGAATTCCCTGCGGAGATGTCTGACAGGTTCGTGAAGAAGGTCATGCTCATGCACGTGTAGCCAGTCCCGCTCCACACCAGGCCGTACTGTATCATGACATCGGCGAACCCTGCATCGCAGGGTTCGGGATACGCGGCTCTTCCCCGGCTAAATCCGTCGAAAGGCAACACCTCAGCATGCTGCGAGGCAGACACCGTAGCACGCCGAAACCTTGACCGATAGGTGCGACGAGCGCATGAACCCTAAATGGGCATTTGATCTGACCAGACGGCACGCCACAGCCGCTGAGCCCTACGGCACTTGGGAGTGCCAAGTCATGCTCAAGCTTCCATTTGTTCTAAGTGCTGCCAAACAAGAATACGGATGAAAGCTTCTCGAACTTAAGCAATCCACCGCAACGGGAACTTCGCTGCTCGCTCATATCCTAGCCCGAACCTTGACTGAGCGTTCGAAAGCTGATATGCAATTTAAGATGACTCGCGACAGAACATGACTAGGTTAGTGAGCACGAGGTCGACACGGGCACCTGAATTGCTGTGCAATGAGTAGATGTTAACGTAACGGCCTAGCAACGATTGAAAGTCAATGAGGAGCATCAACCTTGTGGATTGAACTAAATTCAAAGGCGGATGGAGGCCTCCCCGGCCGAAAGTGTCTTTGGTAAACCTACCCAGCTTAGTTTCCTGGGGCACACTAGCCGTCGGGTGGGTTGTGGTTGTGTATATCCGACCTGCAGAACCTAGAACATAGTAGTTCCTCCCAGATCATCAAAAGGAGCGCCCACGTGTGGTTGCCGCTAAGGAGCTGCAGTAAATCAGATGAAATGCTGGATGCAAGAGAGTGGTTCTATACAGCGAGCTAGTAGAACAATCATGCAGGTAAAGGTGTTCTAAGACCTCTGATGATTCTCTCCTTCTTGATGTGGAGGATGAGGCGGGTTGGGCAGGAGTCCGCAATTGCGCAGGACGCATTTATTGCGGAGCTGCTCGAGAGCTTTCCACTCTCTAGGTGCCTACCTTAGTCCATGATGGATGGTACCCATAAAGTGGACGTGAGGATGGACCCTGAGAGCGACAAATCCTAGCTCCAACGCGTTCACATGGACCCCCTACTTACTTTCCGTTTTCTGACTACTGGATACAGCATTTCCCCAGGTCGGAAATAACAGTTTGGGAATGGCGAGAATGTCTAGATCCTGGCCGATGGGCAAAAGATAATCCACTCCTGAAGGATTGCGAGTGAAAAGCCAAAGGCGGGGCGTTTGAGCTCAGGGCAATGATGCACAGTAGAATCTTCCTGTTTTGCCACTACCGCCCACATGTCACCTACCTTATCTAAAGGATTGCTACATGTGGTTTGACAAGCAGGCCTTATTCGTGTACCTACTTACTTTAGGTTCTCGGTGAATCCCAACTTCCTCATTAGCCCGAAACTGCTAAGCGAATACTCCCCTGTTTAGAGTTTAGGGGAGTCAGCACCGGCACGCATCCACTTTGAAATGCGGGCCGATGCAGAGCTAGGCACATCCCGGCACTTGAAATTGTCTCCTAACGGTAGCTTGTCAGCTCGTAAAGCAGTTGTATATCGCGGACAATCGAAATAAACATGTCTCCCAGATGTTTCCCCTAGCAAGGGTCTGAACTCATCAATGGCGTCTCTACTAAGATCCTTCACAATTTCCCACGTCGACTCCGAAGTCTCATTTAGGGCAAGATCGGTCGGAATCAAAAGGGGAGGATTTTGACTTGGTCCCAGATCTGCAGCAGGACAAGGATAAAGAGTTGTCTTGCCGGAGCCTACTGCGCATAGGAAAGCCACAGGGAAGAATGCCGATACGGAGCGGACCGGATGGATTCATGAAGGCTCTGATTATTTCCAAACATTTTCAATGTGTCAATCAGCTCGGGGTTCTCTGGAGGTATCATTTTGAACTGATCTTCATTCTTTGCTTTCCTCCTTAACGAAATTGAATTTGATTGAGCTCGTAAAGCTTATCATGCTATCTGTGCGCAAGTCCCAGCCACACGACCACCTTCACGCCCTAGTACAAGCTAGTCCCTCTGAGAGACGATCGGCAATGCAGCCTCACCCTTACGAGCTAGGTTCACGTTGACCCTCTTCAGAGCTCCAAGGGCAGACGTATCCTTACCGGTTGAGACCGTGTGAACAACCCCCACATCCTTCTCCACCTTCCCGGCACTCTTTCCACCTTTCTTGTATGTTGCAAAGTAGAAGGCGATGAACAAGAAGAGGTAAGATGTTAAGATTGCGGCACCTGAGAAGGCCGCGCTCACAGTTCCGTCACATGTACCGTAGTGAGGCAATTGTGGGGCATATTTGTTGACGAGGAGATTATATGATGTAAAATAGACAAAGCCTGAGGGGTGTTCGAGTCAGCCCATGGCGCAAGAGATCATTACCAAACGGAGGATTCAACAACCTTGACAGGTGTTGGGGAACGGGACTTTTTCTGAGATAGATGACTTACCGAGATCTATCACAAATTGGATAATCTGGAGCTGAGTAATATATTGCTTCCACCAGATTTTGATACCTCTGGCGCTCTGGAAGTAGTAGTCTACACAGGGATATTAGTTTTGGATGATCCCTGAGATACTTGAAAAACTTACAATACATCAAGCAGTGAACACCCAGATTGAGTACAATTGGGACCCAGGAGACAGGTGTTCCACCCGATAACTGAAGAAAGCAGAGTAAAGCAGTAGCGCCATGGTGGTAGGTGTGGAGAAAAGCTTTCGGGTGTCAGTTCGCCTTCATGAACGCCCCATATTGCATTGCCCTTGACTTACAGAGAGGCTTCTTTCTCAAGAACAAGAAGCACGTGTCAATAAATTCAACATATTTCGTCAAGTAGTTCAACTAAGACTAGTTAGCGAAATGGCTCCTTCGATTTTCAGAGAAAGCTTACGTAGTACAAAAAGACCAGTGGCTGTGTCCATCCACCCGCTCTGTTACAGACCGCGTGATACACACCGCCGTTCCACAGAGTTGGAATTATCTGCTCGAGAAAGAGGACGAGAAGTGCGCCGCTGAGTGCGGTAAGACCAAAATTGTGGAGCTTGAATAACGCGTCGAATCTGAACGCTGGTCTGTTGCGCATCAGTTCTCGCCCACCAAAGATGACCACATAGTAGATGGCCATGGCCGTTGCTGTTTCCTTCAGAGTTGACATGGGTATCTTTTCCGGAGTGAAGTCGAATTCGGTAGGTGACCAGCCAGTGGCGAAAGAGACGGCTTTGACAACGGCATCGAAGAGAGGCGCGTTGGCCGCACCGGCAGGAAGCTTCTCAGCCATTGTGCGTAGCAAAGGAAAAATGTTTAAAAGGAGATAGTGCGAAGTCAGAAACCAGAAGAAATGCCTACTTGCTTCAAGTCGGGGATGCCGAAGAAACTGAAGCAATCGTCATGTACTTAAGAGGCATCGGCTCGTCAGGAAGCGCTTTCACAAGCCATGATGCCCATACCTCACATAGGACTCTACTGTACATGCTGAGAATGTGCTGACTACATTGGCACTTTGAAACCTTGTCTCAGCTTGCCCTGGGCGGCCAAACTATTGCGGAATGCGCAGGTATCATCGGGATCCCCGTTGCTTACATGACATGACACAACTTCAAGATATACTTCCAGAATTTTACATCCTGTACCGTACAGGCTGTACGGCACTGGAGTCTGAACCCGCTAGGGCTAATAATATTTGCATAATCAATCCACACTTCATTCTTGCACATCGGCCCCTCCGTGACATGCAGTAACATGAGATACGCACTGCATCTACCTCCCCAAACGCTAGGCAAAGACGTACCGCCGCTTGGCGTAAAATTCTTGGGCTAGAGGGCAACGGAGCAGGGCTGTCTTCTGAAATTTCCACTTGGAGTATAGCTTCACTTCATCTCACTGAGCTTCGGTATAGAAACTGCTCTTATCGGCCGTCTCTCAAGTGAATCTGATCAAATAGCTGTGATAACCCCACACAAGACTAGCTCCACCACATTTTCCCTTCGACTTCTTCCTTCCAGATTCTCTCCTCAAGAATAAGATCAGATAGACTAGACTTCAGCCTTCAAGAGGAAGTGTCTGTTCCGCCCAACCTCGTCAACTCGTTATCATTCACTTCCCTACCTTCTTAGACACTCTTGCGCCTCGCCACTGATTCCTACGTTCCAAGAGAAGCCCTCAAGTTTTATATCGAGGATCTCAAAATACCGCATTTGTTCCAGCTAGAAACACAAAGCAAATAGAATGATCAAGCTGTGCGAGCTGCGCGCACTTGCGGGCCGAGAATTTCAGAAGTTTATTGTGAGTTTTTTCAAACATTTCCTTCTCTGCTCCTGGGACACAGTCCTGGGATACTTCTTCGGGGCCATTGGAGAACCTCGTCTCCTTAAATATGATTGGATTTTCTCATCCCTCTGCTGGGTATTGAATCCGCGCTGATATGAAAAAGGCTTTGGAGAAGAGGTGGCTATTAGGGTGGTCCATGCAGATCGCCTTGAGAGTAGACAGCTTGCAGGTGTCGAGAAAGCCGAAAGTGATGATGATGTTTTGATTCTGCGTAAGTATCCCTAGATCATTGGGATATTAATATGACTAATACACCAAAGACACGTCAAGAGTGCAGGATATTGAAATCCTTAACGTTGATATACAGACGGCACAGAAGATCAGTATGATACCCCATCTTAGCACTCTCTAATACGTTCTTGTGCTGACTTAGCTAGATAACACCACATCAACACACAATCACAAATAGCGACAAGCTGCTCACTTGTGTGCATATTTGGTAATGCAGCAGGTCTGCTTGACACTCTTTTGCGGGCGACTTGGTAGCTGCGTCTAGGCAAATTGTAGCACTTGAGCTTAAAACGGAGTCCATAACCCCTCGGACCAATGGGCACCCTGCTGCGCCTCTGCTTATCCAACATGGCTCAATAACATTGGAAATTCACTGCTGTAGATCAATATCAGGAGGTGGCGTACGCCTGCCGAAATCTTGTCGATAGATTTCGGAGCCCTGGTGCTGAAACCATGCACCATCACGGATCAACCCACCAATGGCTTTGAACCATATGCCACCAGCCAAGTGTAGATCTGGCTCCTTCGTATTGCCACAATGCCTTGAACTGCAGGACATGTTTAAGTCAAGAGAGAGATTGGACATGAACGAGTTCCAAACACAACTCGTGAAATGAGAAATCAGCATCGCCAAAGAGTACCGATAAAGCCAAACAATTATTACTTGGCAAAACAATAATATATGAATACAAGAGAGGCAGAGAGGGATACGGGGAAAATGGTTATTTTCAAGGGAAGGAGACTTCTTGTATGTCAGGGAAGCGGAGAGAGTAGCCTTGCGTCTGGCAAGTTGGAAGAAGTTGGTCTTTGGGTGGGTTTAAGGGTAGTTTACCGTGTATAGCAGCTCATATGCTTATGATTTCTCAAAATATTTATAATATTCCAAATATATATCAACGTACTCAGGTCTTATCTCATCATGATTACTCGATTCAGTCCACAATTACCAGTAAGGATTCGTTTCCTCGTAGTAAGACCTATCGATATCGACTTCGACAGCAGAGATGTCAAAAATCCAAAGTTCGTGATTGATCAAATTTTTATAGCAACGCTAACTTTCAGCCGCGTGTTGTGGCACTGAAAGCACTTAGTACCCCCACAAGGCCAACACCTCATCGGGCACCTAGAGCGCCTGATAACAATTGAACATTTTGTGCATTGGGGGTATTGCATTAATAACTGCTCTGGCTTTCATATTTGTTCAATACAGAATTGAAGATGCTAAATCTCATGTAGGGTAGCAATGTGAGTCTGCTCAACTATAAGCTCAGGTCATGTCAGCGACTAGCCGAGAGTAAGCACTGAGCTCACAAACTCCCCAGTAGTAAATATCACATATTGTAAGACGTTGACGCCACTTTCACCCGCTGGAGCTTGAGCCACAAACGATTACCCGTACGCTGGGAACAATCATGGAGTAAAGCGAGATAACTTGCTGGTCTCAAAGTGGACGTGACATAAGGTCTTAGGCCACGTGACCAGCACAAGCCGAATTCCTGTGTAGATCAGCTTTGCATTTCACTTGCATCTGAACCAAAGAGTTGGGTTCATTTATCCTGACTAGGAAATTATCAGATAGTTTCTTTTGGACTTTTGTCCGCCTTCTAACAAAAAAGAGCGTCTTGCTGCAACCATGTTTCAAGCCCGCACGGAGAAATCAGCTTCGCTGTGGGCCAACCACTCACAACCAAATTCCAATCCGTCAACAATCACAGCAAATATTCCTTTACACCAGCGGCGAGGACAATCTGCAGATCTGTGGAAGGGGCTTCTTTGGCAGCCAAAACATGTTTCCATTGCTAGAATGTCGCCCATGTCAATGCTTCAATCGAATGGGTACATGACCCCGCCGCAAGATTTCGACGACCTGTCCATGAGCGGCGAGGCTGAGGTAATACCTGCAGCTTCCACAAGACTTCGTCGCATGATCGACCACTCGGAGACAATCATTGTAGCACCGGGGGTGTATGACGGCTTGTCAGCGCGTATAGCACTATCTGTAGGATTTGATGCTATGTATATGGTATGGCACTTGCTCCTCTGCAATATTTGAAGAGGATAATGATGGAATATTAGACTGGCGCAGGCACAGCAGCCTCAAGGCTGGGCCAAGCTGATTTGGGAATTGCTCAACTTCACGATATGCGAGAAAACGCAGAGATGATTGCGGGTTTGGATCCACATGGACCTCCTCTAATAGCAGACATGGATACCGGTTACGGAGGTAAACAAGCACTCTCAAAGTAAAATTTGAAGTACTAACAAAAGTCAGGTCCAATAATGGTTGCAAATTCAGTGCAGCAATACGTCAAAGCTGGAGTCGCAGGTTTTCACATCGAGGACCAAATACAGCAAAAAAGATGCGGCCAATTTGGTGGGAAGGAGGTGGTTGAAACTGATATTTGGCTCCAAAGACTTCGGGCTGCAATCAGTGCGCGGCAAAAACTCCAGTCTGACGCAGTAATTATCGCAAGAACGGACGCTCTAGAACAAAAAGGTTATGACGAGTGTATTGCACGCTTGAAAGCAGCACGCGATCTCGGTGCTGATGTTGGTATTCTTGAGGGCTTTACATCACATGCGCAAGCCAGGCAAGCAGTGCAAGATTTAGCACCTTGGCCAATGATGCTGAATAGTGTAGAGAATAGTGTAAGCCCCACAGTCACTGTCCAAGAGGCTCAGGATATGGGTTTCAGGATCATAATATTTTCTTTTGCTTCCCTAGCTCCTGCATATACTGCTATCAAGGCCACTTTTGAATGGCTAAAGGCCGAAGGAGTCACTGGAACATCAGTTCGACCGAAGACCATATACCAGGTATGTGGATTGAAGGACAGTGTAGAGATCGACAGGAATGCAGGAGGAAAAGCCTTTTTAAGTAATGTACAGAAAGGAGAGAACATTAAGAAATAGAAATAGAAATTTATATTAACAGCATACGTAACCGGAGCGGCCTTGAAATGTGCATTCTTCGTTCGACAGTCGCAGACCGTCACTGACCAGTGCTCAAAGGAGCACTCTAAGTCTCAGCAACGTGGTGATTGTGACAGGAGGAAATCAAGAATAGATCTACCGAGTATGAAGAGGCAGTGGCGTTTTGCAGATGGTTCAACGGGCTATCCCAATGGGAGGTTTCGAGTCAGAGTCCAGCTGATATTTCAACTTGTTCTGTTAATTGCCATATTTTGGCAGTCTCATTAGATTTTGGTATCCATCTTTTCCTAGGAAACCGTAAAATCTTGGATGGATACCACAGCGCAATCAAAGTGTGCTATTTTCCTTTTTGTGCGGCGGTACAGTAGTTGAAATGGTGAGCTGGTTTTGCGGCATTAGATTTCTTGATAATCCTTGTTGGTTCAGGCTAGACGCATAAATTGTGCCGAGGCATCTCGACGTTGGGCTGGAGGTCGATAGCGATCCAATGCTCCTGGCCTCAACAACATCGATACCGTCCACCACCAAGTTTTTGCGCATCTCCAATCATGAAAGAACCTGATTATGAGCATTTCGAAGCAATTCCATGGTGCTCCGAGACCCTCAATGACAAATCCTTCCTCGTAACACCCACCTTTTCCCGTCAGCCGAAGCTCAACACCGAAGATTCCCTGATTGCGGAAACATTAAGCTCCAAAAGCACCATATCTGCCTGCCTCTCACTATTTCGCAAACCTCCGCCCGGCAGCTTCTGGATCAGCGAAGTGCGAACTTTGATGACGCTTGGAAGCGGAATGAATGGCGGACCTCATATGCTACACGGAGGTTTAATCGCAACGCTGTTGGATGACACTATCGGCACGCTTTTGACAGTAAACAAGGATGGAGATGGAAGCCCGTTAACAGACAACACCGTCACTGTATCCTTGAATATTCAATATCTGAGGCCTGTAAGAACCCCGCAGACAGTTCTTGTCGTCGCGACGTGCAGGGAGATCAAGGGCACAAAATTCTATATGGACGCAGAAATTAGAGACGAACGAGGAAAGGTGCTGGCCAAAGCCGACTCCGTCTGGACACCATGGAAAAAGAGAACGATCGAGAAACTTTGATGTGGTGCCACGATCTGGGACACTCAAATGGGGTTCAATGTGCAACTCGTCGTCACAATAAGAGAGATCAGGGAAGCCCACAGAGAACGTCATTTAGCATGATGTAGCTACCATGCCCTGGAATCAACTGTGTTGTCGCCATAGGGTCAATCCCTCTGGCCATAACTCCAACTCTGACTATACATGCCAGAGAGGCTCGTCCGCGGCACTGAGGACATACGGAGTGCGGTTCACATCCGGCGGCGCGTCTCAAATGTGTGGCAGTACCAGCTTGAAAGGTAGTGCCTTAAGTCTTGGAACACAATCGCGGCATTGCATTGACTGAGATCAGTCTATGGATCAAACCACTGGATCTCTCGATTATGAGATGAAATTCTTTCATGGATTGAGTTGAATTTGCAAGCTCGAATCCTTGGTCAAGGGGTTCGAGGTTCACATGTGACACTATCGAAACATCCTCTAGCGCGCTAGTATAACGTTATTTCTAAGTCGCTTTGACATCCGTTATCCCAAGAACACCTGTACTCCCTCCAAAGATCTTTCTAGCAGTTTTAGTGGCCAGGGCCGATCATTCGCCCTGTAGCTCTGATGATGTTTCAAGGTTGCCGTTGCATGTAGCATAAAGCTGGGGGAAACAATAGGGAGACACATCTTGATGGGCAGGGAGGCCCTTGCGCATAGCTTTGCTCACAATCTATCTTACCTTAAGACATTCTCTTCTGTGTACTTTGTGGCATTTGAATGTTTATACTCGCCTAATTTCTGCTCGCGGCCTTGGAACCTCGATCTCGCTGGACGGGTCTCCTTGAAAGTATGGGTAATCTTAATGAACAACGAGCATCATCTGGACCTTCTCGGGACTGATTTATATATTCTCGCTACTTTTTCTGACCAGTTTTGCACTTCTCATTGCTCCTCGCATCGCAACACTATCTCTTGCCGTTTGGGCGTCTGAAAGTTTCGAAACCGTGCGAAGCACTCAAACCAGCACCATTATTTCTGCAGCATCGAATCCAGATGCTCATCAAGTCTTAAAGGAGTCTTTAGTCATCTTGCGGAGTATCCTGAAAGATATTGCTGGTGAAGGTTAGTAGGCTCCTGTGTTCGGCGATCCGACATCTCATCCATCTCAGACCAAGAATCACCAAAACGCAATGACCAGCATACGGACCCTCTTTCGACAAGAGACCTTGCTTCTGCCTTTGAGGGAATCTTCACTGGAATTGCAGGGGATTTAGTCAACGACATCAGCGGGGCCTCAAAATATGTTGGTATTGGCATCGGGAGCGGAACACTGCAAGGACTCGGTGTCGACCCAGCATTTTTGAAAACCAATACAGCAATACCAAAGGCAAGTGGTATCAATGCAGCAGCACAAAGCCTTGGGAATGGTCTATTCGCCTCTATGGTAGGATCAATAAACCTAAAGGCCCTACTTCCCAGCATGGACAGCATGGGCCCAGCCTCTAGGGCTTTATCACAGGGCCTTGGTAGCGGCGCGGCAGCTGGCTTGATGCTGAAAGAAATGGACACAGCAGCTTTCAATGACACTGGAATGAGTGGAATAGCTGGGAATATTGGCCAGGGACTATCATCATCTTTTTTTGGCGGCGTTAACGTCATGAAGATGATGAGTCCTCTCGGAGGCAGTATGAGCGGCGAGATGAACCAAGCAGTGCTCTCTCTTGCACAGGGACTGGGTAGCGGAGCAGCATCGGCCCTTAAACTGACGACTACACCCGCTAGCAATGCCTCTTTCAACTCCGGTGGTATAAGCGGCATAGCTGGAAACCTCGGCCAGGGCCTGTCTACTTCGTTCCTCCAAAACGTGGATCTGTCTACGACGCTCTCTAAAGCAACAAATGGTGTTTCCGGATCAAGCATACTGTCTGCTGCTCAAGGACTGGGGTCGGGACTTGGAGGAGGCGTTGTAATTGGTCTTGGTCTACAACCTGCGGATCAAAATGCCCCTACAGATGGCACATCACCAGATATCAAAACTGTCGTTCAAACCTTTGCGAAAGGCTTGACATCCCAATTCCTCTCCAACGGCACGTTAAGTAAACTCACACAGCTCATTGCTGGAGGAAAATCGCAGAAATTTGATATCAGCAAAGTTGCCGCAGGGCTTGCTGTGGGGCTGGTGGACGGAGCTCAGCAAAGCGTTGAAAATGCCGGGGGAGTAGTAGGTCTTCTTAACATGCCGGATGCTGCTGGAACGATGAAGATGCCGGTCACGAGTGAAGTTGATGACGGCGTGGGGGATTGGCTTTAGGATTTGGTTCTGGACTTGGATTCGAAGCGACTAAAGGCTTGCTGCAAGCATTTGGGAGACCGCCGCTTGCCTCAGCTAATTCGACTTCGGAAGCATCGGTAACTTCCAAGGGAGTGATGCTCGATATCTCGCCGATTCAAAAACGTTCCGCGACGTTGGTGGCCTACAAACAGGAAATGGTGATGGCAAAACTGGATAGCATGATGTTAGCTGCAACCCTTGATCCAATCCTCCAGATGGGATCGAGCACTCTTGGATGTCAAGGCATTGGTGGCCTCGCCTCTATTCTTCATGCTCTTCAAGGAAGCAACGGTTTGAGTGGCGGAAAGCTCGAAAACCTCACAATGGCGCTCGGATCCCTGACAAACGAAACACTCACTGTTACGGACGGTCCTGGTGGGAATACCTTCAATATCAACGTCGCTCAGAACATGATTACTGTCAATGGCAACACTCTTTCGACTGAGATTAATCTGACTATCGCTCATAGTAAGTAGATGCAGGGTATGTATAAATGTTTACTAATGATGGTAGTCACATTAGCTATCACTGCCTGGTTAATCGGCATACCTCTGATGTTGGCGCTCTCTTCGCTTCGCGGTTTCGCTCTCATGACTGGACGGCCGCAGATACTTGCGTCCGCACCGAGATCCCAAATAGTTATTGGCACCACAGTCGTCCTACCCTCGGTGATTGCCACATTCGCAATCGGCATTATCGGCGAAGGAAAACGAAGCCACTTTCGATCTGCGCATGGAGTAAGTTAATTCATACCATACAAGGACATATGGCCCATACTAACTAACTCACAGATTGTAGCTCTGCTCCTTGTCATCTTTACCCTTTTCAGCATGGTACTTTTCAGACTTCGGAACAACTCTTCCAATCTCTCGCTCGCACACAACCTCAATCTGACCCTGGTCATTATTCTCACTGTTGCCACCGTACTTACAGGTTTCGTGGATCTCTCTACAATCTCCTCCTGTTTCTTCCAATGGGTACCTCAAGTCGCATTCGTCGCTGCAGGATTCTTTCTGTCGATCCCGCTGTTCAGCGCCGCTACGATGGCTTTGGTCTTACTTGCTCTTCAAAAGTTGGACGTTAATCGACGTCTGGAGAGGCTGTTAGAGGTTCAAAATGATAAAGTGCCTGATGGAGATAACGGCACTATGGGTGGCCAGGAGTGGGGAGAAATGTACGCGCAGACGACGACGATTACGAGGTTATCCCATGAAGTGCCATAAGGGCTACTGCAGTCCAATCTAATTCGGGGTCAATTACTCCAAACCCTTGGTTTGAATGTTGAAGAAGAATCACAGGCTCTCAACGTCCGCATCCATTATACACAGGAGATGTAACGGGGAGATTCTTTCAGGAGATTTGACAGGCCCAAGCTGCTTGTCTGTACTCTTTTACTTTTATCAGCGCTTTTGCGAAAAAGTACTTTCATTAATGACCACGTCATCTGGCTATTGAGCAGAGGTCGTTCTGTGGACGGCAGAAAGGCTTAGGGAGGGGGAGTAAGAGCGATACTACCGATGGTAGGCAACTGGCGCTACTGCGACTTGACGGAAGCATACGAATCCTCTGTATAATTCCAAAAATATGCGTTATTGCGCATGTAAGATATGAATCCTTCTTCTATGTATTATTGTGTTATACTATTTAATTCATTTCCCTGGATATTGGTTTCTCGATTGTGTTTGAATTGGAAAATCTCAATCAGCGAGCTGCTTGGAATCAATCTCTACCTACTGCACGGCACACTGCCGAATTCTTAAGTTGTTTGTTTGTTTTGTATCCTCTTGCGAGCATCATCCATCATCTTTTCTTTTCTCTCTTACACGTCAACACCCTCGTCCATCTCGAAGATCCCAAAAGCCCTTGGCATCACTCTGACGTTAAAATGGTCTCTACCCCACTTCTCGCTCTCCCCAAGCAAAATTGTATACTTCAAATCCGGGATGTCACGATAAACTGGTCTGAATGTGAGCTTTGAGGTCCTATCATCTGGTCCAACCTTGAGATCTAATGCCGTCCGGTCTAGCAAAAAGATGTGGCCCCTTGTTGCCACGTTCTCAGCTCGGTCGGGAGACCAATACCGCCAGAGTGCGGGGTCTGAATATATATTTGGGGAATGCAGTGCAGAGCGGAGTGGAATACCAGTTGATGCATTCACGAGACCAGGGGTGATAAGCGCAGGGATTGCTGGGTCGATTTCTACAATTTGGTTGTTGATTGAGTTCTTTTTAACAATAACTGTGTCGAGCAGTTCAACATAGCTGTATAGATTTAACGACCGTCAAGAAATGGTAAATTTTTTTACTTACTGTTTATCTGTCATGCGGGCGCGGAAGTGCTTATTGCTTGTGAGAGAGTTGTACACCTGCCAGTATTGTGGCAGGGTCAAGAACGATGTGTTAAGAGATCCCTTGAGGAGTCTCTTGACATTGCGATATGTGAGTGCAGTAAATGGCTCCCCTTCTTGGTCTGTGTACTTGTCGTTAGTCCCACTGTAGAAGCCAGACGATACATAGCGATGAATATCCTTCGCGTAGTAAAACTTTAAGTGTTCTCGTACGATTTTCTCGATATGCATTGATAACCACGGCCTTGGAGTCTGTGATCTGCAATGTAGTGTCAATGTGTCACCCTGAACTTGCACCATTTGTCCAGGGTGGAAGGCTTCGCAGGCCGCTTTCCCCACATCGTGTATTGCATTTCTGAAACCCTTATCATGAGAGTCGCTATTGAAAAAGAAAGTGATTTGTTCTGCTGCTACCCATGGATCATTGTCCTGTGCTAGTACCTGCTTAACGATGCAGAGCGGGAGACTGTTCTGTGATATATGCTGATGAACAATTGATGTAAAGTCCTTAAACTCTTTGCAATGAATGACAGCAAATCCATAAGTAGTCTCCCTATAATCCTTGAAGAATTCATCTTGGAGGTTCTTATTACCGTCTATCATTAGATTTCTCAAAGCGCCATAACTTCTCACTGTAGGTCCAGCTAGCGCTACCAATCTACTTAGTGCGAGGCGATCGAGTTCTGGACAGCGATCGAGAAGCTGAGGCTCAGCCTCGAGGATTGAAGCCTCCGCTAGGATCAGCGCGGTTTCTGCATCAACATCCAAGCCAGATCCGAGCATTTTTATGTATACTTGAATTGTTGACGACCAAGAGCGATCTTGAGATAATCCCACGTAGTTTGGAAACTTATTCTGGATAATGTGGTGATCTATTATGGCTTTGATGTGACATACGCTTAAATCACCGATCTGGTGACAGTCTACCAGCACGATGTCGTTCAAGTCAGTATACTTTGGTACATGCTGTAGCATTTCTGTAACCTCTGGAGTGAGGAGATTAGCAACTTCGGATGGGACTGATTCATTCCAGGCCACGCATGATGTTTCGCGATATACATGACGTCGTCTGACAGCTTCGAATACGCTGGTGATTACCGAATCTGCATCTGGATGTGGATGTCCAATGACATAGATCGTGTCTCCAGTTGGAATTTGGGATAGCATATCTTTCACGGCCTCTATATTAACCTGCTGTAATCCTTCAAAGTCTTTGGTAAGAAGACGCCTCTTGCCTTTAATATCGATAATAAATTCCTGCTCTCTGTGATTGAGTGGGGTATCAGCATCTCGAATGACTCCGAGGGTAGAAAGATCTTGTGAAAGTATGAGGCAGTTCATCTGATCTTCGGTGCCGGTGAGTATCGTTTCGTTATATTGATTCCAAAACTCGTCCATTCGGGAGAAATTAACTACCTTTGGGGTTCTGTAGCACTCTCTAATCATCATTTTTGGATGCTTGGCGAAAGTTGGCACACCAAAATCAAGGCTACATGTACCGGAAGATGTAACGAAGCTTCTCAAAGCACCACAACGCATACTTGGCGACTCCGGATTTGGGCTCCAATACTTCCATTGGCCACCACCACTCCGACCTGAAGTCGTACCAGGCAGACCCTGGTCGTCAATACTTCCAACTTCAAACCAACGAGGTCGGCCAAAAGGTAGCAATACCTCCGTTTCAGCATTGTGTATCTTTCCAGCTTCATCAATGGTATAAATATCGGTCAACCACTCGGCAAATTCTGAAGAAGCCACTGCTGGATTGCGTTTCGCAAGCTTCATATACTCCCGCACATTTAGAGTGACGATGCCGAGACTGGCCGAGAGCTGCATTGCTTCATCGTGGTCTACACTGCAGATATGACCGTCTTCATCCCATTCGAGGCTAAATCCCAGAGCTTTTGCAGCCTTCAATATTTTTGAGGATACAGAAAGTGGATTTGTGTAAATATACAGGCCTAACATTTCGTCGAAGAACGACGAGGGAACCGCTGAGACGCCATGAGCCCACTTTGTCCTTTTTTGGTTACTCCTATATGACGTATTGTCATGATCAACGTCGGAGCCCATGTTTTCTAGTTAAAAATATTAGGAAGCGTCGAAGTTGTTAAACAAGTCAAGGGTGGAAAACTATACATGACCATTGTAAAGCAGTAACGGAGTCAAATTGTTTGCGTGATCAAGGAAACCGGGATGAGTGAATGTGAACAAAGAATCACTTGCTTTGTTATTAGTCTCAGGTATCAGTAGTCCACTGAACCATTTAGACGCTGAAACAACAAAGACCTAGCATTTTCAGGTAATATAAAGAATCGCCAAGCCCAGTAAAAGTAAAGTTCGTCCACGTCCACCATCCACCATCCACCATAACGAGAAACACAAGAAACAACAAGCACGGCCATCCGTAATTTAATTGTATCATAGCCGGAATATTAATCCGTGTCTGATAACACAGATTCGCAGATGGCCTCTTCGTTTTAATTTCCAAGCAAATCCTGTCCACAACCAATGTAAAATGTCCAAAATGGCATCCGGAACCAACAATACGGCCATAGTCCCGCACTTTACAATCGGTACCCGCATTTCTTCCCAGGCATATCAGTGCCGCACAGCTGTCCGTGTCGTCGTTACCAATTCTCTCGGCCAGGTTGCACTCCTCCACTCCACGCGAGACAATTGTAAGTGCTTCTGAGAGTCTCTTTGGTTTAGAGTCTTATGCTCAATACTCACATTCCTCATCTCAACATATGCTAACTGCGTAGACCATAAAATACCAGGTGGCGGTATTGAATCGCTGGAATCCCATCTGTCCGCTGGCGCGCGAGAAGTGCTCGAAGAAATCGGCTGTATCGTCACTGTCGACCCTGAATGCATTGGCATCGCTGAAGAGTATCGCAATGACTTGCACCAGACGTCGTATTGCTACTCTGCCACCGTGGGGAGAGATACAGGTATCACGTACTTGACCGAAGAGGAGCGGGCTGACGGGCTGGAATTCGAATGGTTGGAGATTCATCAGGCGTTGGTGAAGATGCTGGAGGCGAGGCCAGAGAGCCAGCTAGGACGAAGTGTGAGGGAGAGAGATGTGAAACTGCTTGCTGTGTGGGCGGCACGGATGGGGCTTGATATTGGATTTGTCGAGGCAGAGCTGAGAGACAGCGCGAAATAGGCCTATGTTTGTAGAAGAAGGTAGCATGACATCACGGGGTGGATTGAAAATCACTATTTGAGGAATTCCACATCCGAGGGATAGAAGAAAATCCAGAAAGTTGAAAGTGCAGTGTTTGAAACAAGTCGTCATTTTATCATATTTGTAGATCCTGCACATCACTATCGTACAAGTAGTTCTCCTGCCCACTGCAATAAGATACGATGGGAGCTTCGGTGATCAGAATGAACCCCACATCCATGATCAGGGCATGGTAAGCGTCCGGGTCTATAACCACAGCGAGACCGAGTTGAATCCCTTCGCCATGTCAACCCTAGAACAAACGCTTGCATCCAAATTCCTGCTACCAAACGCCTTCTTGTAGTCAACCGCTCATTAGTCGTCCTTCTTGCCATCGTCTTTTCTTGGCTCGAAGTTGAGCTGGAAACTTAGTATAAGATTCTTAAACATAGGGGACTTCAACTTACTGCATTCCCGTTATAGAATTGTTGATCATCACGCCTGTTTTCTTGATCTCTGAGAGTCCGGACATTGATGGAAGGCCCTGGTGCAGCAGATGGTGCAGTGCTCGTTCGTTCCTCAGCCACAGGCGCAGGCGCACCACCGCCTAGAAAACTGCCGAGAAGCCCACTCACCATCCCAACTCCCGAAGATACAAGACCATATCCAGCAGAGACACCTCTGGAAACGTAGCCGGCATCACCTTCATAAGCGGAAGTGTATCCTGTGACGGGCAGAAGGATCAGTGTCGCGCTTGGAGTTAAGCCCAGGGTCTGGAGGCTTCTTTCCTCCTCGGCGGTCTCAATATTCTTGTTTGGCAGCGGCGTCAGGACCTGTTTGAAGGTATATGGATCATCGCCTTCTTGTTTCGCATCAATCCAAGGTCTGACATCCTTCAAAAGGCTCCCAGACGAGGGGAAACGGGATCTGATCGTGGAGCCATCGAATAACCTAATTTGGATAGCACACTCTTTCGAGTTTGTTGATGCAGCTTGCTTCAATGTGCTTGGGCCAGAGGACTCCATAGTAGTCCCATCAGCTAAAGCTTTCGCCTGAGCTTTCCTGTTCGCATCTTTCTGACGTCTCTCGGCTTTATCGTCCTCGACACGCTTAAGGATCCGTGCTCGTTCATCTCGAGCATCTTGCTGACGTTTCTTCTGCATCAGAGCATAATTCATGTCAGCAGTAGATTTTGATGAGCCAGAAGTCCCTGCACTTTCAGCTGCTTCTCGTTTGGCTTTTGCCTCTGCTGCGCGCCTCGCCTTCTCTTTCGCATCTTGCTCTTTCTTCTGAGCCTCTAAGCGGGCACTGCGCTCCGCGAGAAGGTCTTGAACCGCTCTGGAGGGTTGAGCCGGGGTTACTGGGGTGGAGGTAACGGCTGGGCGAGTAGTGGGTGGAGCGGAAGCCTGTTGAGAAGATGCCAGTGGTGTCTGTCTTTGCGGCATTGAAGTGGGAATTGGTTGCGGTGCATGTGAACCCAGGGCTGTGTGTATCCGTCTCAGAAATTCTTCTCTGGACACACCAGCTGCTAAATACTCTTTGAGCTCGCCATTCTTGATGATAACCAGGGTTGGATTCTTTGGAAGCGGAAAGATAGCAGCCAAATAGCCTGCTTCTTGCGAGCCAGCTTTGAGACGCAGGAGAATTGTTTGCTCTGCTAACATGGGCACTAACTACCTGTAATTTAGCATCTATCAAATAAGACGCGTTCGATACTTACAGAGTCATCTGATAGAAAGTCGCTCTCCCAAACTCGAGACTCGTCCCCATCATCTACACACCCTGTCAGCGTCGATGCTGCAAGACTGTGGCACATTTGTTGGTGAACTAACCTGTAACAAAACAAGCCACCAACTTTCCTTCTTGCACTGCTTTACTGATGCCTCCCTGTAGATCTCCTGCATAAAACATCGTGGATATTGGTTATGATAGAAGAGAGGTGTCGTGATGAACGGGGTTGATAGTGGAGATGCCGCTTTAGCCAATCGCGGGACATGCACGTTTGTCCGATGCAGAAGCTCAGAGCACCCATATATTTCAAAGTCAATGATTCAACAACCACAACAGCCATGAATCTCTCGAAATCGGTTCTCAATCAGGCCCGGAGCTGCAGGCCTTCACGAGCCATATCCAAACCGCTCCGGGATCCAATTGCGCGAAAATGTCCCCAATGTCGTCACATCTCACAGTCCACCCGTCGAGCAAAACCACAGCCAGCAGATGATCCGAATTTCATGTCCATAGTAGACAACCCGCCCAATCTCGTCCGCGCAGGAAAGAGACATGGCCCTGGGCTCATAATACTCGGTACGGTATACACACGCGCTCTGCGATGCGAGGTGCTAACCGCGATTTTGCAGCTCTGATCCCCATCACTGCCTTCGCCCTGGGAACATGGCAGGTCCAGCGGCTGGACTGGAAGTCAAAACTGATAGCCAAGTTTGAAGACCGACTCGTGCGAGATCCGCTGCCACTGCCGCCGCATATCGATCCTACCGCTATACACGACTTTGACTACAGGAGGATCTATGCGACAGGGAGTTTCCGACATGATCAAGAGATGCTCATAGGGCCCCGTATGCACGAAGGTCATGAAGGCTATCTGGTCATTACACCGCTGGAAAGAGATGGTGAAGGCACGACGGTTTTGGTAAACAGGGGATGGATTCCGAAGAAATTCAAGATGCAAAAGGATCGACCAGATGGAGTGGTGGGTGGAGAGGTCACTGTAGAGGGGTTACTGAGAGAACCTTGGAAGAAGAACATGTTTACGCCAGACAACAGTCCCGAGACAAAAGCATTCTATTTCCCGGATGTGGTACAAATGGCGGAGTTAACTGGCAGTCAAGCTGTTTGGATCGAGGAAACTATGGGTTAGTTATGACAATTATCACACGGCTATATGCTAACCATGGTAGAACCTGATCTACTGAAGTCATGGGATAGGGAGGCTCGAGGCATTCCAATTGGAAGACCAGCAGAGGTCAATCTCAGAAACAACCATGCCCAGTATATCTTTACATGGTGAGTTATACACTTTGTTCTTACATCTCATACCGCGTTAACGCCTCTAGGTATGCTCTTGCAGCCGCCACATCAATTATGTTATGGATGGTGGTCAAGAAACCTCCTGCGGATATATCTCGCCGAGTACGCCAGAATAAGGAATGGTCATAAATCATCAACTCATAGAAGCATTATTTCAATCCTCTTCATCGTCTTCTTCGACACTCTCTAGCTGCCGTCCTTTCTTGAGTTTTGATGGGGGAACCATACGAAGTTCTTGAAGAAGCTCCCTAGGTAAGTATCGTTGGGCAAGGGAAAAAGGCGTTGTGGCAGCATTGGTTTGGCGTTGCCTGTACAAAAGTGTTAATTAACTGGGCACTTGGCTTGTATAGAGAACGAACCTCGCCATGAGTGTAACAATATCACTCTCATCTATTGTCTTCCTTCCTGCATGGTTCGCATAGGCTCCTAAATCATCGCTGACCTGCTCAAAAAACCAATCCGTAGCCTGCATTATAGCATCCAAAGTTTCCTTGTTGATTTTTGCCTTGCTGTTCCCAGCCGTTCGGGCAAAATTCATTGCCAGCTTTTTCACCACACCGACTGGAAGAGATGGATACTGAATCCCATGCTTAGAAACCTTGACCTTCTTGCGTTTAGTGCTGCTCTTTCTGGAGGCAAGAGCCTTGAAGTCCTGGATTGTTGGCTCTTGCAAGGTACCGTCTAGAATACTCAAATCTGCGACGGCGTTCTGCGAATCGTTGATTATCTCTACATCGACAGGTTCAAGTTCTTCGCCGTCGGATTCCACGAAGTCTGCAGGAGCTATGTCCTCGGCATTGATCAATCCACTATCTTCGTTCAGGAAATCGTCCAAGAATTCCAAGTCAGGGAAATCCGAATGAAGTAGTGGTTCGACTACAGGCTCGTCTGGTGCTTCTTCGGATGGATCCCTCTGGGGAACAGTAAAAACGAAGTCTGTAGTGGTATCGTCTACTGATAATCCAACTGGGCGTATATCGCTTTCTCTGCCTACGGATAGACGCCCTCTTCCCAAGTCGAAGCCTCGTAATGTAGCTGTATTCTCACTGTTAAAATTAGCATAGGTTAGACACAACAGGTGTGCTCTCTGAGTTTACCCTGATAATCCAATGGTATCCTCAAATCCAATATCGTTATCACCAAAGCCACCTTCAGCTAGGTAGCTAGAATCATAAGCATTAACTCCTAACCCCAGATCATTCAAATCTGCAAACGCATCGCTCATCCGAACACTTCCAAAGCTTCCTCTTGAGAAACGTCTGGGAGGCAGCTCACTAGCAGCCCTCCTAGGAAGTTCAATAGAATTTCCAGTATAGTCTTCGTTTTCTAATCCTGCAGACCGTGGGGATCTATAAGGCTGTCGTCTTCATCATCTTCGTCGCCGATCGGTAGAGAAAACCGTGGTCGCTGAATATCGGGACCATCATCAAGATCATCGTCTTGAATCAACCTCTTGTCTTTTCCACTGCCAACTTTATTGCCCTCTGGTGTCGGGATAATGCGTTGCGAAATCGGCGCCAGTACTCTGCTCAATAGTCGCAGAGTATCTCGAGGCGTTGCTCGTGGCTGTATCCCACTCCTCCTCCTATCCTTAGGCGTGAGCCCGGCTCTTCTTAAGTCCAATTCCCGCTGTGCAGCTCTTCCATGAGGTGTAACGACAATTGGCCTCCTTGCGGACCCAAGTCGTTGTGCACCTGGTGTTCTTGTTGGATCTACAGGTGTTCGACGAGTTGACCGGTGACTTGACGAAGGGCCGGCACTTGATGCACGTCGCAAGGGCGTCGTAGGCTTTGTGCCCGAATATTGATTGGCCAGCCGCCTTGGGGTTGGTCGTGCTGTCGCCGTCGCCAAGTTATCTTCGTCGGAATCCTGAGGAGGCATTGATGCTCGCAAAGAGGGGCGTTTTGTTTTGGCGGGGTTGAGCTTATAGAATCCAAGACGATTGATAGAAGGTGACAAGTTCACATGTGTGATGGATCGCAGAACTGTTCTACAAGCTCAAGAATTCGACAGAGACGAAGTTGAGGGATGTACTTGAATTGTGTAAGTTCTCGTGTCCCAGTGTCATTTGGTCGCGTCGAAGCAAGTCGCGTTTTAATACGCTAGTCCCAAAAAAGTAATCCGGGGAAGCCTCGATAAGATAACAATTTTTAAAGTCTCGGAAGCTGAAAACAATTGGGATGTTCCGCCAACGCTGAACTATTTACAATTCACGATGTCCTCCGAAGACGACCTCCAAGAGCCACTCCTTGAGCGATTGAGTGCATCGCCTGATCCAGAGAGCAAGAAAAGCCCTTCAAAAAAGCGAAAGCGGGGATCCGCAGAGGATGTTGGAAAGAAATCAAAGAGCAAGAAAGCAAAAGCCGTAGAGGAGGATGAGCTAGATATTGAGGCGGGCATCAATCGTGCCTTTGCACATATGGATAATCAACTATTGGCAGACTATGTTGCACAGAGGACGAGAAAGTACGAAAGCGACCTGAGCATGATCGAGTTGGAGGACAAATATATTCCAGGTATTGCTACCCTCCCCCGAAAGTCCTATAAATGCTTATCCCCTTCTTAGCAAATGCCATTCAAGATAGTACCTCTTGGGACAAGCCTAGGACTATTGAGAACCTTCCTGGTTTCTTGGAGAGGTTTTCTGGAAACTCTACAAAGCTATGGTCGGCGTCGAAGAAGAATGGCGCTCCGCATACTATTATAGTTACCGCCGCAGGCTTACGAGCAGCTGAGCTTGCTAGGTAATAACGTTTTTTCTTTATAGGAAATAGTTTTCTTACTTACGAATACAGGGTGGTACGGCAATTCCAGACAAAAGACGCGAAAGTAGCCAAATTATTCGCAAAACACATCAAAATCCAGGACGCAATTAAATTCTTGAAATCAAACAGGACAGGCATTGCTGTCGGCACACCTGCGAGATTGAAGGATCTAATGGACGATGGTTAGACTACCGCTTATGCTCTCAAACACTGGCTGACATTTGCTGTAGGCGCATTGCAAGTTGACAGGCTGGAAAGAATAGTTGTAGATGCATCACATATTGACCAAAAGAAGAGAGGTATTTTGGAGATGAAGGATACGCAGGTGCCTCTAATACTTTGGCTTGGCCAAAATATTTTGAGAGAAAGGTACACTGCAAAAACAGCAGCTATACAGCTCCTATTCTACTAGAGAAATTTAGAGTGCCAACGCTGAAGTTTTCTATTCAATTCCTGTGTCTCGCAAGAAATCGCTGCAATGCTACTAGTTCTGCAATTGCGATGAATCAGGAGCTTCCCGCTTACCAAATTCATTGGCAGTCACGAACAGTATTTTTCTCCACAAATCAAGTGTCTCTGCAGCTGCGACCTCTCTATCGCCGCTTCATGCTAAAGTCGCTGTACCGTAGGTTTTGGTGCTTACTGCTTGTCCAAATTCTGTCGTTCTTCTGTTCTACCCACTCTCGTTCACCCACTCATCTTGCCAACTGTCCCCGTCTTTCATTCTGTCAGTCACTACAAGAAACTGTAAAATAGCCTAGATTCTCTCATTCTACGAATCCAAACTTCGAATTCGAGTTGAGAGGATCTCTCCGTTCGAGAAGCTCGACTAAACTCACCCCTCGCCCGTGTTTTACACTCCCTTTCCGACGCATCAACATGTTGGTTGTCAAAGTTCTGTGTCTTACAACAATATTTCATTGCGCTATTGGAACGGCCTACCCTGAGCCAGGTATTTATGGCAATAAGGAGCCAGTGCAATGCTGACGAAGTTCCAGCTTGTGCTATTCGCTGCCGAGAAAATACGAGACATATCAGCAAATGCTTGGGTGAACTTGCATGCGAATGCAAAGAAACAGATTATCAGAACGTACGTTGGGTCTCACCGATGATTTTTCATTGACTGGAGCCTCAAAACAATTTGGCACCTCACAATACTAATTAATGTCACTTCAAGTTGATCCACCAATGCATCTATTCGCAATGCGATACGGCACAGTTCGGCTCCGCTCTTCACCACGCTATATCTCAATGCTTCGGAGTTGGAAACGAGGATCAATTCGCCGTTTTGCCCATCCCCAACCGTGATTCTTTAAGACGACGAGAAGCAGAAGTTGCTGCAGGTGCGAAGATACATGGTTCAGGATCTGTTTACGGCTTCCCTACTGAAAGCTCCAACAATTTCCTGACTGAGAGCGCGAACTACTATCCAACAGAAACCGCGAAAATGTATCCCACTCGAAGTGTTGAATATGTCAGACGGAGTATCGATGCTTCATTTCCGGATCCAACTTTATTGCTAGACATTTCTTCCCCAACCTTTCGGTCAGGTATTTCATCAACAGTGACAGAAGATATAGCTGCCTCATCCGGATCCACAATAACATCGAACATTTACAGGAGTGAAGCGATCTCATTTGTCTCTCCACTTCCTCTTCTTTCGCTTCTCAGTACGGTGGTTGTTTGCTGTCTTGTCTAACCTTACGATTGCCTAATGTCACCAGCGTTTGGACACAGTTCGCTTGAGCTGGTTTGGAATTTTGCCCCTGGATGGAAAAGTATGGATCAGTGGGACTCTGGCTTATAAAATTGTCTTGGAACAACACTGTCAGGACCTCGGTCGTTTTGTATTTTTGTTTTGATCGGGTTTGGTGTTAAACGTAGAGTTGAGGCAACTTCTTTTGAAATACTTATATAAAAGGTTCGCATTTTTACACTTGCATTACTTGCGAATAAGAGTTGGTAAGTTTTTGGGCGATCTTCATGCGCATTTGCCTTTCAACCTTTCAACACAGTCGTGTTCATGGGGCATATAAATCACGTGATCGTGGTCGATGGTAATCATTTGGCAAGTTGTCATAGGAATATATTGGTGATGTCTCAGCTAACGGCCACCCCTAGGCGATAAAGACGTCTCAAATGGCGGGGAGTGCCGCTTTCCCATTCCCATGGCAATTGGCCAATCTGTGATATATACCGGACAACCGTCATGTTAGGCGCACATTGCGATTGCTTCTCTCTCTCTTGGAATTGTGCTGTCATAGGTGTCGCGAATTGGGAGTTGGTTAGGGGTGGGAAATTGATCCGCCGTAATCTCCTTCAAAATCTCGACAACTTCAACAGTGGTGCTGGTCTTTGTCGTTCCAGCCCGCTTTATCTGCCACACCGAGCTTTTAATCGACTGAACCAAGTGCATCAGTCGTCTTTCGCCGGATAGTTTGGCCAAGTGGTTCACTGTCCGTCCAAATTCGTCAGGAATTGTTGCATCCGCGCCAGCTTGGACGAGGAACTCGACAGCTTTCACGTTCTGAAGCTCAATGGCCTTGAATAGCATCTGCTGCTTGTCAATTTTTGATGCAGGAATATCGGAGCCGGCTTCAACAAGCATCACTGCAGCTGGAAAGTATTCATTCCTAAAAGCAATTGCAAGTGGTGTTAACCCAAAGCGGTCCGGCTCACTGAGTTGCGGCTCATGCTCCAACAATACCTCTACAGCCTCCGTGTTGCCGAAAAGAGCGGCAAGATGCAAAGGAGAACGGCCGCAGTTGTCAGGCTCATCGAGGCATTTGTTGGCAGCTGGAAGAAGAGTTCTGAGGAGCTTGACCACCTCTTCGGAATTTCCATTTCCATTCTGTTGAATGATTGCTAAATGTAGTACGTTGTTTTCAGTGCCTTGCTCTTTTACTGTCAAATCGCCGGGATTTTTGGAAAGCGCAGATTCTAGTAACGGAATATGTCGCCGTATTACTAGCGACCACATTGGCAGAGCTTCTGCTTGGAGATCATGCCGAACGTCTACTGTGCTGTCTGCTGTCCGGCAAAGTCCCATAAGATTGTGCTGGTCATACTGCCAAGCAACAATGAAAGGGGTTCTATGGAATTTATCTTCGATGCATGGATCAGCACCCATGTTGATCAGCAACTGGCCAGTCTCGAGTTCGCCTGAAAGGCAGGCCCTATGAAAAGGCGTCATTCCGATCTGATCCTGGACATTGATATCACTGTAATTGTCGACGATGATTTTAAGTATTTCGACATGTCCGTTACTAGCCGCCAAGTGCAGAGGAGTACAACCATCCTCATCTGGCAGCGTGACATCCACATCGCAGCTGAGCAGCTTCTGCAACGCCTCAAAAGATCCCTCCTCTGCTGCTCTCAAGGCTGCGTAACCGCCTCTCATGTCCTTGAGGTCGGGTTTAGCCCCACGACTAAGCAGGAGCTCCACAACATCAGGATGGTTTTGTTCAGCAGCCCAAGATAATGCAGTACGGCCAAATTGCTTCTCTTGTAGGTCGAGCTCTAGATCTTCGGCGTTCAACAAAGCCGATACGATATCAGCATGACCTTCTGCTGCCGCGAGGGAGAGCGCGGTATTTCCTTCAGAATCTTGCAAATTCACCAAAATTTTAGAATCTCCCAGCAACTTACGGACAATTCCCAGTTGAGCCCGGTGTGCAGCGATCATGAGAGGCGTCCGATTGAAGAGCTTGTCGTTGATCACGTTAACATTGACGTCGAGGATCTGAAAATCGGCGCTCAGGAGGAGCTCAACAATTTCCTCGTGCTTGCTGAGCACTGCCTCGAATAGCGCTGTCCTGCCTCGGCCGCTGACCAGGTTTACTGACGCCCCTAGCTCCATAAGGCGACGTGCAACACGCCCATTACCTCGCCTACAAGCATACATCAAGGCTGTTTGGCCGTAGGTCTTTTCTCGAACGTCAAGATCCATGTTCTTGTAGTCCAGAGCAGAGATGAGTGAGTACAGGTCAAACCAAGCACATGCATGGAGTGGATGGATTGTTCTCCGGACATCCCATTTATCGTGCTCAAAGGTTATCGATGCCCAGCCGGCCTGAATATAAGCTTCAAGCCGAAGAGGCGTTTGGAGATATGCTACTGCTCGCTCAACGACGTCAAAGTTACTTGATTTTCCAGAGGTTGATTCTCTGACATGGTCGCCCCAATATTGTACTGCATACGAGACAAAGGGATGTGACCTCTCCTTCGCGGCGAAATCTTCTATCTCGTCGCAAGGTTTTGAGAACGCGTCAAACTGTAGGTATTTCAAGCAGATTGTCGCCATGTCAGTCTCCGAGGTTGGGAAATGTTTTGATCGTGTCTTTTCGAAATACTCTTCCAATGTTCGATGATCTAACCGCACAGTACCTGCACTATCTGTGTCTATTTGGACAAGTCCCTTCGTACGATTTAAGACTAGGTTTTGGGTTAGCAAGATTTGGAAAAAGAGTCATAGGGGTTTAGATTCCGGTGAGGCTTTTCGGCGAGAAGCACGGCAGGGTAAGGTTAAACACTTCTGCTATGCGAGGCTTGGCCAGGAGACTGGCTTTGGAAGAAGATGGTACGTACCATCTTGGCGATCCAAAAGATCGTCTGGGTCATACTCTGTAGTAGTTTCATCTGCCTCCCATGTCGCCAATGCGTGTTGCAACTCCTTAAAGCTGAGATTCCTGTGGGCGGTAGAGACGACCGCCAAAATACGTAAAGCGTACCGCGCCTTTTCAGGTTCCTGGCCCTTGATTCGAATTTCCATATCATCGTCATACATCCTGTCTATCATTTCTGAGAGGCTATATCGGTCATTCGCTAATTCTTTAACAGCCCGTTTGATGGCGCCCAAAGTCTGTTTGCTGCCAATTGATCTCGTGTATTGTTTTGCGAGCAAAAACCTGCCCTTTGAAGCTTGGACAATAGCTGCAACAATATCTGATAACAACAGAGAGTTTTGATAACACTCCCAGCCTAATTTCGAGGATGACCCACGTGGTGGTGCTGGATCGTCTTCAGAAGGATCCTCTGGCATCTGATTTTGGATTGCCGATGTGACGAAACTGGTAAGATCGCTTTCGGGAGTGCGTATCACCTTCTCAAACACCTTTGGTATTGTGAGGTGGTGGCTTGGGCTCGTGGGACATCCTTTGCTGCTATCTTGACAGCTCTCGCACAGATCCATTCGATCCTGGTCGGTCTGAGGACAATCGATACAATGATACCAAAAGAGGGTCTCTTTCTGGCATAAATTACACAAAATCATATCGCGAGACAATTCGAAATCTTCTCTTCTGGTTGTCATCAGCTTTACTTTGCTAGGGTAAAGTCGACGTATGTATCGTTCAACTAAATCCTGAGAATCTTCTGATGCCTCGTCCATAGCATCAATAACGATAAACAGCTTTTCATAGTTGTCGATCTCTGTCTATGAGAAATTAGTGGGACAGGTCTCAGAGCTACGAGTTTAGCAACACGGTTGACTTGGCCACTTACCTCAAGGAGGCCTTTTATTTCCTTCAGTGTCAATTTTGCATTTATTCGGGTCGCTTTGAGATATGCATCCTTGACTCCAGCAGGAACACCACCGTCCTTTATCTGAATCAGCTGTTTGAGTAAGCTCCCCAAGATGTTGCTTGGAGACTGTGGTAATGAGGGCTTTTGCTCGAAATAGATGCAAAGAATAGGCGTTCTCGGGGGCATTAGTTGGATCAAGTGGTCCGCAACAATCGCACTCAGAATTGTCTTAGAAGTGCTTGTCAATATGGCACATTATAAGAGTAGAATTGACAAACCTTTCCCGCCCCTGTTGGCCCGTAGCAGCGCAGAAATTGAATCTCACCATTCTTCCAATTCTTGAATTCTGGACTGTCCAGAAAGTACTGGCCCACTCGGGCAGCACCTTCAACTTTCTCACTTCGCCGAGCTTGAAAGTCGAATGGCGAAAGCCAAGTTTCAATCTCCTTCTTGACCAGTTCGTCACGTCTCTTCTCTTCCTCCTCCTGAATTATTCTGTGCTCTTCTTGTAGCTTCTGAGTAGCTGCTCGGTCTTCTTCGAACTTCGCTGCCAAAGTCTTCGTGATAAGGTTGGTTTCTTGCGTTACGAGATTGGCACTTTGTACAATTGAATAAGTGTCTCTTGACATGCCAATATTCACGGAGACAAGGATAGCTGAAATTCCCGAACAGAACCCATTGATCTCCACGAAATACTGCGCTATCACCTTTTTCTCTGATGGCCACTCGAAGTTCCTCAGCTTTTGGCGCCACGGAGCGTTTTTGTCTTTCAGTGCAGCGTTCATCTTGTCTATGGCCAGTTGAAGACCTCTAAGGGGCGACCCCTTCGCCTGAGGATCCATGAGCCCAACCCATGCTTGATCTGGATGAGCTTTTTCGGAAGCTATCATTGCATCCAGACTCTTCATGACTGTTCCCACATAGTCAAGTTGTTGTTCAAATTCTCTACGCTGATCGTCGGCTTTAATGACATCCCTGCCAAACCGATAGGCCTCCTTCAATCCATCGAAGATAGCGACACAGCTCGAAACCAGTCCAAGGGCCGAAACGGGATCCATTATTACAGACTCAAAAATTACTGACTACATGAATCCTAAGAGGCAAACGATTAAGATGAATACCAGTATGCGGCTCGTCGGCAAAGGAGGCTGAGGAGCAAGGAGACGAAAGGTGACAAACCTCGCCGCACAGAGGGCAAATCCTTTGACTTTGTAAGCGATGGTGCAGGTTGATGATTGGAGAGCTTTACGGAATCCTTGCTTGGCAGTTCCTGGGGGCGGCGCAATTGCTTACAGGTGCAGGGCCGCTTCCTGGTCTCCCGGGTTTGGGCTTTTGTGAAAACGGTCGGACAGTCAAGGAGTGAACCTAAGTTTGGAGGCTGGGAATCTTGGACTCGAAATGATTTACCGCTCTCTCTTGGGGACTGCTACCCTATGGCTTTTTCGGTTGATGTCTAGAACTTCTCTGGAGCGCAGGCAATTGGTCCATCTCTGGCCCCAAATCCTTCGTCCGAATTGTCCGTGGTGGCTGCAGCTCAGCGGCCGGCCTGCGTTACAGAACCAGCCACCACCCTGGCATTAACGCCCCACAGCCCAGATTCTGCCTCGGGGGCCTTCATCCGCCTCTCACATCATCTCACTCGTATCAGTCATGCAGCCTTAAACCACGTTTAGCACGAATATGGGAGATGAAGAGGCTGTGTTTAAGTTCAAATGGGGAACGGGATGGTCAGCGCTACCCGGGGCCCATGTTCAACGGTGATCCTCCTCGCCATGACGATCTCGTCACTTCTCCATGTTCTACTGTCCTCATGCCATTCTCTCATCAAGTACCGCTTTGCGTTGCCTTCAGCCAGTCTTTGGTGGTAAATACTTTCGTTTTGCAAACATGGCGCGATTCTCGACTATCGTTCAGCTGCTCTTGTTGTGTTTGAGCACTGTATCTAATGCTAGTGGCTCTGGGGCAACAAAAAGAGCCTCAAATGCGTGTGGGCAGATCGTTAATTCACAAAGTCAGTAGCATTAGCTGTCCTCTGATCATAGAAAGATATTGACCGCCTCTCCTTTAGAAGTTGTTTTTGGAGCCAAGTTGGTATATGAATGCCTCACATCAGTCCCGTTCAATGCAGCTGTCGCGACTCGTTTTATCAATTATTACAATGAGACAATGCAATTCCAGAGCACTTTAGCATATTTGAAAAACCCACCAGCGTCGTACCAGCAGCAGCCTGTGGATTTCATTTTAGAGTTGGGACGTATTCAAACCGCCATAAACAAAGGCATCTTCAAAAACCAATACGAATTTGAGGCCACTGTCCTGTCCCTAATTTACTCTGCGCACGATACACATGTCGATCTTGTAGCTGGAATTATGGGGGTGTTCTCGTTTGGCACTCAGTACGCGATCGTATCCGTTTCTGTGGACGGCGTACAGCTACCTAAAATCTACCTCGCTGGTAAGCACACTACACTTCTCTCTGTATCGCTGCTTATAAATTGTAGATGATCTTCTTGACAGCCAGAGCAAAGGTGCAACCTGGAAGGCGTCGCCAATAACCCAGATCAATGGGTTGCCAGTATTGGATTACTTGATGGACTTCGCTTCTGTCAACGCGTTTGGGACCATCGAGGCTCATGCAGACTTCAATCAACTAATGGTTAGCCCCAGTCAAGAAATCCAAGGTGCCTTCAACACCTGGGGAGGTGGGAGCGCATTCTACCCTGGAGAGACTCTTAAAATTGTTCTCGAAAATAGTACGACTATTACCACCCCTTGGCTAGCAGTGTACAATTCTCCGGGACCTACAGGACCACTCGAGACGGGAGGGGATTTTTATAATTTCTTCGTGCTAGGGTTCTATCCTGATTCTTACGATCCGTACCCGGATAGTAGCAAAAAGAATAAGAGGGCTGTTACAGACAGCTCGACTTCTCTGAGTTCTACTACTGCCCACCCAAGCAGCTCCTCTGCTCATGCAAGCACGTCTTCTGCTCCTAAAGCTAGCTCGTCGGGGAAAATTAGCAGCTCTTCGACGCGCACAACTAGTCACTCTACCCTTTCAAGCACACATTCAAGTAGTTCCTCTACCCACCAAGCGACAACAACCAGTTCCTCCAAAGCACCGGCTCCTTCGACATGGAACCACCCAGCATACCCCTTGAATCCCGACATCGCGCAACCAGATCTCGGAACGTACGGTGGAGGTTTTATCTCAGGCTATTTCATAGGCAATGGGACAGCCGTTCTCAGTATTCCGAGTTTCGTGGAGCTGGGGGAAGCAGCCGGCACCTTCTCAGACACCATTGCACTTTTCCTGCGGACTTGCACCGAGAAGAAGATGAAACGGGTCGTCATCGATTTGCAACAGAATACTGGAGGTGATACGCTGCTTGCTTTCGACACGTTCAAGCACTTCTTCCCTAAGATCGATCCTTACGGCGGGAGTCGCATGAGAGCACACAAGGCAGCGAATGTGATGGGTGATACTATTACTTCATACTGGAACGAACTAACGACGGACGACGACGATTATTATAATCTGGCTGCGGATGAATGGATGGTTGCAGACCGGATCAATGCAAACACCAGCAAGACATTTTCCTCCTGGGCTGAATTCTATGGCCCTCGCCTGTTCAATGGCGATCTTTTTACCGGAACAGTAAGTCACCAGCTACTATTTATCAAGCACACAGCTGACAAAACATTAGCAACAATATAACTTGTCCGATTACATCTTTGACATGGAGGCAACCCAAAATCTAGAGGAGTATTACGCCGTTTACGGCTACGGTGGCAACCCCGCCAATGTCACGCAACCATTCCCAGCTTCAGACATTATCATCCTCTCTGACGGCATCTGCTCATCCACCTGCGCGATCTTCATGGAGATGATGCACCACGAAGCTGGTGTGAAGACCGTCGTCGCTGGTGGCTACCCCATGAACGGCCCCATGCAAGCACCAGCCGGGACTCGAGGAGCACGCGCATACAGCGCCACAGAGACTCTAGACAACAACATCGCATACGCGCAATACATCCTACAGGACCGTAACGACGCTCGACAGAACTTCCTGCCCAACCGCACCCAAACGCTAGGAGACTACTACATTGACTTCATGGGCCTGAACCTCCGCGATCAAGTGCGAAAGGGGTCAGACATCCCGCTGCAGTTCCTCTACGAGGCCGCCAACTGCCGCATCTTCTACACGCCCAAGACCTTCTACAACTACACGGCGCTCTGGAAGCACGCCGCAGACGCCATGTGGGTGAACCCCGCGCTCTGCGTGCCCGGCTCAACCGGCTACGCCTCAACGAACGGCACGGCACGCGCCGCTCCCACCTCCGCCAACGCCGCCGTAAGCACAGGGAGCAAAGCAGTCGCCGCACTCCCCTCCTCCTCCGTCGGCGCAATAATCATGCACATGCTGGGCGCGTCCTCCTCCTCACTCGACCCCGCCCCCATAACATCGACCAAGAAATCCCGCTGGGAAAACTCATTCGAAGGACAGAACTGCACCACCAAGGCGTGCGCCGACGGCTACGAGTGCACCTCGTACGCCAGCGCGTGCGTCAACGGCAAGCCGGCCAAGTACCGCGGCTGCGTCGCCCAGTGCACCATGTGGCCGGGCTACTGCGCTAACTCGGGCACCTGCCAGCCGCTGGACAAGGACACCGATCTGGCGAAGGAGACGCGCGCGCAGCTGAAGGTGACGTGGGGGTATTGCGCGCCGCCGCTGCCGGCGTGTGCGGCGAGTACGTCGTCGACGTCGAAGAAGAAGAAGACTAAGTATGGGAAGGGTGGGGCGGCGAGTGGGGGGTATAGGAGGAAGGTGTGAGGGGTTGCTTATACTGTTAGGTGGGAGCATGGAGATTGGAGCAGAAACGGATAGTAGCATAGGTGCATAGGTGCATAGGTGCATTGAAATACTCGGGTTTCAAAACGCATTGGGAGCATATACCTGGGACTCGGGCGTAGCAGGCGTTAAATACGTACTAGTATATAATATATAACATATATATATCACGTACAAATATACATAGTATACACACACACACCTACATCTCTCTATAAAACCAAACCAACAAAACACATCAACTCTCTCAACTCTCTCAATCCCCCTACCACCTGCAGCCCAGCCATCACAACTAGCCATCACAACCACACAAAACTGCAAAGCTCGTCCTCTGTAAATTCAAAACGTGACATGGCCATACAAGTCCCAGACGAAACACAGCACAACTCAAGTCTTGATGAATACAATCTTGGTTCGGATTCAAAATCAGATTCTTGATGCTAAATCGTGTAGGTAGGTATAGGTAGGTAGGAAGTTGTCGCTTTCGTCTTTCTTCTTCTTCTTCTTCTTCTTCTTCTTCTTCTTCTTCTTCTTCTTCTTCTTCTTCTTCTTCTTCTTCTTCTTCTTCTTGTCCTTGTTCTCGTTCTTCCTCGTGGTGGTGGTGGTGGTGGTGGTTTGGTCATTCATGCACGGCACTGCTTAGACTCTATATCTCATTGTTCGTTGTTCGTTGTTCGTTGTTCGTTGTGGGGATCTTTGTATAATCGGACGGCGTGGCATTTCGATGCGCTGGGTGTTGGATAGATCCCTTGATTAGGTAAGATATATAGCTAGGTACCTTAGATGACTAGGGAGAGCTTGACGTAGTAGCTGCTAGGGAAGGTTAGAGCCGGTGGAGGACCCTTTGTATGGGTAGTTGTATTGTTGTAAAGTTGGGTTGATGGACAATGCTACCTTTTTACATGACGTACGTAAACACTTCTTCGTTTCTTCAGGAGTTACCAGCATATGTTGCGAAATTCAATTCTCTTGTGTCGAAATTCTATTCACCTTTTTTTCTTCACTAATTCAGAATCTTTGTCACTCAGAAATAGGACAAGTTAAAAAAGTCTATTTATGTGCAAAGACTCGCATCTACTAGTTTTGTATCCACACGCGAGCTGGGCTGCAAACCCGGCGACGAATACGATCATCATACAATCCCAAATCCGCCCACCATGCCAACAAAGGAAAGAATGACATCGCTCAACAATAGCAAAATCCTAAAAGTGGCAGCTCTAAGCCTTCTTGTTGCCGTAGACCTTGACCCGGGTCTCGAGAGGAGCGAATTGCTTGTCAACACCACCACGAGGAGGACCAGTTGGCTTGCCAAAGACAAGCTGGGCGCGGAGGGACCATGATTCAGGGACATCCCACTCCTCGGCGACGCGCTTGCTGATGGTTGGGTGGAAGTGTTGAAGGTTGCAGCCGAGACCCTCGTTGGCGAGAGCGGTCCAGGCAATGAACTGGTTCATGCCTTGGGAGTGTTCGTACCCTGAGAGAGTGATGAGCTTGAGAATTGTGAAGTGGAGATGCATGATTACTTACAGTCTGGGTACTTGCTCATGAGCTGTTGAAGTGGGGGAGGGAGAGACTTGGATGCCTCGGAGTCCTCGAAGAAGAGAACCTGTTGTTGATTAGCACTGGGGAGAGATGGAGATGTAAAGGTGAACGTACAGTTCCATACGCATCGCGGAAACCTTGGATCTTGCTCTCGTATTGGGCGAAGACGGGAGGTGGGAGAGTCTTCTTGGACTCCTCCATGCCAATGTCCCACAGCTTCTCGTGCTCAGCACCGAAGAGGACGATGGCTCTGCATGACTGAACGGAGAATGGGGAAGGAGCGTGCTTGATGGCGTGGTTGACACACATGACAATGCGGTCGTCAGAGATGGGCGACTCCTTGGCGAGGGAGAGCACAGAGCGGCGGACCTTGATGGCCGAGAGGAAAGGAGTTTGGTATGCCATTGTGATGGATTGGGTTTGTGTGTAGGTGGAAGAGAGAAGGTGTTTGTTGAAGGTGAAGGTGAAGGTGGAAGGTAGAAAGATTGGTTGATTGGTCGGTTGGTTGGGTGCGTGGAGGAGATGGTCTTCAGAAGCAGATGCTGATGAGAATGATGAGTGGCTTTGGAGGGGGAGAGTGCCAAGTATTTGTATCCCATTGCCTCCGCGTTACGAAGACAGATGGAAATAGCTTGGCAGGCACGGCCTGCGCTTGCAAGGACGTGGATGGGAGCTGCATTGGTGGGTGAGGATCTCGTCCCCATGGCAGAGGTGGTTGAGAGCAAGGCGCCCGCAGCGGCCCTCCCACATGCCGCATCCCACCACCACTCACATGTCGCAGCCTCGGAGAGCGACTTCACGGATGTTTTGTCTATACTAACTGCCTTAATTACGGTAAGGTACCTTCGGCAAGGTATATCCTAGATCCACATGTCCTCCAGGTCGTATCGTATCTCCTCTCTCCCTCCCCCACTCGCAGTTTAGACTAAATCCGGCCAATGAGGGGCCCTGCCTCGTCGACGGTGGGAGGTGCCATGCCGCATGCGATTGGTTTCATCTTGGGATAGGTAGAGAGATGGATGCCCGTGGGTGGATGCCGGGTCCCTGAGTGCCAGTAGACATGCAGACATGCAGACATGGAGGGAGTGGAGTTACGATGCTAAAAGCCCTGATGATCGACACCCCGCTGTTTGGCACCGCCTTTGTCTTGCCGTGCTTTGCCCTGCCCTGAGGCGCGATGTCTGCAGCAGGCGAAGGTCCCTCCCGCCGCGGTGGCCAATGGCAGCGGTGCTTCGCTCAGCGACGCTCAGCACTGCCGCACGCTTCGGCATCGCAGGTCAGATCCGCCTGCGTCAAGCTTTGTCAGTGGCTCGTCTGCCAAAAGCTTGTCTCTGGCAACCAACCAACCGGCTCCCACCCTATTGTGAGCTCCGACGGGCGAAGGAGGGCACTGCACTTCACTGCACTGCATTGGACTGTTTTTATCTCCACGGTATCCGAAACTCCACTCAACTCCTCTCAGCTCCATTCACCTCCACTCATCAACATCCACCTTACTGTAGTACACTGACAACAGTCCCTTCCTTGTGCCTGCGTGCCAGAATAGCATCGCTATTTTGGGACCTGGGCACCGGTTGGCGTCAGATCACTGGACCTGCCATGCAGATCACGAGATCGGGAGTCGGATGGCAGGGCGATTCGACGGTGGGTCACTAGATCAGATGAGATTCGACTCTCACCCATGGAAGCTGGAGCATGGCATCGTGAAGCCACGCTCATATGTGAGAATGTGGAGTTGTGAAGCAATTGATGGCCACCTCAGGGTCGAACGTGCAAATGTTCAGCTAAGGTATCTAGCACACTGTTAATTCCAGCACTCCAAGCGAGTAATTAGCACTTGCACTCTCTCGCCTCGCCCTTTGTACTACCATTCCTCTCTTCGTCGACATCTCCAGCCCAGACCTCGGACCATCCAGCAATCAAGTCATTGCAGCCAAGTCAATACCAAGAGATGCATCCATCAATATCCTCACGCCAGGCTCATCCGATGTCTCATCAGAAATCTAAAGATACAATAAAGATCTGACGCGGTGCTGCCAATGCCAGGCACCGCCGCGGGCAGCCTTCGATTGTCGGTACGCGATTGGGGATGAGGCTGAGGTGCGACCTTGGCGCATCCATCGTTCACCGAACATCCATCACACACGCCACACTCTGACAGTTCGAGAAGGCCATACCAAGACGATGCCAATCGTTTCCTTCACATATATCAACCATGCAGGAACGTAGGAACAATTCCATCTCATCATCCGCTCTCTCATCCTCTCTTTACAGCATCACATTTGAAGCAGAATAATGTTCATTAGTAGCTTTGTCTTTGGAGTTACTGCTCTCCTCACTACAGCAGTACAAGCAACATCATGCACGCCTCCTGCTTCTGGCCATGGCACCTTTGGGTACGTCACGTGTGGTGTGAAGCATGGAGAAGTCGACTGACCCATCACAGATACAATCCATTGGGAACAGTCAACACCAAGACATTACCAAGATTCCTTACAAACAACGTAAGTCATCTGATCGCCATCGAGTTTTGTAGCTAACCATCCCAGCCGCTGCCGGATGGCTATCCTTGGGGAAAAAGGACAAGCAGATACGACGACCCGAAACAACCGCCAAATACTGGTGTAACTCGTTACTATGATTTTACCATCAGCCGGGGGTACGATAACCCCGATGGGTTCTTGAAGGAAGTCATGTACATCAATGGCCAATTCCCCGCACCAATGATCGAGGCCAACTGGGGTGATTGGATTCAAGTGACGGTGCACAACAACATCACGGGGCCAGAAGATGGAACGAGTATCCACTGGCATGGCATGTTACAAAAGGAAACCCCTTGGATGGATGGTGTTCCAAGTGTCAGCCAATGTCCAATTGCCCCTGGATCAACCTTTGAGTGAGTTGTGTTCGTCAATAAGTGTATTCCTGTCTAACAAGTCCTAGATATCGATTCAGAGCCGACATCTACGGCACCTCATGGTATCACTCGCACTACTCTGCACAGTATCTTGATGGAGCCTTCGGCCCTCTTGTCATCTACGGACCAACTCATACCAAATTTGATGTTGATTTGGGACCAGTCTTACTTCAAGATTGTAAGACTTTTACTTCTAAACATTAGGACACCACTAACAGTTGCCAGACTTCCATCGAGAATACTTCCCCATCCTCCAAGACGAGATGAGCAACAATGCAACTCGCCAAGTTCAATTCTCAGACAGCACCTTGATCAACGGCCGTATGCCTTTTAACTGCAGTTTGGCACCCAAGGATTCAACATGCGACTCTTCCAAGTCTCAATACTCCAAGTTCCGTGTCAAGAGTGGCAAGACCTACAAGCTGCGTCTGATTAACTCTGGCGCCGGTTCCATCGAGTACTTTAGCATCGACAACCATCAAGTGACCATCGTTGCCAACGATTTCGTCGACATCATCCCCTATAACACCACCGTGGTTACCCTTGGTGTAAGTTACTTTTTCTCGTCCCCGCAATATATCTCTAACATCCCTTAGACTGGCCAACGATCCGACATCATCTTCACCCCCAAAGGCAACGGCTCCGTCTGGATGCGCACACAAACCGCAGGCAAATTCTGCGGTGGTGCTCGCTCGGCCAACCCAAAAGCCCAAGCCATCCTGCTCATTGACCACGCACCTGAGCACATTCTCCCAACCAGCGCACCATACCCAGCACCTTTTGATGACGGACAGTGTGGCAACGACCCCCTAAACAAGACCACGCCTTTGTACCCGATCGCGCTCTCCGAGCCCACCATCACGTACAATATGACCATCAACCAGTTCATCAACTCCACGGGACAGAAGCTCTTCTACATGAACGGAGTATCCTTCCAAGCAGACTACAACCACCCGATCCTCGGGCTCGCGCACGCGAAGAACTACTCGTACCCGTACGACCCAAAGTGGAACGTGGTGAACTTTGGCACTAACAGCAGCATCCGCATCAACGTGTGGAACAACAACACCTCGCCGCACCCAATGCACCTACACGGGCACGACATGTCAGTCCTGCACGTCGGGCCAGGCAAATGGGACGGGGTTAGCATCGACAACCCTTCCAACCCACAACGCCGCGATACGCAGAACCTCGCACCCTTCGGCCACGTCGTCATCCAGTACGACGCCGACAACCCAGGCACCTGGCCCTTCCATTGCCACATCGGCTGGCATCTCGCCCAAGGTCTCTACATGACCCTCATGGAGCGTCCTGAAGAGCTGACCCAGCGTGACATCCCCGATGTCATGGCACAGACGTGTCGGGATTGGGATCGCTGGTCGCAGAACAACATGGTAATGCAGATTGACAGTGGGCTGAAGAAGCGCGACCGAAATGTGCGGAAGAGCGTCGTGGGAACTGTCGAGACGAAGCCACGATGGGGAGCAGGTGGCAGCGAAACTGATACCAGGAGAGTTTTGGCCTGAGTGAGTTGTGTCCTGGTGAATGGAAAAGCAAGGTGTAAATAGATTTCATTGCATTTTCTCGCATGGGTGGAGCTTGGAGTTTGGGTTGGTATTGCATTCATTGGTACCTTGGTATCAGATGAGGAGACGGTTTTCATCATCTTCTTCTTCTTCTTCTTCGTCTTTTGGGATTGCGAGCGAGGATTGCATAGCATAGCATAGCGTAGCATGGCATAGTATAAAAAATACCTAATTCAGCCTGTTAAACTTAGCAATCTTCTCATCTCCTTTTCCATTTGTGTTTTCTCTTCATTTTTTTCCTTCACATCTTCTCTCTCTGCAGACCGGACTAGACTGGAGTAGACTAGAGTAGACTGGAGTAGACTGGAGTAGAGTAGAGCAGAGTTTTAGAATCTCCACATAGGCACCTCACCTTGCAGCGATGCATGATCAAGGTATGCCCTAGGAAGTAACGCACTCGTATCATCATCATCATCATCATCATGATTACTATCATCACCCCCTCATGCCTGAAGCCTAAGTGATACTGTATGGGATGGAGATGGGGATGGGGATGAAAATAAGAAGGGCTGTTAAATTATAACTAAAACTGGAAATGAGGCGGTGGAGCGTTGAAACTTGAGATTGCAGTTGTTTACTTATGGTCATACTTAGACATTTCATCACCTCATCATCACGGAAGAAACTAGGAGAAGCCAGGGAAAGCTAGGGGAGGCCAAATAGTAGACGTGAGATTCAAAAATCGAGGACTTGTTGAAGATATATTGAAGATGTGGTTAAGAATGTGGTTAAGAATGTCTATCTCTAGCTACATGCCCAACTAACCTTACTCATAGAACCCTCCTAAAAATCTAAGGCTGCTTCACTTTTCCCTAACTAAACTTCAACCCTACCAGTCTCACGAGGATAATAAGAAACATTCTCTTCTCATTCTCTTCCTCTCTCTCTCTCTCTCTCTCTCTCTCTCAAAACCTATGAGAAACAGGAGCAGAAGCAACACCACCACTACTATCAACAAAACATCACAAATGAATCCGATCCTCGCACACCGCCTCGACATTAGCCATCCACCTCTCCAGAAACGCTTGCATCTTGTCCGCCGGGTTGCGAGCCGCGTTGTACACGAGGCAGAGCGTGAGCTTGTTGTTCCAGGAGTGAGAGCGTGCGGAGCTGTTGAGAGGTAGGTGTTAGTTTGCAAGCATTGAGTGTGGGAGGGAGGGGAGACGTACATCACGGCTTGATTCTGATCAGTGGCTAGTTGATACGAATCTAGCACAAACTCGAGATCTTTGAATTCAGATACGGGGAATGAGGGGCTGAGGAGGTGCGATCCGGGAGGGTCCGAGACGAAATAGGGGCATGTGCGAGGCTTTGGTGGTGGACCAGTGGGATTAGTACTACGAATCGTATTAGTTCGTTCAACACACTACAAACCATATCACACATCAGAGATACTCACCTCCTTTTCCCCCAATTCTCAATAAAGCCCGCAGCATCCGACTCCACCGTCTCCGCCATGCGCTTCTTAGCCTGGATCTCCTTCCACAAGCAACCAACGTACTCAGCCACCTTCCAGAAATCGGCCTTGATCTCGAACAGCTTGCAGGGAACCTCGATGGGGTGGATGGCGACGGCGCTGTTGACGTATTCCTTTCTCTGGTCGAATGGCGATACCATCCAGCCGTTGCGCAGATCGAGCGCCGAGCCGCTCTTGTAGAAATCGTCTGCTCCTGGTATCGCGTCGGTCGTTTCGTGCACTGATTTTAGTAGCGTGGCGTGTAGCACTGATGCGAGCTTGACGCCGTGCGTGCGTCCTACGGCGAGGAGTTGTGGCAGGAAGGTCTCGGACGTGAAGGTGTGTGTTGCGAGGCGGGTGCCGCGAAGGTGCTCGCTGGGAGGCCCGAGACGGGGACGGTAGACGGGGAGGCCAATGTCTGGCTTTAGGGGGTTAATAAATTGAGATGGAATTGTGGGAGAAAGGGACACTTACTCCGAAGCCCTTGAGTCTGACTCCACCCTTTTCTGCATTGGCATCTTCTGGTTCTTCTTCTTTAACCAGAAGACAGGAAGGAGGGAACAATCTCTCAACTTCCTCTCCCCATGCTACTGCTTCTGCAGCCAATGGAGATGCCATGCGTTCAAGAAACTCATTGAGAATGCTGCGAATACCGGACCCATCGGTGAAAACATGGTGAGTGTGCATGAGGACATCGAAAGTGCTGAGCCCCGTTTCGGCTTCTTCAGGTCGAGTGATGATGTACATGAGGCAATAATCCCCATCAGGAGATGGAATTGGTGCTTCACGACTGACACGTTCTCGTACTGATACCCAACCACCTTCTTGCGACACCATGCGGACGGTTCTCTCTGCCCATGCCTTTGACTGCTCTTCAGATTCGATATCATAAACTGCCTTGGTCCCATCGACCACGCGAGTGGCGATCGTAGGATATCTCCATCTTGTTTGGCGGAATGCCTCGACTGCTCTCTTCTTCAATTCCGAGACAGTGAAAACCGCTGCCTCATCTGATACTTCCTGGCTTTTGAGCGAGATGGTTGCCCCAATGAATGGGCAGTTCTGGCCGTACAGGTCTTTGTTGAAGATGACAAACATGCGCTCCAGGTTCGCGAGACTACGGCTCATGGACGGCGCACCGGAAGTGGACTTTGTCCATTGGTAGCTGGCTTTTTGGTCTTCAATAGACATCTTGGAACGAGGTATAATGAGACTTTGGATAGTTGTTGCGTAAAAAATGGAAAAGCACGTGAAAATGAAGCAGAAATGAATTTGAAGAGACAGAAACAAGCAATGCAGACTTAACTTCTACTGCGTAGCCTCCATCTCGCTATCCGTGAGATATAAGAGAGGCTTCTTACTGCAGCATCCCACATCTCACATTGAATGATCGGGCTTCTAAGCTTACACTGCCGGCGAATGAGGCGCAAGCATATGTGGTTCAGCTTACGGATGCCGAACATGTACTGGTATCACCACTTGGCAACAAACAATTTCGTCGGGGATGCTGACAAGGACATCAAAATAAACCTCATTTTCTCTGCAAGTAAACATCCTCACGTTCAAGTGCTGGAATGAATGGCTCTTGACAGCGAAAGGAGGATGTTATGAGATCGTGAATTCAGGAATTGAGGTGTCAAAGCGGGAGCCGTGTGGGATCCCGGTAGTCGGAATCCGAAGGAATTATCACGTGTCAAAATTTAAGCGGGGCTATCTGATTGAAGGGGGAAACGACTCCCATCGCGAAAGGCGACCGACTCAGCCCCTAAGCCGTAAAGCTTGACCAAATCTAAGACAAATCATCTCGCATTACTCGTTCTTGGCCAGATCTCTTGCTCAAAGCTTGACAGGAACCTCAATTGTGCATGGAATTAACTACTTCTTTGGACTTCTGATACAAGCTGATGCGTTAATGAAGTGTGGTAGGCTCAAAGATCACTTAGATTGCACTACGGCCTTTGGAAAGTAAAATAGTGCATTTGGGCTACATTATGTACATAATCCACCGCGCATTGGGATAAAACGCTTTAGCTATGATCCTTAAGAGCTCGCACGGGAGGGTTATGCCCTTGATTGAAATTATAGAAGACCAAAGAGGTTCCCAAGTCCTTGGCATCTCGCACTGTAATGCGCATCATTTGAAAGCTCCTAAGTCTCAACGAAATAATTACGAAATAAGCGAGGAAGGCCAGGGGTATGATAGCAGTAAGATAACTGTAATTGCAAACTTCAATCACGGAGTCGGGAATTTGCCCACAACTTATGGTGAGATAAAACACATTAACGTCTTCGGACAAACGGAGCATTCAAACGATGTACTAACGAAGCCATGGAGTAAAATGAAGAAGGACACTGTTCAGCAGCTAATGAGGATGGAGGCTAGAAATATGATTTGTGCGGCATTGTGTAGAGCACTCGGAGGCAGATAATCCAAGAGATTATGTGACACGAAACGGACAGGAAAACGCTTGACAGTGCGCTGGCAATTGCGCCCAAAATCCTAGACTCAGTCCTTGGAACCACTAGGTTCAAAATCTAAGTGATCGACAGGCAGCAAAACAGTAGGCTCGTTCCATCCGTGTACTATAGCTCCTAGTTCATATCTCCTGAGAAAGACGCCAGTACCTGCATGATCTTGCATGGAGCAAGGAGCGTTCCGTTTCCAGTGAGGAATCCGGGAATTCTCCTTGTACGGAGGCTCTCACGGCCTCGACAACTCCAGGACAAATTCCAAATCAGACCATTGCGTGAATTAGTCTTGTCATCTCCATCTTACTCCCAAGCTTCTAGAAGTCTGCAAGTGACATGGAGAGAGATTTGCCGGACGTGGGTGAAGTGGAAAAACTGTCGAGGCCAGACTCAAGAGGCCAAGACGGTAGGACAGAATCCAACGCGCTGGAATTTAGCGGTTGGTGACGCCTTGGTATTGAAAAGCGCCTTTGCTCCACGCCATTGCAGCGCATGCGGTCCTGTGTCGACCGTGTCAGGTCGCGATCAGTCCCAAAGGGAAGTTGGATCGTCTCAAAGGAGAACGCTATCACGTGGCTCACCCCAATGTCTCACCGAATTTAATGTGTCGACCCCAGGAATGAAGAATCTCCATGAATCAGATCGGACTCCTCCACATCTCCAAGTTGTGGTTTGGGGGCGACAGGGGTCGAGGATTGGTGGAAAAATGCCGCCTCTCGTGCTGCTCCATCTGGAGAACCCCAGACCACCGAACGTTATTGTCAAAACAGACTATTGCATGTTTCTGCTTTGCCGCAATGGTGCACTCCCAGATAATCAGAATGGGCGCCCACTTGCATGCGTCTTCCCCAGGTCGGTTGGGGCAACCAGACCCGCAATTGGGTCGACTGCGAGATACGCCTGTCTGTGAGCGCCATGGGTAGGAGAGCGAGCACAAGGTTGAGTTGGACAGTCAATTTCCCAGGAAGGATGCAATCGCAGCGATGCATGCTGCTGCTGCTGCCGGTGGAGGTGGAGGTGGATGGATGGATGGATAAGTGACTGATGACTGATGACTGCGATGCCAATCTACGGCTCATCTATTGGCGACAAGGACCAGCGGAGGCGAGGGTTCGCGTTCGATATCAGCGCTTGCGGAAGAGGCAATATACTTCGTGCAGATGATGGTCTGCAAGGTGCTGAAAGTGATCACGACACCTGCTGCTCAGCACGAGGTGTGGATGGGTCCTGCCCCGATGATTGAGCAGCCACTGGGCAGCAAGTCAGAGCAGCGCGATTGGCCTGCGGCGTCATGCACCCAGCGATAGAAGCGGGCGTCGAAGGTTGCACGACTGTGTGGCTTTCTGCGACGACGGGGACTGGGCGTGGTACTGGGAATGGGAGCGGGAGTGGGAAGCAGCCTTCCAGAGGCAGGGAGAACATGGTGTTGACGTGGTCGATATTGACGATGGTCGATGTTGGTTGATATGGTTGGAGGAGAGGGAACGCGAGAGGATGTGAGGGAAGGGGGAGTGGAGATGGCTAAAAGGAGCCGTACGAGGGCTGCAGAGTATCATCGTGGGCGCAAAGGAGCAGACATCAGAGGACATCAGGGGACATTAGGGGCCATCAAAGGCCATCTAAGGATATCAGAGGAGCCCACAACAGCCCACCACCAGACCCACAGCACCATCCCGTCAGGCGGAGGTGCCCCAACGGCCCCAACTGGCCCGATTTTTAGGCATGCGGGAGCCCCGCCAATCCACTAGATTCGGGACCGAGCCCAGAACTTGGGGCATCTCGTGGGTCTTGCTGCGTGGCGAAGATGATGGTGGATTAATGGCATGCAAAGAGTAGTGAGCGCATCGTCCGTCACAAGCACAGGCATGACATGATGGAAAAGACGTTGTGTATATGCCACATTGTTTTGTATTACAAGAATTTAAGCTAAATCGACATTGAGGCATGTGAACTCCACCATTCGTGATCTTCTCGCAGGCCGCTCCAACAGGCAATCAAATGCCGTTGAGAGCGCCAGATAACGCTATGCTCCATTACATCTTGATCTCACGGCCGCCGGCAACAGCGGTCTCGGGCACGATATCATCGTGGTGAGCAACGTTGTCAACTCCGATGTGAGCATGGTGGGCATCCTCCACGTGAAGCAAGTCACCACCCTTCTCGGTGTGGTTGGCACCGCCGAAGAGGACATCGATTTCCTCGAGAGCGATGGACTTGGTCTCAGGAACGCAGAACCAGACGAAGAAGACCAGACAGATATTGGTCGTCATGAAGAAGAAGAATGCTTTCCTACGAGGAGTTAGACAGTGCCATGTAGAAAAGGAGAAGGGTGTGACTTACGCTCCGCAGTTCTTGTAGAAGATTGGGAAGAATTGGTTGAAAATACATTGGGCAACGTTCTGCATTTGCGAGCACATGCCGACGGCTTGGGATCGAACGTTCATGGAGAAAATCTCAGAAGTCCAAATCCAGGTGGTGGCACCCCATGAAGGCTTGTAGAAGAAGATGAAGAGGAACAACATGGCGGTGATCGCAATGCCCACAGGAGTAGACTTGTGAGTTGTCGTGGTTGATACACCATTCGTGACGGTGACTTTCTTGTAATCTGGGGTGCTCAAGCCGATGGCTGGGACGATAATCATGCACACGGCCATACCAATGGCACCGACGATGAACAAGAACTTTCGGCCGAATCGGTCGACAGTCCAAGTGGCATTGAGGGTGAAGATGATACCGCAAGTAGCGTTCAAGGCGTTGATCAAGTTGATAGTATCGGATGAAGTGAAAACTTGCTTGTAGATGGTGGAAGAGTACGAGTTCAGGGTTCCTTGTCCGGTAAGCTGCTGGCCGATGTTGATGACGAAGGCAATGAGCAATCGCTTGCGGACTGAAGCATCCTTCCAGAGAGCTGAGTAGGATGAAGAGATAACTTCCTTCTCGTAGGTAAGAGCTTCACGAATGGCCAAAAGCTCATCCTCAACCTCCTGCTCAGTGGCACGAACCCTGGCGAGCGCGGCGCGGGCATCGTCGACGCGGTCGCCATGCTGAATGTACCAACGGGGAGTCTCGGGGATAAATGGCAGTTGAGCCAAGATGATGATTGGCATCATCATTTGGAATATGACGACCATTCTCCAGTCCCAGTCGCCGAGAGTTGCCTTATGCTTTCCGCAGGCGTAGTTGACCCAGTATGCAACGAATGATCCGACGGAGTAGAAGAGTTGCCAGAAAGACATGACGGTTCCACGGATCTCAGGTGGGGTGATCTCGCCGATGTAGACGGGACCGGCAGTCAGGGCCATTCCTTGACCGATACCGATGAGGACACGGCCAAAGATGAATACACCGATGTTGTGTCTTGGTGCAAAGGTCTGGATGAAGGTGGCAACGACGGTGATGAAGCAACCAATTCCCATACCAATTCTTCGGCCAAAGTAATCAGCCTGGATATGTCAGTTTTGGTCCCACGTGTCGCGATCGTCAAACACTTACAGCTGGTCCACCAACGAACCAACCGGCACAGATAGCACCGATAGAGTAGGATGTGTTGATCAAACCAAGTAATTGACCTTGCTAAAAGGATGTCAGCTTCCCATCTATCTCGTAGCTCACGGACGCTCTTACAGGTGTGTTGAACCACGCAAGCCAGTGAACGTTTGTCTGAACTGCGTTGAAAACGGCGGCATCATAACCGTACAACACCATGCAGCCTGCGGCCACCATGGCGGCATACCAATTGTACACTCTCGTCTTGTCGACCATGTTGACGGTTGGGGAGTCGTCGACTCGTGTTGTTGGGGGTACAGAAACGGGGAGTTGAAGCAAGAGGGTTCTCTCACATCAGAACTCTGAGTCTGGAGAGGAAGGAAAAAGAGAGAGAAATCGAGGAGCATCCATCCCATTATATTCTGGAAAGCATCCCTGGTCTCTGGTCGCCCCGCTGCTCCTCTCATACCCCAACATCGAGTGGAGGGCCGGGGTAGCTGCACCGCGCAGGACAAACCACCAATCCCATGCAGGATGGGGCAGCCATGTCGGCCCTGATCCAAGCACCCCAGATCTACTAGGACCAAGGGGGGGAGCGCGCTCACGACGACGAGCAGAGGAACGCCGGGGGCAGCGTCGGGGAGGTGCACCTAGACTGCGGAGAATCTATGCTTGTTTTTTCCTCGTATCAAACGGCGAGAAAGCTGGCCTGAGCTGGCGTGGTGCCGCGAAGTGTGGAGGGGGCCCCCGTTGCAAGCGACGGCCTGGTATTCCGAAAATTGCACCAATCTCGTCGCTGCACCAGCTGGCGGCGCGGGCCCAGGGGGGTCTGGGGCTGGAATTTGCGTCGGCCCCGGAATCTGAGCGACAGCCAGGGCACGCCGAAGAGGTTGACAAGCGCACGGCCGGGACATGGAAAAAAAAATTGGATGATTGGTGTCTGGAGACGCGTCTGTCGGACGGACCTTGTCAAATGACTTTCAAAAAGGGAGACGGCAGAGAGAGAATGGACATGCGCTGACGAGAAGTTGACGAGCAGGGCGGGTGAGTGGATGAGTAAGTGAACGAGGGAGTGAGTGAGTGAGCGAGGTGGCGAGGAGCCGAGTTAGTGACTGGTCCCGTGAGAGGTCAGAGCCGAGATCAGAGCATGAGACATTAGCGAAGTGAGCCGTAAAGCAAGTGAGAAAGCGAGAACTGCTTGCTCTGTCCAGTCCATCTCTCTCCCTCTCCCTCTCCTCGGCTTTGGCTATCAATAAACTTCGACCCACGCGGCTTGTATCTTGCACCTCTTCTCCCCACCTGCCCCAGTCCGGCCTATCACATCCTCTCCGCACTCCGCACCCCAGATCAATACTCTATTTATGAAACCTCTTTTGAGATTATGCATCGATTGTGCCTGTGGACCCACTCCGCCATGGGGCGAAGATTAGCCCTCTGCTGCCTCGATTGGCCCTCGTTGGGATTCATTGGGCCTCTCGGGTTACCAGATGCAGGATTGCACCCATCAGCTGAACTTCAGATGAGACTGCGACGGCCGTCGTGTACTCTTTGCGGCAGCTTGATAGAGGGGGAGGGGTGTGCCTCGGATTGATACAATCAAGCAACAGGAAACCAGAGTCACGCACGTATTGTGATGGAGATGTCACGCCTCCAGAGGACAAGGTTATTCTGCAGCACCAAAGGCGTGTCGATTACAACACGAAGGTTCTATATAAAACTAGAAATCCAGATTGGGTATGTATGTATGACTGCGGCGCGACGTGCAACCCAACCTCAGGTAAGTCTCGATCGAAGCGGACAACACTTGCGAGTAGTTGTTGTTCATCCACCTCTCATAGTTGGAGCTTGCAGCACGAAGGGTTCCGAGTGCAGATCGGTCAGTCCGTGGCACCAGACGTCGTTGTTGTCGTTGATTGCCTCTATCTTTACGAGCAAGACAAATCGTCACCGTGGCGCAAACTGGGTTCGCTTGACTCAAGTGAGTCTGCAAACGCCGCTTGGCGTTGCAAACGGGCCTTCTCTGCATCAAACACCGCTGACTTCTGTCTTGCTTTGCTTTTTCATCAGTTGCGTTGTGCCGCACTCGCAGAAGCTTGTGATAGCGACAACCGCGTGCATTGAAGGTTTGAATCGAAGTGATTACTCCGTATACCGTCCCATTTACCGCCCAGCATTTCAGCCCCAGGTCTGCTGATATGAAAGATTTGTCCTGATTGAAAGCAAGCTTAAGGAGTCGCATGTCGATTTTCCCAGTCTCTTCCGGAGGCTGAGACTGAAGACTCACCGCATCAGCTTAGCACTCCCTTCGTCATAGCTGCTGACATATTTGCTATGCCGCTTCCTGCCTTTCACATGGCATGATCAAGCTCAGAGGCGAATATGATCTTTATTCCGCCCCGCGGTGAGAGACTCGAAGTGTTACGAAAGTCGGTGGAGCACTACACAATTCTCTCCACTATTTCCCCAGAAACTTGGGGAAAATGAGGAGAAAACGAGTTTCAAACATCCCGGCAAGAGCCCTGGCCATAGGTTCGAAAGGCGAAAGAGAGTTTTACTTTGATTACCATCCGAAAGAAAGTCATGCAACTTCCTATCCAGGTAACTGGATATATCCTTGCACACTCAACAACTACTAGGTATGTATCCATACTTTCTATACATCACCATCAGGACCCGCACATGATCGTCAAAGAGGGTCTTCAGGTAGGCATGTACCTTACAATCTTGTGTGGGTAATGACTATGCTATCTTCAAACACATACCAGGATCTGTCAACCATTTTTAACCAATCTGCGCAGTCGTCCAATGTTGACCACGAAATGTCTGCTAATTATTTGAGAGACACAACATTAGCTAGCTCATTCGAGCACTTATCACCGCTTCCTCTCAACAAAGGCAGTTGAATTTCCACTTTTGCTCATGTTTATTGTTTCCAGAGCGCATTCAATAACAACTCCATATCTAAGTAACTATTTAAGATCACAAATGCGCCGTACATGCTAAAGGAGATTATGATAGTGCATGAAATTTTGACGGAATCAACCACGCCAGCATCAAGAAAGAGCCAAACTCAATACAAAGTCTTTCCACCCGCATTCACCACCCCTCAAGCAGCAACAGCAACCTCCAAAGGCTTAGGGACCTTTCCGCCTCTGCTCCTCGCATTATCCTTGCCAGCCCGGATGGCAGCGCCCTTCCTCGCCAACCACTGGTTAGCATCACAATCCAAATCCTGCTCGCCTTCCTCGAGATCCGGGATGGCGCTGCCCTCAATGCTCAGGCGCTTCATGCTCTGTACGCCCTCGGGACGGATGGCATAGGCCAGGCTGTAGCGCTCGTGCTCGGCCTGCTCGCCGGGCGCAAAGTACACGCGGTGCAGGTTGGAGCGTAGCACGCCGCCGCTCCACTCGACCATCGCGTCCCCGAGGTTGATGATGGCGCATCCCGGCTCGGGACGCACGTACATCCAGTTCTCCTCGGTGGCCTCAAGGCCGGGCGGCAGGATCTGAAGCCCGCCCAGCACGTTGAAGAGGATAGTCACTGTGCCGATGTCGGTGTGGCCGAGGAAAGCGGTGCGGCGGTCGCCCTCGGGCTGCGACGGGTATCGCAGCATGCGCAGCGTTGAGCCAGATTCCCGGTCGATGCGCTGGAGAGACGCGAGAGTGCCGGTGGGAAGACGGAGGTGCTTGTCTAGGTGGCGGAGGAGGACGGTGCCGGCGCCGAAGGCGTGGCGGATGTAGGACTCGATCTCCTCGCGGTTCTTCTCCACGGGCTCGGGCTGGGTCTGGCGGGGGACGTTGCCCATGATCTCATCTTGGTTGATGCTGAAAGACTCAAATCGGTCAGGAAGTCCGGACTCGATCTTGGTCTTGCCTTCGCAGCTGTATCTGTGTGTTTGTTAGCATTTATATAGTCTAGATACGGCGGGAGGGAGCTTACCCGAAGATGCACGGGGGAGTCGGGGTATACTTCATCTTCTCCTCTAGGGGCAGGCCAATTGTAACATCCTCAGTAATCTCAAACATTCTCTCTGCCTCCTGGAGCAGTTTCTCGCCTTCGCTGCACCCCTGTAGGTCAAGCAGCGCGAAGCCATGCTCGCGGAACGTCTGGAAGAGAGCATCGGATTCCGCCTCGTCGTCTTCGTTGAGCTTCTTGTATGAAAGCTTGGGCAGCTCGTACACCGGCACGTCTTTGGGGAATGCGGGGACGGCGGCAAAGGCTTTGGCAGTCGGCATAATGTGATTCTGAAATACGGGAAGGGGGAAGTTGAGGATGTAGGGAAATGTTTTCTATTAGTATGAGATGATGAGGAAGAGAGAGAGGGATATTGTGATGTGTACTGATGATAGGGAAATAAATTATTCTTGGCTTGAGGATATAGATATTAAATAACGCCTTTCGTGTGGTATGTAGGAGTTGTGTGGAGTGGCTCGATCGGGGACCGAAAGGGGGCTTCGCTTGGAGCGGGCGGAGGGTGGCGATGCATGCAGCTCACTCACTGGCGGGGTACAAAGTTAGAGTACACAAACGCAACCCGAACGCAATGGGTGCTTACCTCACTGCCAGAACACTGCCTCCTCGATTCCCACTCGGACGCTGCAGATGCTGTAGTATACCGAACTCAAAGCGCGAAGCCCGAAATCTCAGGTGATTCAGGATCCCTAGAGTCGTGTCGGGAGACACTCGTCAGCTTACCTGGCAGCGTACCTACACGGTACGTCCAATTGGGGATCATCACACATGTGAGAGGAGCTCTGATTGTACTTTGGAAGTAGGGAACAAATCGGAATTGTTTTTTCGTGTCTCCTCTGCACTGGCAGGAAAGCTTCTGGCACGATTTGTGGGACAACTTTGTCATGAACGTGTTTGAGGACCGAGGAAGTGCAGCATGTGGAGATCGAGCGATATGTGCATAGACTAGAAATAATTGAGACTTGCACAGGAAGATAATCATCAAAATGCGCAAAAGAATTTGAGTGATGAGAAGGCAGATGGGTAGTTGTTGTCGTGATGGAAAAGAATGCTGGAAGTTTTGCATTCGGTCGGCAAACGGCGCACGCTAAATGCCCTGAGAAAAGAGCCCATGTCTTCCAAGCTTCGCCAAATTTAGTGGCTGAAGTGAACACAGAAATGCCTTCCAGCGCATGGAACCTGCTATAGCGCTTCAGCAGCCTAGTGAGAGTGACTATCTGCCAATCTTGTAGGGTCGTGGTAACTAACTGTCAATGCCTAACATATTTTCGGCGTGTAACTAGAGTGTGAACAGAGATTACTTATACTGTACCGCATCGCCTCAACAACCAAAACCGTGCATAGGAGTCTAAAAGTCTGGAGTTCAATACCACACTTCCATTATTTAGTCATTGATACTACGAATTTTGTGCATCTTAGTAAGTGCATTATGGTACAGTTGCATTGAATTCCAATTATTGTTCTGTTCAAGATATCAAGAGACTTCACAATCACTCAAGCAAGTAAGGAGGGAAAAGGTTCAATCAATCAATCAGTTCAATTCAGTTTTAGCAATCTAAGTATCCAATGTATCCAAAAAATCAAACGCTCCATCCCAAGCTAAACGCAGAGCAAAGCAATCCTCCCAATATATACCAAAAAAAAGGACGAGTAAACAAAATCCCAACCAGCTCGCGCGCTCATATGACATTATAACCATCCAAGGACAAATCATCAGCAGCAGCGAGAAAACAAACAAAGGGGATATAGCAAACATAAAGACAAATGAAAGCTCAGGCCTATTATAAACACCATCCTCTCAATCCAGCAGGCTAGCACATAGCATTCTTGATGAAAGCGGCCAGCTCTAATACCTTCTTTCCCTCCATCATAGTGAAGTGATTCGCATCGCTCATGGTTGTGATTGCGACCTCACCACCATTCATCAGCTTATCCCATCCGTTAGCGCTGAAGTCGCTGCGGTTGTTGAGCAGCCACTTCATCTCCTTAGGATCGTCGTCACGCATTGGTGGTCTTGGGAATGAAGCATCTTTGCAAACTCCATCGCGCGCCCAGATGATGTGTGTCTTGGGTGCGTTGCCAGATGCGTATGGCTTTGCGCGGTAGAGATCAAGAGAGTCAACGAATGCGAGGAAGTGAGGAAGGAGCCACGATGGTGGTGCCTTCTCACCGGAACCAAACATGCCGATGCTGGAGAAGAAGTCGTACAGACGAGGAGGAAGCTTCTCGAGGCCTATAGGGAAAGGCGAGTCGATCAGGATAAGGCGCTCGACAGTCTCGCCTTCGCGGTCGAGCTGTTGCGCGGCGTCAAAGGCGCAGATGCCGCCTGCTGACCAGCCACCAAATGAGTATGGACCGCTGGGTTGGCGGCGGCGAATCTCGGCGAGGTAGGAGGGAGTGAGTTCTTCGAGGGAACAAGTCATTGCTTGTGGGTTCCTCATGTATGGGCAGTTGAGACCGTAGACAACGAGATCGGATGAAATTCTTGGAAGGGGTACATAGGAAGTGGCAGATCCGGAGCCGTCAGGGAAGAGGAAGAGCTTCTTGGTAGCGGTTTTTGGGTTACCTTGCAAGATCATGGAAGAGGCAGGTGGGTGTGAGATGGTCTTGATGGGAGCGGAAACGGCCTTGGTAGTTGGGACTGGTACCATGGCTGCTTTTGGCTTGAGGCCGAGAGCTGCCTGCACTTCATTGAGAGTATCGTTATCGGCAAAGATCGAGCCATCGAGTTCCATGTCCAAAACTTCTCTGAGCTTGGCAAGAACAGTGAGAGACAGGAGAGAATCCATGCCGACATCACTGAATGAGAGTGTGCCTGTAAGCTCTTCAATAGGGATACCGACCTCCTCAGCGATAGTGAGCTTAATGGTGGCCAGAACGTTGGACTCGTCTCCAGCCGGCTCGTCAGATTCGATGATAGAGTACTCGGTCTCCTCAGTCTCCGAAGTTGCTGCAGAAAGGTAGTCCAGTTCAGGTGTTGTTGCAATGCTGGAGATACCTGTAACCGGGGCCTGCGCTGAGCCACCTGGGAGGAAGGCCAAGAGGTCCTTAACGGTCGGGCAGTCCGAGAACAGAGTTGCCTCGACCTCGATGTCAAGTTCTTCTCGGAATCTGCCTGCGATGTTCAGCGATAAGAGAGAATCGACACCGAAATCAGAGAAGTTGGCAGTTGGGACAAGATCTGCGACAACAAGGCCAACTTCTTCGGCTACAATGGTTAATGCTCGGCTAGCAACACTAAGCTTGTTGGAGGTGAATGTCTCAGGGACCAAGAGAGTTTGCTTCTGGGCTGGTGCAGGAGTTGAGGCCTTTGATGGCTTCTTGACAGACTTTGGTGCCTCAGCAATGGTGATCGCTGGAACAGGACGGACTGCCTTTGGTGCACCTCCACCTGGGAGAAGGTGATCAAGGACTGATCGAGGGATTCCTTGGAACTATGGTATGTTAGTGGCGAGATATGAAGGTTACAGCTCACGACTTACCTTGACACCCTCAAAGACAGCTACGATGGTACCGTTCTCGAGAACATAAGTATCACCAGCGAACAAGGTGCCTTCGACATTCTGCATCCTGTTGTAGCATTGATAGGTCTTTTCCGCAGACAAAGTACCGGCAACTCGCATTCGGTCCCATCCGTGGTTGACAAAGACAGTATTCTTAGAATCAGTGGTATCGGTTCCATTCATGATGAAGCCAGCAATTTGTCCACAGCTGTCGATCCAGTAAGGACTCGTGTGGAAGTTACCATCTTGCTCAGTGGTCTGGAACTTGACAAGGGTGGTAGCTTCGTGGACAGTGCTGTCGAGAACAACTTCTTCCATGCCCTGGTAAGCTTTAGAATACTCAACAATGGCACCAAAGAGCTTGTAGGCAATGCCTCGCTTCATCTTGTGGCTTTGACCGTCATTGACACCCTTGTTCAAAGCTTCAATTCGAGAGTTGATGAGATAGGCATTCTTCTTCCACTCCTTGGACCACTCGCTGCGGTTTCCAAATCTGAGCGTGCAAGAAGCGTGATCGATAGTCTTCTTGCCTTGGCAATTGACGGAGAAGATTTGCATATCAGCAGTCTGAGCAGCCCAATTGGCAGTCACGGAGACTCTGAAGAGCTGGGAGCCTTTGCCGGTAGCAATAAGTGGCTTGCCAACCTTCATGTCTGAAACATCAGTGCCAACAGCCTCATCGTACACAGGACTGGACTTGAGGAGGTACTCGCCAAGAGTGAGGCCAATATCGCCATAAAGAGACGATGGGCAAAGGGGAGTACCGTTGACTGAGTGGCCTCCAAGCGCCTTTGACAGCACTGGGTCGGAGATATCGGACTCAATAGTCACGGTAGATTTCTCCTCGCCGTGAGTCTCCTCGATGATTCGCTGCACTGATGTAGTGCTGAACTTCGAGACGACTGGCTCGGGTGCGGCAGCAACAACTGCAACTGGAGCTGGGAGATCGCCCTTGGTCAGTTGGAAGTTGTTGACGTTACCCTGGATCCAGTAGTTCTTAGCGTCCCAGCAGTAAGCAGGGAGGGAGATAACTTGTTGGCAGGCCTCGAAGTCGCGGTGGAACTCATTCCACTGAAGATCAATACCAGCGGTGTGCAGAGATCCCAAGCTGCTGGTCAGAACTTTCCAGGTGTCGGTGTTCTTGCGAAGAGTGGGCACAGCAACAGTTTGCGATCCGAGAGAAGATTTAATCATGCCAGAGCAAACTGGATGAGCACCAATCTCAACCCACATGGTCTTCTCATTGATCGTTTTTGCTTCTGTGGCAGCTGCAAGGCCACCAGAGAAGTTGACTGTCTCTCTGCAAGCGCGGCTGAGATAGGTGGAGTTCAAAATATCAGCTTCTGTCACGACCTCGCTGAGGAGAGGCGAGATGAATGGAACAGATGGCTTCTTGAAGACGACCTCCTGAGCAAGAGCCTCAAACTTCTTGAGGATGACCTCGACCTGAGCCGAGTGGAAAGCAAATGGTACATCAAGCTTGACACACTTGATACCAGCTGAGGCGATGGACTCGGACAGAGAGATAATCTCAGCAACTTTCCCGCTGATAACCGACTCTTCTGGGCCATTGATGCAGGCAATCTCGCAGGTAGTGGTCGAGATATACTTGTTGAGAGCTGCAGGTGAAGCTTTGACAGCAAGCATGGAGTGAGTGCCGACAGTGCAGCACTCTTCAAGCAAGCGGGCTCTGGCTCCAGTCAGGTAGATGGCGTCACTGACGGATAGGACACCGGCAGCATTGAGAGCAGCGTACTCACCAAGGCTGTGGCCAATTACAGCGCTTGGTAGAACACCCCAGGAGGCCCAAAGACGAGTCAAAGCCATTTGTACGCAGGCAGCACCAACCTGAGCAGCGACCGGCCCAAGTCCGTCGACGCTCTCGGCAGTACCGTCAACCAGAGTCAAGAAGGTAGGGAATCCTTGGCTTTGTGCAATGCGATCGAAACGTTGAACATCGGATCTGAACGAAGACACAGTTTCGTAGAGGGTCTTGCCAACACCAGAGTACAAAGCTCCTTGACCAGTGAAGGCAAATGCAACAGTCGGAAGCTTCTTGGCATTGATAGGCCGGATGTCTTTGCAGGTACCAAGGTTGATCAGCGCCGCCTTGATGGAGGCAAGATCGTGGCCAGTAACCACAACACGATGGTTGTGGTGCATGCGCCGGGCAGTAGTAGTGTATGAAAGGGCAGGAAGAGACGTCTCTGGGTTGCTCTCAAGGAAAGAAGCCAAGGCCAGGACATTCTTCTCGAGGGATGTGATGCTCTTGGCTGAGACAGCAACAGCATGGGCTGTGCGGCCATCGCTCATTGCAGCCGGAGCTACAACTGGGGCATCTTCCATGAGAAGAGCTGTGTTGCCACCAGCGGCACTGAAGTTGTTCAAGAAGACAGTGCGCTTTCCGCCTTGAGGACGAGCCCAAGTGGTTGGGACGAGAGCAATATTGACATTTCTCTCCTTCAGGTCGAGTGGGAAACCGTGGTTAATCTTGGTCTTGATACCAACGTGAGGAGGGATCTCACTCTTCTCCATCATCTTGAGGACCTTGATCAGGGAGGCAATACCAGATGCAGATTCAGCGTGGCCAATATTTGCCTTTGCAGATCCCAAGTGCAGAGGGCGACTGATTCCACGAGGAGTCTTTGCAAATACCTCAAGGACAGACTTCATCTCGACAGCATCACCAGTTTGAGTACCGGTTCCATGCATCTCAATGTAGCTGACGTCGAGGGGGTTGACGTTGGCTTGGTTAAGCATCTTGTTGAAGATAAATGCTTGAGCTCCAACATGAGGTCGGGTCATGGAGTCGGCTTCGGCAGAGTGGTTGGTATAAGCACCCAATAGTACACCATAGATTGGGTCCTTGTCTGCCTGGGCATCTTCAAGACGCTTGAGGATGACAGTGCCTACGACATCAGCTCGGCAGTAACCGTTGGCGCCATCATCGAAGGTGTTGCAGTTGCCAGTGGTGGACAAGAAGTGACCACGGTCAAGACCAGCAAAATTGTCAGGGTTGGTCATAACGTTGGTACCACCAGCAATGGCCATATCGCAGTCACCTCTCCACAAAGAGTTGCAAGCAGTGTGTATAGCTGCGAAGCTGGAGGAGCACGCAGTGTCGATACTGAAACTGGGCCCACTAAACTTGAAGTGGTAGTTGATGCGCCCAGGAGTGAAGGCACGATTGCCACCTGGGATGAAGTAGGTGTCCACGTTCTGGCCAGAGTTTACCTCTCTCCAGTCATCACTGGTCATTCCATAGAAGATACCAATGCGGTCCTTTTGCGTAGCTGGGGTTCTATCAGGAACGAAGCCAGCCATCTCCATAGCTTCATAGGCTGTGGTAATGGCAAGACGTTGTCCAGGGTCAGCTTGGCACGACTCACGTGGAGACATGTTGAAGAAACGGGCATCGAAAAGACCTGGCTCCTCGATGAAGCAGCCGTGTTGAACTCTGCTAGTGTTCTTCTTCTTTCCGGTTGGATCGTAGTGTGCCTTGACATCGAAACGATCGGCTGGGATTTCGCGGTGGACATCACGGCCTTGGTGCAGAAGTTCCCAAAATTTCTCAGTGCTAGCCGCATCTGGGAAGCGACCAGAGTGACCAACGATGGCAATCTTGGATTGCTCAGGCTTTCCTGTTGGTGTTGCGGCGAACTGAGCAGACGTGTTATCGTTGACGGCGCTGTCGATTGGAACCTGAAGCTCAGCGGCTTGTGAAAGAGCGGCGGCCAATGTTGGGGCGGCATTAGTCAAGACGGGGAAGAGACTGAATTGAGCGTTGGCTGGGGCAGTCTGAACAAACTCAGAATAGCAACCACCAAGGACAAGATCCCACCGAAGCTGCTCGATAAGAATATCGTGCAAGATGGTTCGAAGCAAGGATCCATAGTTATTGGCAGACACCTTTCGTCCTGTGGAGCAAGAAATAAGAGGAATTCTGGAGCCATACGAGCTCAAGATGTTTGCGTCCGACTTGGATAGAATGGTATCAACCACGGCAGAATCGTAGATGTGGGATGCGTGGTATGGTGCATGTACCGACAGTTTGAGTGGCTTGATTGACGCAAAACGGGAAGTCTGGAGAAGGTCCTCAAGCACGGATGGAGGTCCGCTGAGGGTGACACTGTTTGAGGTCACGGCGCTTACGAATGGTTGAGAGACTTTTGGAAGACCGCTTTTACCCACAATGTAAGTCTTCAGAGCAGAGAGTGCCTCTTGTTCCTTCAAGCCAAGTATGACAGACCAGACTGGAGCAGTATCCTTTGAGTCATGCTCGATATCATCTCGTGCCTCAATGGATGCGAGACCAGTGCGGAAAGCGACGAGAACAGCCTCGAGGGCAGCAGGGATGAGTTCAGAGATGGTCTGCGAGGTACTGATGGCAGCTGCGGCGAAGGAGCCAGTGCAGAGGCCGATAGCGTAACTGTTAGAGGCAGATGGGTAAGGTCTTGAGTCTTCACCATAATATCTGCAGGATCCAATCAGTAAAGCTCAGTAGTTGAGGTGGAAGGAGTTATCATACTTGATGAAACGACCCAGGTGGTTGAGTGTAAGTAGAGACAGTCCCAGAGCTGGATTTCCACCAGATACGCGATAGTGATGAAGCAGATCTAAAACACTTGTGAAGCGTGGGAACAGTGCCTGTTGTGAGATGGGTAGACGAGCGATTTCGACTCGCAAAGCATAGTTTGCCTTTTCGAAGAATGATCGAAGAGTCTCGTTGTCTTTGATATGGAGGAGAGATCGCAAGTCGGACTCGAACGCACTAGTCTGGTCGCCAAAGACGAAGACTTGTGCTGGGGAAGCTGGAGAAAGCATATTGCTGATGGGATGGATGTGTGGAGGTCTAAAGTCTATAAAGGGATATGCTCAAATGGATATGTTGACTGATTGTGATTGAATCTTCCTGATAGAGCGACTGATTGATCGGTGGACTGAGGGCTTGATTGGTCGATGATTGATTGATTGATTGACTAGTTGACTGATTGATTGATGAAAGAAATAAACACAAAAGCGAGCAAGTCTAATGGAACTGATGCAGATGATTGAAGAACTGATTGATGAGGGATGGAAGTATACAGAGAGGTCACACGCAGAGTAGATATATGGGATCGGAGTTCCTCAAGCAGCATGATGGGCTGTGATCTCGACATCCGTGAGGTTTAGCAGGGTAAGTCTGACCGATCGAAGCTTTCGAGAACCGCCTCCAACTATTCTGGGTGGAAGCCATCTGGCTGTGTGCTCAGTACGGATTCCGATGGTCTGTGTATCTCTGACTGGCCACTCGACACAGCAAACAGCACGCGAGCGGAGAGTCGAATCAGCACTAGGACTTCCCATGAGCTTGAACTGTAGCTAGGTTTTGATTCGTGGTTTGTTGGACCTCTCTCTCGGGGCAACTAGCAACGGCCAACTGAGTGAGAGATGCTGCTTCGCCCCGTTCAGAGAAGCACCGAAGAAGAGACATCTGCTCGGGGTTGCCTCCATGCACGTGTCAGCCACACAGCCTAAACCCCGCTATGTCGCATTCCACTGCGCTGCAATTAGAGGCTACTTGCTGCAAATAATCGCTGCACGGAACACCAGCTGAGCCTCAATTGCCCTGATGTTCCGGGACTCTTTCAGAAGAATGCGTAGGTACAACATAACTTATCATAGAGCTGGTGTCACCTTTCAATCGCCATATAAAGCCATATAGGAGGCATCAAACGAAGCAACATCGGCAAATCTCAATAACACGATAGAGAGCGAATACCTCCGATTTCTCGATCGCGTTATTCTCTCCCGTTGCTGGCGACAGCTTGTGAAAGGGTGGGGTTTCGAGAGTTCGTGTCGTTCGGAAACCGAAAATCTGATCTCGTGACTTGTGCGGCGCAGGGTCGCAGGGCTGAGAGCTGTGGAGCCTTATCCGCAGCGACCAGCCTGCATCGAAATAGAAGAAGCTTTCTGCAGTCATGACCAGAACATCTCATTGGCGTAGCTGATGTAAGCTTCTGAGTGAAAGCTTGTTTGTGGGTTTGCGAGGATCCGATTCGAAAAGGCTTCACACTGAGGGGGATCGGATCGGACGCGCCATGGCAAGGGACATGGAGATGGAGTCACGTGAATCTGTTCTTCACGGAATTGGGAGACTACATGAGGTAACTTTCAAAGTTAATTCATCTTAAAATAGATATTGGTTTACAGGTGACTTTGGGTTCTGGCGATGCACGTGATGGTGGAAGAAGTGTATTCGCGTTGAGTAGTTGAGTCTAAGCCATATATGGGCATTGAAGAAGTAACAACCAATGTGATATGATGTCAAATGCTTTGACGCCGGGAAATCACGACAACTTTGAGGCATCAGTTATTATGGATGAAAGAAACATAAATTCTGGCAAATGAAGCTGCCTTTCAGGCTCCGAAAAGGAAATTCTATCGTAAGCCATTGGAGATCTTCTTTTGCACCGAAGAATCACGGTATTGTACAATATAGATTATTCCCCGATCGATCTTGATTCACAGCTCAACCCTCGAGGGCCCATAAGGACAGCGAGGTATCTTGATGAATTAGACAAACCACATGCTCGAAAACAATAGTTTGAGCCATGTTGTTCCCGATATTGACGTTGTAGCTCGATCCTATAGCCCTAGCTCACCAAGCAACCGCTTGGGCGCATCTGGCGAAGGCGTAGTTCTGCTATGATTCGGTCGATCCAGAGGCCCAAGGTTCCCCAGCGACCCGTACGAGCCAGAGGTAATCATGATCGGGCGGGGAAGGAATAGAGGTCATCATAAGAATAGCGCTGGGGCTCCGTCCCTCTGCCTGATTGAAGAAACACCACCTGGTGCCACTTGAATCCTACAGGAAGCTCTATGTGACAAGTGCTGACACTCTTTACAATTTCACCCATGTACCAGAGGTTTGGTTGGCCAACTCGAACTACCAGCCCATGAAGCAGACCAGTGGCCTTCAAGAAGAGGAAGAGTAGAGAGATGGTGATCCAAAGATGGTACCTTTTTACCACGAGTGGCAAGGACCAGAGCCTGAGGCCCTTGCAGGGGAAATCATACGGAACAATGTGTAATCCTTTCATGATGCATGGCGACAAAGAGAAAGCCGGCTCTGCCGATTCATTCTTGGATTGACTTTTTAACCCTGAGTATATGGGTTGGGGCTGCTCTCGACGTCAATCGCAAATCCAAACCCCGCAAGTGCATCTGGAAGAGACACAAGCATTACTAGGCCTTTGCGTGATACTATGATTGAAACATGTAAGAATATCCACAAGGGCCATATGATTTCTAGCTTGACAGATCGGAATGTCTCGGAATATTTTATCCGAATGGCCCTTCATTCATATCACCAATCTGATCAGGGTCATTCAGCATATGATAGAATGAAGGGCCATTGTGGAGAGGCTCTGCACTCGTCGTAAGAATGCTATTGATATCTGTAAAACTTTGTTTCTCTCTACCATTTGTACTGGGTATGTCTGTCCAAGTATCGTCCAGAAGCAAGCGGGAAATATCCATTTCGCCAATGTTGGACGAAAACGGAGCAGGAATGCCAGAGTTCCAATCGAACGATTGACTAAAGGGCATGTGGTCGGAAGAATCCATGTTTGACTGATCAGAAAATGTGAAATTGTCCTTGATTCCAAACAATGAATTACTGTGCTGCAAATTGGGCATCTTTGGAGTTTCTTGGTCTGCAGTGATTATTTCTTGAATTCGTAAGCCATCTCGGCTAGAAAATGGTTGAAGAGGCGAAGGATCCTGGGCAGAATTTGTAACTGTTTCTCTACCAAAATTCTCCGTGAACCTAGTATCAAACTCCTGAGTAAGTGTGGTCATTGAGTTTTGGTGAGTTGTCAGCACAGGACCATCATTTGGCGACCTGACACCATTTCTGGATTTTCCAATAAACTTGTTCCTGTATCTATCTCGGATATCAGTAGGACTCCGAGTCTGGAGGTTAAGTCTATCATCGACTTGGATTTTGCGCCACGACGGGCCATAGATAGTAAAACCTTGAAGTATCGCCCGGTCTTCCTCGTCTGTGAATGGTCTCCTTCGACGGCGGCCCGAGCCACGAAATGGGCTATCAATTCCGAGCTGTGCTAGGTCGGCCATCTCCTTCCGATGTGCGCGCTTGCTGCCTTCTTTCGTACGCTTCTCCACGCTCCCGTCGTTGTCAGGTGATCCAAAATCATCATCGTTAATGAGTATATTTTCTGACATGAGACTGGATTTGGACTTCGGCTTCACCCCTGCTTTATTGCCACTGTCTGTCCCTAAGGGCGTCGTTGAAGCCTTTGCAAGAGCAGACTTGACAACTTTACCTCCCAGCTCTGCCGGGCAGCATGTGCGGAAGCGGTCTTTCAAATCCGTTGATGATCTAGCATTGAAAGAAAAAGTCGAGTCGTCAAGAATCTCTTTCCAGTTTCCAGTTCCGTGCTTAGCAACTCCTAAAAAAAGATTCTTGGTCTCTTCTTCCGTCCATCTCTTTCTAGTCCGTGTAGCATTTCTCTTTGGTGGCTCGACGGAAACGTCCACGTCTTCCTTGCTTTTCTCAAAGTCTGCAGATTGCTCTACTATCGGACTGTTCTTGGGAACTTTCGCCCTTGGTGGAACGGTATTGAGAGTATTCCGTCCATGACTATCGTGAAAGGAGCTGGATGCTATCGGCGGAAACAAAGCAGCTTGTGATGGAGGCTCTGGCGGTTGGAAGAGACCAATGATTATTGGAGGAACCACTTGCTTTGCGGTCTTTTGTTTCTTTGGAGGGGGTTGGGGCAACTTCAAGAAACTGTCCATGCTTGCGCCAACATTTTGCCGCTTCTTCCCTGAGATAGAGATTGGGGTCTCGGAATCATCGTCTAAAATTTTCCGCAGCGATTGTGGGGAGGTTCCTCCTAGTGCCCTCTCTCTCATATGAACCCCCAGCTTAGACTTTGAGTCTGCCTTCTTATGTGCCCGCTCATTGTCGCCATCTATGGAAGGGATCGAGGAACTATGTTTGGAACTCAGTTGGGTATTTGTCGTTTGGGCGCCATTACCTTGGCTGGCGTCGGGCTCCAGAAGGAGGGGCCGTCCTGAAGCTTTGAGGATGTTGGGATCATGGAGCGGAGGAAGTTCTAGGGAAGGAGATGAGGATGAAGAACCATGTATAGCGTCACTCAGGAGGGCTATCAGACGTGGCTCTATCGTATTGCTGTTCATCATCTGATCTGTCGGATGACATGGCGACCGTTGTCTATCGATAGTAGACTGTGTTTTGCTGTCGCCGTTGTGCAATCATTTAGTTCTTGGTGTTGGGTGTTGGGTCGCACAGTGCTACTGTCTCCGAACAAGGCTGAAAGCGCGGCTAAAAATATCCAGTCGGAATAGGACCAAAGTGCCAACAAAAAGAGGCGGCCCCACGCGAACAATTGTACCTCGCCCATGCACTCACCTGCAGCCTCATCCAACTCTCTCTGCCACCTTGCACTCAAGCAACCGCATCGCAGAATTCGGCTCTATCGAACTGGTCCAGAGTCTTTATCACATTCCGCTGCGTGTTAGAGAAAGGAAATCCACAATGGCAGATACACCCCCACCTGTCCCCTCAGGAGCCAGCACTCCATCCAGCGCAGCAGATCAAGCAAGAATTCGCAAAGAAAGGCGCGAGGCAAAAATTCGAGCAGGAGGATCCGCACGACTAAACAAGATCAGCGGGCTTGGAGGAGGACTTCAGAGGGGTTCGTCCAGTTTGTGCTTCGTTTCCGCTCCAACTTCTAACATTTATTAGAAGCTCCTCCTCAACCCACACATGCAGATCCCGAAGAAGTCGACATTTCAGAACACTTTTATGAGCCAAAACAAACCCCTCGATCCCAGATTAATAATGCATTCCCAGGATCCCAACAAAGTCCGTCGGACGACCAGCTCAGACAAATGATGTTAGGTTTTGATCCCTCATCTGCTCCTCCTCCCGGCACAAATCCGTTTGCTGGCTTCCCAGGCATGGGTGGTATGCCAGGTATGGACGGGATGGGACCTGGTGGCATGCCAGATTCAGACGACCCCATGATGAAGATGCTGCAGCAGATGATGGGCGGAATGGGCGAGGGACCAGGTGGTGCACCAATGTTTCCCGGAATGCCAAATATGCCAGGTCAACCTGCCCCTGCTGCAGGCGATTCTTCGGCTTACCTGTGGCGCATCGTACATGCCATGTTTGCCATAGGACTGGGACTTTATATCGCCTTCACAACTACATTCACCGGCACGAAGATTGAGCGTGAAAGAAGTGCATTGGGATTCACGACTGCGGAAGACGATATGAGCATGTCTCCTGCCAGTGTGCACTTCTTCTGGATCTTCGCTACTGTTGAGCTTATATTGCAATCCAGTAGGTTCTTCATGGAGAAGGGGAGAATACAGCAAGGAGGGATCATGGGAACGGTGATGGGTTTCTTGCCAGAGCCTTACAAAGGTTATCTTGCGTTGGTGAGCAGGTACTCAAGAATTTGGACAACTATCAGCGGGGATGCGATGGCATGTGTGTTCGTGTTGGGAGTCTGTGTCTGGTTGCGTGGCAACTAGTTGCGTTCCAAATAATCGTGCAAACCAAATCAAGTATTGCAAAAAAAACATTATTCAGATTCACGGTGCCCGATTGGGAAAACTTCTCCTTGGTCAATAAGAAATGACGTGCCAAGTGGCCTAAATTAAAGAGCTTCCTAGTGGCTTTATAGAGTCTTCCTCAACGCCATTTCCCATACCAACTACCATATTTTAGTTAAGGTACTTTAAGGTAGTTTACCAGAACCAAGTGTTCTTGTTCAGTCGTTGAGTGGTTCGGGTCATATGACAGATTTGCATACGAATACGATCTCGTTTTCGAACTTGACGTCTCTAGTTTTGCTGTACGTCTGAAGTAAAAAGTACCTTAGCTTATAGTACTGTACCCTCAGCCTCGAACTTAAACTCATATGTCGAGCTAATCCATTTTCATTCATCACAAACTAATATCAGTGGCATAATAATTCATGTTGAAAGCGGGGTATCCTCTCTCTAGGGCTTCAGTCTAGATTTTCCTTCATATGCCTCTGTCATGCAGTCCCGTTTGATATGCATTGGTTGCAACTGCTGTTGAGTTTCTCTCCTTGATCATCCTGCATTTTTCTCTTTCGACGGAGACCAAAACAACGCGTTACATGGTGAATAGCTTAGTTCGATAACCTCGGTAACAAATGAGAGAATGGGGTAGGTGAAATCTCAATCCATAAACCGCGTGCACAAGTGTATTTTGGCACTTGGCGCCTTGTCCCATAAGACACCAGCTCCTTTGTTCACATGTGCTAGATCTATCGAGTGACCTCTAGAGAACGGTTAAGTAAATGATTACTGTCCTTCCGCCGAGCCGCTTGTTAGACTCATTGCATCAGCATGGCTTCCAAGATCCTGCCAAGGGCGCATCGCGTTGTCTTGGCCATTTTATTGAGACTGAAGAACAATTTAGCGGGATCCCAAGCTACGACCGTGAAAATGTCTGCATATGAAGAAAGACGGGTTGCTATTGCCTTAGAGGTTTAGCTACTTGTTGTATGTTGCCAAAGTCAAAACTATAAATCATGCTCCATCAACCCAAATTATAAGGGCAGCTATCTTTCAATGTATTGAATTGTTTCCACAGGATTTGAGTTCTTTCATGGTCTTCCTCTTCTATCGCTTAACAATGACGCTTTTTTCTTTCAAAGTTCTGTCCATTGGGGTCATCTTACTCTGCTCATTCGCACAATGCCAAACCGACCCGGACAATGCAATGACAGACTACCAGATCCCCGCCGAAGACAGCACTCCCAAGCCCAAAATTCACCTAGGCTGCTTCAAAGAAACTACACGCGGCAAAGCACTCGCAGACTTTAAAAGCACTACATCTACAACTATGAAAGTCACAGAATGCGAGACTTACTGCGCCCAGTTCTCCGCAACAATGTTCGGCCTCAGTCGCGGTAATACCTGCTACTGTGGCAATGTTCTTGGAACTGGTACCGTCGGTGCTCCTACCACGGAGTGCAACACAGCGTGTCTGGGCGACACAGCGACGTTTTGTGGCGGCACTCTGAGGCTCAATATTTATGGACCCGAAGAGTTGAACACTCAGCCTGAAGTTCCAAGCACGGCAACGCACAAGGGATGCTACAAGGAGCCCAGCACTGGTCGAGCTCTGAACGACTTTCCAAGTCTGACAAACGCAAAGATGACTGTGCAAATGTGTCAAGATCATTGTTCTGGATACCAATCAACGCATTTTGGCGTTGAAAACGGTCGAGAATGCTACTGTGGTAACAACTTCTCATCCGCACTCTCCGTGGCCAACACAGTCTGTAAAACTTCCTGTGCAGGCGACAAGGGAAACTTCTGTGGTGCCACCCGCTATTTCAACCTGTACGCTCTCGACTTCTCCAGCTTCGCAAGTATCGGGCAATGGGGTCCCTTGATCAAATTCCCCGTCGTCCCCGTCGCCGTCGCTCTCCTACCTGAGTCCGGGAACTTGCTCGCCTGGTCCGCCGGCTGGGCAAATCGATGGACCTTTGCGGGCAATGGCAAGACCATGACTGCCATCTACGATGTCAAGAGCGGGTCGGTCAGCGCAGTGACGGCGGAGAACACAAAGCACGATATGTTCTGTCCTGGCATCTCAATGGACACCGAAGGCAAGATTGTCGTGAATGGCGGTTCTACGGCTGCTAAGACAAGCATCTTTGATAGCAAAACTAATACTTGGTCCGGATCTGGGGACATGGCTATTCCGCGTGCGTACCAGAGCAGTACTCTTACATCTGATGGGCTCATCTTTACAATTGGTGGTGATTTCCGCGGTGCCGGGAAGAAGAACGGGGAAGTATTTAGTCCGTACAATGGCACGTGGATGAAACTCCCCGGATGTCCTGTTGACCCTATGCTCATGGCCACTGGACGCGGCTCGTTTCGTGCGGATAGCCATGCGTGGTTGTTCGGATGGAAAGACGGTTATGTGCTCCAAGCCGGACCTAGCAAGGCTATGAATTGGTATGGAACGAGAGGAGGTGGAAGCCAGAAATCTGCAGGTAATAGAGGCAGCGATGCGGATGCTATGTGTGGTGTCTTTGTGATGTATGAGTATGTATTAGCCACCCATACTGACTGTACATCAAATATTATGTGTTAACGACTCTCAAGTGCAGTAGCAGGCAAGATCCTCACAATGGGCGGCCAGCCAACTTACGACGGCTCAAAATCCACATCCAACGCCCACGTCTTAACGCTCGGCGAAGCCGGCGGAGCAGTCAGCGTCCAACAAATCGACAACGCAAACTACAATCGCGGTTTTGCAAATGGAGTCGTGCTGCCTGATGGTAAAGTTTTTATTGTGGGTGGTCAAAGTCAAACGCAGTTATTCTCAGACTCTAGTCCACAACTGTTCCCGGAAATATGGGATCCTAAGACTCAGAAATTCTCCAAGGTAGGGGGTCGTTCTTAGATGATGTATGAAGTATTCTGGTGGACTTTGCTGATAACTACAGCTGCGCGCTCACGTAATTCCACGTAACTACCACTCGACTGCCATTCTCATGCTAGATGCTACTGTGTTCTCTGGGGGTGGTGGTCTTTGCAACGGGTGTTCTGCAAATCACTTTGATGGGCAGATGTACTTCCCACCTTATCTTTTCGAGAGTGTAAGTTGAGCAGTATCTTTCAGCCCCGACCCACTGGCCACAAAAGACTTCCTACAGACCACAAACTAATGTGTCACTCAAAAACAGGACGGCAAGACCCCTGCAGTCAGGCCAGTTATCATCTCAGCAAACCCCGAGGTCCAGCTAGGGGGCATCATCCGCATGGCGATGCAGTCAGCGGGAAGCTATACCTTCTCGCTCATTCGCATGGGCACCTCAACCCATGCTGTCAACACCGATCAGCGTCGCATTCCACTTATAGCCAGTGGAAGTGGGACACAGTACACGGCTAACATTCCAAGCGATGCTGGAGTTGCTTTGCCGGGATATTGGATGGTGTTTGCAATAAACGAGGCGGGAGTACCTAGTATTGCGAAGACAGTGAAGATCAAATTCTGAGTTAGCATATGTGTTTGTACTAGCCTGAATTTTGGCATTGAGAACGGAATTGAGAACTGGAAATTTGGAAACAAAAGCTAGGGATATTTTGGCGGATATAGGACCTCAGAATCGAGAATGAAAACATGGCTCTCTCGTACCAGATCTGAGCAAGAAGTAGTAAAACTGCAGACAGTCAATTGTATATTTTGGGGTTGGTTAGCCCGCTTGGATCTGTCGAATTTCTCAATCCATATTTATTCCGCTTCGAATTTAATAGCAACATCCAAAGTCCCCCATTTACCTTAAGGGGCGGCTCAAGATGCTGCTTTTTAACTTCAAATCCTATCATCCAAAGGATCAATAACAGTACAATCCAGCAATACGCTATGAATGAGGTCCAAAAGTTACGTATTGCAACACATTGATTGTCAAAGTTTCTCGAAATGTCCTTTCCAAATTTCAATACCTCCCACCCTCAGTATTTCCCACTCAGCTTCACTAGCCCAGCATCCTCATTTTGCTTCTTGCTCTTCCGCGCCCATGCAGGAGCCTCGTCAATTCCCTCATCCTCTTCCTTGTCTCCTTGCTCCTTTGTTTTGTGAACAGTAGTAGTGTTGTGTTCAGCGGGAGAATAAATCGTGTATAAAACCTGAATTCTCAGTAAATCTCTCCAAATTACTCTGCAATCCTTACCAATGGTATCTTGCCAGTGTTGATGAACTGGTGCTGTGTACCTGCAGGCACCACCATCAAGTCTCCTTCTTGCACATCTTGATCTTTTCCGTTAATTGTCGCTCTGCCTTGGCCACTGGTAAAGGTCAAGGCTTGATCGACAGTATGGACTTCATCGCCAATATCTCCACCAACAGGGATAGTCATGATGACTACCTGCGAATAAAGTCCTGTCCATAGGACCTTGCGGAATTGGTCTGAGGTAGCTGGCAGAGTCGAAGTCATCTTAGGAAAGTATACCATATCATGGCTTGGAGGGCCAGAGTTCGGTTTGTAGGACGCCATTTTACGGAATTGCGTTCGAGCAACAGGTGATTTTTTGGATTGTATGTGGAAAGATGACAGGCGCAGGGTACGGGTGAACGTAGAGTTGCACATCAAAAAGATTACTTTTATATAACTAGCAGAAATATCAAAAACATAAACATGGTGACAAGAGTTCTTCGACGTCGAAGTCGTTGATTCGTGATGTCATCCTTGCCTCTCGATCTCAATTCGTCATCAAGGTGCATGAAGCCTCACTAGAAGCAGCCGTTGAAGGGGATACAAAACGCGTGACGGAAATCTGAAATTAGTTCTTGATATCAACCCGGGTTAACAAAATGTTCAACAATTAATCAGCTGTTTGCTTAACACAGACAATCACAGCAATTTCGCAATGCCCCCGTGTTTTTGGACTGTTCCGGAACATTAGTTTTTCCGACGTGCATTGACTTCAACATTTGATCGGATCATTTGAGCTTCGACTTGACTTGTATATCAACCACATACGATGAACAGCTTTCCGCGCCTTCTTTCAGGCCTTGCTCGCAGAGACGGGTCTTGGATCTGCTCGAATTGTGCGAAATCCACTCGCAATTCTGGCACAACACCATTTTTCAAGCCTTCAATAAGACGAAATATCCATGATACGTCCAAACCTCGACAGAATGTAGCACCCACCATGGAGGAATTGCGCGCTCCTTTTGCAAAGAAGAACACATCAACCTTGTTCTACACGCTCAGCGTTATTCTGGGCACAGTCGCGTTTTCCTACGGTTCTGTACCGATGTACAAAATGGTCCGTCCTCTCCTCGTCAACCCCACCACCCATCTAACAGCTCTAGATCTGCCAAACCACCGGCTGGGGAGGTCAACCGATTAAAGCACCTGGCCACGGTGGCCCCGACGGCGTCGACCCCTCTACTCGTCTACAACCCGTCACATCCGCGCCGCGCATACGAATCACCTTCAATGGATCAGTGTCGGATGTCCTGCCATGGAAGTTCACGCCCCAGCAACGCGAAGTGCGGGTACTACCTGGAGAAACAGCATTGGCATTTTTCACGGCGACGAACAAATCGGATGATGATATAATTGGGGTAGCGACGTATAGTGTGACACCTGCGCAGGTGGCACCATATTTCAGCAAGATACAATGCTTCTGTTTTGAGGAGCAGAGGTTGAATGCAGGCGAGACTGTGGATATGCCAGTATTCTTTTATATTGATCCGGATTTTGTTAATGATCCGAGTATGAAGGGAATTGAGCAGGTTACTCTGAGCTATACTTTCTTCAGTGAGTACGTTTCTTTGGGTTCGAGATGCGAGCTGACTTTAAGTAGAAGCGAGATATGACAAGAAAGGGCATTTGAAGCCTTATTCAGCATAAGTGGTTTAGGGAATTGTGTAGATTATGTATTAGCATATGCATGGGACGGCGTTGGTTGATAGCGGCATAAATGCAAGACGCTTCTCCTCTAGTTGTTCACAACCCGCGTGGGTAGATGTGCAACGTCGCAGATACTACCTGTCGGAAGGAATACATCGTGTCAAATATGTCTCATCAAGGGAAGTAGAAGGTCAAATCCAGCCACTATCTCATAAGGCCTAGCCTTCCTTTGACTCTGCTTCTGCGCCCTCATATCGTCCTCATCGCCAATGAAATGATATTATTCAAATCGAAGTGTATAAGCAGCCTTCTGTTAATTCAATTCAGCGAAAGCCACAATAGCAAATCTTGCGCAAGCCAGTCACGATAATAGCCCTTTGAAAATGAGAGACATTTTGACACGACACCAAGTCTCCTATCAAAATACAACTTGTCCGTCAAGTCATCATTCGACGTTGATTCTCTATTCTCTACTCTACCTCCGTCAAGCAAGGAGTCTTGCTTTGAACGTACAGCCTGTCAATTACTGGTTGCGACGACCTTGTGGATACTGGGTGTCAGCGGCGGAATGGAGAAACCTACCTCCCTTCTCGTCGTGCACCACTTGACAATTTCACAAAGCAGCGCCATGATGTAGAGGAATTTTAACGATGACCCAGCAGCATATAAAACAGAGCCCAGTCGTTTCTCAGAGGCATAACCAGTAATTCACGCATCTTCATTGTTGTCATGAATACATGAGTTGCTGGACGATACTCAAGACACTCAATGTGCCTTTCCTTCTCCTTGTACTCCTGCACTTCTTCTATCCGCCAATGGGACACAACAAATCATCTAATCGATTTCACCCAGAGTTTTGTGATGTGTGAAGACAGTGGCCTATGCCGGATGGATGCATGGCCCTTAGGCTTGTTTCACGGCAACTATTGTGAAATCAATCGACATTATTTCCCTGCGGTGAAACTGGGGGGAGCTGGCTGGCTAGCACAAAGAGCATTTTTATAGGGTGGATGGGCAAAAAGCTGGGTGCAAAATTGGGACCCACCAGTCAGCCAACAAACAGAACCAAAAAAAAATCCAAAAGAGAGATTTGATTATCAAAAGAATTTATCTGGAGACGCTGGGGATTGAACCCAGGACCTCATGCATTCATGATACCGATTAAGGTATGCAAAGCATGCATTCTACCACTGAAATACGTCCCCTGTGATTGGTTCACGTTTCTCTGTCAAGAGATGAAGCTGGCCATGTCACAGATTTTCATATGTGAATATAAGTATATCCACATAAGTGCGTCCGGTCTCGGCTCTCGGATGAACACCGGCCCGCGGTCCGTCGCGCCCAATCAGCTACACTTTAGATAGTCGCCTACCCTCGACAGAAGGACGATACGACCCCTTCGGGCCCATTGCCATTCAGAGGTGCCATGTATTCAAGCCAGGCGCAAATTAAGGCTGTCAACTAAGTTCACTCCAGTAACCAGCAACGACAGATATGAAGCCTCAATAATAATACTCAGTTTCGAAATGGCCATGGTAATTGCCAAAGCTTTCTCCTGCCCCATCATGACAGCGCAAAAGCTGGTTGGTAATAGCAAATCCGAACCATCAAGCAGATAATATTGAAGCATCAGTAATAGCACGCCCAACGTATACCCTAGCTTAGACTATAGGGTATCTTTTGAGTGACGTATGAGATATTTGAGGAGAAGGGGAAGAAGGTAGGTATTAGGAAATATTTAGCACGTGGAGTGTACAAGGGGTTCGCTTACAAGATCTCGTGCGTGGCGATGGAGATATAGATTGCAGCCTGGATCGTAGCCATTGCTATTCCAATGTATGCACACAATAATATCTCGTAAGAAGATCATATACCTAATTCCTTTACTTATTGCAACTAATCCTCTTTATTTATTCCAGTTCCCAGAAAAATACTCATTGGCGCTCGTAACACACGTGCCACCTAGCTGCAACCACCCTAGGCCAGATTCGTTCTGACAGCGGTGCAGCCCAGCCTCACTTCTCGTGCTCAGTTCGTTCTCTCCCATCCGTTTGCTGGATTTACTTACCTAAATTGTCGGCTGTAACTATTCTCTCAAGGTTCAATATTAGATGCCCATATCATTGCTTGCCTCTGTCGGAGTCGCTTTAAAACTATGCGTCTGATTAAGCGCAACAGCGCTGGCGAGCTCAGCCTGACCAAGGACTTTGTTGGCCGCGACATTCCCGTCGACTATGCTATCCTTTCGCACACATGGGGAGCAGATAGCGAAGAGGTCTTGTTCAAAGATATGATGGACGGCTCTGGTAAAGAGAAAGGTGGATACAGGAAAATCCAGTTTTGTGCAGATCAGGCTGCTCGTGATGGCCTGCAATACTGCTGGGTGGACACTTGTTGTATTGACAAATCGAACAATACTGAGCTCACAGAAGCTATTAACTCCATGTTTCGCTGGTATGAAAACTCGAAAAGATGCTATGTATACTTGTCAGATGTTTCGACAATGGAAAATGATCAAGTTGGCCCGTTCTTACCGTCATGGCTCGCAGCGTTCCAGAAGAGTCGATGGTTTCGTCGTGGTTGGACACTACAAGAACTTATTGCTCCAAAATCTGTTGAATTTTTCTGCTCAAATTGCAAACGACTCGGTGATAAGGGATCATTACAGCAACAGCTACACGAGATAACTGGAATTGCGATCTCGGCTCTCCAAGGAAGTGCCCTCTCGGCATTCGGCGTTGATGAGCGAATGTCATGGGCCAAAAAACGTGAAACTAAGCGGGAAGAAGACAAGGCGTATTCATTACTAGGTCTCTTCGACGTCCATATGACACTCATCTATGGCGAGGGGACAGAAAATGCATTTCAAAGGCTTTGGGAGAAGGTTCATAAGTGCCCAGTGAAATATTGGCTCGAGGAAAGATCAATCGTTTCCCACCTGCCTTCTAACTCTCACAAGAGATTAAAGACACAACACATCCCGTCGCCTCCTCTTACTTACGATCGTAATTCGAATTCTGTGGATTCTGAGCCCGTTTTGGGCACTGAATGTTCCGTGCAGGGCATCGATGCCGCTACCAAACAGGCACTTGTCAACCAGCTGTACTTTACTGAAATCGACGAGCGCTTAACAAGTTTGGCAGCCGCCCAAGGTAATACTTGTCGCTGGTTCTTTAACAAACCTGAATACATATCTTGGCACGACGCAGCCCAACAGCCTGATCACGGCGGTTTTTTGTGGATCAAGGGTAACCCTGGCACCGGGAAGTCAACTCTCATGAAACTCCTATTCGAACACAAGAAGCTTAAAGATAAGGGTGACTCTTTGCAGATCACATTGTCTTTCTTCTTCTTAGCACGCGGCACAGACGAGGAAAAGTCGACGGCAGGCCTTTACCGCGCTCTTCTCCACCAGCTTTTTGAGAGTGTCCAAGATCTAACGGATAGCTTAGAATGGATGACAGCTGATGGTGCTAAAGTTATCCAGCGGAATGGCTGGCATGAAGAAGCTCTGAAGCAGACATTGACGCAGGCTATTCAGAAACTTAGAAATCGGTCGTTGACAATTTTCGTTGACGCGCTAGATGAGTGCGAGAAGAATCAAGCTGCTGGGATGGTCTGTTTCTTTGAAGAGCTGTGCGTTTCTGCGACAGAGGCGAAGGTTCGATTGCAAATCTGCTTCTCTAGTCGGCATTACCCGACTGTTGTTATCGAGAAGGGCATCGAAGTCGTCCTAGAGGACGAGATTGGGCATGAGGAAGACATTGAGCAATATATCAAGTCCAAACTCAGATTGCGGAAGTCGCCCCAAGCCGACTTTTTTCGAACGGAAATCCTCAAGAAATCTTCTAGCATCTTCCTCTGGGTTGTCTTGGTTGTCGATATTCTCAATTCTGAATTGCCAGACAGTTCTATCTCTGCCAAGCGGGAGCGTCTCAAGCAATTGCCGCCGAAGTTGAATGAATTGTTTGAGATGATCCTTACGCGAGATGGCGAAAACCTTGAACGCCTACAAGTTTGTCTCCAATGGATCCTCCTTGCGACTCGCCCTCTTCTGCCACAAGAGCTTTATTTCGCGATCCAGTTCAGTCTTGATAAGAACTGCTCGGGAATTTGGGACCAGGAAGATATAGGTTTGGACGAAATCAAGGCTTTCGTGAGAAGTTCTTCGAAGGGCTTGGCTGAAGTTACACGGAGAAAGGCCTCTGTAGTCCAGTTTATCCACGAATCCGTTCGGGACTTCTTGCTAGGTAAATACGAGGTTCAGTGGTTTGGTGTATCTGGAAATTTTGTAGGCAATGGCCACGAAGTGTTGAAGAATTGCTGCTTGGCTCAGTTGAAGATTCCACAAAGCCAAAACATCAATGCAGGACAGTACCCCCAAGGGGATTCTGGCGGTAAAACCCAATCGCGAGATAGAATCAGGTTGAAGTTCCCATTTCTCGAATATTCGGTTGTTAGTGTCCTTTGCCACGCCAACGACGCCCAGCAACATTCAATAGATCAAAGAGATTTTCTAACCGAGTTTGATCTCCAGCGGTGGATAATTATCAACAACGTTCTCGAGAAATTCAAAAATCGGCAATGTACGAAGTCGGCAAGTATGCTTTACATTCTTGCCGCAAACAACTTAGCCGATCTTATTCGAATCCACCCCGATAGTCAGTCCTGCTTTGACGTAGAACATGAGAATGATGAGCTGTTTGGGCCGCCCATTTTTGCTGCTTTGGCTTCTGGGAGTCGTCAAGCGGTACAAGCATTTTTGGAGATCCAAGCTGAAAGACAGCCAGAGTATCCTCTGCTTCTCGATTTATGCAAAGAGTACTCTGAGCATGGTGCCATGCGCACTACTTTCAGCCGCGGTTTTACCTTCTCGCTGCGGACTGGCGTCTTTCGCTATCTTATAAACCAGGGAGAAAACATAATTATTTGTTTTCTCTGTGCTTCTCATGATTTTGACGTGGATTCAAAGGACCACCATGACTGTGCACCGCTATCATTTGTCTCACAACGGGGAATCGAGCCAGCAGTAAAGATATTACTAGAGCGAGGCGCCGAGATAGATATCAAAAACGCCAACGGCGAAACACCATTATTCTTGGCTGCAGCTGGGGGACACGCGGCGGTAGTAAAGCTACTATTAGAGTGTGGGGCTGAGATAGATTCCAAAGATAATGGTGGTGTTACACCACTACAACGAGCAGCAGGAAATGGATCTGATGCGGTCGTAAAGCTATTAGTAGATCATGGCGCCGATCTAGAGAATAAAGACTGTTTCGGTCTCGGTCAAACGGCGCTGGCCGAGGCAGTACAGAGGGGACAAAAGGCGGTTGCCGAGCTATTATTAGCTTGCGGCGCCGACGTAGACACACAGGCCTACACCGGCCAGACACTTTTAGAGTATGTCGTACGGTATGGGAGCGAGTCGATACATACATTGTTTCAAGAGAGGTCTTTGCTGCCGACATAGCTCGATTTTTATAGATGTATATAAGTTCTTTGATACCTCCTTTCGCTCCTTACCATTAATGACCACAAGGCCCAAAGACAGGAGAAATCGGCTCAGTCACCAGCGATGATTCCATGTAGGGTAATTCGTCAGGTTCGGGAAAGGCAGATATGTGACTGTTGGTTGCTCATTTCAGTAAATCGCAACAGCATTGACTACCCTGACATTACACTGAACTGTTTAGTATATAAAGCGCTATACACGCAATCCTTTCTTGTAAATCAACCTCTTAGCGCACCACAGCTAAACTCATCCACACATTTCAACCCTCATCCACACATTTCCCCCTCATTTCAACATCCACCACACGTGACATCCATCCATCCATCCATCCATCCATCTATCCATCAAACCATCAAACGTTGAACCTACCAAATTGCTCCATTTTTCTGGTGGTATGCGGTATGTAGTAATAGCAGCAGCTGCTGCTGCTGCAAACAAGAACAGACTAGGACTATGACCGGGACTGGGACTGGCCATAGGACCAGGATAGAGCGCACCAGAACCGAGCAGGAAGGAATTAAATAAGATGGTGCACACGAGCTTTCTCCTATAGATTGTAAGAGCATAAGAGATGCGCCTGTGTCTGTGTATCAAGGGGGAAGGGGAAATATTGATAAAACAAGGTTGCCTCACTACGCTATAGCTATGGAGACTGACGAAAAGGGGGTTCTCGCTTAGGATTGTGACTAGCAATGGAGTGGAATGGAAACGACGGGACACACGTGTGTATCCGATAAGGTAGACAAGGTAGATGTACACTGAATATAGAAGTAGGGTACTTGTTAGAGGTGGTGTAGGGTAGTGATATATAAGGTAGGTAGGTAAGAATTAGATCGGGTTGGATTGTTTTCATTTCTGGGGTAGATATCGGTAGGTAGGTATTCCCTAGGTAGGAAGGTAGGGTATCAAAAGCCCATGGCGGTAAACACCAGTAACGCAATAACGCCTTCACCTGCCCTGCTCCATTCCTACCTTACCCATCAACGCCGGTCCAAGTCTAAGCCAGTCCAAGCCAGTCCAAGCCAATTCACATTCAAAAATCCTTCAAACCACCCACAACAGTCATCAACGCAATCATCAGCGCAGCCGCCGTAATGACGTATAACGCCAATGTCCAGGCCGTGATGACATCCCCCTCGCCTATATTCATGTACCAGAAGCCTATTGCGAGACTATTCACCAATTAGCCTGTATTTCAAAGATGCTTCGCAGCCTAGAGGGAAGAAAAAGTGGCAAGAGCATGAACCCTCTAGGAAAGTTCAACAGACAGACAGACAGATAGACAGGGAGCAGCAGGCCAAAAACAAAAATCAACAAACCTCAACACCATCGGAATAACCACAATCGTAATCAGCCTATAGCTCGACCACTCATACTCCAACTGCAAGCTATACCTGCCCTCCAGCGGATTAGGCCGCGCATCCGGATCCGGATCCGAACCGGGTTTTACCCTGCCGTTCAGATTCCGAGATACCCAGCCTTGCCAGGCGATGGCGACGTCTGGGTCGGCGTGGCGGTATGACGCGCGGTATGCGAGGAAGAGCTGGGCTAGCACGGCTGTTTGGGAGGGTGTGAGGATGAGGGGGATGTGGGCGCCGCGGGAGATGTCGCACTTTGTGGTTGGGTTTTGTTAGCGTGTAATATGGCTAGAACGAGGACAGGAAGGGGAAAGAGGGAGGAAGGGGTAGGTGGGAGAGAGGAGGGAGGAGACAAACCTTATACAGCCCAAACCCCCGCAAACCCTTAAGCGACACAAACCGCCTCCAACCCCTAAGAGCGCGCTCACCCCTCCTCAACGCAACAAACAACTCAGCCGGGTCTTCAAACTGCAGAATCCTCTCCTGCGGGTGCAGCGCCGCGCGCAAGAACCACCCGATGACGATGTAGCGGCTCTGCGCGCCCATGATGGCCTCGACCTGCTTGCGGATATCGCTGCGGGTTGCCTCCCAGCGCTCGCTGAAGACGGGGCAGCGAGCAGAGGAGGAGCAGGAGCGTGAATGTGAATGTGTGTGGTCGTGCTCTCGCTTGCCGAGTGGACTGAGGCTGAGGCTGTTGCGGATGCGTGCCGCGAGGTTGTGGTGCGAGTCGGAGGGTTGGCTGATCTCGTTGATGGTTATGGTTGTTTTCTTAGAGAGGACTGGGAGTGTTGTCTCGATTGTCGATTGTGAGGTTTGTGTTGCATCGTTCAGCATGATGGGTTGCTGTTGTTGTTGCTTCACCGGATTCACGCCCTGGCCCTGGCCCTGCGGTATCCGTCCCCTTGTTGGCGACTCCTGCGCCGCCATCCGCACTCTCCTCTTCTCCTTCAGACACACGATGATACGCACGACAGCCGTCTTGAGGATACGCTTGCGCCGCGCCATCAGATACAGCAGCCACAGGCGCGGCTCGCTCATCCTCTCTAGCCACTGGATGCGCGCCTCCCAGAGGGCGCGCTGGCTCCAGGTCGACGGCCGCCACCACGGCAGTGCGCGCACCAGCTCCTGCAGCCGCTGCTGCTCGCGCCCAAAGTCGTCAAACATGCTCTTGTACTCGTCGTAGTTGAGGTTCTCGGGCTGGTCTGTCTGCAGCAGCTTGAGGAAGAGCCGTGCTTCTGTCGACGTTAGTCCGACGCGCCGGGTGCATTGCTCGTCTGCCCAGAAGATGTTGCCGTTGGCCGATTTGATGATCGGTGGGATGTCGTCTAGCATGATGACCTCGAGTGATCGTCGTATCTTGCGAGTGCTGCGGAGAGACCGGGCTCCGGATCGAGGGAGGAGCGCATCGTTGGGATCATACTCGATGTCGATACCCTCGTACTGATTTTCGACGTCACGATTTCCAGTCGCCATTTGGTAGCGATGTATATTCAACTTGAATTTCAACTCAACTTGAACTTCACTTCAACCTACCACAACTACCTATTTACCAACACTCAACGAACGACCAGCACTCAACCCACCTATAAACCACCTCTCTCCCCTCACCCCCTTCCTCCCGCCAAGCTGCATCTCCAGCTCCCAGCTCAGGTGGTAGAATCACCCCCAGAAAGCTGACAACTCCACTGCACCAGCCGACATATGAGTGGTCGACAAAAACGGCACTTGCGATTCCATCCGCAGAGAGGGTGTCGTGCATACGAAGGTCGGTAGGCAGGACAACGGCTGTGATTGCAGAGGATTCAGAAGCTGAGTTGAGTTGAGCCCGGCTTGGGTTGGGTGTCGTGTGTCGGCTGTCGCGTGTGACTCCGTCCGTTGCGCGAGGCTCACGGAGGAGTGCCGTCCAGCGTGCACATGTCACGCGGCACCTGACCGAATCTAGGCACGGCAAGGCACAAGGCAAAATAAAGTAGGTAAGGTGGCCATCAGCTGCAAGGTGCCTAGACTATGGGCGCGAGAGGAAAATAATGGTAGAGACAGTAGAAACACGTGAAATTGGACTTATCGTGGTTATACATGCACGGGTGACGGCTGATCGTTCAGCACGAAGTTATTTACCTCTACTTTGAAATGTGCAGACAGAGACAGAAACGCAGAGAAACTTGTCCCCTTCAAACTTGCGAAACACGATTACAGGCGAAATCTAGCACTTACTCTTCCTTGTGATCAGTCAAATCAATCTCAGCATCGACCGATGAAGCATATTCAGTAACGTCAAGGCACTGCATGCGCGCGAAGGACTACTTCTCATCAACGGCACCGAGATGCCCACGTCTATCAGATGATTGTTTGTTTGTGTGGAGGTGACCCTCAATTTATTGCAGGATTCCCGTCCCGTTGCGTATTTTGTTTCTCTCTCTCTCTTGGTCTACAGACTAAAGCGACTGCGAAGATTGCGGTCGCTCATCCCCGCTCAAGCGCGGCCCTTCCGAGTGTACCGACCCGTTCCAGTCATCTCGTTCCGACATGTCTGAATCTTCCGACACCGACGGCGCGTAGCGTTCTTCTGGGTCCGACGCCGAATCTTCCGACGCCGAGGCCCCTCTGTCTACTGCCGTCAGGGGACTCTGGAGAAGCTGGAGCGTCGTCGACGGCGTTCTGCCGGCGGGTTCCACCTGCTCTTCGGTTTCGCCTTCCGTACTCGAGATGGTCCATTCCCACCTCCTCTTCTTCTCTTTGCTCTTGCGCTTCTTGCTTCCCGGGGTCGCTAGGTCACTCTCCGCCATGCGCCGCCGCATCTCTTCAAAGGGGCCAGGCGTCTGCCCGCCATCCCTCGTCTCGTCGCCTGTATATGCCATGGTCAGATCGAGGACCTCGAGCTTCTCCCCATCTCTCTCCGTTGCTGAGTAGGGTGATTCTTCCGCTAATAGGTCGATATGCGACTTGGTGTATTTATTTGTGGTAATGGTTTGGGTGAGCGGATCGTTATATCCCACCTTCTTCGCTGCGCGGTTGGCGATTCGCATCGACACGCGACTTGGGGTGGCTGGTGTAATTGAGGTTCGCGGGGGTAGCGGCGAGTTGCGCAGAATGCTATGCAGACTCCGCGGGTGGGTGTATGGTGCTACTTGGTATGGGTTGCCGGTCGTCATCCGTCGTCGCGGCGTCCGCGGGGTACTCGGCGATGCTTTCCCCTCGTTGGCGGCAAAAGTAAAGACCTGTTGCGCCGAGCGCTCAGAACCGGCGGACTGCGGTGGGGTGAAGCTGAACGTGGTTGCCGGTAGGATGGCCAGGTGTTGGGCGTCCGGATGTGCAGTCGTGGGTGTCAGGTTGGGGAAGGCCGAACTGGGCGTGTCAGGATATGTGATGGAGAATGGACCGGGTGTCTGGGTTCGCTGTGCTGGCTGGACGTACCCATCCTCTCCCCCAACGTTCTTGGTCTCGAGCCGGAGGGAGGTTGGTTTGCTCGTCTTGATCTCCAGCCTGGCGGGTTTGGTCGTCCGAGGCGAGGCGTTCTCGATGGCTGCCGCATATGCATTGGATAGTGTGTTGAAGGCGGTGGGTGATGAGGGATCGATCTCTGCCTTGAGCGCGGTGGCCGACTTCCCCAAGGTCACGGCCGTGGCGGGGGTCTTGATCTGGAGCGAGAGCCGTGGCCTCTTGGGGGATGCTGCGGGCGGATTGAGAGACATGGTGATGATGGTGGTGGTGTAGGTTCGGACAGGTGCCAGCATTCTCGAGGAGCCAAGATCCCCAGATCTGGCGGGTTGCTGTGGGCGCGCTGCACAGGCGGTCGAGGTGAGCAGAGGGATCTGGGTCTGGATATGTATATGGGTCTAGGTATGGACTTGGGGTATGGGGGTGGATATGGATCTCGTCGTGGTGTCGTTCTCGTTTTCACCCCGCGATGGTCGTTCCCACGGTTTGGGTTGCAGGTCGGTCGGCTGATGAGACGACGAGGAGAAGGAGGCGGCGGCGGTGGATGCCGATGCGAATGCAGATGCAGATGAGGGAGGATGGATTCCCAGCGCGGAAGCAAATGCTTAAGTACAGAGGGCGGTAGTAGTAGTGGTGGTGGTGTTGGTGGAGGCGGTCGGCAATGGGGTTTGGGTTGCAGCGGTGCGAGTGGTGGGGGAATCGCCAGCACGCACGATCGTCGTCTTATGCAGGTGATGAGATGGGCACTGCGGGAATGGAAACAAATTAGGCGCGGTTGAGGGAAGTATTTCTAGAAGATCGAGGGCGGGCGAGAAGGAGCACGGGCGATAGGGCAGACCCCGCCAGAGACCCAGGCACCCAGGGACCCTGGCCGCGCAGCAGAGACGAGGGGCGACACTTGACAGGAGCAGCAGCAGTCCAGGGGGAGAACCAACTAAGCTATACCGGGCAGTGACTAAGCCCCATCCAGCCGCGGCATTGCCAGTGGCCCATCGGTTGGTGGACGTGGCGTGGTTGCAGGCGGGGCCACGCCTGCAACCAAGCGCTGGGGGGTTGGAGTTGGGGTTGGGCTGCTGGTTCAGTGCAGTAGCAGCAGCAGCAGTAGTACAGTAGTGTGTGCAGTGCAGTGCAGTGCAGTGCATCATCCAGTGCATCATCCAGTGCATCCCATCCAGTACAAGTGCAGTGGCCGGTCGGCGCATGCGGTGAAGTCACAACAGCCTGATTGGCTGCGGGGGGGCGCTTGGTCAGGTTGGTCAGCAAGGGACTTGGGGCTGGAGGGGAGGAGCCAGAATTAGGTTACGACTGGAACAGAGGAAAGAGAAGAGAGGAATAGGGAGTGAGAGGTCAGTGAGGAAGGAAGTGAATGATTGAGTCAGGTGAGGACAGTAAGAGATTAGTGAGAGACAGAGTCATTGATACCATAGAGAATAGACTGGAGGCAAAGCAAACCTAAGGTAAGTCAAGGTGAGCAAAGAATAGATTCCATTCCATCCACCCCAAGCGACCACATCCTATTTCGAGCCCCTCCATCATCCATCATCCACCATCCACCATCCACCAATCCACCTCCCGTCTCACATGCACCCAGGATCCACCCTTCCACCCCTTCCACCCTTCCACCCACACACACACCACCCCATCAAAAATAAGGATGATCAGCGTCAGCGACTATTCTTGACGCCCGCCTTGTCTCGCATCCGCATCCACCAATCCAGGTTCCGCTTCGACTTGCACCTCTATTCGGGGTCTGGGATGGCATGGGATTGGATGGGATGGGATTGCACGACGTGGTAACACCCGACATCAGGACCAGATTCCAGAACACGATTCAACACGATTCAACTCAACTCAACTTCACTCATCCCAGCTCGACCCATGCAAGACATGTGATCTAGATCAAATCAATCAATCAATACAATTCGTATCAATCAGACGCTACTGTCCTACCCGTACCTGGGGTGAGAAGGGTCCAATTTTGCCAGGGTTGCGACCACATTGACCACATTGACCACATCCACATCCACATCCAACACATCGACCACATTGACATTTCCCAAACTAGACACAGAGCACATTACCCTTTCATCAACACACACAATGCGCAATCCATCCGCCTCCCAAAACGGACACACCCCCCATCACCCATCCATGCCCGCTCTTCCCAATCCAGCCACCCAACACCCAGATACGAACACTGCCCCCCGGCACGTCAACCCGCATCGGGAAAATGGGGAGCTGAGGGTGGGCATCAGAGGGGACAGGATACGGTACCGAGCAACGACAAGATGAACACCTGGTGTCGGATGAGATTTAAACTTCACGCCCGCCGCGGTCTGGTACGTATCTAATGAATGAGACACGTCTTTCATCAGCTCGGGAGGGAGATTCGAATGTATGGTTGCCTTTTTCGTCTGGGTCAGCTCGGGATGGATGTTGAGAGCATCGTTGCCTTCTCGTCTTCGTACACTCTGTCAGGAGACTGAAAGTACCATCGCCCTCCGCGGAGTCTTCGTCAGCTCCGTCAGGAAATTGACAGTACCATCGCCCTCTCATCTTCGTCAGCTCCTCGGGATAATGAGAGTATCACTACCCTCTCAGGTAGTCTTCGTCCGCTCTGCCAGGATATCGAAAGTATCATTATGCTCTCGCTCTCGCCTCGCCCTCGCTTTTGCTCGTACCCTCGTTCAATCTCGCTCGCTCAGACCAAGTGAGGGGTGACTCGTTACCCATTATTCGTTATGGGATCTCCTTACTCATCCTCATCCTCATCCCTCATTCCCCCCTTGACTCGCTAACCTCCCGCCTGGCCCGCTGGAGTCTATTTTTGCCGCATCCCCAACCTCAGGCCCCATCGGTAGCCAGACCAACCCAACCCAACCCGAGGCCGCCACCACCGCACGGCGACCAATCTTAATCGGCTTTTTATAGATTTAGACTCGGCGACGATCGCACGCGCCGCATTCGCGTTTCGTCTCGAACTCGCGACACTGCAACGACATACGAAAATACCTCCCCACACGACTCAAGTCTTTTCAGCCGCCGCGTCTCGCACCTCCCAAGAGATTGCCTCCAACGTTGTGTGTTTGCAGCCGCCTCAATCTCCGAACGATTGCGACTATGAAGACGTCACCAACGACGCCCTGTGCCCGCTCCGTTGCTCCTTGTCACCGCTGGACATGATGCCTGGCCACGCCAAACCGCCGCCCAAGAGACACGATCACAGGATCATCATCCACTTTGTGAGTCCGGGCCTGGCGCTGACCGCACGCCAACGCGTCAACCTCTGATGATATAATTAGGACTATGACTGTTTCTATGCCTCCGTTTTCGAAAACGAGAATCCAGCCTTGAAATCCGTGCCGTTGGTAAGCCATCACCACCTGCTCGTAGGTGTGCGAAGCTGACACACCACAGGCTGTGCAACAGGTAATACCCTCATCATCCATCCATCCATCCATCCTCCTCCTGCCACTTCGGGATGCTAAATTCAGCCCAAGAAACAAATTATCGTCACCTGCAATTATGAAGCCCGCCGACGAGGCCTGCGGAAACTCCAGCTAATCACCGAAGCAAAGCAAACATGCCCCGACGTCGTGATCGTGCTGGGTGAAGAGCTGGGCCGATTCCGTGATGCCTCCAAAGCTCTCTACAAATTCCTAGCCGCCTTCACGTGGAGTGGAAAGGTAGAGAAACTCGGATTTGATGAGGTGTTTATGGATGTGACCGAGATTGTTGATTTCAACCAAGAACTGCTGAACCCAAACGATCTCACCCATTCCTTCTTTCAACTGCAGCGAAATGACCCGACCGTAGGCTTTTCGTTTGATGCCACCAAGATTGCTGGGCATAGCTATCCAGCCTCGTCGGCTCCGCCCTCGGGCACGCCGGGGCAGGGTACTGATGCTGACCTACTGCTGAGACTCACTCTAGGCTCACACATGGCACAGCACCTCAGATTAGCTCTCGAGGAACACAGAGGCTACACGTCGACCGTAGGCATCGCAACCAACAAGCTATGTGCGAAGTTGGTTGGGAACGTGAATAAGCCCAAAGGACAGACAACCCTGCTGCCGCCGTACCAGGCGCATGACGGCGTAGAAAGCAACGTTGTCGCCTTCATTGATTCCCACGATATTGGCAAGCTGCCAGGGATTGGATTCAAAATGTCTCAAAAGATTCGCAACCACGTCCTCGCCCGGCCGGCGGATTTTGAGATGGGGCTCATCTACGGCGGCACGAAGGAATCAGTCACGGTCCGTGACGTGCGCCTGTTTGATGGCATGGGGCCAGAACTTCTCGAGAGTATCCTCGGCGGCCCTGGGGCAGAGCGAGGGCTGGGAGGCAAGGCGTGGGGATTAATAAACGGTGTTGATGACACCGACGTGCAACAAGCCAAGAACGTCCCAACTCAGATCAGTATCGAGGACTCCTACATCCGCTTGGATACCATGCCGCAAGTGACGAAAGAGCTACGCATCCTGGGGACCAGTCTATTGAAGAGGATGCATGCCGATCTCCTGGAAGATGATGATGACCCCGAGTCGACCACCACCAAGCGGTGGATGGCTCACCCGAAAACGGTTCGCGTCTCCACGAGACCGCGTCCAGCCCTGCTCCCAGATGGGACCAGACAACGGAGTTTCAACCGCATCTCGAGATCCGGCCCTCTGCCGAACTTTGTCTTCAACCTCAGGGAAGGATTTGATGCTACTGTCGAGAAGCTCGTGCAGGAGACACTGATCCCCATGTTTCGCAAATTACACCCGTATCCGTCAGGTTGGAATCTCAGTCTGGTTAACATTGGCGTGACCAACATGGTCGAAGCCGCGAGCGAGGATGGCAAAGGTAAGGGACGAGACATCGGACGCATGTTCAAGCGGCAAGAAGAATTCCTCAGAGAATGGCACGTCGAGGATCGAGACGTACCTCCTGATCCGGTTGTTCCTTTAAAAAGCCGAGAGCTTGATCCTGTCCCAGCCGATCCAAGTGCTGGAGATGAAGTCGAGGACAGTATCATGAACGGCTCCGAGGATGCCATCTTCCCCACACAGCTGACAGCGGATGGAGAGGGGGTTTGGGTAGATGACGAAGAGGAATCGGATGATCGGGAGGAGTGTAGAGCTTGTGGGGCGGTGATGCCAGCTTTTGCTATGGCAGCTCACGAACGGTTCCATAGCTTAGAAGATTAATTCCTTACCAGTCAATGAACTGATGAAAACTCCACCATAGTATTATCATATTGCCTTTGTCCAGCTGCTATACTCCTCCTACATGACCCACCCCACCAAGCAAGTACCAAGTTCCTAATCCTACATGCCCCTTCCCACCGCCACCTACCTCATCTAAACTCGTAATTATATTAGTTCGCACCCACCCACCTCTTGTAATAATGACCTCCTCCTTTACTTCGAGAGGAAGTTGCAATCACCTTATCATCGAGCGATGACGATTTTGCTTTGTCCTTAGAGACAAAAACGGGCAGGTCAAGTCAAGTCAAGTCTACTCAAAGGGAAAGAGGAAGGAGGAAGATATGAAGGAAGGAAGCTACAACACCCACTCTCACCCTAACTCCCACCTCTACATCCCGTTCAGAGGGACGGCCAAGACGACAACATCTCACCATCCATCCATCCATCCATCCATCCATCCATCCACCCGTACATGTGCAGATCAATCAACAGTCTCAGTCTCAGTCTCAGTCTCTCTTTACGTTCTTCACGCTCATGTCATTCATTTCTTTCGTTGCTGCCGTTGCTTTGTTGTTTGTTTGTTTGTTTATTGATTGCTTGATTACTTGGTTATTGGTTGCTTGGTGACTTGGTTACTTGGTCATTGATCAGTCGTCTCGTCTCGTCTCGTCTTTACCACGACAGTCCACCAATCCCCAGGTCTATCTGTCTGTCTCGATTGTTCCTGCGGGTTGTTACTTGTTACGGAGAGATGGTCGTGCTGTGAGGTTGGTTTGCTCTGGCTCGGGGTTCTGTTTGGTGGGTGTCTGGCGCTTGGGAGCGAGTTACTTGTGTTTGACGTGACATTCAATTGCAATTCAACGGATACGTTCGGGATTGGGATGGGATTGAGAGGAGGTTGGCAGTTGGGGCATCTCGCTAGAATCAACTCACTCGACACAAAATACATCTCACTTCGAACAAACACAAATCACTATGGCACCCAAATCCCAGACCTGGAGCGGTCAAGACACCTCCTCACAGGCAAAAGCATCAGATTTCCGCAAGTCATCTCTCTCCAAATTCCTCCACCTCCCACTGGAACTCAGAACTCTCACGCACAAAGTCTTCCAGCCCAGCTTACACACAATCGAGGTTCTCTTCCGACGAAAATCCAGCCCCTCCGGTATACTGACAGCACCTACACGATCATGCAATTGCTCCGAGATACCTTCCGACCAAGACGAGGTGGGGCTAACCTTAGAGGCGCAGGGAGAGGCGGAAATGACACAGCCCAGAGTAACACAGCCCAGCTCAGCAGACCCACCATTTCCCTGGCCCCCAATCGCGCACTCGACCGAGGAGCCGCTGATACGATACCACTCGTTCCCGGAGCCGAAGTTCTCGGGCGATGGGCGGCGAGCGAGTTGGATCCAGATAGTGCTGCAGAAGGCGAGACTACAGGTCCAGGAGTTATGGCGGAAAGACGTGCCGAGAAATTTGTTGAGGAGGAAACCCGTTAACGCGAGGGAGAGGGACAGGTTCAATCTCGTTGTTGTCGAGGAAGAGATTAGTGGGATTGAGTCTGAGGAGGAGGTAATGCAGAGTGTTCCACAGTCTGTTTTATCGCGGGTTTCTTAGAGTTTACTTTATGTCTGTCTGTCTGTTTGTTTGTTTGGCTGGACAGAAAGCAATCGGAGTCAGGATCCTTGTTTGCAGCACTGGCTATTGAATACGTTTGTCTTTGGGTCTTCTTGGAATAGTCCTGGAACGGGAATGGGAGAATAATGAGAATTTGAAGTCATTGAGAAAGGAAGTAGTACTTTCATTGCCACTGCGCGGGCATTTCCAAGTGGAATGAATGTGAGGTAAGGCGGTGACAGGCGATGATTTGAACCAGAGTGGTTTCTTGGTCTACCAGTGGTAGCAAATCCCATACTATATCTCATCTTTGGGATAGAACTGGCAAGTGATAGCATCACTTCTCTATGTCGCTTTTTTGGCTTTGCATTCTCTGCTACTGTCGCCATCACAATGTACTTGTTAACGAGATAAGATTTTTTGTATTTCTTTGATCTCTATCTCGGATTTCAAAGACTGTTCCAAACAGTCACTCACTACCATCTCCACTATCCTTCAAGTCTTCTCATAACGGCAGCTCGCCCCCTAACCGTCTCCTCTAACTCAGTTCTTCACTCAGCCATCCCTCTCATCAAGACTTAAGTGACGATGTACGACGTGGTAAGCTCTCCTGACACGCGGTGGATGCTATGCGGGGCCTCGATGGCGCGGCGGTTCAGACGCTGGTAGGGCACGACAGAGCGCGTCTTGCATTCGAAATCGAAGTTTTCGAGCACGTCATCTGGCGGTGTCGAGGTCGGGACAACGATGCCTGCCGTGTCAAGCCGGATGGTCCAGGTCTGGGAGTCGCCGACGTGTCTGCCGCCATGATGCAAGGGGCTCGTGTTAGGTGGGATGGCAGAGTGGAACACGCGCCAGCCGCGCCGCCGGTACTTGTCTAAGTAGTACTCGTGAATTTCATCGGTGTATTCGTAGTCATGCGTCTCGTTGAGCAGCAGGTCGTACGTCTTGCGTAACAGGAAGGTCGGTATTGGGAAGAAGGAGTAGGCTTTGTTCCAGGAGATGGCATTCAGTACGCAGGTTGAGGAGAGAAGTCTGAGGATAAAGTCGATGGGGCGGATTTCTGTAACTAGTATTTCGATGGTTGTCACATTGCCGTTGGGCAGGCGACGTCTGAATCTTTGCGGCTGGTTGGATGTTAGCACATTTGTTTCTTCTCAATTCATGATCTACGAGATGGAAGGTTTCACTTGGAGGAGAGAAGAAAAACATACCCTGTTCTCCCCCTCCTGGTCCAGTAAAACCTCGTACTCATTCACTTCGTCATCACCAGTAACGATTAGAATCATGTTCCAGACATAGCCATCGCTCTTCTCCAAATACGCCGCGAGAGCCCTCAGCTGCGCATCTTCCCTCACATAGATATTGAGACCAGTCCTCTTCCACTTGACGTCGGCAAAGAATTGCACCGCCAGCCCGCCAGTGATCAGGGCACTATTCTGAGCCATCTGGGCGCGGAATCCAAGCGGGTCCTTCACGTAGTGCGCCAGTCGCTTGTTGATGCACCAGCGGGTGGCGGAGTACGGTTTTACGTTTGCTTGCAGACGGCGCGAGAGGCGGAAGATGGCTAGTAGCTCCGGAGTCTGGAGGCGCGAGCAGAGGGTTGTGAAGATTGGGTAGATGGAGAGTATGTCGATGAGGTTTGGTGGTTGTGCTGGTGCTGGTGGTGGTGATGGTGGTGGTGGTGGGGCTTTGATCAGAGGGATTGGAGATTCTGCTGTGGGTTCTGCTGTGGGTGAAGTCATTTTGTATGCATGGGATTGTGGGATCCGTTGGGCGTATTGTGTGGTGATTCTCTTAGTGTGTGAAGGGAGATGGACATGGGCTTGGGCATGGGCATGGGCATGGGCATGGGCATGGGCATGGGCATGTTTATAGTCAATGGTTACCTTAGGTAAGGTAAGTAAGTCATAGAATACTCCTAATTAAGCGAAGCGAGGCCCCTGAGACAGACTAAGCGGGAGCTTACATGCAGTTTTTCTTCTCAATGGACTTTGTTCAGTGCTGTCTATTGCATTCTATTGAAAGGTGATGATTTGATGCACATTCATTCATTCATTCATATGAAATAGTTGTATTGGCTTTGAAAAATGCAGAATTCATTATTACAATGCATCGCATGTCTGATATTTTTCTGTCAGAGAGTTTGTGAGGAGAATAAACAAAGAGAAGAAAGGTGCAGAAACATACAGAGATTGGTCATCAACCATCACCTAGGACTATTTCACTCCCATACCCTTGAGACTTCAGGCCCTCAGTCACTGATGAGAAATAGAATTAGAATGTACGCAATTCTCAACATGGAAATGTTTTGCTCAACGTCAAAGAGTGGAGACGGGAAGGCAATGCTCCATCCACGCAATTCGTGAGCATTTGGTGGTAGATTTTTAGATGCGCTGGCTATGCGGGACAATGCGGGACAAAGTTTTAACAAACCGAAACTCGTCAGGTTAGAAGTTTCATAGTTCATGAAGGGGAGCGTCAGTGTTGTTGTCTCTTTAATAATATGTCTATCAACCTGTCTACCAACCTGCCTATCAAAATATTATAGCAAGAGTGAGTAAAGCACATCATACTCGGTTGTTGTGCCTTACTCACTCAGACAGATAGAGTCTCAATTCAGCCTAAGTTAGGTAAGGTATGTCAAGCACATGGGTAATCTTAGCTGGCTCGGAATGTACACCTCGTGTACCTATTTACTGTAGAGATGTAAGATCTATCTATTAATCTAATTTACATTCACACTTACACATGTATTCACCTCATGGGTATGAATGTTCGGGCAAGTCGAGAAGATTAACAAGGTAAACGAGGTCTAGCCACCACAACTACTTCACCTATCTCCTCATCAAAGGAAGCCAGTCAGCTAAGCAATAGCTAAGTGACATCTCCTCTTTCGAGAGTATCTTTCTAAACTTAACGCAATTTCTGCACACATCCACAAAAGCTACAATCTACACATTGGCCGGAATTCGTGTCTTTCTGTCTGTGTGAAGGTGTTTGCGTCAAGCTCTCGCTGCCTCGTGGTGACGTGATTGTCTAAGATCTCAAGCTTATCTGCCATCTATTAGACATGCATGCAGGCAAGTAAGGCTGGAAAAACCCGAGTGAATACATGCCATCACACACACGTCAAAACCCCCAAACCCCGTGATAAACTCATAAACTCTTTCGGAGAAACACCCACCCATCCACCTTGCACGACACCTCAATACCCTGATATTACAGTACTGATATTAGGCAAACGTTCCGGATATCTTCAGGGGTGCGGTGAAATTGGGTAGGGTGTCAGGCAGCTACAGGGCAAGGGTGATAGGGATGCATGCAAGCGGTGAAAATAGAGTTTAGGCTCATTCGGGAACGTCAAACGTCTGCTCAATTTATGCACGACGAGGAAGAAGAAAGAAGAAGAAAAAGGAAGAAAAGAAAAACAAAACCAGAGGGAAAGAAAGGACGAAGAAAAGAAATCGCAAGGAAAGAGAGAGGAGAGGAAGCGAATTCACTTGCAATGCAAACAGTCAGGTCAAGAGATGCGGAAAAGACAAGATTCTAGATGACAGCATCGAATGTATTTGCGCTATGTTCATTTTGATGTGGGTACACAGTACCCCCCAAGCATCCAGCCTGGATTCAATAACTATGTGACAAGAAAGCGGACAAGTGCCCTTTTGATAGAAACCACCACTGCTCCCCTCTCGATTCTCTCCTCCCCGAGTGCCAAGTGGCTACTGCAGAACCTTTTCTCGGCAACGAACCGTTTAGCAAGAAGCGCCGGTGGGGATGTTGAGGCACTTGGTGCTGGTCTTTCCACCGGTGATCTTGACACCGGACCAGGTCCAGCTGGAGCAAGCTCCCTTGGCGCAAAGAATGTAGATGTTGGTGGCCGAGCTGGCGACGGTACCGGTGACACCGGAGACGGTGAGACCAGTGATGGGGACACCGGCAGTTGGGGTGCCGGTTGGGGAGCCGTTCTCATAATCTTGCTCGATGACGATACCGTACTTGGCAATGGCGGACATGGTGATGCTCTTGAAGGTGACGCCGGAGACGGAACCAGTTGCGCCAGAGACGGTCTTGATTCTGATACCGTTGTCGGAGCTCTTGACAGTGGAAGAGAGAATGTTGATGGTCTTGACAACGTTGTCACTGCGGCCACCGACGGAACCGATGGACAGACCGTGACCTCCTGAGCAGGTTCCACCGGTGAAGGTGATGCCAGTTCCGGAGTTAATGGCGAGGCAGTCGTCTTGGTTCTTGACAACGGCGCCGGTGATGGTTACACCAGTTGAAGATCCGACATCGAAAGCATCAGTGTTGTGGCCACCGTTGGTGACATCACCAGCAGAGTTATCGAACTATTACAGATTAGCAGGAGGTAAATATGGTTGCAGATTGGGTGTGACATACGTTGATGTTGGTAACGGCAAGAGTAGTGCAGGTGTTGATGGACATAAGTTGAACTGGGGCGTTCTTGAAGTTAAGACCGGTGATAGAAGAGGTGATCAAGCTGTGGGCATAGAAGAACTTTGGCTTGGTCTTTCCACCGTTGGATCCCTTTCCATCCCACCACTTGGCACCGTTACCGTCGATAACGTTGCCAGAAGCACCAGTGACGACGATGTTGGTTCCCGAGACGGAGATAAGAGGACCAGACCATTCTTCGTAACCGAAGGTGGTGGTACCCTCGAAGATGACGTGGGTGCCCTTGGTGAGCTTGGTCAAGTCGAGAGTGACACCTGATGGAACAGCCACGCTGCTAAGAACGATGGTTGCACAGGAAGCCTTGGACTTGGAGACAGCGGCGGCTCCAGAAGAGCCGGAGAAGGTGCAGGATGCGCGCTTGGCAAGCTCAGCAGCGGGAGTTGGTGCTGGCATAGCAGCTGGTGCCGCGGCAACCAGAGAGACTGAAGCAGCCAAAAGGCTGATGAGGGTTGAAATTTGAACCATCTTGATGGTTAAGAGTGATAAAAAGAGGGCTGAAGAATATAAAAGTTGATAGTAGGACAGAAGAAGGAATGAATGAGTGTGAAGCTGATGCTGGTGAGGAAAAGATATCTGGATGGCAAGATCAAGCCTTTCTTATACTCTTGGAACATGCTGCCATGGCTTCTTGTCATTGCTTGTCTCGCAGGGTCGAGCAACGTCCTGACAAGGGTGAAGAAGAGGGTCGTTAATCTTCCGTCGATAGGAGCATTTCGAAAGCCGAAATGATGGCGAAATTCTGTATGTGAGGGAAATCAAGCTCTGAAGCCAAGGGTCTGAAATGAGATTTTCATATAGAGAGCTGTGTCTAGGTTCATGACGGGAGGGGCCACCCTGGGTCCTGTGCCCTATGAGACTCGGCCCAAGAAGCCACCATCGCAAGGCACAGTCCAAGTCTGGAGTGCATCCAGCCGGGCCTGCCGAGTGCCAGCGATCCGAGTCGGAGCCCTGTTGGAATGTCAGTCGGAAATTCTAATAGAGTAGAACGCGATGCCCCATGATGTGCACCCAGTTTTCTTGACCAGAACAGAGTGACTCCGCAGGCAATAGGAGCTACGAACGCGCTCTCTGTACGAACACGACGGCAGCTCGTCCTCCGTTCGCTCGATGCTCTCTCCAAAATCTGTCACTTGATGCCGCCCTGCCAACGGCTCGCTCTTCTTCCCCAGCCCGCCTCCCGCTATGTGGAATACCAACATCGTTCGGATACCAACGTACAGCCACCGCCATGGGAAGTCACAACACCTCTCGACTCGGATTCGGAGTGGAGCCGCTGCGGAAATCCACAGGATTCGTACCTTTGTACTCTATCTTGGCCAAGCTTAATCCCTTTTCGATGAACCGCAGTGGAGACAAGCATTTACAGGGCTCTGAACAACCTTGTTTACGTCCGAGCACCGGTCCTTGCCCTGGATTTCATCCCATCTCATGCAAGTGGCCAACTTCCCAGGGGCCAAATCAGGAAAGCTCAGGATCTGCGGATGGGTCCTGGTCGTTTCACGTCTAAAATCTAGCCATAAATTCGAAACAATTCTATCTCGAAGCATAATGACCAAGCCAAGGCGCAGGGACACCTGCCATGACAGGGCTCAGAGCCGATTCTTCCACCACTCACAGCCCGTGTCTCGGTACACCACGAACACCCGTTCTTGGATCTTGATTTCTGGGGAAGCTCTTGGCTGTCCATTTGTCTGTTCATCCCAAAGATAGAGGCTTGGTATTCTTGAACGAAGGCTTAATTCCTGACGGCATTTCTTGTTTCCACCGTGGCGTCTTGGACTTCTTGGAGCACCAGCATTCAGCATTTGCGGGGTAAATACGAACAGCTTCGTGACATGAAGATTTCACAAAACGTGGATTTTCTCCGTCAGACACGGCACTTTCCCGTGTGCTATTTGGGAGGGCTGTAATATCAAACCCCAATGCAGGTACAGGTTGTCAGCTGAGCGCGGTTTCAGGATGAACCCCGGCTGAGCACCACAATTCATATCGACTAAGTTTTACATCACGTGGGATGGGGACACAGGAGATGAGCTGAGCTGATGAGGGAAACCTGGTGCGCGAACTAGAGTCTAGAGGTGTTCTCGTCCGGCGCAATCGGATAAAGGTTGATTAAGGGGTTGCCAGACACACTGTGGCCAACGGACGTTGGAGATACCGTCGCAATATGTTTTGATCATGCTGTCAGTAATAGAGTGTCATCCGACGATTCTGCATGAAACTCTATGATATTCGATACGAGAGGGGAAGTTGAGCGAGTGACATTCCAATATCGTCCTATTAGTTTACAGTTTCGCGTTCCTGATGGCAAAATTAAGGCTGCTAAGGCAACATCATGCAGTCGCAACTCCAACACAGCTTCAATCGTCTAAACATGGCGCAGTGAGCTGAGGAAAGCTGGTATACAATTGCCCTTCGTCCGACGGCTAATCGGAATTTGATATTGAATGACCATTCTGCAGCACTTGAGGTAGCAATGTGGTATTTTTGCCGTGCCCTTTTCGACATAGAGAGACACGGAGATTTGTTCCATCAGTCACGAACAACCAGTGACATGCTGACGATCCAGGCAATTACTCACTGAGCACTCGATCCAACAATTTTCCGAGTACACCTCTTACCCGCTCTGGCTTCTCAACAGCACACGTGAATACCACAGCTGTGCTCATTGCGAACGCCAGATTCTCTTTCCACTGATTATCCAGCAGATATCGTCTGGGCAAAAGCGTTGCTAACGCGCGTGGAGCAACAAACAAGCCCAGTTCCTTCCTTCTACCTTCATTCTCGAGCAAGACCGCCCATCCGCACAGAGCACACCCACCTCCAATACACATTCCGGAGTCGATCTGACGGCACGTTGAGGTTGAGCTCCCTAAGACAAGTGGACCAATTCGGCTTCTAGTCAGACAGATCCCGTAGTAAAATAGGGTGATGAAAGTTCCAAGGAAGGCCGAAGAGCGTACGGATGACACACAAGCGCTCTTTAAGGCCTTAGTCGAGGGTTTGCGCAAAGTCAGAGCAATATTGATAGGTAGGTAGGTTGAGAATGCCCAGCAGAATGACCTCACGAATCTTGACAGCGCGTGGTATTCACAGTTAGGTCCAGTACCCATATGGACCACTTCGCAGGGATATGGTATGCTCTTCACTGGACGCGTGTCAGCCTGAGGTTTTACAGAGTCGACTCTTCGTCAATTGAGACCAAGATCAGTAGGAGCTTACCAGGATCACCATAATCCAAAGGCCACCCGTATTCTTTGCACCTATATGTCGCGTATGGGTCAATATTGAACCTAAAACCCCGAAAAGTACGAGCGAGCAGGACACAATGCCAGATACACCGTGAAAACAGAGCCCGGTGTAGAAATTAAGATGGACTTACATATCCTGCAGGACATAAGCTTGCCCAGTCTCGACACCATATTGGATTTCTCCAAATCGAGTCCGCTGCAGCGCGATCACTAGTCTTTCATCAACAGCGGCAGCTGATTTGATCCATTTGTTATAAGACCTGGGCAAGCGGTCTGGACTGTAAACCCAAGCCCACATGATCAGAGCGCACGAAGTAGCGAAGATTGCTGGGTCTGCAAGCTTAGAAATTGCTCCATCAATCTGATGTTCTTCGTCAGCAATCCAGTCCAAATTCTGTTCGGAAGACGAACCTTATTCCACTTTCCAGTAGCAGCTCGCCTCTGCCTTCGTTGAGACCACAACTCTCCAGCAATAACATCAAGAGCTCTAGTCACGGCAAAGATGGTGAGATCCATCGTCCTCCCAGCAAATCTTTTAGGTCGCTGAATAGGTCCGTTCGAAGAGCTGACTGTTTCATACTCCACAAAGGCTTCACTACTTTTTGATTGAAGAAGTTTCATACTGTACCACGCAGCAATGCATGTTGAAAGCCATTTTGCGAGCCTAAATAAAAGTTCAGTTAGTACCAGCGAATCTTCAGTAAACAACACCTAAACTCAAACAGACGGACGGAGGCCGGTCGCGATTTCAACCCTGCTAGCAGAATCAAGCACAACCATGGAGGCATTGAAATACTTACCGCAACTGCAACACTTTCGATAATTCCCCAGCTGTGCTTTCAATTAATCTTTGTAGAGGAATCTAGTTTTCCATGTCAGCAAAGGACGTTTGACAGACGAATAGTCACGTGCCTGCAACAGAGTTGAGCCTCCGACCAGTGCGGCGCAGAAAGTCGGGAATCGCTGAAGTTCCAAACCCCCGTTCAAAATCCGGACGAATGAGTACGCAAAGCTGGCCGACGGCTTCTCGTCCGTGCTCTTCCTCTTCCGGCTAAGGTGAGTTAAGAAAAGGGTCAAAAGCCTCGGTACTGTGCTTGATGCATAGCCCAATACGTAGGCCCGAACAACAGGTCTTAATATCGCTGGTATACTTTTCTCTAATTGCCTCGTACGATGCGATGATGCCGCGTTTCTCTGCATCTTCGAGGAGGAAATGAGTTCTCCTAGAAGCTGTCAGACAATACGACTCTTCGAAGATTACAAATGATGGGATCAAGTGACCCAGAGGAAACTGAATCGAGACGTACCTTGAGTTTTAAATTATACTGCTCTCTCAAACAAAGGAAAAGCTCGGACTTGCAGCCCAACTCGTACCGAATGTCCACCGAGGTACGCGGAAATGCTAGGCGTGTGGTCGAAAATGGAAGTCTACCCCGGATTTGGCTGCACACAAAACGTGGAGAAACAGGATGGGGAAATGGATGGCGACAGCTGTTTGATAGCCAATTTAAAGCCGTAGCCAAAATGCCCCTATTACCGAATGCAACTCATGAATACGGGTGACTTAGTGCATGATTGAAAGAGCCTCGCGTACAATTGTCTGCATAGGGGTCGTGATCCTCTGCCAGGCACGTCCAAAGTGTCCGAAAGGGTCCAAAAGGGTCCAAAAGGGTCCAATGCGAGCATCAGTCTGCGTAGATCGTGTTTCTCTCGAGGTGTAAGACCGCATGCATTGTTCTGCCACTGCAGACTCTCGGTTTCAATCTCCGTCGTGGAGATGGATCTTGGCAGTTTGATAGGACCGTATACTGAGGCGGGACGCGTCTGGCACCTGTCGACGTGCCGATCAACTCGGGACAGGGGAATACAGAGGGAGTGCGAGAGGTCTCGTGCTGGATGCAAGCTGAGGGATGGAATTGAGGTGCGGAAAAGGAAGACGCTCCGCCTCCTTTGGTCGTGGGGTGGAGTTCGGGATGCTTGACCGAGGTATCAAAGTGGAGGACGAGCTGGGGTAATTGAGAGGTTGAAACAAGGAGGGAATGCACGGCCGGGAGGAGGGGAGATGCGGATGATGCAGATGATGCAGATGATGCAGGCTGATGCGAATAGGGGATATGGAAGGGAAAGGAAGGAAGGGAAGGAAGGAAAAGAAGGGGAAGAAGGGGAAAAGAAGGGGAAAAGAAGGGGAAGGGAGCGGCAAGGAGGATACTCTCATACAGCGCGGCGACGAAAACAAAGGGCCCCAGAATACCTTCAGGAACGTATCGATGTATCCCAGTATCAACGCGATCAAAGTAAGGTAAGCTACCAAATAAGGTACGGTAAAGAAGTCGGAAGCGACTCATCACGAGAGGATCATTTGTGCATCCGCTCATTCGTTCAGTCCATCGTTCGTCATTCATCAATCGTTCATGACCACCGGCATCCTAGTCAAGTGCAGCCCAGCCCAGCCTCTTCTCCTCCCGTGCCTCAGCAAAACCCTCGTCGTGCGCAGATTTGTTAGATTTGCATGTGAATCCGCCCTCCCCAGACCTGGCTGACCGCCCGCACTCCCCACCACCCTTGGACCATACAGAACATCATATGAACTCCAGGAACTCCAGAAGTGGAGATGCCGTAGCTCAGACGTTAAGAGAGAGCTTGCGCATTTGTTGGGATTTATGTCTATGTCCATGTCCATGTCCATGTCCAGAAACATAAACATAATACGACACTTGCCGCCGTTTATTGTACCTTCATCAACCTTGACCTCGACCTCGACCTCGACCCCGACATCAACGCCAACACCAACATCAACATCGAACGAGAACTAAGGAATCAACCCAGCTTCCCGTCGCTAGCGAGCACACTGCACCACTCGAGATCGGATCCATCAGCTCAGCACCTCGCTCGCTCGCTCGTTCGCTCGTGCCGTCTCGTCCCTTCTCCTCTGCTGTTGACTCGACATTTCGGTCCGTTTTCAACTGCCACCTCTGTGCCGCTGCCCGCCCGCTGCCACCGCTACTGCCACTCGGTCTCGCCAAAGAGGCACGCAGAACTGCTCGCAACACCAACCGCAAACCCAACCGCAACGTCAACTTCGACGTCAACAGCGACGTCAGGTCTCGTTGCGACCCTCAAGAGACCTCGCTCCCTCCATCCCCTTGCGAGCCATCAGGCGCTGTCCAGTGCTTGGCCTGTTGCACAGCCGCAGTTCGTCAAACGGGCCGCCTCATCGCGTCAGATTGCGGAGAGATATAGCACAAGAGGATGAACTCCCGCGTTACACTTGAGAATTGGAGCATATGACTGACGGCTATACCTTCGACACTCTGCTCGCTACACTGAGATCTTTCGCAAGCCATTCAGACGGCACTCATGCTCGCGATTCAGCGTCCCAGCATGGGTTCGTCGAAACCACCCAACCTCGATATGCCATTTGGCTGTCAGTCTCACTCCTTCCCCACAGCATCAATCCAGACATACTGACCCCTCATTCCATTCTAGATTCATTCGACACCTCTCCCACAAACTTCCCCTTCCCTTCGCCGCCCGCTCCTGCTCCAGGACCCTCGCTCTTGGACGACAACGAATCCAAATTCTTAGATAGCTTCTTTGATGGTGTCAGCTCTGATCACTTCAACTACGATTTCTTCAACACTGGCCCAGATGGTTTGGAATCGGGCATGGGATGGGACGAGTTGCCCCCGACTTTCATGGGAACCTCCTCTTCCTTTGGCCAACAACCTCAAATGAGCGCGGGCATCCCGGAGATGAACTATGCCGATTTACATGCTCAGATCCCTCCAGCACCGTCGATACCTCCCACCACATCTGCGGATATCCTAGCAGCGGCAAGTCTGTTGTCAAACGGGCCCAATGGTCGATCACAAAGTCTTGGAGGGGAACTGCTTCGAGGGCAGCTTCCAATGCACCCCCCGCATGCGCAAGTACGACCGCACTCGATTTCAGAACAGAGCCGATCTGGGCCATTGTCACATTATCAACAGCGATCCAATGGAGACGATTACATGCGAGACAACTTCTATACGGACATGATATTTGGCAATCAATCCGAGCATACTATGCGGCAGCAACGAGTCCAGCAGAAGGTAGACATTCGATGGGGATCTGACGCCGGCTTTGCGAATGCACAAGGCTTTGTGCCACCTCCGAGTCAAGACAACGTTGCAGCATCTGAACGCTCCCATCTACATGCAGTGGAACAAGCATTTACACTAACTACCGCACCAATATCAAGTGCCGAAACAACTCGCCCGTCAAGCCCATCTCGACCCCATGAACGAATCCTAGAATCAGCCGCACTCCACAATTACGAGGATGAGGACTCGAGGCCACGGAAGAGGAGAAAGAGCCGATACAAGGAGGAAGATGATGACGAAGACGACGAAGACGGCTTCACTAGTTCAAAGCCCAGCCTAAAGAAGCGGAAATCCGTCAAGAAAGGGTCCAACCAATCACCAGACCCCGAGTCAGAGCAGAGCCTAGGACACAAGCGCCGCAAATCGACTGTTCCAGCTCCCAAGCCCACGCGAGAAAATCTGACCGAGGATCAAAAGAGAGAGAACCACATCAAAAGTGAGCAGAAGAGACGAACGCTGATTCGAGAAGGCTTCGAGGATCTCAACGAGCTCGTCCCGGGCCTCAGAGGCGGAGGTTTCAGCAAGAGTGCGGTGTTGATCATGGCTGCGGATTGGCTGGAGGAGTTGATGCAAGGAAACGAAGTCTTACAAGCCAGACTGGATCAAATGGAAGGCCGGTAAGAGAATAGGAACCTCGGCAGTAGGATAACGAAAATGGGGTGGGATTTTAATCGGCGAAAATGGCATCTATCTGGAGTTTGGGGTCTGCGGTGTTGGGTTTGGAAAGGGAAACTTAGGTCGGCTCGGCTCGGCTCGGTTCGGCTTGGCTTGGCTGGGCTACGAGTCAAAGGAGGATCTCTTTTTCACGATTTAATGCTTCTCTCGAGCGGACGAGAGGAAGCCTGGTTGGGGGCTCATAGGTCGGTGGGAGAGGGGGAAGGGGGGCGGACTTACCTTGGGTTGCGCGGGCGGGATTAATCGCTGCACTTGAGCTACATAATAGGATATTGGGTTGGTGAAGGCACACTAGCTGCCTACCACCTGCTGCTTAGGTATATCTAGCAGTATATAAAATAATTGCAAATTTCCCGCAGGGTCCTGAAGGGGGCAATGGTACCCTCGGGCAAAGGGGAGCTCTACAAACAAAAAACAGGCAAAAAATTTCATCAACCCATCTATCAAAAGCATCCAAAATGAGAAACTACCTAGGTACCTTATCTGCAGCCTTGCACAAACCAGATGCATGGTGGGGTGAGAAAATTATGACAAAACGTGGCGCGGCATGGTGTCTCAGGGAAAACCGACCGAGTCAATGTGAGAGTGTCATTTTAAAGTGGAACATAAGTGGGACGGTTTTCTTCGGCGACATGGAGAGTGTGAATGTGCTCGAGACGTCTGTCTGCTCGGCATCTCCTAATGATGATGATTAATTTGAAAAATCTCCTCTTTGACATTGGATTTTCGCTCAAATGCCGAAACGCCCAGAAACAAGTGTGGGATGTCCACAAGTGACGGATATCCGCTATTCTGCTCTGCCGCTTTGCAAGGTTGGGTGAGCTGACAAGACACATACTCATGCCAAGCTCTCAGCTAGCGACAGATATTGTAAAGGATACACATGGCCTCCAAAATTACCCACGAATAGCAAGAAACGTAGCATCTACGTAATTCGGTCGTGTATGTTCAATCATTCCCATGCCATCCATCATCATTTGGGCCCAGGATGCAACATTGCAAGCCTGGTATGAAGCAACTTCTCCAAGGACCCATCGTCGGTGCAGTAATGAGCAACTTTCAAGGCTTGTGCTGCCCAATCTCTGCATGATTCGTCTTGGCCGCGGCAATACAAGTCGACGGCATGATTGAAAGCTTTTATTGCAATCCACTCGAGCTCCTCTGTGGGATATGGCTGTTCTGACTGTGTGGCGGATTAGCTCTGCTGGTATTGGAATGATGAGGTAAACTGACCTCTGCATTTTGTGCCGCTCCATTGATTATTTGGCTGAGCAGTTGCTCAGCAATTTCGGTGCTTTCCGAAAGTGTGATTTGAAAGAGACAACGCATATATTTAGCAAGCTTGGTGACATTCAGTACATCGAGGCTCCAAACTTCGTTCACAATCGTCTTCAATGTTTTTACGAGAACTAGATATTCATCAGTCCAAGTTAGCTAGAAGATCCAAAGGAAAATACCGTGTGTAGGAGCTTCAGAACACAAAATGCAGTCTGCCATTACTTCGTAGATTTGACTGTTCTTGCAAACATCTGCTTTGACAATTGCTTCTGGGAGAGAATCCCAGTCCTTCAACTGACAGGCAGCTTCGAAATCAAACGCCGCAAGTACACAGAGCTTACGTCGAAGATCTTGCTCGGCATCTTCATCTATCTTTTCTAGCTTGGCCTGGAGAAGTTCATCAAAACTATCAACGTGTTTGCGAAGTAAGAGATAATCTTGAAAGCGAATCTCCGTATTATCCTCACCACGAGCTAATGAAACCAGAACTGTTGCAGCCGAGAACTCGCAGAACATCCTCCGAAGTGTGATATCCTCGTACATTTGTCCTCCAATATCTGCCGGATAGCAATTGGTAAATCCGATGCAGCAGACAAGCATACGTAAAGACTGGCGAGGGTGCCAAGTGGATAGATGCCTTACTGCTGTGTTATACGAGTTCTTGGAGAACCAATCGAGCTCGTCGATAGTCCATATAGTATTGGCTACTTCTCCAGGACCTCGCGACTTCTGGAGAGCGGCACAAGCATTTTCAAACGCGGAGCACATTTTTTCAGTTGTAGATACAATTTGGGCGGCTCTGCCACTTTTTATGTATTCCTCAATAAGGGATTCCATGAGTCCAATAATCAACCGAATTAGTGATGGCAGATGAAGTGAAGTAGTCACGTTGAAGGAATGCTTATCAAGAACTATTTGCAGTGCAAGTAGCATCTGTTCTTTATTGCCTGCTTGCTGAGCGTCCAGACAGCATGCATACATCAAAGATGGATCTTTCGTCGAAGCGGTAGAGATTATCAGGAGACACTCAGCTGCGAGGTCAACATCGCTACATCGTATTGCAATCTTGTACATCAAGAATCTTGTCATTGGATCACATTTTGCTGCGTCAGACATGGAGCTGAATATTTCTCGTGCCCCGCCTAGATTGTTCCTCGCCAAGGCACAAAGTAGAAGTTTTCTGTAATTGATGTAAACAAGTCGCTCTAATTCATTTTGATCATGCGTTACCTAGATATTCGAGCTATATTCAATTCCCCGGAATTTACGAAAAGCTCATGAAGGGCTAACTGACACCATTTCTCGGCAACATCATGCTGTCCCTGCGCAAAGGCTGATTCAATCCTCTTCCACAGTAACTACAAGCTCAAATGTCAACAGCGTCCATGTTCAAAGAATATAATGTTACCATGTGGGCCGCGTGTGCAGCATTTGGTTGGAGTGGCTGTCTCAAATTGGATGCCATTGACGAAAGGGTCTTGTCGACTGCCTGCATAACATTCATGCTGTCACTTTGGCCAACCATGATCCATAATTGGGTAATAATTGCCTTCTCGACCCACTCTTCTTTCCCATCATCCAGAAGCCGCAATTTCAGAAGATTGTCAAGTGCTTTGCAAGCCAAACTTGGGCTTTTCTCGCTCAGCTTTCTTACATGAAACATGATAAGCCGAAAATTGTTGTCGTTCAGAGAAACGGTCGTAATCATGCGCTGTAAGATGTCGTGATAATTATTGCTGTCGAATGCTTCGCCATCCTGAGTGGTAATACTTTCAAGCTTAAGGAGTAAAACAATAAGTTTGTCACCAATCTCGTTCTCAAGGAGCTTGATTAGACCTCGGGCTCTTTCTGCCGTCTCTGATGTATTCAGAGCCAATAACGCCTTCGCCGACATCTGGATTATTGATATTCGAAGCTCACATGCGTCCATGCTCAGCTTGTCTAATTCTTGACTTTCCAAGACTTCGTATGCTCTTTCTAACCACTTCACTGCCATCTGATGTTGTTTCGTGTTAAAAAGCTCCTTTCCCATTTCGTAGAGCACGTCTGCCATGCTTTCCGTAGTATGAGGATCAAAATTTCGCAAAGAAGACGTTGATTTCTTGAACATAAGCTCCGCTACGTCAAATTTATCCTGTCGCCAAGCCTAGACTGAAGTTAGAATCAACTGACACCGAGAAGGGACAGAGGACAGACTAGAGCAGTGCGCAGGACATAATATTCAGCTATCAACTTCTGGCCGTCTTCAGTACCATTTTCCCCTTTATCACTCTTTGGATCCTTGAGCAAATTTTCATAGCCTGCCAATTTCTCTAAGACCTTCAAAGCAAGAAGGCTCTGCTTCCACTCTGATAGACGTGTCAACATCAATGACGGCATGTGGACATTTCACCAACCTAAGCAGTTCTTCGCAGCTTTGATTCCAGCCTTCATCAACCTAATTATGTTGCTGCTTTCGCTCTTGCCAGTTTGATACGCACAATCAAGTAATAGAAACGAGAAGACACGAGCAAGAAGCAGGATGGCTGGCGGATCTTGTGGTTTATCAACTTCACAATCCCTCCGAAGCCGCGTGCAATGATTCCAGATCCTTGTCCCAATATTATCGATCTCGTCAGATCTTGGCGAAGTAGAGATGGCGAAAGTCCCTGGGAAAGAGTTTATCTGCTTTTCCACTTCTTCTGACAAAGGCGTCGAGCCTTTGGATGATGTGGCTGTTGGTAGCTGCGATTCAAGTTCTGTGGCAAAGCCTGTCCAGCAGAATCAGTCATGAGAAGCGCATTTTAAGGCGAAGTGCAGACATACCAAGGATGGCCTTGAGACGCTTCTCTTTTTCCGGCCGTGCAGGTGGCATATCGTCAAATAGGATTAGGAACCGACTCTGGGAAGTACTCGTACTCGACGTCCTCTTCAAGTAGGACGGCAAAATTATTGAGACCGGCAAGGACACGATCGATGGGGAAAATCTTGGGTGGAGTTTATTCTGTGTGAAAACTTATTGTGAAGTCATTAATGAGTCTTTGGATTTGGTGTTGCAAGAGAGGCAATCTGAGCGAAGCTAAAATTTATTCTTTCCGCGACCACCTGCCTCCTTAAACCCTGCCTCCGCCGTGACAAATCCCATAAACTACCAACGTATTTCCTTATGTACTTGCCATAGCATTTACATGAAGGGGATTTTGAAAAGATCACCTTTTTACGGGATCCTGAGGCAAGAAATTGCCAACGATCAACGAGGGGCTGAGAGACATCTGGTCATTACTTCGTCTCGGAGATTTTGGGAGGGGGAAACATACATCTTGTGATCATCTCTTCTAATAGTGAAGGAAAAGCAGCATTTTATGGTTGGTTCCTTAGACTTATCATCTGGATTCTTCAGCGAACAACTCGTAAGGAGCGCCTTTTGCGTTTGGTCGAAAGCAATGGCACCGAATTTCTCCCAGTAGTTGACTAGTGATTCTTCGGTCAGAATCTCATGTATGGCAATTTTCCCCTGTTGTTTTGTTAGAACAATCCTCGGTAAGAGCTCAATCTAAACATACATCTCTCAGTTTCTCAATTGGCACATGAATAAGCTCTGCCATCTCCTTGTTTCCCCTGAAAATCTCACCGGTTCTTCTCCAGCAACATGCGGGAATAGCCATGCTTGCAAATACACGGTCATACTCCATCAAGCTTCTCTCAAACCACATTTCCACATAAATGAGTTCGATATCTGTCAAAGCGTGCACCTTCTCTCTAAATTTTGGCCTAAATCGGTCCAGCTGCCGAAGGATCTTTTGCTTCGAAACCGAGTGCATATGACCATCCATATAAGCCGACAATCGCGCATACCCTTTCACATAATTGAAAGGTTTCAACATTCCAGCATCGTACTTTGCTCGAAGAAGTCGCTGCATTCTTTCCTCAGGGGCATCGTTGCCAGTTGGATCTGCGGCTTGAAGATAGTACTCCCGTGCCTTGTCTGTTGGTATAGCGCTAGTTGGTCTTATGATAGTACTGCCCTGTGCATTTCCAGGTGCCAAAGAGGGCGGTGCTCCAGAAGGAGCTGCATTATTGTTAAGACCACCAGGCAGCATAGCACCGGATTGATCAGAGTAGAAGTTGGTGGTATCTTCCGGCAGCAATGCGCCGTCATCCAGAAGGCTGTTATTGAGGAAATCATTCAATAGATTGTACTCTGTAGTAACTTCTGGCGCATTGAACATATATGAAGGGTGGTAGTTATGCATATCGTGATATTGGTTCTGCGAACCAGCCCAGTCGTTTGAGTAACCGATGACTGTTTTCTCATTAGCATATCTGACGAAGAATTGGCTCTGCTCTCGCATTTCATACATTGACTGCTGCTACTGTTGAGAGAATTTGCTTGAATTCCTGACACTGGAGATGGCTGTACGATCTGCAACGATCCACCTTGGGAGAGGGTGATGTTGCCCAATGACAACCTGTTGTCCTGCGATGAAGCTTCTTGAGCCGGCTGCTCGAACGAGCTTGTTATATCGTTATCAACAATAGCCTGTGCTTGATCTGGTGGCGATCCATCGTCATCAGCAGCTGAATTACTATGCTGGCTCTTGGACTTCTTCGTGGCTGCCTCCGGTTCGCGAGGCTCGTCGTGACAAAGATGTCCGATATTGCGCTTTATACAGCGTGCACATGGGCGTTCCTGTGCGACGGGGCCAAGTTAGTCATAGAACACCGTGTAGCACCATTAACTGGAGAGTATTGACTGGGAGTCGTACCAAATCGCATGTCATATGCTAGGAAGATACCGAATCGAATTAGCTTCTGCAGAAGAACCAGCGCGTATGCGCATCCAACAAGGCATCCCTTGTACCCGGAGCCAATGCGGTACTTACAGATCGTCGACAGTACACACAAGCTGTCCAATATCAGTCAATGTTTCATGGAATCGTATGAATCTCATGGCTTGCGGAGCAGAGGTGTAGATACCATGGTTGACTTTGCGCCTCTTCTTCGGGCTCTTGCTTATCCCAGCTGCAGGCGGCGACTTCTGCGGCTTCGCATCCTTTCCATTGCTGGCCCCATTCTGTTCCATCACATCGGAGCCTACCTTCGGTGGGCGTCCATCGAATTGCGACTTTGCGCAGATGTCTTGAGGCCCAAGAGGTCTCGTGCAGCGGTCTTTCTTGTCGCTGAACCTGCTTCAGCACATTAGCCTTGTTATTGACGTGTGCACGGAATCAGTCAATTATTGCGCACCGATTTCAGGACCTGGAAAGTGCGAGAAGAGCCTTTCACATCGACTGGTGGTTTTGCTATCCACTTGTTGTCGTGCGGAATAAGATCTTGAATCCGGCGGGGTGAACCGGGCAGATCACCACGCCAAATTAGCAAGGATCAAAAAGGTACGTCTGCAGAACATGCCGAGCAAGGAATGTATTTCCGTGCCCACCAACGTTGTGTTCAGGCTCATGTGATAAGAGGGCGTACCTCTACAGCTACCTTCAAAATGAAATATAGCTGAAACATACAGTAGAGTGGCTTAGATAATGTATTGTTGTCTTTGTTATTGTGCAGCTCGACTCGCACAAGAGCCTCGAAACTAACAAATCGACTGGTCCTACTCATGCCAGCCAGACTCCTAGTGAGCCTTACTCCATGTTCAAAATATGCAAAGTACCACGCTCCGCATGTTGCCTTCCACTCCCCCGTATCCCTCCTGTATTCTCATCATTTCATGTCATGCAGTCATAATACAGAAGCGGCACAGAGAGTCGCTGCTCGGTTTGGCTCGAGTTTCGGATAGTCCGATCAGTCAAACTGCCTAATACTTTCCGAGATTATATCCTTGGATCATTCACGATCTGTAGAAGAAGCTTTGTCGTTGTTACGCAAAAGCTGAGGCAAATAAACAGCACTCAGCGAGGTGGTCCCAGGGACCCCAAAATACGGATGTTTATCCCGAGGAGACTGCTGCACCTCGGCAATAGATCATTCAGCCATCAGACCCCAAAATGACCGCCTCATATTGCTTTCGGTCGAGGTGCCCAAACAAACGAGCTTGAATAGTTCCTTTGGCCTTTGCCAAGCCTTCGGCTATGCCATCAACTTGATTTATATTTCCTTGGATGCTGTCCATATGGCCCCGAAGACCTTCAACCAAGTTTTGTAGATGCTCATCGCCTTTGATCTGGTATTGTGTCAGCCGCCACCTCCTTCATGTTGGGCGTGAAAATCTTACGCTAGCATCCAAAGACTGCGAGACATTTTTCTCTTCTAACCCTACGTCGAGGTGATATTCACTAGATCTTTTTGATCTGTCGGCTTGCAGTAGCGGGTGTAAGCTTCGCGTCCGTTCTTTTCTCAGAGTGGTTTCCCTCTTTGCATTGGCCTCCAAATCAGCCAGATTTTGCTGGTCTGCTTCTAACCTGGCCATTTCTTTGCTCAACTCAGCCTCCAGCAGCTTGTTCGAATGTATTGTTGTTGTTAACTGCGACTCAAGAGCTCGACTGTGGTCTAATATCTTTTCAAAGTCAAAATCATCCTCTCGGGAACGATTGATTGCTGGCGGAAAGGGAAGCCCCATAGACAATTTCTTCAATAATTTGCGGGAAACTGACTTCAAGGCAACGCTGACTTGTGTCTTCTTTCGATCCTCTTTCAAACGAGCGATAATCGGCTTCTGTAATTCGCTCAAAATGATGGATACCTGACCCACACAACCTGCTGGAAGAGGCTCCCATTTAGTTTCGATGTTAAGACGTGATACTCGGCGGACAGTTGGCTCAAGGTGTGCAAATGGAGTGCGTTCAGGAATTTCGGAGAGCGCATCCTCAGCATTCGTTATGTGGCTAGATCGACGACGTTTGCTAGGCCCCTGCTCTACATCTGTGTGAAGGATTAGGAGCTGTGACTACTGAATATCATTGAAAAACCTACCTGGGGTTGGTTCCTTGCGCTTGCGTGACTGAGTTGTGTTCAAGTCCTGGCTCTCCTGACGAGACAGAACTTTCTTTGAGATGGTAACATTCCCACCTGAAATCTTGCGAGACTTTCTGATTATACCAGAGGATACGGCAGAGCTTTTGGGTGGCTTTACGTTGGAAGATCTTCCACTGCTTACGGGGGCTTCTGCTTCCCTTTTGTAAGCTTGGAGGAAGCCGTCTCGATCAGAATATCGAGCTCTGGTTCACGGCTCATACGTTTTCCGGCAGCCTTGGTTGGTCCAGTAGAGATAACCCTAGGCTTGTGCTTCTTGCCTGTATTTACTGCACCAACTTTTTCCGCGCCATCGACAGGCTGAGATATAGCTGCATCTCCAGCAGCCTGACGAAGTTCAGCCTCAGTGTTTGACGATCGCCCTCGTCTCATCTGCTTTGGAATGACAACTGGTTCTTGAGCAAGTGGCACAGTCGGCTTTGATAGTGAAGAGCGACCTCGATTCTTTCGTGCGGGAGGAGCATCTTGGTGTATGTCTTTCGTAGTGCTCGATTCACCCGTCTTCTTAGATCCCTTTGGCTTACTTCCTCGGATTGGATTTGCAGAGCTCATCGTATCCTCAGCAGTCCTCCCAGCTACAAGCCCAGACCTCGAGCCACTGCCAATATCCACGCTCCCAGCCGTGACCCGCGCAGATGTGCGAGACGACTTTCCCTTCCGCTTCGCATCCACATCGAAATCATGATTCTCCTCCTCCGGCTGCAGTTCTACAGCCACTTTCTTAGCCCTGCCACGATTTCCAGCAGCAGGTGCATCTTGAATACTCCGCTGATATGCGCCTTTTATCGAAGTCTGCGCTGGGGATGCATCGTCTCGTTGCGGGGTCGCACTTGCATTGACAACCCAATAATCGGAGGGTCGCGAGCGCTTTCTTTTGAGAATTGCTGCTTCTGGAGCCTATATACTATTAGCTTGGGCTTCCCAGGAGTATTTTGGGGGTTCTTACCATGGCTGTGATAATTGTTGTGGTTCCGCGATTCTTCTGATCGCGTCGACGTGTTGACGTGACTGTGATTCACGTGACTGTTGGACGTCCCGCCAACATACTTCGAAGAGGGTGGACAAACTTCAAAAAGCAAACTTGAAGAGCAGACTGGACCGAATTTTGCCTAAAATATGACAGTAGGAAAACAGGAATTATACTTTAAGTTACTTTGAGATCCTCGTTACGTTCCACTCTCTATCAATTATCTGCCACACATATACCAACCATCTACACTTTTGTCCAGCTTCAAAGTAAGGCTCTCGTTAAGTGGGAACGGTCCAGATGTTATATATTTATGATTGTTTTGATTCTCTCTTCTCAGTTGACCACGTACCTTCTCGTGATCTATGTGACTAAAATAACAGGTCCTCCTCACCTGAGGAGGTCTTCCCATATCACCACCAACTCCACCAAATGCCCAGTCCGTAAACACCATGCTTTCCAAATCAAACCATATCTCGTCGACAGTATCCCAGTTCTTCCAACCCAAAAGCCTATTTGACCTTTGACATAATCGTTTCCGGCCCCCTGATAACTTCAATCTGCGCAGCCCTGGCCTTCACAGCATTCAACAGACTCCTATCAAAATCATCTCTCGTCTTAAGAACAGCCTCCACCCAACTCAGCTGCAGATCCCAATGGCTGGATTTGAACTCTGTAAATATATCAGGCACAGATGATTTGTCGCCTTCAATGAGGGCAAGAAATTTTTCTGCCACCCTCCATTTGTATTTGATATTCTCCGCAACATCGGGACTCAGTAGCGGGTTATTATTGAACAATTCGAAAGCGGCTGAGACGTCGTTGAAAATCTTCTCCTTGTACGGATCTTGGCGCTTGAATTTTGCTCCCTTATTCCTGACACTCTGTAGATAGTGAATGAGAAGTGCATCTGCTAATTCCTCAACGAAAATATCATGGAGTGAGTGATGTAGGACAGATCTGTAATCGCCTATATACTCGTTGAATGTGTTGACCATCTGCTGCATATGAGTTTGGCTGTACCACTTCGGTGTGAAGAAGTCAGGCATGACACTCCGGAAATCAACAACGAATATAAGGTCTGCAAACTTAGCAATACAGTGAGTACTGAGATCCACATATCCGTCGCTAATATCAGTAAGATCTGCTTCGATTCGCTCCAGATACTGTGCTGACACCTCAGGCTTGAATTTCTCTTGCAAACTAGCCAAGTATGCAACTTTGTTCTCATCCTCTTCAATGCAGGCAATTTGGTCGTTAGCTGTAGCAACTAGCCAATCCTGGAGAGCCGGCAAGCCTTCTGCTTCTGGATTGTTGCCGGAATATTTCTTTGCCTCGTCGTCGAGCATCATCTGCCAGTTTTGCTGCCTTGTCCTAAGTCGAGCGACTATGGCATCGACGACACCTTCAACGATGTCCTGTCGCTTAGATATGGAGGCAGCGTCAATTTGCTCCTGCAACATCCGCCACATATCAACCAGGTTCTTTGTGCGGAAATAACCGTTCTCGTCCGCAACGAGATTTGAGTTTGAGCCTTCGACATTTCGCTCAGAGAAGTCCTTCTGCTCCGTGAGAAAAATCCTGTCTAGCCATTGATCCAAGTACTTGATGATAAGTTGCCTGAAATCGCGAACCATCTCACCCTCCCGGCCATCCAAGATTGGAGGATCCAGCGTCTCTTGCTTAAATCCTAGCTTGGCCATCTTGGCATAATACTTTTCCGGCCAGTTGAGTATTGATAGCATGTTGCTAGAACTCGTATCGGGATCATCAACCATACCAATCAGAAAGTCGTGCATAATCGTATGATAAATCTTCCCATACGTCTCGAGAATCTTCCATTTCTTTGGCGTCAATTGTGTCAAGCCAACTTTGACGGCGTTTAGGTCATTAAAGAACCATTTCAGCTCCTTCTCCAGTCTGGTTGGATCTTCCAAGAATGCCTGCTTCGACTCCATGACTTGCTCTTCGGCGTGGACTTGGATTGCCTGCAGGAATTTCTCCTTGTACCCACGAACTTGCTTTGCGCCATCAGTGATGCTCTGAAATCTCGCAGCCATTTCTTTGTGATCTTTCAGTGCTTCCTGCAGCGCTTTCACTCTCCTGTCGCTCTTTTCCTCAGCTTCAATAATGACGGCAAAACGCACTATAAGCCCGGAGTTTCCATTGATAAGCACACTGATGATATTCAGTGCAATAGTTCCGATATGCTCGTCAAACCAATCAATAGTCTCGTCCAGCCTCGCAAAGTAATCCTCCAGAGTATTTTTGAGACTCGCATCATCTGCCCTCTCAATCTGCTCCATGGCATCATCCTTGATATTCCTCAGCTGCGTAAGCTCATAATGCACCGCTAACAGATTCGGCATGTTCTCCTGATCCACATCATCTGCCCTCAGCAAAGCCTCAATTTGGCTGATGCGGTCATTGAACGTATCCAGATTGGTCCTCATGGCTTCCACCGCACTGAAATTCCGGTGCGTCTGGCTGACCAGATTGATGTTGGGAAAGTCCTTGATCATGTTCTGTGCTTCGGCGCACAACTTGTCGATTTTCATCATCTCCTCCTTGATGAGCTGCACCGTTCTTTGACCGTCCGTGATTCCATTCATGCCACTCTGCGTGACTTCTAGTTGCTCTGCTAGCCCGCTGCGAAGCTGTGAATCGACTGCTGCTTTCTTCCGGACATATTCGAGCTTCATGGCGGGGATCTTGTCCAGGTCATCAGGATGCCGGAGCAAGTCCTCGAGCTTGACGCTCGAGCTGTCAATTGTCATTTTGAGCAATATGAGCCGTGATTCCTATGTTTTTCGTATTTCAAGCCATGCTGAAGCTTGATGCGCCTTCGAGACGATGTGGTTTTGGACTCGAGCTGCTCATGCGCCGTCACGGAAGAAGCCGTTGATTTGTGGGTCCAAATATTTCTCGAACATCGATTGTAAAGCGTCACGAAATCTCAACATCGACAAAAGACGTTGTCAGTACGGGGAAATCGGTAAGTGTGATCCACGCGACTTCTTATATTCAATGTGTCTGATATGTTTACAGTCACAATGTCCTATTTCCGCATCACCCTCCTACGATCAGGCATCGGCCTCACAAAGCGCACCCAAGGAGTGCTGAAAGCTCTCGGCCTGCGCCATCGAATGACAACCGTCTTCTACCCCGTAACACCCGAAGTCGCTGGTCAGATCATGAAAGTTAAGGAATTGGTGTCAGTCAGGGAGGTGGATAGAGCATTGTCGAAGGAGGAGCTGAAGGCTGAAAGGAAACCGGATCATGGGTTCTACATGGAGAAGGCAATGCCACGGTGACTGGATTGAGCAGTGTTTGATAGATGGCAATATTTGAGACGTAGGTGGCTTGTATGAGGTGTAACAATAGAGGTCATGTCACCTTGTGTTGAGCCTGGGAGTTCCCGGAAGTCGCGTCTTCAAAAGACTTTACAGGCGGATGTATAACAAATCGGGGGAGTTTTGGCTCATATTCACGGCTTGTACCGTAAAATGGAGCAGACAAATAAGCTATGTACAATCAGAGGGAGCTAGGAAGTGGATACTTAGAGGCTCTGTCAAATGACAATTACACGCATCACACTCACCACCTTGTTATGACATACAGAACTCAATGGGTCTGACATAGTAAACAACAATTTTTCAATCGACTCACTAGAACTTTAGGAGTTGCTGGGTGGGTACTTGTACGTATGATTTCTTCTTGGTAGCTTCGTTGGTGGATGATTCGAGGTTCATTGTCACCCCTTACGGAGTAATAACAAAAGGCACGGAACTGGCTTCAAAATAGACATCGCATTAGCAGCGAACTCTGGCAGATCAATATTTGAGAAACTGAGAATGGAACTAGGATAATTGGATAAAAGTCTCGATTGTTACTAGCCGATTGCTGCTTAAAATATCTCTATCGGAAGGACATCTGGATCAATATTACATATAGTACCTAGCCGCGCATCCAAGCCTTCTGATTAGAATGGCTATCAACATGGAAGGCTTGAGACAATTCCTTAGAATTGCCGGACACAGAGCCTCAAAGACGAACATAGAGCGAAGTGACCAAAGCAACGTCAGTCTAGCCTCTCAGAAAACTGTGCTCCTGTCAAACAGAAAGGACCAATTTGATACAGGTACTGTGCAGGCCATTGCAGGAGAAAATGAAACACGCCGATTATGGAGGAAACAGTTTTGAAAGCCGACCTGAACGCTGCAGACCTTCCAGTTGACGCCATTCTCCATACTATGTCTCGCTATCCAGAAGAACCCTAAGCACTTCGAGCTCTGTCAATGTACTCTTGGGCAGGAGTTTCGTATTCGTTGACAAAGTACTTGCTCGCGTTCTTCTCAAGCCATAGAGTGAGCTTTGTAAGTTCCTCCTTGAGCCGGTTAACAGATTGATGATCCATGTTTGTTTGTCCGATGAGTTCTGGAAGAGTGACTGCTGAAGTTAGTACTATACAGCTGCGTAGAGAGACTTCATACTAACCGATAAGACGGCAGAGATGTTCTGCTCCATATGTGCTGCCAGCATTCTTTCCGGCCAATTCGCCCTGATTGGATGCCCATCCTTCACGAATCTCAATGTACTGAGCACGCTCGAACCTATGTTGATGAGTACCTGCCAGACATTGGGGCTTTCATATTCTTACCGATAAAGTAAAATGCGGCCGAGGCACTTCTCGAAATACTCCTTCAATCCCTCAATAACCTCGTCCAAGATGTCTGGATCTGGACCAGGGGCTCTCTTTGGCTTCTCAAACTCAAGGTAGTCTCTCAAGATATCGTTGACGGGTTGATTAGCAGGTAGAGGAACAAGCTGTTGGTTCTTCGTAACATTCTCCCAATCGTCGACGAGAATAGCTTTGATCGAGTCTGGAATGAGAAGCTTGACCATGGCCTTGCTTTGAAAATTTTCTTCCTGGAGTTTGGTTAGAATTTCATCACCACAGGTTAGATCTTCCATCAGGGTACACAAATTTGGGGCAAAGGATATAGAATATGGAAGAAACTCCTGCGAAGCAGGGTTACCACGAGCATCTAATGCGATCTCGTGGCGTGGGTCTGATTTTGGTAACTCGGAACGAATCACACCAGCCATTGGCAGGGAGTGGTGTGGTGGTATATCCTGATAGTAAAGTCTGATAGGGGCTCTGTCCGTCCCTTTCTTAAAGTGGGCGGCTAACTTCGGATGGATAGGCTTTGGAGGTCGTGGAGACATTGCATAACGGTCTGGGTCCTTAAGTTTTCCGAATCTGTCATGGTAGGTGTGATTCGGACCAGGAAGCTTCAAAAGAGGGTCTGTGGCTAGACTTTCTTCAGACCTAAGGAATCTCAGGAGGTCGAAATCTTTGGATCCACGGTCAGCCCAAGACGGACTTGGCTTTTTTCTCGTGGATCTCGAAGCGATACTGATATTAAACAGCTCATCTTCCCCATCCAGAGCTCTTCGGCGGTCGGTCCGCTTTACAGCAGGGAGGATGCTTGATTGCAGAGTGTTTGTGGACTAGAATATCCATGATCAGCACGAATCAGCTTCTTGACGAGATTTTGAACTCACCTGCTTTGCGCTACCAGCAAGCTTAGATTCCACATTTCCACGTTCAGTGTCATGTGTTAGAAAACCCGCCTTGACATTCCTCTTGCGGGGAACTAGTTTTATAGGCACAAGAGCCGCAACGGGAGCTGACCCCATATTATCAGACTCGTTCTGATAACTGCTGATACACTCCGTGCTATCAATGGTAACTGGAGCAGTAATTGGCATATGGTCGAAAGTTTCATGCTCGTCTTCCTGATGTGCAGGGACCGCTCTCACCCGTTTCTGACTGCTGCGACCTGTGGCAATAGCAGCTGATTTTGCCTCAAGGCTACCATTTTGATATCCCTCTTGAGTAGAGAATCTTTTGGTACTTGTTCGTTGGCGACCGCTAGTTCTTGTGATACTGGGATTGGAAGCCTGCACCAGTTTTGCTGCAACTGTTTCATCCTTGTCCAGAGCAGCCAAGCTGGTAGTGTGACCGCGTTTCTTGCGAACTATAACTGTCGAAATACTGGATGTAGCTGCAATAAGCGGTTCCGTCGAATCAGCTTCGGCTCTTTCTCCACTAGTTGCGGGATGAATATGGATGCTGTTCCTATTATCAGAAACCTTCAGATTACCGTGACTAGTAGAAGCTGATTTCCTGAAAGCGGCTGGCTGATACTCGTCGTTGACTTGGTCAAAAAGAAGCACGGGATCAGACTTGCGTTGCCTTTTTGACACCGAACCATTTGCTGCGAGATCAGCGTCATAGCTGATGAATTTACGTTTCCGAGAGGGAAATTCAATTCGCAGTTTAATACCAGTAGCATCATTGGGATTTCCATCAAAAATTGGCTCCAAGTCATCGTTTGGTTCAGACTCGGGCGTCGGAAGCTGAACAAAAGAGCTGGATGACCGAGTATTTCTCCGTAAGGAAGGTCTGCTTGCAGCGCTTTTCGCCTTTGGACCTTCTCTCTGCTATGTGAATTAGCCATACACAATAGAAGGTAGATCAGGGAAACAACTGACAGGTTCTGTGCTTACTGTGCTGCCGATGCGGCGTTTGTTTGATGTTCGAGACATCTTGAAAGGATCGGAGAAAGCCACGCCACCCGTGCTAGTCGATAAGGAATGATTGTAGTGAATATTATGAGTAGGAGCTGAATTGATTTCAAGATCTTCTAGCGGCTGGCCAGATTTTGCACGCTCTGAGAGATATCTCATGGGCGAATAGGTTTTGTGAGTGCTGGAACTTACGAAGGTCTAAAACATATGAGGTTGTGCGCTAATGGCAATGGTGGAGAAAGTGACTTACCCCCTTTTTAGGGCCCATCAATCTTTTGACGACTGAGGTCCTTGTAGCACCATTTTGTTTGTTTTGCGCTGAGTTGCTGATGAAACTATCGAGTGATGAGAGTCCAGCCTTCTCAATCATTTAGCAAACAAAGCTGACTAGCCGAGGTCGTGACTTACAGCTTCTCGTGCTTGTTTCTGGTGTTCAGCTTCCACCGTTGTGTCAGAACCAGAATCGCTGAATGAAACATTCAAAGGTAATGCTACAGACATTGTGCGTCTCTCGATTTTGAAGCTCTTCGTAATTTTTCGATCTGAAACAGAGACCGTTGCTATGCTCAGACCATGGAGACAATCGGCACCGCAAACAAATCGTAGGTTATTGAGCCGCAAGGAGTTCTTCAATTGCAATATGTCTAGAATTTGAGTCTCCAAGACAGTAGGCCAGTGTAATTGAGATGTTTGGTAACGTTCAGTCTTACACGTGGGAATGATAGACGGCGAGGTCATCTAACGGTGCTGATGGAGGATGCAAAGACCAGAGTCCAGAGTGTTGCGTTTCATCAAGAGTTCTCTTGGAGGATTGGTGATTTAAATTTTTGTGGAGGGAAGTGAAGGGAAGCGAAAGCTTCCTGCCATTTCCAGAGATACCAAAACCAGACCAAACATACCTCAATGGAAATACCAAAAACCCCAACACAAAGAGTGAAAGAAAAAAATGGACTCACAGCTTCAGTTTCGTAATCTCTATGTCTTCTTCGTCCGCCTGCAGCCGCAACCGACGCATTTCGTCCAGGTTCCTCACTACCCCTTGCCGAACTGAAATCAGAACCATTGGCCCTGACTCCTTTGCCCTTAGGAGCTGGGGTCTTGTTCTTGTTGTTAGACACAGCCTTCAATTGACTGTGAAGTTGCCTAGCAAGCTCTTGATTTTCTGGAGTGAACTTTCTGACTCGGTCTTGCGGAACCCAGTCATCCCACCTATTCCCAGTAGCGCTGTTAGATGAAGTATTCTGGAATGGTGAGAAGACTCAGGAAAGTATTTGCTTTGCTAAGAGGGGAAAGGAGAGTGCAGGTGCTTCAAAGAGCATCTGAGTCAAGGATTATGTTGAAAAATTCTTGTTGGCAATGTAACATCCCCCATGGTCAACTGTGCCAAAGTCTTCATTTGCAGGTGTTATGCACTAAGGAGACTTACTGGGCACAAGTTAGCAAATATTAAACAAATCCATCTCAGGAGCCGTACCGTGTTCTTCCAACCCTTGTAATGGATCTTATATTGCCATGATTGATTATCCTCCGTAGCTCTGACATCAAGGATCTTGGCCTCATATAGCATATCATGGTGAAAGCACAGAACCTTCTCATCTTTTGAGAAAGGGGAAGTGGCCGCGGCCGGCTTCGAGGGCGCCATTCTGTATCTAAATTCGAGAACCGATAGAGTGATCTCAGTGAAGGACTGCCCAGATGAGAATTATGTCGAGATTGCGAGTGGGAGTTGCAAATATCAAAGGAACACACTTTTCTGAGCCGAGAAAGATGAAAGAGGTTGACATTGGCCAAGCGCGTTTTCCGTCAATCAGACGCGTCTTCCAATCCGACTCCAACAACACGAATTTCTCGAATTTCTCGTCACGAAATATTCATTTGCCAAATCAATCAAGTCTAACCTAGTTGCAGCTCTGCGGCATAATCATAATTGCTGGGAAGTTATTATTTAGTGCCGAACCGTTGCCAAACAGTTCGAAGCTGCGAATCTCTTCGTGCCCAACACCAAAGTCCCAGATTGCCTCCAAAGCTCCAACCGCGTTTGTTGGGTATCTGCTATGGCTCCCACAGAAGAAACGATTCTCTCGACATTTCTCCTCCCCCCGCGCCTCTTCCAGCAATCATCTCCCTCAAAGCCTTCACAGCTCTCTTTCCAAAGTCGCAACAATCCTCCCCGCAAATCAAGGCACTCTATCGCGATTTACAACGGGAGCGCGCTCATCTCACAGATGCTGTAAGCCGGAACATTGAAGCAGAGATCAAAAGAGGCAAGGAACAGCGTCGGGTTGTAGTTAGAGCAAGGAGGGGGGCGGATAGGGAGGATCAGAATGATGAAGTGGATGTGGAGAGACTGGCAAGTGTTCCAGAAAGTTCATCAGCGCATGTGCTGACCGTGAATAGTTGACAGGGCCTACCTCGAATCTACCAACAGCAAATCCTCATACATTGAAAACTATACTTCCTGAGTTAGAGAAAGCCGCCGACGATATCGAGGACGAGATCCGGAGACTCGACCAGGAGTCTGACACATTGCTGGAAGAGATGCAGAACACAATCAGTGGCCTTAGTGATCTACGCTACGGTCGCTTTGCAAATGTACAGCTGAGAGAACAAGTACTAGAGGGATTGCAGAGTCTGGAGGTATCATGCGAAAGGTGATATAGGGTTATGCGGCACGCTAGGCGCTCTGGAGTTTTATACCCATTGAATTATGATTGATCACTATATAATTGCGCAACCTGCCATGATTTTCATGTCGTTTGGCCCGATTCCCTTTTGCTTTATAAAAAATACTTTCTTGCTAAAAGATTCACCAAACAACCATCCTCTTTATCCGGACTAGGATCCACCTTCGCCTTATCCCACTATGCGTTCCTGGTTGACCTCAATTCTACTTGGAAATGTTAGCTCTAATATCGAATGCCGTCCCCAGGGGGGGCTCCTCGTACCCTTGGAGCGGCGGCGCCAGCAGGTCTTCCTCCTTGTGGTCCCATTGCCCTCTTGCCCCTTGAATACACGTTAGCTGTGCGCGTTGCTAGGTGACGGGATAAACTTACATCATGTTTCTGCTGAAGAAACTGATGGCAATCATGAAAAACCAGCTGGGAACAACGTTGAAGAACCAGAAGACGTAGCCGAGAGGAAGGGCAAGGTTGTATTGAGCGAGAGGGCCATCAAATGGGTGGAAATATCCATCATGGATCTTGAGCGCCTTCCATTCCTTAGTGGCATGGAGATCAGTGAAGGTCTTCACATCGGTGGTTGTGGCGTTCAATCTCTTAGAGCGAATATCAACTGGCGCTGGGGCTGCAGTCATCTCCATAATCCAGAGGGATGGTGCGCCGGCTGCCCATGAATTGCAGAGAACTGGTTGCTTCTCGCAAGTGAGATAAGCCATGTTAGGGGCAGTTGGGTTCAGAGACCACAAAGCTGCAGTCTCATTGAAAGCAGTCTCGATTTGGTCACACTGTCCGAAGCAAGTGGTGTTGCCTCCAGTGACAAGTATCCACCATTCCTCTGGCTTTGTGCTTGCTGGTTTGACGCTTGATCGGAGAGTGTGCTCCCAGTTGTCAAGTGTGAGGATGCTGACAGTCTTGCCGCCGGCTTTCGCAGCTGCAGCAGGAGCAGTATGCGCAACGCTTGGGTTGGGGATGAGGGAAGATATCTTGTCAAACCAGTATTGAGCTTGCGCCTTCACTTGCTCGAGGGGATCTGCTTGAGCTGCTGCGAGGATAGGCAAGGCCAGGATGGACAATGTAGAGACACGCATAATTGCGATTATGAGGTATGAAGAGTGGTGGGGAAGAAGGATCAGACGCGTCCTAAAAGTATGGTGTGAGGAAAGAGGCGCGCGATAAGGAATCGGCTAGAAGAAGTGTGAAGAGGAAGAGGTGATTAGAAAGAAGTTGTACAAAAGGGTGCGCAGATGGAAAGGTCACAACAAAGTAAATAGCAGCAGGAGGCTTCAGAGAAGACAAACAGGCAGAAGGAGGACAGATGTTGACCTCGAACGAATAGAAGCTAGGAGAATGTCAGGGTCTCCTAAATTACCTGGGGGTGCTCCGCTGTTGCTGTTCGTTCACCAGCCAGCGACCAGAGGGAGGGAGCTCTCCTTCTGGCTTGGGTGAGCGGAAGCAACTCTGATCTCCGGTGGGGTCCGGCCCAACCAATGGCAGACGAGCATGCGCCGCGCACTAGGCCGCTTCTGCTTCAAGCGAGCAAAACCCCATCCTCGGCGCAAACACGTTGATGCTGCTGAACTGCGGCAGCCTTCCTTGTTACGCTAGCTACGGTCGCCCGAGTGCCCGCGATCGCTATCCATTATCGCTCCAAGAATTTTTTTGTGTGAGCTTTTCGAAGCAATTCAAAGCAAGGCGCAAAGAGCCCGTACAATTCCTCAAGATGTCTCTCGAGGAGAAGCTCGACAAGATCCGATCGCCCAAGCTACAAAATCAACACCAAGTAACTCAAATTTTCTTCAAGGGTCAGCCCTTTGAATTGACTTGGCTAACAAAATGCTCCAGGTCCAGCTTGTATTGTCCGCCGTCGAGGATACGCTCAAAGATCACCACACCGAGGCAACCCCAACAGGATATTTTGCAGCTATTCTTGCCCTGCTTCCCAAAGCAATATCCAATGCAGGCGTCAACAAAGATTTGGCAACTTCGGTTGTGTATCTTCTCGATGTCGTTGGACCATATACCCCGCAGCCTCTATTGATTTCGAAATTCTCACAAATTGTTACGAACCTCGCCCCAGCCTTGGTACTACCGGAAGCGGATGCTCCTCTATTACGCCCCTCTCTAGGATGTCTCGAGACACTTTTGGTTGCGCAGGATGCCGCAGCATGGGAATTGTCGCAAACACAAGTCGGCCCTCGGCGTGCCATGTATGGCTTATTGACTTTAGCGGTCGACCGCAGGCCCAAGATTCGCAAGCGTGCTCAGGAAGCAATCACCAGAGTTTTGAAGAATCCTCCACCGAGTGTCTCTGTAGATCACCCAGCAGCGGATATGTGTGCAGAAACTGCCCTCAAGAGCCTAAGTGATTTGGCTGCGCGGTCAAACCAAGCCAAGAAGCAGCAGAAGAAAATCGAAGGATCAGATGATGAGCCCGGGCTGATACATGCACTACAACTGGTCAAAACAGTCGCATCAGCTTCGGGTGGCTGGCCGAGCAAGAAGATTGAGGAGCTGTGTGAGATTCTTCTCAACATTTCGAAGTCGAGTAACACCTATATGACAATGGCGGCTTTTGAGGTCTTTGAAATCATCTTCGAGGGTATGGCTGGCGAAACTGCCTCATCTAAGCTCCCACGTCTCCTTGAAGTGATTTCAGAGCTACGACCTTCTCAGAATGATTCTCAGCTACTCCCACCTTGGATTGCAGTCTTATCAAGAGGCTACGATGTTTCCGCGCAAATTGAACCTGACGAGACTTTCCAAAAACTCCCCGAATTGTTCAGTCTTATTTCATCTTTCCTGGCCTCATCTTCGCACAATATTCGCGTTTCTGCTTCTGAGTGTTTGATCTCATTCATGGCCAACTGCGTTCCAGACAGTGTGCTCCTGGAGCCTTCCGTTTATGATGAGAAGGTGCTCAGCAAGCTAGCTAAGGCAGCTGTGGATCTTCTCAGTCCCAAATATCAAGCTGCGTGGATGGAATCATTCAATGTGATGGGAGCTATGTTCGATGGCTTGAGATGGAGGGCAGAACCAATACTGTCTGATGTTGTAAGAACTATCGGTGAGCTTCGGGGCAGTGATTCCTTCACTGGTAAAAAGGAGGCAGATGAGATCATTGGAAAAGCCATCCGAGCGATGGGACCGGAGAGCGTTTTAAACATTCTTCCTTTGAATTTAGGTGCACCACAGAAAGGACAGCCTGGACGAGCCTGGATGCTTCCCATCCTGCGCGACTATGTCAGCAACACCAATCTTGGACACTTCAAGTCAGAGTTTATTCCTCTCAGCGAGATGATGTTCCAACGAGTCATTGACAATGGTGATGCTGAAAAATCTATGGAAACTAAGATCTTCGAGACCCTGGTCCAGCAAATATGGGCAATTTTACCAGGATATTGCGATGCACCTCTGGATCTGACCGAGTCTTTCAACCAGAGCTTCGCCGAAATGGTAGCGAATCTCCTTTACAAGCAAGTAGATTTGCGCTCTGATATTTGCAGAGCTCTTCAGACCCTTGTCGAGTCAAACAAGGCTATTGCAGAGCTTGAGGGAGATGAAGACCTGTGCCTTCAGGGCCGAATCCCAAAAGCAGTTGCTCAAAAGAATTTGGACCACCTTGCAGGTTATGCTAGCAACATGCTTTCCGTCCTGTTTAATGTCTACAGCTCTACCTTGCCACAGTTTAGAGGGTACATCCTGAAGTGTATCAATGCTTACTTAAGTATTGCTCCATCAAAGGAGATCATGGAGACTTTCGAGCGCGTCACCACGATGTTGGAATCCTCACTCACTGAATCAGCTGCATTAACACAAGCAGAAAAGCAAAAGCAAAAGCAACAGAAGGTTGCAGACAGGATGCCACCTGTGAGCCATACGTTGATGGATTTGGTCATTACCGTCTCAATCTACTTACCCAGGGAGAGCTTCAGCATTCTCTTCAATATCGCGGCGATTATCATCAACAAAGACGATGATCCACAGCTACAGAAGAAGGCATACAAACTGATTCCCCGTCTTGCAGAGTCTCCTCTAGGGAAGCAAGCACTACAGGAAAGAAGCACGGAACTGCAGCAGTTGATCTTGAATAGTGCCGAGAAAGTTTCTGCGCCTGCGAAAAGAGATCGTCTTGCAGCGATTACCACTCTTATTCCATTCTTACCAAATGATTCCCTCGATTTCATCCCTAGTATCCTTGCAGAGGTTGTCATCTCATGCAAAGAAGTCAACGAACGAGCACGTACTTCGGCATTTGATCTTCTCGTTCAGATGGGCGAAAAGATTGCTGCGGCCAACGGCTCTGTGATAGAGAATAAGAAGGTCTCGCATATGGCAGACGATGCACCATCTGTCAAAGCTAGTCTGGAAGAGTACTTCACGATGGTTGGTGCTGGGCTAGCAGGGAATTCGCCTCACATGCAATCTGCATGTATCACAGCTTTAACAAGACTCCTCTATCATTTCCGAGAATCTCTCGAAAACCAGACAGTGGCCGATCTCGTAGAAACGATGGATCTCTTCTTGACATCGAATAATCGCGAGATTGTGCAAAGTGTTCTTGGGTTTGTCAAGGTCTGTGTGATTTCGTTGTCGAAGGATCTTATGGTTCCACGACTGAAGACACTGATACCAAACCTAATGGTGTGGAGTCATGAGCACAAGGCGCATTTTAAGGCCAAAGTCAAGCACATATTGGAACGGATGATAAGAAGATTTGGGGTGGAAACTGTCAACAATTACTGCCCTGAAGAAGATCGCAAGCTCATCACCAACATTCGCAAAACGAAGGAGCGGAACAAGAGGCACAAGGAGGCCGCAAAGGCTGCAGGTGCAGAAGCCAGCGATGACGAAGAGGGTGGAAAGAGGAAGAGTCGCTTCGAAAGCGAATATGACGAGGCTCTTCATGGAAGTGACGACGAATCAGATGGCTCTGATGTCTCTGATAATGAGCTGTTAGGAAAAAGCAAGAAGGCAGCGAAGAAGGTTGGGAAGACTTACATTGTCGAAGATGAGGACGAGCCGTTGGATCTCCTAGACCGCAAAGCACTTGCAAATATCTCATCCACGAAACCCCTCAAACAGAAGACTTTCACCAAGACAAAAGCTAAGGTTGATCTTGACGGCAAGCTCTTGTTAGGCGGTGACAGTGACGAAGACGATGTCATGATTCTTGATACCCCGGCGGATAAGGATGCCGATGAGGGAGGTGTCGGTGCATATGTGAATGCTATCAAAGGTCGAGATGCTGTTCAGAGAGGTAGAGGTGGACGACTAAAGTTTTCGAATAAGAGAGACAAAGATGAAGATGACGAGATGGACGTCGACGAGGAAGACATGAAAGCCGTCAAGAAACAAATCAATAGCAGCTCGAAGGAAATTTTTGGCGGAAGGGGGAGAGGCAGAGGAGGCCAGAGAGGAGGTAGTGGCAGGGGTGGCATAACGAGTGGACGGAGAGGACTAGGAGAAGAAAAAAGGTACGGTAGTGGTGGAGGAGGCGGTCGAGGCGGTGGTGGCAGGGTTATGAAGTCTCCTCGAGGAAGAGGGCGGAGGTAAATTGAAAGCAACTGGCCTTGATAGCCAATGGTCACATGATTAAATTTCTCGTTATGGATGACGTCCCGTCCTGAAGTGCAACGTAACTCCCATCCAGCATGATGTAGGTAACATCATGAGACGGCTCAAGCGATCCTGCCCAGCAATTATATCTGCGTGCACGTTCACGAAGTGAGACATGGTGATTTTTTATGATCATCCTTAAGATCTGTCGAACTTCTCGAGGGGGCCAGTTACATCATTTTCTCTTAGAACGATGACATCTACACTCAACCGCATATGGCTCAAGTGGGCTTCTCTTCCTATAGATAAATCGCACGCAACTTCTTCTTGACTTCACAAGTTATCCATTCGAAACAATAGCCTCCAATCAGTTTGATGTTCTCTCTTCGCGGTGTCGCCACCATTGCAAGAACGAGAGTTTTTCCAGTCCACCCCCTCAAAGCCGCAACAAGAACCGCAATATTTCGTCCAGCATACTCCACATCTCCAAGTACCAAAATGGCTGAAATCATCCAAACAGTTAAGAATACCATTGCTGAGAATTTTGGCGGTGCAAGGTCAATATTTTGTCTTTCTCGCCTTAGATTCAAACGAGTCCTAACATTTCTCAAGTCATTCCCTTGCGAAACCTGAGCAACAGTTCGCTCTGACCGATGTACCTGACCAAAGCAGCAAAGTGGCCGTCATTACCGGTGGTTCAGAAGGCATTGGCTATGGCTGCACGCATACACTACTCGCTCACAATATATCTAAAATCTTCATCCTCTCACTGTCACAAAGCGTTATCAATGATGCTATTGATGTAAGCCTATATCTTGCTTACGACCCTCTAGCACATCCACCCCCCTCCTTTGGCTTGATCTCTAGCTATCATACACTGACACCCTCACAGTCTATCAAAAAGGAAATGGGTGCTGAGTCCGCAAGCAAAATTACCTGGTTGCAATGCGACCTGAGCGACTGGCCAGCTGTCGCTCGCACCGCCAAGAAAATCACAGAGCAGACAGATCGCATCGACATTCTGATTAATGTTGCCGCAAGGGGTATAATGACATACCAGCTGACTGATTATGGCGTTGACAGGCACATGGCTGTAAACCGTAAGCCCTCTGTACAACTAGATCAAACCCACTACCACTAACACTACCACCACAGATATGGGCCATGTAATTCTAACCTCTCACCTCCTCCCTACCCTGAAGGCCACAGCAGAAAAAGACAACACCGTTCGCATCGTTAATTTCGGCTCCAACGCCCACCCCGCGACACCTTCAGATACCAAATTTGCATCCCTCGCCGAGCTGAACCGTGACCTCGGTGCCAACGCACAGTACGGGCGCTCCAAGCTCGCTCAAATGCTCTACGCACGCTATCTCGCTAAGCACCTTTCTTCTTCTTCCTCGACCTCGAAAGGCAAGATCCTAGCCAACAGCGTCCACCCAGGCTTTGTGGCGACAAAAGCCTCCGAAGTCGACATCCACGAGCCCTTCCCAGTGGCCGGGTACGCGATGAGTGTTGGCATGGCGCCGTTCAAAAAAGATCAGTTTGAGGGCTGCGTAAGCGCCATGTTTGCTGCTACGAAGACGCAGGACACCGGGTTATATATCTGTCCGCCTGCAATTCCGGAGAAAGGGAGTGACTTGTATCAGGACTATGAGCTGGCAGAGCAGTTGATGAAGTTGACGAAGGAACTGGTGATGGAGAAGACAAGGAATGAGAGTGTGGAGAAGGGATGTCCTTTTGAAATGTTTTAGGTGCTTTGGATGATGTCGATCTATCTATGACCCAGACATTGAGCAGATGCTCTCATCAAATGCATGCATAATAGAGCGCGATAAGATTGCTTTATTTCAATTCATCTGCATATGCCGTGACCTCAAACTTAATAGCACTGCGTGAAATATTTCTCAATGAAATGCGTTCCTCTTTCCTTCTCTTTGTCAAATTCATAGAATGCAACTTAAAGCAGCCCAATCCAACCCAACTCAACGCATCTTAATACTTCTGCAAATGAGTGTCCAGTTACGCAACAAAGCCCTTCAGACTGACTACTTAACAGTCTTTTCTTCATGTGCTCGCTCTGGCGCCTCTTCCACCTGCTCCACGGTCGCGTCACCGATTTCCTGCCTCGCGAGATTCTCATTGCTAGCGTAATGAATCTGTTTCTCGACTGCTATCACGACGTTATCTGCCAGAGCTTTGTCCTCGAACACTAGAGTAATGATTAGCTTTTTGTGTCATGCAGCATGGTATTATACAGAGATGAGATGAAAATAGGTTTGTAAATAGAAAAAGAAGTGTGGGTAGGGTAAGATTGCTTGAAATAAGTTGGAAACATACAGAATGCCAGCTCCTCGAGTGTGCGTCCTTGTGTCTCAGGGTAGAGGAAGAACACGCAAACAGCCTCAAAGGCGATCCAGCCGACGTAGACGGCAAAGTAGCGCCATGTGATGGCTTTGAGCGCGATGGGGTTCACGTATCTATTTTCGCCCTTAGTTGCGGATCTTACGTCGAGGAGAGAGAAAGCTTACGTGGAGAAGAACCCGGCTCCACGGCCGAAGAATTGCTCGATGGCAATTCCCCTGGATCTTTCGGCGAAGGGAAACAGTTCAACCAGGTACGCTATATTATATTAGTGGGAATGTTCGGCCTCAAGATTTGAAGAATGACGAACTGTAGGTCAAAGCATTGTTGCCAATGTTGTAACACGGAGAATGGGCGTAGATGAAGAACAGCGCGGCGATAGATGCACCTTGATTCTTTTGCTTGTGCAGACCAGCTTCTAGAACTTTCTCAACCGACACTGTGAGACCGATGTACACTAGAAGCATACTCGACAAGCTGAGCAGGAACATTCTGCGGCGGGGGAAGCGTGTCACCACCAGCGCTGCGATAGTGCCATTTATGAAACCCCAGCATTGTTGTGAGACTGTTGTAATGTTAGCTCTTAAATGGAACACTGATGTGTTGCATGAGTAGCTTACCATTGATTCTAGTCTTCGCATATGTGGTTGAAAAGTTCAACATTCCCAGGATGGTGCTCATGTAGGATGAGAGTAAAGTATTTCCGGACCATTGAGTAAATAAGCTGTCTTAGTCAGTCTTCGGAGTTCGTTTTGTTGGAGCGATTGAGCTGACCCCATAAGAGAAGCAATCAGAACACGACGACGCATGCCTGAAGTTCGAAGCATATCCATCCATGACATCTTGGCGTGCTCGAGTTCAAGCTTGATAGTGGTCTTAATTTGTGCCATTTCCTGTGATAACTTCAGTATAAATTTTGATCAAGTTACTCAGAGCGCAGCCAGCAGGGAAACTTTATAGTATGGTCATAGAAGATACAGCTCTAGATAAACTTTTCACAAAGTGACAAGGAAGATTTACTTACAGCTCGCACGAAGACAGAATCTCGATCACCCTCAGCGTGATATTTGACTAGGATATCAAATGCTTCATCATCTCTATCTTTGGAGATTAAATATCTGGGACTTTCTGGCAGAAAGCTATAGCAGGTTTGTTAGTGAAAGCGGGTACTCTAGTCTTTGGGCACTTACAAAACGAATATAATCTGGATGAGTGATGGGAAGCATTGAAGAAAAGATGGAATTCTCCAGGCCCAGTTTGTGGTCAAAGTAGCGGTACGCAAAGCAATCGCAGCGGCTATGATGGCCCCTATGAAGTATGAGGAGTTGAAGAGCGACGTCATGATAGCACGCTCCTTCGGGTAGGCAAGTTCTCCGATCATGGCAGAACCGGAAATGATGCAAAATACAATTCCAAAGCCCAGAACCATGCGCGCGATGATATACATTGCAGCTGGGATGTGATCTTAGTAGGTATCTTCTTTTCCTTGGAAGGATGTCTAGACTTACCATTTTGTGCGAAGCCTTGTAGGATAGCTCCACATACCATAATGCAAGATCCCATCATGATGGACCAACGTCTTCCCAGGCGTTGATTCGTAATAGGCGCAAACGGAACGCCGCAAATGGCACCTAAGTTGTAAGACGCATTGATTATACCAAGAAGTTGAACATCAATAGATAAAGAGTGTGTTATAGGGTCCCTGTAGCCTCCTCCAAAGTCTGACATAGTTTTAGTAGTGATATCAAAGGGAGGTTGGAGACTACTAACAAGTATTGAAAGGAGGAATGAACTGCAATGCATTGATCAGTTGACTATCGAAGCCACTAGTCATCTCAATTCCCATGCATGCTGGGAAGAGAAGTAAATAGAGAGTTCGTAGGTTTGGCTTCTTGTACCACGGGACTTTATCCTCGTCAACGATTCGAGTGAGAACGGGGTCTGAAGTCCCATCTTCGAAGGAAAAGATACCCATCCTAAGTGCTTGGATGAAGGGTTTTTGGCAATGTTCAAACGAGGAAAGTCGTCAAACCAGAGCTCTATATGATTTGAACTGCTCGGAAGACCAACAAAACTCATGGCATACGAGCAGCCCTGTTCTATAATATGCCCATCACGGCTATTGCTACACCGCATCGTACTAATCTGGAAGGTTGAAGGACCGAAGACTACCCCGCGTTGATATTCAGCCTATACCCCATGTTCCCCAGAATCCACACAAGAGCCGCCAAGAACTCCTCGAAGCTTGTTGATAGGAACCAAGACACTGTGCCTCAACGCCATGAGTAAGTGTTCGCGGCCGACAGGAGTTGAAGGCCGCAACGACGGGGAGGTTGCATTGGTGGCTGGCATGCAGTCCGTTCACCCATCAGGAACGAGCGTGCGATACAATGACAGAGCGGGGAATTTTGTACACGGAATAATCGGGTCACTCTCTAAAGATGCGATAGAAGTATTTCCTAAGTAAATAGGTTGCAATGTATGTATGGTGCGTTGAGGTCGCACTTGTAACACCCACCTGTGGGGTACTTGGATCGAGGGTCTTCTTTTGCGGGATCTTCTGCAGGAGAACTTTAAAATGACAGCAACTTGGCATGCTCACTCGAGACGTGCAGGAGGCGTTGTAGGATCGGCCCGGATTCCGAATCCTTCCCCCTCCCCGAAGGGCAAATGATTATCTCAATAGCCGTATCCTTCAGGAGGCACACGTAAGAGAATGAGAAGAGAGGAAGGAAACCGGTATCATCAGCATTCTCCTATTGCCGACCTCTTCTTTTTGGGTTCAAACTCGCCTTACACCCGATCGTTTGGCCTGCGAATAGTCTCTAAGGACAAATGCGTGGTGTGCTGCTTCAACTTTGGTAACGCAAGTCTGCCAATCGCTAGCTTTGATACAGTGCCCATGCCATTTTTAGATGACGGAGAGTGCAGATTTCCAGGTGACGCTCTGCTGGCTCTCCGAGGGTCACTGCCGTGGAGGCCGTCTAGTTTCCCCAGGGTTTGGGCGTTTGTAAGGACGATTAAGAGAAGTCTCACTGCGAACCATGGAAAGAGAATCAAGTATAACTCACTCGAATTTGTGCCAGGAAAGAACTAGCAATAGACTGCAGGAGTTCTGAAGTTGTGAGAACTGTTCCTGGATGGTGTAGACTCCTTTAATAGAACCTGGAAGACGGAGCAAGCTTTGGTGGAAAGTTGCGAGCTTGAGTCTAGATCTTGGAGTACCTGGGTATGCATTGTACATTGACCACCTTATATTGACAGCTCTGCCACGTAGGAGACGTGTATGTAAGTAAGGATTTAGATCCAATATAATATGACAAATGCTCGACGTTGATTGGCTGCCGCCCCATTTCGGAGGAGGCCGACGGTCGCTGTATTCCGTCCCGTGACTTTCGAGAGACGATGCACGATGAAGAAAAGGAAAGATCACGATGCCTGTAGTGTGAGCCAAGAAAGGTACGCGCTCAACGAGATGTCTTGATTTTGATAGCGGCTTGATTTGTCGTGAATGAAGAAGGTGTTTGGATGCGTGAAGTACAGAGGTACCAACCAGCTCCCTGTCGATGTTGGCTTTCGACCCCTCCTTACTAGCGTGGCCGCCTTCAATCGGGGAGCTCCATCCTCCTTCCTCCACCAAAGCTGCCGACGTCCATACCTGACTGGCTGAGATAAGACGCAGCCGGCCGCGATATCGAGCTCGATGCTAAGGTAAAGGACTGAAGGTTCGGTCTTGTGCTCTTGTGTTTTCTCTTTTCATCGTCACTCTTCCACTTTCCTCTCTAACTTCCTCTGTCCAAGTTGATGTTCTCTTTGTAACTCTCTGACGAACACTGCCTGCTGGATTCGGGTACTCGAACCATCATACCCCACTTGCCATACGCAGAGCTAGAAGAAAACAAAAAGCCCTTACCGTCGAGATCAATTCAAGCAGGCCTGCAAAGCCAAATATATCCTTACCATGGCACCGATCGCCATCTCTCCAGAACCGGAGCCAGCGGTGTCAAACACCGCCACGCATGCCCTCTCTTCTATTACTACGACATACTCCGACACGCTTCGATTTTACCTCAATGGCACACGGGTTGTGCTCGACGACATAGATCCAGAAGTAACCCTTCTCGAATACCTTCGTGGCATTGGCCTTACCGGAACGAAGCTTGGGTGTGCCGAAGGTGGATGCGGAGCATGTACTGTTGTCGTCTCTCAATACAACCCAACCACGAAGAAAATATATCATGCTAGTGTCAACGCCTGTCTAGCTCCGCTAGTCAGTGTAGACGGAAAACATGTTATCACAATAGAGGGAATAGGCAGTACAAAAAGACCACATCCCACACAAGAGAGAATTGCCAAGGGTAACGGGAGTCAATGCGGGTTCTGCACACCTGGTATTGTCATGAGTCTCTACGCACTTCTCAGAAACGATTCCAGTCCTTCTGAGCATGATGTTGAAGAGGCTTTTGATGGAAATCTTTGCCGATGCACAGGGTACCGACCCATTTTAGACGCGGCCCAAACATTCAGTGCTGGTAATTCATGTGGCAAAGCCAAATCCAATGGCGGCGGAGGATGCTGCATGGACAAAAGTGACGGCGAGTCGTCAGGTGGCTGCTGCAAAGATGGCGGCTTCAAGGATGACCAACCCATCAAACGGTTTACACCGCCTGGATTTATCGAGTACAACCCAGACACAGAGTTGATTTTCCCGCCTGCGCTCACCAAACATGAGTTCAAGCCATTGGCATTTGGAAATAAGCGTAAGAGGTGGTATCGTCCAACAACTTTGGAGCAGTTGCTGGAGATCAAAAGTGTTTACCCATCCGCAAAAGTCATTGGAGGCTCTACGGAGACGCAAATTGAGATCAAGTTCAAGGGCTTGCAATACGCTGCCTCTGTATTTGTTGGTGACATTGCAGAATTGAGACAGTTCTCCTTCCAGGATGATCACTTGGAGATTGGTGGAAATGTCATCCTCACAGATCTTGAGGCAATTGCTCTTCAAGCTGTGGAACACTACGGACCTGTCCGGGGCCAGGTTTTCACAGCCATTCACAAACAATTGAAGTACTTTGCTGGCAGGCAAATTAGGAATGTTGGCACTCCAGCTGGAAATTTGGCCACTGCTTCGCCCATCTCTGATCTCAACCCTGTCTTCGTCGCTGCAAATGCTATTTTGGTAGCGAAGTCGTTGAACAAAGTTACTGAAATCCCAATGTCACAGTTTTTCAAGGGGTATCGAACTACTGCTTTACCCCCAGATGCAATCATTGCGAGCATCAGAATTCCAGTTACAAGCGAGAAGGGGGAGTTTTTCCGAGCCTACAAACAATCTAAGCGTAAGGATGATGACATTGCGATTGTCAACGCAGCACTTCGGATTTCTCTCGATGATTCGAACACTGTAAAAAGTGCCGACCTCGTTTATGGTGGTATGGCGCCAACAACTATTGCTGCCAAGAAGGCTGGTGCATATCTCGTTGGCAAAAAATTCACAGATCCAGCTACACTTGAAGGCACAATGAACGCACTCGAACAGGACTTTGATCTGAGATTTGGCGTGCCTGGAGGTATGGCTACATATCGGAAGTCGCTGGCACTTGGCTTCTTTTATCGATACTACCATGAAGTTCTCTCTAAGCTAGAAGTGAAAGAATCAGATATCGATCAGGAAGTCATTGCAGAAATCGAGCGAGCCATTTCCACTGGGAACCAAGATAAAGATACTACAATTGCCTACCAGCAAAAAATCCTCGGAAAGGCTAATCCCCATGTAGCTGCTTTGAAGCAAACTACTGGAGAAGCTCAATACACGGATGACATTCCAGTCCAGAAAAATGAGCTATACGGATGTCTCGTTTTGTCTACAAAGGCTCGAGCAAAGATCACATCAATCGACTATGCGGCTGCGCTGGAACTTCCTGGCGTTGTTGACTGGGTCGATCATACTGACATGCCCACTCCAGAGGCCAATTGGTGGGGAGCCCCTGTTTGCGACGAGACGTTCTTAGCTGTTGATGATGTATTTTCAACTGGGCAGCCCATTGGAATGGTGTTGGCAACATCTGCTGCTCACGCCTCTGCAGGTGCCAGAGCCGTGAAGGTTGATTATGAGGAGCTGCCAGCCATTTTCACCATCGAGGAGGCGATAGAGAAGGAGAGTTTCTTCGAACACTACAGATATATCAAGAAAGGAGATGTAAACAAAGCGTTTGAGACAGCCGATCATGTTTTCACTGGTGTCGTCAGAATGGGCGGCCAGGAACATTTTTATCTGGAGACTAACGCTTGTGTTGCTGTTCCAAAGCCAGAAGACGGAGAAATGGAAATTTATGCGAGTACTCAGAACCCTACAGAGACGTAAGCTTCCTCTTTGATTACTTAGTTTCAAACTAACTTGTGGTAGCCAAACATATGTTGCTCAAGTCTGCAATGTGGCAGCCAACAAAGTTGTTTCGAAAGTCAAACGTCTAGGCGGCGGATTTGGTGGTAAAGAAACTCGATCAATCCAATTGACGGGAATTTGCGCCCTCGCAGCGAAGAAGACAGGCCGTCCTGTTCGTTGTATGCTTAATCGTGACGAGGACATGATTACATCTGGGCAAAGACATCCCTTCTTGGCTAGATGGAAAGTGGCCGTTAATAAAGACGGCAAACTACAAGGGCTTGATGTGGATGTATTCTGTAACGCTGGCTGGTCGCAAGATTTAAGTGGTGCAGTTTGTGACAGAGCTCTTTCGCACATTGATGGATGCTACCTTATTCCAAATGTCCACGTCAGGGGCAGACTTGCGAAAACAAATACAATGAGCAATACGGCCTTCCGTGGATTTGGTGGACCGCAAGGAATTTTTATAGCGGAAACTTATATGGAGGAGATCGCAGACCGTCTCGATATTCCAGTCGAGAGGTTACGAGAAATCAATTTCTACAAGGCAGCCGAAGAGACACACTTCAACCAGAGTTTGCAAGATTGGCATGTTCCCCTTATGTACAAGCAGGTACAGGAGGAATCATCGTATGCTGAACGACGAGAAACTATCACAAAGTTCAACGCAACCCATAAATGGAAGAAGCGAGGCCTGGCTCTCGTACCAACGAAATTTGGCATTTCTTTCACAGCCCTCTTCCTCAACCAGGCTGGAGCATTAGTCCACATATATCATGACGGTTCCGTACTTGTTGCTCATGGTGGGACAGAAATGGGCCAAGGATTGCACACCAAGATGACCATGATCGCCGCAGAAGCTTTACAAGTTCCCCTTGCCGATGTCTTCATCTCAGAAACGGCTACTAACACTGTTGCCAATACGTCCTCAACCGCTGCGTCAGCTTCATCTGATCTAAATGGGTATGCCATCTTCAATGCATGCGAACAAATCAATGCACGTCTAGCGCCATATCGCGAGAAATTTGGAAAAGATGCTCCGATGCACAAACTTGCAAGTGCAGCCTACTTCGACAGAGTAAACCTCTCTGCAAACGGCTTCTACAAGACGCCCGACATTGGATACACCTGGGGTCCAAACACAGGACAAATGTTCTTCTACTTCACTCAAGGTGTTTCTGCCGCTGAGGTCGAGTTGGATACCTTGACGGGCGACTGGACATGCCTCCGAGCAGATATCAAGATGGACATCGGACGATCAATCAATCCTTCTGTGGATTATGGACAAATTGAAGGTATGTGAACTTCGTCAATATGAATTTCATATTGGCTACTGCTTTGATTGACGCCAAATTTCCGAAATATGGAAGCTAATCAACGTCCAGGTGCTTTTGTGCAAGGTATGGGTCTTTTTACTACTGAAGAGAGTCTGTGGTTCCGTGGCGGGCCCATGAAAGGTCAACTTGCTACCCGGGGCCCAGGAGCATACAAGATCCCCGGGTTCCGCGACATCCCACAAGAATTCAATGTGTCTCTCCTCAAAGATGTAGAATGGGAAAACCTACGCACTATCCAGCGAAGCAGAGGTGTGGGTGAGCCGCCACTGTTCATGGGTAGTGTCGTGTTCTTTGCTATCCGAGATGCATTAAAGGCAGCACGGAAGCAGTATGGTGTGCAAGCTGAGATTGGCAAGGACACGAAGGGTGATGGGCTTTTATGCTTAGAGAGTCCCGCAACACCGGAGAGGATTCGAACCTCGTGTGTTGATCCTATCATCAAGCGCGCGCTGGTGTTGCCACAAGAGGGCGAGAAGAGTTTCTTTATCTCAATCTAGGCGGAAGATTTACGACATTTACGTGTATTAAATTCAAAATTGTTGATAAATATTATGAATTACGACCTTTTTTGAAGATTCTGTTCTTTCATTTGTATTTTCACTAAGTGCATCCTTCTCCGTCGCCCAGCTCCTGCTAGATTGTCCCACTTGAAGACACATTTGTTAAGGTTGGTTTTTCAGGACTGGCTCTTTCTGATAATCATAAAATCGGTGCACATTGATAGTAGAAACACAGTAGAAGTATATGATCAAAAGGAACTTATTGGATAGTTTCTGAAATAGTTAAGAATTATCCATGAAGAGAACAAATTTTCATGTCAAGGTTGGCCAGGCCAAATCTCGTCAGCCAGCTTCCTAACAAGCTTCAACTTTGCAACCATCTCATCATGACCAACATTGTTCCCATCACTGTGACTGGCAAACCCACATTGAGGACTAACGCCCAGCCTGCCTAGAGCTTCCTCCTTACTCTCGCCCGTGCCTTCACAAATCAACTCTGCGGCTCTATAAACCTTGCTCTTCATCTCCTCCAGATCTTCCAATTGTGGGAACTTGCTCGTGATCAATCCTAATATCACAGTCTTGCCCCTCGGCAACGATTTCAACGGCTCGAACCCGCCAGCACGAGGGGTGTCGTACTCAAGGTAGTAGGTGTCGACATTCAATTCTTGGAATAGCTGTGTTGCGATACGGTCATACCCGCCTTCAGAGAAGTGGCGGCCACCGACGAAGTTCCCACGGCAGAGGTGTACGCCAATGTGCATGTCTACGGGTCGCTGGGAAATACAGTCGTTGTAGAGATTTATGTAGGAGGTAAAGAGTGCAGAGGCATCTTCATTGTCTTTCGCGAAGCCCGCAAGCATTTTCTCAGAGCAGAAGTCTAAGGCTGTCAGTGAATGCAAGGTGGCCATTGGAGGGAAATCATACATGCTAGGTTTGGATCGTCAAATTGAACGTTCCGGAGGCCATTGTCGTAGAGGATCTTAAGTTCTTCTTGGTACGCTTTGGCAATATCTGCAAAGTATTCTGCGTCTGAAGAATAGACTTCCGAGGGATAGGCGCCACCCTTTTTATATCGAAGATGATACCAATTTGGGGCTGCCAATGTCAACTTTGCCTCGCCCTGCTTTTCTTTTGGAAGTAGGTTCTTCAAGTAGTTCCACTGGTCTACGTATGTACTTCCGACATGCTTGATCTTTCCTGTGCAGATGACCGTTTCTCCCGGCTTGTGGCCGCTTTCCGTGAATGCTGCAATGTCTGGGACGTATAGACGGAACATATTAACATCAACGACTTTCACCTCCTCAAATCCTTCGAGACCGGGAAAGAAGGTACCCCTTGGGCCTGAGTTAATATGCGTCTTTAATAAGAGTACTTTGACGTACCAGAACATATGTCTTCGATACTCTCCATCACTGACAGCATGGAAACCCAGGTCGAGTTGTTTCTTGACAATTTCCTTCACAGATGTGTCTTCAATGGCTGTAAGCTTCTTCTGGTCCCCCTTCCCCGCATCAGCTGCATGACGCTCATCTAGTAAGGTTTTAGGACGGAGGAGAGAACCCAAGTGCTCTGCTCGGAAAGGAGGACATTGATGCAACTTGTGCGACATATTGTGCTGTAACTCTTCCGGTGCTTGGAAACAGTGGGAATTGTCGAATGTTTCGATGATCTTGAGTAGGCTCTTGGAAGTGCATGTCTTTCTAGTGAAAGCTAGAAAGTCTTACCAGGTCCCCTGTACACTACCCAAGCTGCCCCTCATTTCCAGTTTTTTTTGCTGCCAATCGGATCATTGATGCAGCGATCATTACTCGCGAAGAGGGCGGGGTGGTGTAGTGAAACCAAGACCATGACGAGTCAATTCAGAATTGAAGGTATCGATTGTGTCTTTGTAATTATCAGGTAAGTCTGAGGCGGCAGACGTCAGTATCGAGGTGGGGTTCGGCCGTGGATCCGATTAGTTCAGTGAAGCTTCCACCCCGCCAAAGCTCGGTTCATTAGGTGATCGATTCACAAACCTTCCATACCTCGTCTGTCAACCTCCACAATCTCCACGAATGCAACGCCACGACAAATACATCCACGCTTGAAATCTCTACTGGTACGTGGCGGTCTATTTCGATATCCCTTGAATGTGCCAATGATTGACATGTATCCCAGATCCGTCTTCCTACATCATCGCTGCCAAAGACTAAAAATATCGACGCAACCACGTAGGCCGGTTGAAGTGCATACATGCTAAGTCGACCTATCTGAGTCCGTGGCTCGCATGTACTATCAGTCAGCCCTCATCTCACTCAGAAACTATTGAAATGGCGACCATGTCGGATCCTATCACCATTGAAACCCTGCCCAACGAACTCTTGAGGAACATCTTGAGCTTTCTCGATGTTGATCCGCCATCTGCGTCAACTTCAGAGCTTCTCGATGAGCCATACTTTGACCTCACGCGAGCTTCCGATGCACCGCTAAAATCTGCATCTTGTGTTACCAAGAGATGGAGAGAGGCAGCAATTCCCGTCCTCTTCAAGCATGCCAAATTTGTGGCCCGGGAAGAGAAGAAAGTCTTGACTGACCAGATTCAACCATTCTTGAGCTTTGTCACGAGCCATAAGCTTGGCAAAGTCGTCTCATCTCTCACGCTTGTAAGTTTAGACAGGAAGCTCGCGAACACACAAGATGGCAAGTACGTGCCGGATTGCTTCTCATCTTTCTGGCACTTACTTTTTGATGTCATTGATCCGACTGTACTACTTCTCATTGCCCCTCCGCAAGCACTAGGTGCTCTCACTTCATGCAACGTTTCGATTGTAGACGAATGGCATTTCAATTGCGGATGTCAATACCTTCGATTGGAGAGACAGGATACAAAGTCGGAAGCCGCCGGGAAGTCAGGTGAAGGGAGTGGGAGTGCATCTGCATTGCCCGCTGAGCACCCTCCTGTCGCCGAATCTCGCGATCTTGAGGATTGGGAGCTACCACGTGCCGTTTCGTCAACATTATTTGGTATCAGAAAATGGACAAAGCTATTGCTAAATGAGGGATCGTTTATCAGAGGATATGCAACCTATGAATGGTGGTTGAGAGAAACTCCTTCGGTAAGCCAGCACAGTAGCCCGATTTCCGACTGATGAATAAAGACTAACGAAGAGAAAGATCCTGGAAGACATGCTGGGGGCTGGCATGCCGTTGGACTATCCCCTCATCAGTCCTAATATCCGAGATTTCTCTCTGATTGGAATATTTCCCATGCATAACCACTTTGCAGCACTTACCATGAAGTTCCCGCGACTCAACAATTTGTACGTCCAGCTCGTACCAAGAAACGACATATTGCAAGACAAGTATCAGATGAAGCAAGTCGAAGCCGAGGATCTCTGGATGGAGCGCAACAGCTGTTACGCCATGCTGATGCGCGAGCTCTTCAGCGCACCCCCTTCCGCCAACTTCCAGGAGTTGCAAACATTTGAGTCGGGCGATGCTGCTGACGTCGACGCGTGGAATATGGCTGTCGAGTATGTCAAGAGGTCAGGAAACGGCTGGAGCATTGCGAGCGAAGGGGTCTTTGTTCGAGACCGTTCTCACGTATCTGATGGGACTGAAGTGGACGCTGATGATGATTATGGGCTCGCTTCAACATTGTCAGTCCCTCTCATGTAAGATTGCTCCAGCTGTGGACCAAGCTAATCGAGACGTAAAGTCAGGGAGAGCTAGTCCGCTGGGCTTGGAACGGAACCATGAAGCTCCCCGTTTCGTCTTCGTCGCTGTATCGTGCTCCCTGAAGATCTGCATCGACCTTGTACCACCTTCACTATGCTGTGCATTACAGAGCTCGCTATATGTCATCAACGAGATGGCGTAGCATACAGTCCTCGCAGGCCCTGCTCTCTGGCGTCTGCCGTCTTTGGCGAAGTATCCGATTGGAGGATGGTAGCAATCTCCTTATGTTATGGTGTCTATCTGTAAGACTTGATGTTCAATATCTGGCGGCTTCTTCTTTTTCTTCTTCTTGTGTCAGTAGCTGGCTGGATAGCTATCACGGCGTTTGCCAACGGCAGGACTCTACCTTACTCTCGCGTGTCGTTTGATCCATCGATGTCTTCTTGACGAAGAAATTACGAATGGTTAACTCGGCGATCTGTGCTCTATTTCTTTGAAATTTGTAAGCGATGTTATGAGTCTGTAGATAGAACCACTCACACACATTCCTTTGCAAACTAAGCACTACGTGATCGTGATGAGTTTTTATTTAATTTTGCACCTGATTCTGTACGTACAAGTCACATAATATGTCCTACAGCTACCATTTTTGTATAACCTAAACCTACACCCAAACAAGCTATACTACATCTCCAGGCAGTTACCCACCAACACACGCCTATCTTGCCATTCAAAATTTCTACCCTTCGTCTCATACAACCCACAACCCACAACCCAATCACAACATCTGCTTCCCTCTCGTCTCGATAGGTAAGAAGCACATTGCCACAAACGCAGCCAGGATCAATGCCCCACTGACGAACACCGGTGCGTTGGGATTCGCACTCGGGATATTGGCTGCAATGATAGGGGCGCAAAGCCCTGCGATACGGTTGAGGAAGGAGGAGATGCCGGTTCCGGTGCCGCGGACTGGGGCCGGGAATACTGTTGTAGATGTTAGATTGTGTTTAGCGGAGGGTTAGGGAGAGTGGGGTTTTGTTGAGAGGGATGGAGAATGTACCTTCGGGTGTGTATGCGTATAGTACTCCTAAAGAGATTGTTAGCATATTCTCTATACATGTCCCAGGTAAGAGTTGACAACTGGGATCAACAAAGGCTTGAAGATCACCAGAGAGTCTAGGCTGAAGGAATATTGGACCTTTCTCTTTGAGATCGAAAACAGAACATGGAGTGTACATACCATACATGATGTTCTGAAAGAATGCCTCCACGGATGAGAATCCAAGCTGATAGTTTGAATCCGCCGAGATAGTGAACAAGAACAAGAAAACGCCCGAGAGCATGGTAGAAATAGCCATGGTTCCCTTGCGGCCGATATACGGGATATCAACTGTGTAGCAAGCGATGAGAGAGCCGGGGACACCAACCACGGAGGTGATGGCATAGTTTCGGTAAGTCGTGTAACTGCTCACTGCTTCACCAGATGAATCACGGCCGTTGGCAAGGTATTGTGGGAGGAAAGCGTTGAAGAGTGGATAGCCCATGCCGATTGTGGCCCAGCAGAACCAGAGGAGGGCGGTATTCCAACCCAGTCGCTTGGTGTGGAAAAGAGGGCTAATACGATCAGTGGAGAAAGAGGCGAATTTGCGACGGATGATTTCCGAAGTACTGAGTTTGACGCCGCTCTTTTCATCGGCAGTGCCTCCAATTTCATTCAGGATATCTTCCGTCAACCAGGTGGTAGTCTTGTTCTTGTACGCCATCCCGTGAACAACAGCGACTGCCTCGGCTTGACGACCGCGGGAGAGGAGAAATTTTGGTGACTCGTAGAGATGGAAGAGCAAGAAGCGAGAGAGGAACATGACGAAGGTCAGTGCTCCCATAGTATAGACGAAGTATCTCCATCCTTGGTCTACAGCATAATTCCCTCCAAGGAAACCCCAGCCAATCAAGGAGGCGACGAGTTGGCCTACTGGCCACCAGACGGAGAGAAGTGTGAGGAGGCCACCTGAGGCGTTGGGCAGGAATTCCAGAAACAGTGCACCATCGACTGGGAGATTGCCTCCGACTCCAACACCCAAGGCAGCGAAGAGACCACAGGCGCCGATCCAGTTGGGCGCAGCTCCTGCACTAATACCAAAGACTCCCGCAAGGAACAAAGTGGCGTTGAAAGCAAGGCGTCGACCCATGATATCTGAGCCAATACCCCAGAAACTGGCCCCGAGACAGAGACCAATGAACAAGGCGCATGTCGTGTATCGAACATTGGTTTCAGAGACTCCAAACTCTTCCGACAAAGACGGCAATGTTAGGGCAACTCCTTGAAGCCAGAGGCTAGACATCGGATTAGCTGACTTCGTCGTAAATATCGAAGGCTGTCTTACTTGTCCGCAAACCAACCGAATCCGCACAGTACAAAAAGCTCCCAGTTATACTTCCCCATTCCAATATCCTGGATGGCTTTGTTGATAACTTTACTCTTCACTAAGTAACATGTCAGCACAAAAAGACGGTGGTATCCCAACCTAGGGTCTCACTAACAGTCATACGCAGTGTCGTGCCCACTTGCAGCAACATCCTCAAACACCTCTGCTCTCAAGCCCTCGATAGTATAGGGACTATAAACAGCACTGCTTGTGCGCATCACCCCCTCTTCACCACTATGGTCATCTTGCTCTTCCTTCTTCCCGGATCCATCGATGCTTCTGCTCGCCTCGGCAGAACGTCGTCGCTGGTAGTCTGCAACGACAGTCTGGTGACGCACCGCTTTGTCGAGCGGAACGAGGACGTCACGATAGTTATCCACCGATTCCTTCTGGAACGGTTTCTGGAAGCCGAGAAACCCCATGCTGGTGCTTCCTGCAATTTTTGCTGCGTTCGGTGAGCTCCTCTGGGTGGATGTCAAAATGAGCAACGGGCGACTATTCGAATAGCTGCGTATGGCGGATTGATTTGTGCTGCTAGGTGTATGCGTTTCTGCGTTGGTAGGTGATATGTTTTGGTTCAGGACGGTATAGTGTTCCTGAGTTGCTTTGGAAAGGTTGCTTTGGCTCAACGGATGTCGGATGTTGGAATGACACACTTTCACAGAATCACACTGCTAGTAAGGCCGAGGACAAAGCTTGGAAGAACTAAAGTATCTCAAAGCTTGTATTTTGACGGAGAAAGCGAGACTCTTGTTATGCTGGAAGCAAACAGAAGTAGATATAGCGTCGCCGTTTCCCAATTTATCCTGATTCTTTCGAAGCTCAAGTAAGCACAGCACGCCGTTGTACGGGTGGGAGAACTAGACAGCAGAAAATAAACGGGGACCCGTGATGAAGAAATACCAGACGTCCTCCATGCAGAAAGTGGGAATCGCATGTTCTTTTGTAAGTCCCAGTTTTTGAGTTTCTGAGTTTCTCCATCGGCCCGCCCACTACCATCGCCGCATGCACAATTGCGTAAAAGGCATCTATCTGGCCTAGCCAGACCAGTACTGTATAGTATAGTGCAGTGCCCATCACCGTGACCCAGCTAGTCATGTACGGAGGTAGGGAGCGTGGGTGCTCCAGTCATATGCTTACCTGCCACCTACCACAACCCGGTCTAGTCTAACGGCCGCACTTGCAAAGGCTGTCCGACAGACGTCATTGGAGTAGGAAATTTTCCGCTGGGAAAATATCAAAACAGCCAAGCTTGAAATCACGCGGTCGTGCCTTGTTGCCTTCATTGTTTGCCTGCCCTGCCCTGTCTCGCTCCACTCGTAGTGGCTTCGACGGGGCTTGAAAATTTGGGTCTCTTTTATGGATCTTTGCCTTCGCGGACCACAAGGTACGGCATCTTAGGCACCTAGGCGAGTCCTTGGCATCTCCTTGCGCTTGTCGGCTTATCGCGCTTGCTCGGCCTACGTAAGATCGCCCACCTCTGCCCTCTCTAGTACCTCAATGAGACGACACGCAACTTCAATTGGCCGGGGCGAGAGTTGAGCAGCATTCCATTGGAAAAGAGCAAGCAGATATCTCCCTGTAATTGTTCCTTTGGTATTTTTATGCTACAATAGTTTCCGAAGTATGTTTCTGAGCAGGCTATCGTTCCCTCATCCCTCATCTATCATCGAACCTCATCCTCTCCAACACATGTATCCGATTTTCCATCAGTCCAGGTGCCTTCGTCCCCCACAATCCCAGTACTCCGGCCTCGCAATGTGAAGCCACGCTTCGTCGCCAGTCCTGCCAGCCCGCATTCACTTTGCAGTATAGTTTGAATAAATCTTGTAAGGGGTGTATAACAGAAATGAAGTGTTAGTTCAGGGTGAAAGCCAAGTATCTCATCCTGCAAAATTTATCCGCTGCAGTTGTATTGTAAATTTCGGACCTGCCCATGCCTCAAGCAGTGTGAGGCTCTGGAATGGAATGGCTCCCGGAACCATTCAATGTGCTCTCCGATTTTTGAGCGTCGAGCTTCGATACACCAGATACTCCACTGTCGCCCTCTTGGGGCTCTCGATCAAAGATGATGCCCTGGATGTTGAGTCCTGCTTTGTCGCTCGCCGGCGTTTTTAATGCTTCTTCATCAACGTGCTCGTCAAGGTTCATGAGAGCTGGGGGACGATGTCGCATGGCACGCGCCTTCGCTAGAGAAATAGTCTTCTGCTGATAAGTTGTCGTAATAGGTTTCGAGTCATCTCTATCAATCGTAGCCTTCATGAGTGCAGCCATCCAGAGGCGTCCCTGTTTGATGTTTGGAACGGCGAAGTAGTGTACCGTAGGTTTTGTGAAGGACACCCCCTTGGGCAAGCCGGTTCTTGGCGGAACTAGTTTAAATATGAACATCTGGTCGCCACCACTCTTGCTTAAAGTTGATTCAGGCTCGGCTGCCACCTCGGTTGCAGCAATGGTTGTGATGTTGGCACCCGATGGGCTGGTGGGACTATTCTGTGCACCTGTAATGGTAGCATGAAGTCCAGTCAGACGGTCGTTATCTGCAGGGAGCACTCGGTGGAAGGAGATGTCGATCAGCCCTTTCTCTTGATCATCGGTTTCTGAGTAGTAATACGATAACCTGCGGCCTTTCAGAACAAACAAGCGTGGCTTCCAGGTTGCCAGCATGTTTGTACTCTTCTTCTTCATCCATCCGCTGTAATCAGCTCCAATCATCTGTTCTTTCGGACTCTTCTTTTCCAGCCCACGAGTATAAGCGCTCGTTTCCTTCTTGGTCTTCTTCTTGTTTGTCTTTGCGCTGGCAGCGGCCGCCATAATGGCGCTAGCACTCTTTGCCTCGGGCGAGTCGAGTTCAAAACTTGGGCCTGCCGATGGGGTGCTTGAGCCAGCTTGAGAAGGTGATTGCAAAGGCGAATCCTTAAATGGGGAAACAATAGATTCCGTTGGGGAGGTGACTCTTGCCTTCTCGCTCCCTGTCACTGCATCGGAAATCGTCCTGAGACCAAAAGTCTTGCTAGAAACAGGCTTGACAGGCAACAACCAATCGCTCCCTTTTCCTGTACGGGAATTTGGAGACTTCGGCTGGAGGCCTTTATCGTAAGGGGTACCACCGAGTGTGGTGACCGTAGGTGATGGTGCGTCTTTGGGGGGAGGCATAGGACGAGCAGGAGCGCTGATAGAATTCTCGGATGGGGTGCGGCGGCGACCGTTGACAGACAGGCCATAATACTTCTGGGCAGCAGATGGTGGTGGGGCGGGCTCTCGCATTGAGTCGACACTTCCAAACCTAGAATGTCGGGAATGTGCGGTTGCACTTCGTACTCTTTGCTCATCTGTATAGCTTGAGTTTCTCGAATGGGTCGTGGTGCTCCCTCTTTTCCTCAACACATTCCGCTGCTTGCCCTCAACATCGCCACCAGAGAAGTATCCTCGATCCAGTAAGTCAGCAGCTGCAGAAGTGCTCGTACTTTGCGAGAGCTGGTCAGTAGAGCTGTTTGACGCATCTTTGAGCCCTGACGATGAAACCGGACGCATAGGAATGGTTGGCGAGGCCGCAGCAGACCCCATTGTCCAGTTTTTGTCAAAAGACGGTTGCTTCTTGTGCGGTACATCTTGCAAAATCGTAGGTACTGGAACCGAGTCCCCGGCCACTGTCCCCATGAGTGACGATGTATTGTACTCATTCACAGAACTTTGCCTGGAGTGATGAAGATCACGAATAGATGCGGCGGACGGTCGTCTCTTATCACCCGCCGGTCGGGAGTTGTCGTATACAGTCTTCGGTGAGATGGGCGAGATCGGAGACGCTTGAGAAGAATCGTTCCGTAAAGTTTGCTGCTGAGATAGTCTCGAGGTCTGAAAGGACCCTGGTCGTTCATTCATGCTTGGTATTCTCGGCAGTACAGATGAGGAGTTGGTACTGCGGCTCCGGTGTCGAGTAGACTGTTCTGAACCAACATCACTACCATACGTAGCGGTATTCCGTCTGCTCGAGTTCTCGCCATTGACCTCATCCTGAAGGAGTTTGATCTTTTGCCAAGTCTTTAGCCGTCGGCCAACAGACCCCAAGTCGAATTCCTTCAGAAACACCGACGTCTGATCCATGCCCAAGAGAACATCTCCAGTAATTTCCTGGTCACGGAAAACCTCACAGTGCTTGCTCTCGACGCCCGAGGTGAAGAGATACTCTGCAACTTGGTCAGGACTCCAAGTTTCGACCTCCTCCCGAGTATGCAGCTGGTCTTCCTCCTCATCAGTTTCCTCTCCATTGATGTACGACATCCTGTGGTCGAGGTGACTGCTGTATTCGCTGCCAGAATCGTTCCCCCCACGTCTATCTGACGCTACGACACTATGGTGTGGAGAATGCATGTCGGTGATATGCTCATCAATCACACTCAGCGTCTCGTTCATGACTGGACTATCTTGGCCGTGGGTATGTGCTGCCTTTATCGCCGTTGTCAAACTTTTGGGTTGCATAGGGATTTCGGGTGGGGTTGCAATTGGTAGATCGGATTCTTGAGAGAGAATTGGCATGTTCAAAGCTGAGCCCAGGCCTGGTTCGTCCTTTGGCTCTGGCGCAAGAACCTGGGGAGTTGCTTGTGATGTCGCATCCGCTACCAAGCCAGGACTTGAAATGGTTGGAATCACGGAGACAGGTGTAGGCTCGAGCGATGAAGTCGGTGGAGCTTGCGCCGGTTGCTCGTTGGGAGGGTCATAGGTCGTCGGATACGAACGAGGAATGGTTGTCGTTGCTGCTGCAGGTGGATGTGACGGCGGACCACGAGGAGCGATTCTCGTGTAGACTTCGTAAATCAGCCCGACTGCACAATAGATGAATATTCACGGGTAAATTCACCTTCTGGGAAGAGGCCACTGCTCCCATTCACTAAGTGCCGGCCCAAATACCAGCCATCTCCAAAATCATCATCGCGTTCAATTAATTCAACGCGATCTCCTTTCGATAAGCTCAGCTCGTCGGAGCTTCGAGCTGAGAAATCATCTGCATTAAACATGATTAGCCATCTTCTGCGCCATTTTGCAGATGGATTGCAAGTCTGTCTCCTCGACCACTCTGCCCCGAATTCGGTCTTCCATCGAGGCAGCTCAGGGGAGACGTAGCAAAGTCTACTCACGAATTACAATCAGAATCTGGCCGGGATCTGGCCTGCCATGCGGCTCGACACCCACACGCGATGCCATGACTCCTGGATGGTTGAACTGCGCAAGTTCCGCCCTGGACCGAAGTTCTCTGGCTACAAAAACATCTGGGGTTGGGAGCGAGGAGCTCGGAATCGATGCGAAGGAGGGAGTTGCTCTAGAGCCCGCAGATGCGCATTGGGGACGGGCGAATTAGATTCGGACAGGTAGTCGAGCGGTTCCGGCGTCGCCTTCGAGATCCTGGAGACACAAACGCAGTGGCATAAAAGACAGCAGGTATATATTTGTCGCGAACATGGGCTGCAAGTCGCCTCAGCTGAGCGGGCACGACGTCGTGACTCGGCACTTTGTCTGCAGGTCGAGTTGGTTGAGCGAGTGGACGGGACGGGGGCCAATGGCTGGCTGGATGATGCGCGGGCGCCGGAGGATACAGGACAGGACAGAGCGTGAGCGAGAGCGTGGGCGAACGAACACTGGGTGCGTCGGGTCGGACTGGACTGGACTGGAATGGGAATGCAACGCAATGCAATGCCGTGGGAGGCAGGAGATGCGCACGACGGGAGGAGGAGGAGGAGGGGAGAAGGAGTGAACAACGAGGGGGGAACAGCAGAGTAGAAAAGGAAGCGCAGCGAGGGCGGACAGGCAGGAATGCTTCAGCGTTTTGGTGTTGTTGGAATACTTTGGGAGTGGGTACTACTGGTGGTGCTGATTGATGCTGGCTGGTGCTGGCCTTACCTTAGACATGGCAGGGCAGGGTAGGGCAGGGCCGGGCATGGCATTTGGGTGTCTGTCTAGTGTCCGGGTGGGTGGTGGTGTGTCCGTTGTCTGATGTCTGATGTCTGGCGTCTGGCGTCTGGCATCGCATCTGGCTGGGCGTGGTCTGTCTGGCAGTGTCAGTGTAGCGTCTGTGTCTGGGGGGCAGCAGCAGCAGCAGCATGGGCCATAGGCCATAGGCCATGGATGGCCATACTGGACCTGGACATGGACATGGACCTGGACGTGTTGGGCGGCTTCCGTGATTGTGCTCCCCCTTTGGGACTAGACGGAGGGAAGCCGGGACTCGCTGAACTCTCTGAACTCTCTTCCTGCCTCTCGTCACTTGTTCCTGTCGCTGTCTCGGCCTCTGTCTCTGCTTCTTCACTATCGCCTTCAAGCCCTCTCTCCATCGCTCTCTTTCTCTTCCACCCCTTTCTCCCCTAGTCTCCGCCCTGCCCTTCGGAGGTTTCTCCCCCTTCCAGCCATTCCTCCATGCTTCCTCCACCTTCCTCTCTCTGTCCTGCTCCCAGCCAGCTGGCGGCCACTTGTTGTTTCTGCTCCTGCTGGCTTGGCTTGCCCGCTTGCAAGGGTGCGCTGGGTCGGGTAAGGTATGCGATAGTACAATATGGGTATAGTACACCACGGATATGGCTATCTGATGGGTACTGTATGATCGCGGCGCGGCTCATGGGCCGCAAACGTACAGTGCTGGCTGTGCGCTGCCCTGCGCTGCGTGCGATCCAAATCCGATCTGCATCGCTCGTCTCGTCTCGTCTCCAAGTCCCAGTCAGTGTCCAACCCTCATGTATAATCTCTGCTCCTGAAAGAGAGAAAGAGAGAGAGAAACTGGCGCCCGCGATCCAGCCCCCCAATGATGATGTGAATCCGGGTCGCAGATCCATATTTCTTTTCTCTCCCCAACTCGTGTATCTTCTACCTACCTGACGTACCTATTATTAATTTATGCTGTCACGCTCTCTTCAAAACTTCGATAACACGCTTGACTTCATCGCAAGCTGCCGTATATCGGCATCCAGCGAGACGCTTCGCATGCTGACACTGCCATACCGTGCTAACCTGTCAGCCGCCTGTCCCTTATCCAGAGGCATTCACCTGTACACAAATACACACATTCTCGCACGCATGCAAACGGAGGGAGCCTGTCTTGTGAATAGCTCGCTTTCATCAACACCCAGCCTTGTCTCACGCCTCGGGAACACCAAACCTTCGGTGTGCGGCCTCATGCAAACTACCACGCCACTGTATACTCTCCTCCTCTGTCAATGAATCAAAAGTTGGATCTGGAACCTCATACTCTCGACGTTCATGTCCATGCGATCAGATATCTGAGCGATGCGGCGTCCGCCCGATAAAGAGGGGCTGAACGTCTCGGAGAGGGATGTAGAATCATCCAACGCTACGCTCAACACATTCTTTGGAGGGGCGCGAAAGAAATCATGGATGATTGGGGCTGGTGCCCCAGTTCGTCCAACTCCCCGCGCAAGCATATCGAGACCTGGAGGCCCGCAAGCGTCTTTGTCGCAAAGGTAGGTTGAGACCGGTCCTCGAGGACTCCCTCGCGAAGAAGGGCTTGCTAACCGTTGATAGGAATACCACAACCGTCTTACCATCACCAGCACCCAGCGATGAGCCCAGCCCTGTTGTGCCTAGCAGTCCTGGCAAAGGCGCTGGCCACGAAACCCAACGACCGATAACCTTTGGAGAGAGGAGGCGACTATCTGCGACCCCGGCGCGCCGTTCCAGTGGAAATACATCTCCAATCGACGTTGCCTTCGAAGCGTCTACGATAGAGACACCAGCGCAGAACTCGACATCCTCCAAGAGACCTTACACGCAGCCGGGGGCGCCAATATATCCAAGCGAAGTGGTGGAAGTAGCTCGACCCATGATGAGGAGTCCGCCGTTTTCCAATTCAATAATTTTCCCATCAGAGCACCAGCAGAGATTCCAGGAGGTTCCAAGTCTCTTAAATAGAGAGCCCCCTCAGAACCCGCGTCCAGTACCCAACGTTCAAGGCAATGTGCCAGTACAACCTCATGAGGAGACAAATTTGAATTCCGCCCCATCAGTTCAGCATGCAGCACAGAATACACAGTGGCCATCTCCATTCCAAGCCAGCCGGGAAGTGCTTCCCAGCCCGGTTCAACCCAGTGGTTTCTCCCCAAGAGTATCGCCAGGTTTTGTGGTACCAGAAGCGCAGTCGTCCTCCAACTCCAATATCCCAGGCTCAAATCCTCACAAGCGTCAACGAACGCAGCAAGATGCAGCGCCTTCGTTGAAATCTCGGACGTTCTTAATCAATAATCACGTTAATTCTGTAGGTGGGTTCGAAAGTTTGAACTATGATCTCGAACGGCCGAGATTTCAACTTCTTGAACGAGCTTGTTTGAACGAAGATATGTTTTACGTTGCTCTTCACCAGCTGTTCTGTATTTGGGATTTTAATCAAAACGAGGTTGCAGGAATAGTCGGCTTCCCAAGCATTACAGTTCTGCGAGTTGCCTTCAAGGTCGTAAGTCAGCTGATTCGCGACAACGAGCAATTGGCACTGAACCATAAACAATGGTTTGCCCAATTTCCTGCGCCTCTAGGGGTTCTGCTGGAGGCTTCTAAGCTGTATAGTAGAACTGTAGCCGAAGTTGGAATATTTCTTAGTCGACTTGCAACGGATTGGGTTGTATTATCGATGGAATGGACTTCGAGAAAATACCCACCGCTCGTTGATGAGCTTGTTGGCCGCCTCGGATTACTTTCGCCCATCCTTCAAGGCGTAGTCTTCACGGCAGCTCGTCGCAACATTGCAGTGAGGGAAGGAGAGTTTGCGAACAGGATGGATGCGATATTCAAGAGAGACCAGATGGAGCACCAAGCACTTGCAGAACGTTGTCATACTGACCGACCCCCATCCATCGAGGATGTGCAAGATCGAAATCAGAAATTAGTAGCAGAGTATATGAGAGTTTATGGTCAACTCGTCGGGCAGAGAAGCAATTCGAGCCCTTCGGTAAGCGCGTCGGTAACCCCTGTCGTGCCTAGCAGTGCTCAGTTCCAACCGAGACCGCAACAACAACAGCAATCTTCTCGACAAGCAATTATGTCGGAGCCTGCAGGGAACTGGCATAACCTGTCCCTCAACTACAGCAACAGCGCGCATTCGTACAGCCGCCGGCTGCTGCTTCTCCGAATCTCAGCGTGCTGGATCGTCGACCTCAAAGTGTCGGATCGCAACAAGTTCACCCTAATACTCCAAGTCCAACTCTTCTTCAAGGCTTGACTGTGAATTCACCAATCCAGCAGGGGTTCCAAGCTATGGGTGATAACGTTCAGATGCCGCAACAACGACAGCATAATAATAACGCTTACCACCCTGCAAGTACACCAAATAGCACATTCCGCCAAGGTGTCTCGCAGATGGCTGATCCCTCACAAGGTTCGCCGCGATTATCTTCGCAGCAACATCAGCGTTGGCTTACCAGCCAGCTGCCGCCACTCGTTCGTCATCAGCAGCAGCAGCAGCAGCAGCAACAACTCGCCCTAGCGCAACTAGAGTTAATATCTCAGGGACAGCAGGATCACCAGAACCAGACTATGATGCAACATCAGGTGCTCAATCAAGGTCTAGCAAGTCTAAACCGAGCTACTTCAAGAATGGAAAACAGCTTTCCCATCGTTAATCAACAACGGTTCCACTCCCGAGCGAACATCGCAAGTCCTGGTGTCCGGCACATGCCAAATACGAACGGAGGCTTCGGTCCAGCTCGACAGATTGCACATGCGGGAGGTTACAGAATGGAGTCAACATTGTCCACTGAGAAAATCATACTAGCGAATGCTGCAAAGTACAATGCATTACCTCCACTGGAACGACCCCTCGCTCCCCCAGTGGGCTATGTGCACCAATCGCAACCCACAAATCCCGAGCTTACAGCTCTTCACCAAGCACACCTTCGTAGCCCACGTTTGGTTGCTGCAGATTCTGCATCTTCAGAAATCACCCAAGGCGACCCCGGTCATAGGTACTACCAAGCTGTCAAACACTTCGCTCTTCAACCCACCAAAATCAATAGCTCTATTTCACTGTCACAATTCACCTTCGTGATTCCTACAGCCGATCTTGATCTAATACCTGGTGATTATTTGAGAGGTCCGGGCCAAGTCCCAACGCGCGAGTTTCGAGGCGGAACAATTCAATATCGCTTGCGATGTGTTCAGATGAAGAAGACTGAAAATACTTGCCCAATTTCAGAGTGGGCCGTTCATGATACTGTTTGGCCAGAAAGTACTTGCATAGATGTTAATACGAAGCATTTAGAAATCCGTCGAAAGAGCCATCACGGGAAGGACCTTCCAGTAGACATCACATCATATGTGCGCTCTGCTGGGCCCCACTCGACCATCCGGATCACCATGTCGATCACGAGAGGTCGCAGTAGGATGAAAGAGTTCAACTACTTCATAGCTGTTGAAGTGATCGAAATTCTGGCACACGCAGCCATTTGGAGTTTGTGTCAACAGAATCACATCCCCGCCAGTCATACGTTGGAAAACATCAAGAAAAGTCTCGCAGGCCCATCACCTGAAGATGATGACGATTTTGCCATGGTTGTCAGCGACCTTGCTATCGATCTTGCAGATCCTTTTACTGCTCGTATTTTTGAGACGCCTGTAAGAGGTAGCAGCTGTCTGCACCGAGAGTGCTTCGACCTGCAGACCTTCCTGCTCACGAGGAACAGCAAGCCGAAGCGTCCTGAACAACCATGTATGATTGATGTTTGGAAATGCCCACTGTGCTCCAAGGACGCCCGACCATACAGCCTTCGCATCGACGACTTCCTCGCTTCAGTTAGAGCTTCACTCGAGTCTCAGAATATGTTGGATGTTAAGGCTATTTGGATTGGTCCAGATGGAAAGTGGCGGCCGAAAATTGAAGAACGCACCGGCACTGCTGATACCAACGACAGCGACTACTCCAGTGATGACGAGTACACACGGAAGCAGCAAGTTGCCAATGAGCAGAAGCAGCAAAGCAGGAGCAAGAGAGCGATCGAGGTAATCGACTTGGACGACGATTAGTCAGTCTCTAAGAAGCAGAAGCAGATGAAGAAAAAGAAGAAGGGGAGGAAAGCGACGTATGATTTTGCAGTTCTTTATTCATGTGCAGCGAACTCTGGTATTATTGTGTTATTGTTTTTTTTTGGCATTTCCTGCGTCTGCAATACGGCATATAATTGCATGCATGGGGTGAGGTGGGGTGGCAACTCTGGTATGACTCTCTGCATACAACACACATTTGAAAACCGGCGTAAATCAGGGCAGCGAAAGAAACATGGAGTTGGCTGGCTGGCGTTCTTGGTGTCATTTTTGCTTGCCCTCTCTCTCTGTCTGTCTGACTGACACGACGAGTTTGGTTGCTTGCTTGCTTGGTTGCTTGGCTAAGCTGTCTATTTGCTTTTGCTTGGCCTTAGCCTTCCTTGGGATCTGGATGGATGGATGGCTGGCTGGAATGGCTGGCTGGCTGGAATGGATGGATGGATGGTTCGGATCACTACATACCCCGGGAATTGCTTGCTTGCCTAGTTTTGCCTTTTTGTACGAGATAAACTTTCTAGTCATGTCGAGATGAATGAAGAAAGTTTTAAAATATCATTGGACTGCGTCCCTCGTGCTTACTAAAGTGATAACATGCTCGTATTCATGCCATTCTTGATACGTGGAACGGCAGGGTTGTACAAATTGGTGTTGAATTCATTCTTATTTACTGTTAAACCCAGTCGAGGGGTGTTATTACTATGTGCTACCGATTCCCCCTCGCTCCAGCGGGTGCATCTGTCCGTCTCCTCTTCAGCACCGTGCCCATCGCATCTCTGACCTCGGGATCATTCCGTATCGTATTCTGAACGAGCCATTCCGACACCTTACCCTTCACCTCCTTCAGGACCTGCTCATCCCCCGCGTACGGACTCATCTCCAAGCCTATCAGCCTCGAGGCTTCCGCATCCGTCACCTGAGCCGTTGCCTTCAGTCTCTCTAGCTGCTGCTTTAGTGCTGCTTCCGGTGTGGCGTTTGCAGGAATAGCGGAGGGTGCCTGGAGGAGAGGCCCGATTTGTGAGAAGGCGATGTAGAGCGTTATGCTCATTTTTCGCGCGAGCAGGATCAGCTGGAAAGGTAGGTATGGCGGGTGCGAACTGAACGTCGTGAGGATTGGGTTTATAATGTTGGTGGCGATGGGAGGATGGTAGGGTCTTGTGATGGTGTGAAGTTCGAAGGCGCAGAGGACAACCATGGTCAGCCAGCGCCAGTATTTGCCCCATTCAAGATATCCCAGCATACCCATCAGGTACATAAAAATTGCGGCTGCGCCGTAATATGGTAATGTGTTTTGCATGCCTTGAAGCACGAAGTCCCGCACGCTGGAGCATCGTTGCCACTGTGTAATGTCTGGCCCGAAGCGCTCGTATGCGAATCGCTTCGCGGGTTGAGAAGCGTGTCTTGCGCGAGTTTGAGGTGGACGAAGTAGCCCTCGGCTGTTGAGGAGGAGGACGACACTTTGTCCGGGTGGTATTTAGATGCTAGACGGCGGAATCGCGACTTGATGTCTCGGTCTGTCGAGTTGTATGGGAGGCCAAGGTCTTTGTAGAAGTCGCTCGCCCGCTGGATCTCCCAGTCGGCTTCGTAGATCGTGTAGAGGAGGTAGGCAGACACGACTATAATATGAATGCGCCGCCGGTGCAAATTGTATCTTGCCGACCCTGGTTGAGGTTTAGGATCTCCCGCGCGGATCATGACCCCATAGTAGGCTGTCTGGACCCATCCTGTGACGAGCTGAGAGATATCAGTATTTTGAGCCTGGAGATGCTTGCAAATCAACAATACTCACATTTGGGAGGAAAGACCATCCAACAAGAGACAGAAGCTGGTTGGAAGCCATGGTAAAGTTCAGTTGTTGACGGAGAGGTGGAAACTATCATGCGGCAGCAGCGAAGCAGAAGATATCCTCTGGGAAGCGCAGCATTAAATAAACATGGGAATTCGCCGCCGCGATAGAGATATGTGTACTGTCCTTTGTTGCTACTAATCGGCGAGGCTCAACCTGTCCTTAATCGGCACACATCCCTGCCGACTGCCTTGCGCCCGCTAGTGGGTCAGCCTCGGGGGCGCAGAAAAAAAAGGTTGAAGTTTAAATCCCGACACCTCGAGAAGACAACATCAGCCAAACTCAAAAGAATGTCAATTGATACGGCAGAGAGGATCCAGACGTCCACAATGGAGTCCAAGAAGCACAAGTCAAAGGCGGAAAAGAAGCAGAAATCCACTACACACGGCGAGAAGAAGCGGAAAAGAGACCATACTGAAGATGGTGCCAAGTCGAAATCGAAGAAACACAAGTCCAGCAAAGAAACAATAGACGCTCCTGTCCTCGATGCGCCAGACTCAATATCGCCTTTCCATCTTCAAACTTCGTCGTTGTACCTTCCATTAGCGCCAGTCTCCCAAAAATTCCCCATTGAAGGCATATGCGCTGAGCATCTTTCACCGTTACTTCTTACATACTATCCGCCTTTCAATGGCGTGGTACTTTCTTACAACAATCTGCGCCTATCCGAGAAGCCTTATGGTAATGATGGGGAGGATGTCCTGCTAAACAATATCGACGAATATGCCGTTAGTTGGGCATGGGCTACAGCGGAATTTCTTCTATTCAGACCGGAGAAGGGAGCTTGGCTAGAGGGTTATATCAATTTGCAAAACGAAGGTCATTTGGGATTAGTGTGTTGGAACCTCTTCAATGCGAGCATCGAACGGAAACGCCTGCCGGCGGACTGGGAATGGAGGGACGTGAGCCAGCTGCAGAATGCAGATGATGCGGAAGCAGGAGAAACGTACGCAGAGGATGGTGCCGGTTATTACGTTGATGGGGCAGGAAACAAGATCGATGGGACCATTAAGTTCAGAGTGAAGGAGATTGAGTCGAGTCATGATCGGGAACGCGGTTTCCTAAGTATTGAAGGGACCATGTTAAGTGAGGATGATGAGTACAAGCTTTCACAAAGTGAGATAGACGGGTCTACCAAATCCAGGGACTCCGCCGGGAGGAGACTTGGAGGAGCGAAAGCTTTGGGAGCTACAAGCTTGGGTGTTCCTGTCGAGGTTGATGAGGCTGCGGTGGGTGAAAAGAAGAATCGCCGGAGGTATTAAAACTTGGCATCTAACAAGTGCAACGAATCAAAACATTCGTTCGCAATCACTTTTGGGTTCCCAGGTTGCGATAATTTCATTGCAGAGAAACAGTCCAAAACCCCACTCGGTTGCAGAATCGCTTCAAGACTCGGTTTCGTCAGCTGAGCGCAGATTTGGTACATACACCATCAGGAGGACTGCGTGCCAGCTGCCAGCTTGTCACACCAGATATCACACTGTTACATATCGAGACTGACGATTTCGAAGGAGATATTGAAAAAACGGTACAAGCATAACACTTTGCCGCAACTAGTGCAGTACTGCGAACAATTGCACTGGAATGAGCGATATTCAGTGTTGAATCAGATGCCAACAAGGAAACTTTCAAGAGCGTGGAAAGTGACCGCGAGGCCGACAATTCGTGCAGAAACCTCCCTAATCGGAAGCGAGGGGGGCGTTCTTAGCGCGCTGATCAGGAATTCTTGGAGGATAATACCGTAATACAAGCCAAAAACAAAACACTAGCACCTACTGGTACATCTCCTCGCTGTTGTGTATCATTCTGTGGGTCTCATTGGTGTGCTTAAGACAGTAGCTGTCGAACAGTGTCACAAGTGTTGATGCATGCGTCGTACTATCAGTGATGATCTCAAAAGCTAATGTCTCTATGCATGCGGATGTTCCACATTTGTCAACCAGTGGGTTATTACCCTCTACACAAGCAATTCTGTGGCTGCTGCAGCTCTAGCTGAACTTTTGACGTCAACTTTGATGTTGAAAATGGCACGTTGCGCTTTTCCTCTTGATCTACTATTGTTCTCAACTTCGCACCTGCTGTTCGTTAGTTGTGGTTATTGATGGCTTCGTCAAAAGCTGATACTCGGCCGGATGGCTCCAGTATAATCGATGTACACGAAGATCCGTCAATCTTGGATACAAATGAGGGAGCTGGGGAACCTGTCGGTCTTGCTCAAGCTGAGCTCCGTCAGGGATTGTTGAGAAAGGACCCGATAGACCATGGGCTACGAGCGCAAGTCGAAGAAGTAGGCCATCCCAAGATCACAGAAGATGAAAGGTCGCCTACAGAATTCTCAACAGCATATCATGTGCCAAGTCATCTGGCCGATACCCACTACCAAGAGGAACAGGCACAGCATACCAACCAGACCTCAGAGCTGATAATTTCGTCACTGAAGCAAGTAGCAGTTTACGATGAGGCTCCAGTTCCATATCATACTTCAGATGGACTAGCTGAAGACGATCGAAAGGTGCGTCGTGATGGCAACACCATAGCTGATAGCACCCTCTCTCAAACGGAGGAACCACAAGAGCTGGAAAATGCTCACATGGACCGCCATATTCAAGATGAGGGCAGAACATTATCGTTGGGCGATGCACAAATCGGCACAGATGGATTTGTGGGCTACTTGGCCGGGCTAGATGGCGAGCAGGGAGAAAGCTCCCAAGACAGGAGCACTACTTTCCTTATCAACGAGACTACACCCAGAAACACGATCGATGGTGAAGGCGCGCCTACCGAGATCGTCTCAATCGATAATTCGCTACCAATTGCAATAAGCCCGAAGTCTATAGTTCTGAAAAGCAGGACAAGATGGGTAGACAGGGCTCTGATCTTTGTTTGGTTTTTGTGCTGCTTAATCCTGGTTATGGCCACTTTTTACATGGCTCGACAACTGGATTGGAATGGCATGTCTATCATCACTGCAGTCCCAATTTTTAATCATCCCAAAGGGGTGCTTCGCTTTCTGGCCATGCCTCTGTCTCTCAGCCAAGCAAAGGGGATCGACTTCGCTGTTAGTGCCGTCATAGCACCTTTGCTGATAGCGTACGCAAATTACATTTGGTTCCGGGTTGGACGAAGGCTATCGAATCCTGAGCCTGAAGTACCAGTAAACATGACTGCAGAACCAGAGAGCTTTGATGCTGGCACCTATGATGTGGGTAAACTTACTGAAGTTTTGAAGAGCTGGACACCTCGCAGCATCCTGTTCGCTCTTCTCCTTGTATCCTCAGCCCTGGCATCAACACTCTTATGCAATGCTCTCGCCTACAAGGCTATTCCTGGATCCAAAGAAGACGGCACAGACGAAAATGAGATGTTCTACCAAATGGTTTATATTCCTGCCTTGCTATTCTTATCCTTATGCAGTATCACTACTGCTTCGATTGCTGCACTTTGCCTCGTCTTCAAAGCCCGCAAAGCCGTGTTTGAGCAAAACGAACAGAGAGCCGCTACCATAGCAACACTTACCAGCGAAGTCAGTAATTCGGAAACAAATGGAGCACAACGTGCGAATTCTCAATCCTACTTCTTCCTGTCTTTACCCAAATTACCTGGATACCGATTGCCAGCCTGGCGTCTACCACGAGGCAGTAACGCAAAGTCTTTGAATCATGATACAGCCAATAGCATTCGAGAGTTGGAGCCTTTACTTCCAGTTTCTGAGCGTGTCGAACGGGGACCAGTTTGGAAACCTTTTGCATTTCCACGTTGGAGGCTCTTCGGTGCTAGAAATAAATCAAGAGATGATAGTGCGAATTCCGAACGTCAGGGCGGTGCTGAAGTGATATCAAACACTACAGAACTAGAGCCATCTGTTTCCCGCCATCTGAATTCCGCAGGACAAAGGGAGCCGTCGAAATTCCGATTTTGGAAATTTGGATCCCCAAGCCTGCCCATGACAAGATCCGAGCAGCCTATGATTAGAGGGGTCTCTGCTCCAGCGACTGGGAGCGACGGGCCAGAAAATATGGCAGACCCAGAGTCAATGTCTCCAACATCTCCAAAGCCGTATAGTCAGAGCGCGCCATGGAGCTTTCAATTTTGGAGACTTGGCTTCCCAGGTCTAAGAAAAGCGACCTACGGGGAGCACATAATCATTGCAAAGCCTGCTAAATCAGCCCAAGGTAGTGTCTTGGAAGAGGTGATAATAGCAGAACCATCAAGAAGTACCGGAGAGCCAGGTAGAAGCGACATCAGAGCCACCGAGTCATCTCCGTTGCTCGGCCATGCAAGGAGTTTGAATGTTTTGCCTCGCTTGGTACAGAAACCAAAAATTTGGTCATTCGGTGGTTTCGGTTTCCCGTCAATGTTCTGGAGTCGAAATGCGGGAGGTCGCGGAATGCACGATGATCACGCTGATATGGTTGAAACATCAAATTCGACTGATCCCGAAAGGAGCAGCTCGAACAATGTATTCAAATCCACTAATACGGCCTCATCAGCAGCAGAGACACATGAGCCCTGGCAATTCCCTTCATTACAAATGCCCCATTTTACGCAATCTCTGCAAAAGCAGAATATTGAGGATCTAGAATCACAGATAGTCTATCCGCTCGAAAAGAAGGGTAAGGATATTCAACGAGATCTCCCAGAAAGTAGTGAAAATATCCTGTTGCCCAAGCAAACCTCTACTTGGGGTATGCCACACTTTTGGATCCCGGAATTCCCCACTAAGGACACCAGCAAAGACGCGCCCAGCAGCGAGGTTCATCACGGTATATCGACTTTCGCATTAAGAGTTGACGAAGAGAACCAGCAAGGCGTTTCGCAAGGCTCAAAACAGAACGACCCATCTAATGTAGAGTGGGCCGTGAAATGGATTGACTCGAACGATTCCATGGAGACGACCAATGCATTTGAACCTAGTCCTAGCGGAGCCACTCCTGGTTCGCTTTGGCATAGCCAACAAGGAGCAGAGCGGAAATTGGAAGAGGCCAATAATAAATCCAGAATCAGCACTGCTACATCTGCTGAAGCTCTTGTCAGTCACGATCTAACTGAGAAGGAAAAGGTTGCTGTGCTACCTGGAACCGAAACTCCTCCGCGAAGCAGCCAAAGTCGAGATATCACCTCATCAAGCACAGCTTTGACGCCCTCAACATCTTCGAATCCACGAGGATGGGCATTCGGAGGCATGGACATTTCGTCGTTGAAAGGCGGCTGGTCTTATGACGGTCAATCAAGAGAGAAGGGAAAGGGGAAAGAAAGGGAGATTTCAACCGAAACAGCACCACGTCCTGTGCGATCTATTCCGGAGCAAATTGTCCCACATAGGATACCAGCGACTAGTAGTATTAATTTGAAAAGCAGCTATTCCTGGGCTCGTCCACACATCGGGCTTCCTTCAATCCCAGCAAACTTTCCATCTACACGAAAAGGGAAAGAACGAGAGACAGCGCAGAGGGATTCAAGCTCTCAAAACTCTTCTCCTACTTTAGTCCGCACATCTCGACCTAACGAGAGTCAAATTGAAGGAGAGGGGCATTTCTCCATTCCACAAGAACCCCAGCTTGACATTTTACATAAGACTCAAAAACTGGAAAGCCAGAAGTCAAACCTAAAAGATTCGGCACCGAGCAGGAGCTGGAACATGTGGAATCTGGGATGGGGCCATCAAAGCGAGCTGGACTCAACTGAACGAAGCGTCACAGCTACGAAACCAGGGAAGTCGCTCGAGCCTCTGTTGCCCACAAGTTTGAAGAAGCCAGTGGTATCTTTCAAAGGAGAAACTGCAACATCCACTACGAGCCCGGCTAATACCGATCATCACCACCACCACCACCACCACCATCACCAGCAGCACCATCACCTTCGTCACAACCACCACCACCAAGAGGTCCACAATGCAGAGGCTACAAAGACTGCTTTTAGAAGTGATGATATACTGAAGGAAAACTCAGATTCTCAAAAAATAATCGAAGAGACTAAAATTCCAAATGTGACACTGCCAAACCCAGATGAGAGCAGCAGACAAGCCACCTGGAACGAGTGGGGCTGGGCGCACTTCGTTGACGACAAGCGTTCCGGTCAGAATTTCAAGTCGCCCCTACAAGAAACACTACCTCAGGAGGCAGATATAGAAGCAGGATTAGGTGCTGGTGGAAGTCCTTCTGGACACGAATCGTCCATGTCTGCCGCACGTAGAGGAAAGTTTGGTTTGGGATCATGGATATTGCCGCGCTTATCTGCTATGTCAGTTGACTTACCTTATGGATCATTGTCTCGAGATGTTACACAATCGGGACTAAAATCACCAGCTGAATTCGTGGGAACTCAGAGAGAGGAACAGGCAAATATTGTTCCTGAGAGTGCCATAGGACAGACGTCGGCAGGCTCTTTAGATCGACCCAATTTGGGACATGACTCAAGTTCGGGGCCCTCTGAAGACTTGAATCAAGGGTCTTCTCTATGGGCACCAGAGAACTCAAGAGGAGGAGGTTTGTCACGATCAAGGCGCGCTGGTGTTGATGTGTTGGCTGAGGATGAGGAAGAGGAGGTGTTCGAAGCTACGAAACAACAGGAGAGAACTGTCGTGGGAACCTCGTATAGTGACTTTGGTTCAGCTGTTGGGATTCACCAATATCTCGGATAGTGCGCTAGATATATAGATCCAGTACTCCATTAATGAGGTTGAATGTCAGGTGACATGCATATTGTCTCTGGACACAAACCGCTCATGCCAGTGGCGTAATACATTGAAGACTGTGGCGTTAGATCTAAAGATTATGATAGATATCAACCGACGACTTGAAGGCTTTGGGGAGCTCTACTTTCACCCTGAGTTCCATGCTGTTGGAATTTTGGAGCATATCCTTCGCTTGTTCCCAGCGCGAGCAATTGTATTGGGTCATGGATGGAACCGATGACATGACAGAGGCGCCAACACGGATGCTAGATCCACTAGTTTAATTCTTCAAAGGGAATTTGATGTCTAGGTCTTCGCTTGTTGATATAGTCTTGGAGGGGCGGTGTAGATGCCTTTTTGATTTGGAGTTTGGGTCCCTTGACATACGCCATTCAAAATTGTTGTGATCTTGTGCTGTGTATCTAAATGAATTTGAAAAGGTTGTATTTTACTCGGTCGGGAGATCCTATATATGCCTCATAGAACTGTGTTTACTAGAGTTTTGATGATGTGTTGGAGTCATGTGATTGAGGCAGGGATCTAAGCAGGCGTCGTCCTCATCTCACTTCACTTTTGAGCTCACTCGAACATCTTCATCAATTCTGACCAGCAACTGGGTCGATAAAAGATTTCTATTAGTCTTAGCTGAAGAGCCAATTACAGTAGGGTTTTGTGCATTATTATCGTCATGCATGCCGCAACCTTTCATCCGTTTCCAAGGCTGCCTAAAGAACTTCGACTAGAGATCGTATAACACACTTTCCATTATTGTGATCCCCTTCTACTTGTTTGTACTCTTCATTCTGGGTGACAACGTGCTGATAACTTACCAGTGGAGATTAGCATTGCCAAATCCCCGACTCATTCAATGTACCGTCAACTACCTCAAGGAGCCTTGGTCAGCCCCTGAGCTGAAATGGGCTGCCAAGTCCGAGCCATTATCATCTTGTCTCCGACAGGTCAGCAGTGAAGCCTCTGAAGTGTTTCGTAAGGCGTATTGTGTATTCGACATATCCGACCGAATTGACGGGCTTCGAACAACGCGAACCCAGGTAGATTATGACAGGGACGCCTTCTACTTTCCCACTATCATTCCGGGGAAGAGAAAAGACGACTCGTTCAGTTCAGCACTTGCACGCGAAGGTGGCGGGGCGAATGGAATGGAGAAGGCAAAGATCGTTGTTTTGGATTTGAATGTTATGCAGAAACCTTTCTATCGTTCGCTGGAGATGTATAAGGGCTTGGATGTACTGTTCTATGATGCCAGAGATCGAGCAGTACGTGTCATTGAAGAGATTGCTTCCGTGTTTCCAGAATTAGAGAGGCTGTACTTTGTCGTTGATCCTAAAGCTGCGGCTCCCGTAAATATGATCGATCCATTGGAATCTGAGGAATACGTTCGTTGGCATAAAGTACATGGGCCTCAGATTGTAGATTGGATACCTGGTACCACCGCTGAATTGAGAATGAAGCGGGGAATCAGCAGGCCCTTAACAATCGGGCTGAAGCTGTTTGTTGAAGCTTCGACAGCATAGATGGCAACAGTAAGTCTTTGGGTGCCGTGTATTCGAACATTGGGGTGTAGCTAACAATTAGTCTAGACTGAAAAAGAATATGTAGGACACAGTCCAATTATGTGATTTCAAAGGAGAACAATTCAATAGGGAGTGCGGCAGTCCAAATACGTCAATTGTACAGTTCTAGGTCCACGGTTATAGACAGATAATTCTGTACGGCAAACTCTGCGTTATGCTAAGGCTACAATCTGCTAGATAACTGAGTGAGATTATAATCTGATTCGAAGCTTGTCTGCAAGCGATCTTTCCAAATAAAAAATACGGTTTTCACCAACAAGCTTCAAATGGCGCCTTCAAGGTTCAGTTTACAAGTAAACAGCTTCGGATAATCCCTGCACTCCTATTCACTGGTCAAAGATTCTCTATTTTTCTTGGCCGGCGGATGAGCGACACAATACCCCACTGGCCATGGGACAACTATCAATCCCAGCATCCACCCCCAACTTCCTTGGCTGTATTGAAACTCGGGACCCGATGCAGTCAGATTCACAGATTCAGGTCTTCCATAATCCTTTCGAGATCTCACTATTACATTTGAAATCAAATTTGATCGTTTTCTTTTTGGCATCTTCTTTCGCTGGTCATGCTTTTCGGCATGTTCTTTTTTTTTGGCGCCAGGCTGGTACCGGGAATCGCTTCACTTCTTCCGGATTTAGTAATTCAAGTTCTAGAGACTTGCTCAACATCCCACGACCAGGAATTCGTGATCTCATGGAAAGAAGGTACCGTTAATAGCTTCAATTAATGATATGATGGCGATTCGGTTTTTCCTTGTCCTTCAGAAGTAAGAGGGCGAACAGCGAAAGGCTTGCGCTATGTTTCTTTGACTCAAATAACTGTTTCCAATTGGGTCATTAGAGTTGCGGCGACAGGGGTGCATGCATGGCGTCAAATAAATGGCGGATTTTTGTCTCCAAGTGGGCCACTCCAGGCTTCCATATCAACAAGAAGAGTATTTGCATTCCAACCAGTTCACACAACAAGATTTTTCACCATCAAGGAAAGCTTACAATACATATATCACAAACAGACATGGACACTTTAAGCCTCTCTACTGTACCCACCACTTTTTACAGCTTCCCTCTCCTCCCCAAAGAGCTCCGCCTAGATATTTGGCGGCTATCTCTGCCAGCTCCCCGCATCATAAAAATAAGCTATAGGAAGCACAAGACCGATATCATATGGCATTTCTTCCGAAACAGCAGATTCCTTAATACGAATTTGACACTTGTCAACAGCGAAGCCAATGCCGTATTCAACAAAGCCTACATGTCTGTCAAGTCTTTCGATGGGACTGTCCGCGAAACCAAGCTCATCAGGATCAAGATAGACTACCAGAGAGACACGCTGTATATTTCTGCCAACGCCCATGCTTCTCTTTGCGATTATTACAAGCGATGGCTTTCACCCGATGTTATCTCGGTCGACGTCAACGGCGCCAATGACGAACATTTGCGCGATGCGCTGTGGTTGGGCAGAGCACGAAATGTCGCGGTTGATTGGCGCATTATGCGCAACCGCAACGTGACCCGAGATGAGCAATACGCTTCGCCACAGGAACACACGCGTGCTAGCCAGGTGCTGCTCCATGTGCTTAAGATGTTCCCGAAAGCTAGGCCAGTGGTGCTCGTGGTCCATGAGCGTGGTCCATCATCTGAAACGTATGAGCTGGCGCAATGGGCAGATCCAATTTTGACGGAGGATTGGCAGGGTTCGTACGTGCAGAAGAGGATTATGGAGTGGCTTCCTGCAAAGCTGGCGGAGTTGAAACCCGAGACTGATATAGTTGGAGTACCAGATTTTGCGTATAAGTGTTTGGTTATTAGGGGTGCACCTTAAGGAGTGACCAGGCGGCATTTATATATCTTGCAACGATGAGATTTTTACTAGAGAACAACATTATTACTTCTTTAAACAAAAACTATATCGGAAAAGCATCTTTCCAAAGTTGAAGACGGAGCTCCGGCGGCAAGAGTCCGAGCTGTTGGATTGTTGTGGATATTGTTCTTGTGGCATCACCAAGCATCTTTGAGTGTCAACAATGCCTGCGTTAATTACAGGTACGGGAAGGAAAAAAGTGGTTGCTGTTGACAGTAAACGACCAGCCCAAGCCATACAGATAAAGCTCGAAGTTGATGCATCTGAGGGTTGAGGAAATATAAAATATTAGATATGTTTGCTAGTATAGATGAGGCATACATCGCTGGTATATTAAGCGCCTCTAAAATCGCGTCATTCAAGATAATCCGTTATGGTTTAAGCACTTGCTGAGCGACGTGTAGCGCAAAATATGTTCACACTAAGGCCTCAAATATATAACTTGAGCGCTATCTGCATAATTCCCACCATCAGGCAACTACTTGTGCAAATGGAAATAAAACGGAGAAACAATCAACACAGTCAGAACAATAATATAGCTTTCGACTTTGTCATGTCAAAATATCCGTGCTGGATAAGAAACCTTGTGGTGTACAAAGGTTAATCTGATTACATAATCCGCACTAGTCCTTCTTCAAACATCCCGACGACCTCACACCAGAGACGATCCAGCTCCAAGCACCCTCAGAGCTCTCCAATCGTCACAATGGCCATCACTGAAACGATCAAAGCCGCCGTTGGCCTTGCGCCTTCAGCTCCAGCTCGTACGCCCTCCATAAACTCCCAATTGGTCTTCAAACACTAACGCCCCTCGCAGCCGCAACGCGCGAGGAGATGAGAGATGCCAAACTCCCAATCCAGTATCGAGACAGCTGTGCGAACCTCCTCATTCCCCTCAATCGGTGTCGATACGAAGAATACTATTTGCCATGGAAGTGTGAGGTGAGAGAGTCCCATACTACTCTGTGTTGAGGGAATGTACTGCGTCGTGGAGCTAACGCGAAGCCTCCAGACAGAGAGACATAGCTACGAGAAGTGCCAATACGAGGAGTTCAAGAAGCGGGTCGCAAAGATGGATGAATTGAGGGCGGCCAAGGGTGGGGAGCGAAGCAACTGAGGGATGCACTAGCACCGTGTACTGTACATATTGGCAGAAAGAACAACGATTTCGCAAATATTTGGTCTTGTACAATGCCCAGCAGCTGTTTGAGTTCGCCAGGGATCCCAGTAAGTGCGAAGTCATTCTGGGCATCTTGATGTCGAGATTGGGTATGGCGGAGTTGGACTGGGATTTCTATTCTGTTAGGTTCTGCACGTTTCCGAGTGAAGTTTCATAGCGGAACTTCAATCTTCTGCAAGGCAGCATAAGGTTTAACATCATTTGATTGTCCAGTTCTAAGAGAGCACTGCTATATTTGAGCTTCCTATACCATCCCAGTTGAATTCAGAGGTAGTTAGCAGGACGTTCCTGAATGCCACTGCAGCTTCATATTTATTCAAGAACTCAAGAGATACAGCGGAATACGTGTGGGGTTGTACCTTGCCAAGTGTGTTTACAAAAATAGGCAGCTATGGCCATGGGGGGAAAAATCTAGGCTCTGGGAGTATTGCTTCCATTTCGTGTGTTAATCAATCATTTGACACCAAGCATTAATCAGACTCCAAAGTGAGTCGGCTACCTCTGGATAAATGTTGTTACTTCCAATCCGAGATCAGCCTCAATACGATGAACACTTCGCACTTGTTACTATCGGTTTGGCGGCATTCGGTGCCAGACAAAGAGGCTTCCCCCAGCTGTGTGTGGCCGTCTACCTAGTTTAGGTTGTAATAAGGTCATATATTTTGATGCCAAATAGTTTATAGCGTTTATCTACCCCTAATAGCTACCCATACAAACTCTTCTGTTCAAAGAGCGTTTATCTTATACCACCAACCAATCAGGTTGTGTCCCAGATGTGCCGAATAAATAATAAAGCCCAGCACCTATTCTAGATACCTCAACGGGGCTAAAACCTCGATTCAAGTATTGTTCATCTCCAAAGACCTATTAAACATTTGCTTCCGAGGACAAGTCCTCAGCAAATTTTCGAGCAGTCCAATACCAGACGAAACACCATCCAAGATATAGACGTCTTTTGCTTTTTCCTCGCCCAATTCTGCCACCAATGCCTCCTCCACAATGCTTTCGAGACCACTCATGCCAGCACACCCAAGTATGACAGTTCTCACATCCCGATCTTTGACAAGCCTTTTCGTAGCACTGATCATCCTCTCTCGCACCATCGCTGCATCAGCGGCGTGAAGCTCATTCCCATTGAGACCGGTGCTTTGCACGCCTTTGAATCTACCTAAAGCAGGATTGTCCCGGCCGTTATGAACAGCCGATGTTTTGTTAGTAATCAACTCTCGCACAGCATCGCTCAAGGCCTCCTCCCAGTAAGTTCCCGTGGTCACAATACCAAACTTCGAGATCTCGTCTCCGGGAAAGCAAGTTCCCATTGATAATGCCGTCCATACGCTAGCCTCTAGAATGCCACTGACATGCCGAGAAGGGTATTGTTGTCTGAGTGTAGATACCAGTGGATGAGCACTATAGCAAGCGACAAGATAAGCATCAAATATGGGTTCCTTGAAGAGAGACTCGTCGCTGGCAAACCACATTTTGTGAATGATGTCATTTGTCTGGCCGGCATCGTTTTCATCGTTGATGCTGAAGACGCATGGCGACGGTCCTGTATAGAAGTAGATACTGGTGGCGAAACACATTGTTTTCGAGAGATCCTGGACCATGTTCACCAAGCCTTGAGTCATACTCTCATTAGAATTTGGATTGATGATGAGAATGCTCTTTGACGACTTGGTATTTCCATATGGGCCAAGTATACCAGCTTTTTGCAGAGCTTTCAACTCTCCCTCAAGCTTGAAGTAGCCATTCATTTGATCCCCCATTCTAAATGCAGACCACCGTAGGAATTTCGACAAGATTACCTCTGAAATTTCTAAGTATCGAAGTGAGTTTTATGATTCAATGATAGTCTTGTTAGAAGTCAAAAATGGTGGTTGTCCTAAAGCAGTAATTATGAGGCTAAATCATTCGGCGGGGCTGTGTACGGTTGCCAGCTTCGCCCACCAACGTCAGAGACTCGTCAACCTCCACCCCCACCAACCTCGTGCCTTACAACTACTTCTCCACAATCACCGCATCTCAACCTCGAACAGTTTCTCATCATGGCGGAGCCTCCTATAGGTAATTTTCAGCTACCCACTTCTTTCAAGCTTGGAGGCTGACCTCAATGATACAGTTCTGGACGGAGGAACCGGATTTCTGAAGGTTGGCTATGCAGCTCAGGTATGCGCCTCCTGCCTAACAGTCTCCAGAAAGCCCCAATAGCTCATTTGTACCTTTGCAGAACTTCCCTGAATTCCAATATCCTTCCATCGTCGGTCGCCCAATTCTGCGTTCCGAAGAGAAGGGCAACGATGGCCTCGTCATCAAGGATATCATGTGCGGAGACGAAGCGGCAGCAGCACGAACAATGCTTCAAGTCTCCTATCCTATGGAGAATGGTATTGTGAAGAAGTGGGATGATATGCAGCATCTGTGGGATTATACTTTTCACGAGAAGATGAAGGTCGACACAACGGGGCGCAAGATCTTGCTTACGGAACCTCCCATGAATCCGTTGAAGAATAGGGAGCAGATGTGCGAGGTTATGTTTGAAAGATACCAGTTTGGAGGTGTCTACGTGGCTATTCAAGCTGTGCTGGCACTCTACGCGCAAGGTATATCTTATTATTTGGAACTGGGTTGTATTGGTGTGCTGACAGACAAAAGGCCTGAGCTCCGGAGTAGTTGTTGATTCTGGAGATGGTGTAACTCACATTGTGCCTGTTTACGAATCAGTTGTTCTTAACCATCTTACGCGCCGTCTTGATGTTGCTGGGCGAGATGTCACTCGAAATTTGATCGCACTCCTGCTACGCCGCGGATACGCCTTGAACAGAACAGCAGATTTTGAGACTGTGCGACAGATCAAGGAAAAGCTTTGCTACGTTTCGTACGACTTAGAGCTTGACCAAAGACTGAGTGAAGACACGACTGTCTTGGTGGAAAGCTACACATTGCCAGATGGACGGGTGATCCGTGTTGGTAGCGAACGCTTCGAAGCCCCGGAATGCCTTTTCCAACCACATCTTGTGGACGTCGAGCAACCCGGTATTGCCGAGTTCCTTTTCAATACCATCCAAGCCGCAGATGTCGATGTGCGCTCTTCCCTTTTCAAAGCGATTGTGCTTTCTGGTGGATCCTCTATGTATCCAGGACTGCCCTCGCGATTAGAAAAGGAATTGAAGCAGCTTTGGCTCACGAAGGTCCTCGGTGGTAACCCAGAGAGATTGAGCAAGTTCAAAGTGAGAATCGAAGACCCACCGAGGAGGAGACATATGGTGTTCTTAGGTGGAGCTGTTTTGGCAAACATCATGGCGGACAAGGAGAATATGTGGATCTCTAAGCAAGAATGGGAGGAGCAAGGCCCAAGAGTTTTAGAAAAGCTGGGACCTAGATAGGGTTTTATGAGTTGATGACAAAAGTCCCAAAATACATTCCGTTGCATCCCATCAAGCTTGATAATCTAATGCCGTGAATAGAGACGCAACAACCAAGGTATTGAAGGAACAGGAAATCCAACGAGGCTGTTGGAGTGATCAAATAACGGCCATTTTAACTGGCACTTCTCAGTTGTTCTGTTTATGCCCGGCGTTGAGTTTGGATGCACTTCAATTGTGGCTATGCCATGATTAAAACTGAGGAAAAGATATATCAGCATACTTTTGTTGACTTGGCTGAAGCTCGGATGACTGTGCCTTTTCTATTCAGAGCGATTTTTTCCCCCCGAAAGGACAGATAACTGGAGGCCAGCAGAGCGCGACAGCACACGCTTCTCAGCTGGGTTCAGTAAGGCGAAAGTTCTGATTTTGAGAAAGACCTCGGCGAAATATAATGCAGTAAACATATTGGACCCGTCAGGACAATAAATTTACAAAATTAGACATAAAGAGAGAAAATGGATGGAGTCTGCCGGCTCTCAGTGTCCAAAGGGCCTGTGAACCTTGCCACCTGTTTGTATGCCTTTCTGATGGGTTCATTGCGGCATGATAACTCACTGTCTAACTTATGTCAGTGGGTACTTTATTCATGTAGATATTTCATTGGCGCTAGGATGGATTTGCTGTTGATTTGTAGAGCCTAACCGCTTTCATGTTACTGAATGAAGATAAGAGACGGGAACACAAGTGGACGCTGGGCTGAATTCTCCATTCGGGGTTATGAAGTAGGCTAATAGGCAATTCATATATATCAAAAACCATCGATTAGATTCCATTCATGCGTTTTCACTTCTACTTGAGCTGCTTCATCAAACGAAATCTGATTGTTTCCTGTTAGCTCTCGGCCAATGCTTTCAGGTTCTTACAGAAAGGGGTCTCGCTTAAAACCACTCAGGACAATTAAGTTCTGGAGCACACTTCAACATTCCAGTTCTCTCTTGCGTATCCCTTGAGCTCAGCTGCCTATATCTCATTTTAAAGTACTGATTTTCTGAGCTTGAATTAATAAACTGGAAACTAGACACAAACATGGCTACTAATGCTGAGAATAGCACTCAAGCCCGACGTCGATACTCCATGCCGCCTCAGAATCAAAAGGGGCCCGTACCCACACATAAACTCAGACGATCAAAAAGATTCTCCACAGGCTTTCAGCTCCTTCACCCAACTTCTCCTCCGCCGCCACCGCTTTCTCCGGCACCCCCAGCAGTTAGCAAACCCGAAACCTACACCGAGATCCTCACTTCCATCTTAGATGCCACCGACGCCTACCTCGGACTTAGCTCAATCACACACAGAGCCGAAGTCCCTGCCAGCCTACGAGACTGGATCGAGAGGTTGCACGAACTCGCGTCGCCGAGCGACCTGGAGACGGTACTTAAAGATGTGAAGAAGTATGTTGATGCGGTTCTTGCAGGGCTGGAAGCAGTTACGGATGTGGCGAGTGAGAACCGCCTTTGGGAGCTGGAGTTGAGGTTGATAGCAGAAGCAAGAGAAAGAAAGAGAATTGAGGGAGACGGAGGAGGGATAAGAGGAAAAGAAGGAAGGGAAAGCATATCATAGTTGGGACGGTGAAGCGAAGTGATGGATGGCCTGAGAGCAGATTTCCCTTGGCCCTCATTCTACAACACTTCATTCAAAACCTTCCAGTAATCTTGATGTCTTCGGGTAATCCCCTTGGGACCAGTCACTCGACCGACACTTGAAAGGGGTTTGGGGTCGCCTCCACTCGGCTATAGTCCACTATAGTGATCCGCGCAAGCTGGGAGTGATAAACGCGAAAGGAAGACTCGCGCCAAGGGTCAATTGCCGCAGCTACGCATAAGATGAAGCATATCTTAGAGTTTCATATAGAGTATCCCAAATGCCGTTCCCGTGCAGGCGGATCCATAAGGTGACGCATGCCTCAGGGTGATCTCGGTGCCGCGTGCCGTGCTAGACCAATTTCTCCGAGCAGGCGAGATTGGTAGCGGGGCAGAGGGGTGCGAATCGTAGACGACACACCACTATCAGAACCATAACCACAACCACGGAAGTCGTCATCCGTAGAGATTCAATGATAGAATCAGAAAGATTCTTTGTCTCCTACTATGTAGAAATGAGAATCGTAGTTCTGGCAATTGCGGTTGGCACACAGATACAAATTAGGCCCGCTCTAGCAGGGTCGTCCTTGCTATCCGCATTGCATCAAGCTACAGCGATCCCAGCGACGAAAATCCAACAAAACAAAGAACGTACGATATTTTAGGAAAGCCGTTTCAAAGCTCCCTACGGTACCAACCGAGCCTATGATGCTACAGTCCGGCATTCGCACCCCCACTGCACCCACTGCGCCGGATCCGCAAATCGCAGAAGCAGAGTAGATTCCATACTGTAGCAATATCACCATTCCTGTGCAGTACTTTACCAAATCCGCTTGGCACCCTGGCTACCCAGCAGCCTCCCATTGCTACTGTACCCAGTCGTTCGCATGAAGTCCCACGTGGAAGTGGGAGGTAGTGGGGGTCAGTAGTCGCCGGGCGAGATTGTACTGCCCGAGCGCCTTGACGCCGTCAAACCAGAGCCGTAGAAACCGGTATCCGGCCCTTTTACTATGTTGTTCTTAAACACTTCGGAGAATAATACAAGGCAGTTTAAATTGCGAATTTGCATCATCTCGAGAGTCTTCATGTCTCTACAGACACCAATGTGTCCCTGCTGCACAGTTCCAGGTGCTCTTCGAATGCGAGTTCCAAACCTGATGGGGAAGGTGGCATTGTTTCGAGGAACAGGTCTGTTCTACTCGAATTACCAGGCCGAAACTCGGTACGAGCAACAAAATGACGGTGTTAGAAAGACTGTTGAGAGAAAGTACGGAAATGCGGAACAAGGGGAATAAGTGCCCCTTCTCGAATCTAATTTCTCTCCACAAAAGTAAGCAGTTGCAGAACAGCGAAACGGCAAAGTTACAATTGATCATACTAGCAAAGGTTGCTGTTGAGACTGGGGCTTTGAATTGACCAGTTCTTCAGATGAGAGTATACTTACTCTTCCTTTGGTAGCAGCAGTCTCGTGTAACCTTAAGATACCTAACTACGTACCTAGCTACCTACCTGTATACTAGATCGTCAAGAGGCACCCGTGGATGTGCCAAACGGTAGTGGTACAGACAGCACCTAGGGCTGAGCGTGAGACAGATGATCTCCTCTCCTTCCATACTCCCCTTCTCAGGCGGAGCTACCCAGAAAGAAGACCCGCTCAGGATCAACGGGTTAACCCTACTGTCCTGCACTCGCCCCAACGACAAGTGGCACCTTCAACAACCCACCCCTCTGCTTCCCCTGTCTCCATAGAGTTAAACCTCATTTCTCGCCATATGAAGGAGAGAACTTAGATACCTGTAATCTCTGGCAAGAGACGACAGAAAACGTGGAATGGGGGTGGGTTTTGGTACAGTACCTTAAAATTCACAACTCCACTTGGCGGACATTGAAGTTCCACGTGCGGGGCCCGCGTGTAAGGGCGAGTGAAAGGGCAGCACAGCACAGCACAGTACTGCGGAAGTATGTCCTCAGGGTGAGCATGCTGGTTGGTGGGAGATTTCGATCCGTTCTTGAAAGTATTAAGTGCTGGCTCTCTCGCAGCTTCGAAGTGACTTCTTTCCCTCTTCACTGCTCAGTTGTCTTTGCAACGGGCAACAGCACCTTCACTCGTTTATTTGTTTTGCTCTTTCTCGCACTCGACTCGTGCTTACAAGATGAAGTCATCCACTCTTTTCTCCGCAGCTGTTGCTGCCCTCTTCAGCTCTGCTTCCGCCGCCACCGTTGCTGTCAATGGTGCCGCGGAGGGTTTCGCCAAGGGCGTCACGGGTGGCGGCTCTGCGACACCCGTTTATCCTTCAACTATTGCTCAACTGATCACCTATCTTGCTGACGATGTGGCCCGTGTTATTGTTCTCACCAAGACGTGAGTGCAGGATCTCTCAAGGGCTGAAGTAGAATGCTGATGGAGAAAATATAGATTCGATTTCACTGGTTCTGAAGGCACTACCACCACAACTGGATGTGCGCCCTGGGGAACCGCTTCAGGTTGCCAGATTGCTATCAACCAAAATGACTGGTGCACAAACTACGAACCAGATGCTCCTACTAGCACTGTCACTTAGTAAGTCAGCCAAGATCGCCATGGTGGATTTGTAGTTTGTTTGCTTACAAGTTTGCAGCGACAATGCCGGTGTCCTTGGTATGACTGTCGCCTCCGACAAGACCCTCATCGGATATGGCTCAACTGGTATCATCAAGGGAAAGGGACTCCGTATTGTCTCGGGCGCCAGCAACATCATCATCCAGTCCGTAGCAACCACCCTGCTACATTTTCACAGCCAACTAACTTGATCATAGAAACGTCTTCATTACTGATATCAACCCGAAGTACGTCTGGGGAGGAGATGCCATCACCATCGACGACGCAGATATGGTATGGATCGACCACGTCACCACGTCCCTCATCGGTCGTCAGCACATTGTGCTGGGCACCAGCGCTTCCAACCGCGTCACCCTCTCCAACAACTACATCAACGGTGTGACCGACTGGAGCGCTACCTGTGACGGATACCACTACTGGGGTATCTACCTGGACGGATCCAACGATCTCGTCACCATGAAGGGTAACTACATCTACCACACCTCGGGCCGCGCTCCCAAGGTACAAGGCAACACGCTCCTGCACGCCGTCAACAACTACTGGTACGACAACTCCGGCCACGCGTTCGAGATCGGCGAGGGCGCCTACGTCGTCGCTGAAGGCAACGTATTCCAGAACATCGACGTGATCGCTGAGGATCCAATCGAGGGATCAGTATTCACTTCTCCCAGCACCAGTGCCAATGCCGCTTGCTCGGCATACCTCGGACACGTCTGCCAGGTCAACGGCTTCGGAAGCTCAGGCACCTTCAGCGAGTCCGATACTGGTTTCTTCTCGGACTTCTCAGGCAAGAATGTTGCGACCGCTGCGGCATATACGACTGTTGTGGCGAGCGTAACAGCCAATGCTGGGTACGGAAAGATTACATACTAAGTCGATCCCGCTGGGAATTGACTTTGGGTGCGGTGTGAAAATGAGCTTCGATTCGTGTATATTTAAACTTGGATGCTTGTTGTCCTTATTTTAGCTTTGTCCATAATGCAGGCCAACCAAAAATGACAGCAGAGGATAGTAGGATTATCTACCCCACATTTTAAATAATTTTTGTTTTTGCACGTGTTCTGGATGTAGGTCTTGTGAGACTCCGTCCCCAAAAGTTTCCATCCAGGATTCATTCTCACCACCTAGTGCTTGTCCTAGCATACTACCATCATCAAAATTCCTCTTGAGACTAGCAAAGAGTATGTGCAACCTTTCGTTCCGTGGGTGATGAGGTTAAGGCAAGAGCTTCTGTGGCAACAGATCTCACTCTAGTCCATGTCTCTAATGGAACCAAATATGATAGCCGTAGACGTGACCCTGGACGCAACAAGTCTCGGCAATTCCGTGTTTCTTGCTCTGACAGACATATCATGAACGCGAGCGTCAGATGAGAAGAATTGGGGTGACGTGGAGTGAAGGCAGCCTTAATTCGTCAGGTAACACTACATGCATCCTTCCACTTCTGTTACGGGCAGCTGACTAGGCACACTTGAGCTCTTAACATTGTGAGAAGACTTGCGGCCAAACATGAATATATTGGAAACATTATCGAAATTATGACATGAAGCAAGGACGATTGATACTGGTAAAAGAAAAGAAGTCATATGGAGATTAAGCATCGCATATCATTAGCCTTGTCATACCTCTTCTGAGCCACAAATACAGGCAGCCAAAGAAACGAGCAGCGCGAACATGAAGAATAACCCCAAATATGCCCCTTACATGAGCGAGAGGAGCTGAAGCAACAAGTAATGTGACCAACCGCCTAGAGCGCACATCGGGCCTCGGCATAATTTGGAGATTCCAGACCAGAGGTTGCAACGCCCTTCTGCAGCCAATTTCAGAAGTAGCAGCCACTATCCAACCCATTATCCTCATTCGGGATGAAATTTTCAGCTTTGACTAGGAAGGCCGAAAACTTCTCCTATAGAAGCCACTTTACGGCCCGACTCTGGATCCGAGAGGGGAGCATAGTGGGACAAAGAGCTGAAGAACAAAGATATTTAATGCTCTCTCGAGGCCTCTAGACGATACGCTACAGCACTATTGAACGCCTGGAGATGGATAAAGCAGCGTAAGCAGATACGCGTTCCCGACGACGAGTGTTGCGGAATGGAGAGGATGGGTACTAGCTAGTATACACCGCTGCAGGCTCAGATATTTAGTACTACCAAATTTGATGTCACCAGTACGAATCCAGGACCGCACTAAGCGCTGTCTCATCTGAGTAGGACAGCACTACTGCAGCGCACCAACTGGCACCAACATCTTCCCCTCCCATCCGTTCCGTGGATTCCAGAAGTCCAGAACTCTCGGACCTCGTCCCGATGGTCTGCACCACACCAGCGTCGTCCCAACTTTGGGAAGAGGCATCGCCGATAGCAGCGCCAAAGAAGCAAAAATTTCCAAAATCCTAAACCAAACCCCACCCACAGCCCGCTCACGGTGTTCGCTATCCCACCTCCAGCCAAGCTTATCGCGGAAGCTAACTTTAGCTTCCTATTGACGCAATAGGAGGAGTAATGTGGGTTGGAAGAAGAAAACCAAGACACCGTTCTTCTTCTTCTTTTTCTTCTAGTTCGTCTTCTCGCCGACAAGTCTCGCTACCATTCTGCAGAACGCAAAACCCCCCTCTTTCCAGCCCAGCCCGGCCGCTGCTGGCACGCATCCAATCCGCCGCCGGGGGGTAAGATTTGTACCTCACACTAGTCCACAGCTGGGAGACGGTAGGCCAGGATTAGAATGTCCCTATTCCCCGCCATTCGCCAGCGGCCTGGTGCGGCACCGCAGCGCAGGGCCGTCGTCTCGGTGTGAAAAGAAAAGAAAGGGAAGGGAGCGGAAGGGAAGATCGATAGCGTTGGCACTGTATCTGCCTTGTCGTGTTCGTGGTGCAGAGACAAGGCCATGCACCATGTCACCATGTCACCTCGCCACACGGCGGGATCAGCTCAGCTGCTCTGAGTAGACAGGTTCTACAGAGGAATGGGCAGCTCGAGCCTCCCCTCGTTCTCACCCTCTTCCTCTCTTGCTTCCATTCCTTTTGACAAACAGACAGCGACGCGAGGCAAGTCGACGCGAGAGGTGAAGTAACATGAGCGGTTGACTAGAAGCAGGCAGGCGAGCACAAACGGATGTATTAGGCGGATTGTATTTGATCTGATTCGGGGAAAGAGAGATTGGAACTGGCTTCGGGGGGAGTGGTGTAGATGCATGCAGGCATCCTTTCCGATCTCGCGTGGGCGGTTCGGTCCTTGAGTTCGAGGATTTCAGGCTGGGGTTCCCTCCTAGGCTGGTCAGTGAGAGGCGTGCGATTGGCGGCGACGGCGGGAGAATGTACAATGTGGGAGGTTTGCGAGTTTGGAGGCTGGTGTCTGGAGATTCACGCACGCCCGACCGGAATCCGGCGGGAGATTGAGATGCAAGATTCTGTACTGTCCTGTCCTGTACTGTGCTGCAGACATGCCTCTGCCTGTGCCTGAGACTGACCCACGCATCTCAACCACTCTCCACCTCCCTCCCACATCCCAGCAGAGGAAACCCTGCCCTAGGTACCTAGCCGTCCTGCAAATTCCCCGTGGCATGCGAAACGAAACAAGGCAGCATAGGGAGAGTTCTAAGCTTTTTAGGTTCTAAGGTTCGAAGAATCCAAGGTTCTCAGGTTCCTCAGGTTCAGAGGTGCTAACTAACCCAACTTCTGACTGACTGACACGATTTAAAATTCCAAGAAGAGAAGAACCTTCGGGGTATAGCACAGACAGCATTGTTTGCTTGCTTGACTGCCTACTTGATCGTAGAAAGCTTCCATCCCTAAGGTACCGTAGGGAAGGACGGAATCCGTGAGTTCCGCGTCCACCAGGCGAAGACCGGCAGGTCGAGTCTGCGACAGAGGGAATAGAAGATACCCTATCTAGCCTACCTACCTACCGTGCCTCCCTTACCGAGAGTTCATGAAGAAGGCAGGTAGAGTTCGCGAGGCAGGAGGGAGACGAAGGAAAAAGGAAAAAGTATAAATCATGCACCACCAGGGCAGGTGAGTGAAAGGAGTGGAGAGCAGAGTGGAGGAGAGTGGAGGAGAGGGAAACGGTAAAGTCTAATTTTACCCACCCTTCGCCCCCTTCACCCCTAATAGGATGGAAAAAAACGTGGCAAAGTGAAAAGAGGGAGAAGGGAAGGACGAAGCGTTTTGTTGTGTTTCAGAGCTTTTTTAGACTTTTCCGACTGTGCATGCGAAACCTTCCAGACTCGTGTCTGTCTGTCTGTCTGTCTGTCTGTGCCTTGACAGTCGCTCAGTGAGGTACAGTAATCTTAAAGTAGCACGAGTTGGTAGGTTGGTAGGTAGGTGGTGTACCTACGTTAAGGCACCTTTCTGTAGGTAGACGACCGCGTAGCTTTTCTTTTTCCTTGTCTCTACGAGGTAGATGCAGATGCAGACACCGATTGACTGGTATACGTACGATCTTACCTTACCTTAAGTTACCTACCTATATACATCTCACGTGCTTTCCTTCCTTTCTCTCTCCATCTCCATCTCCATCTCCCTGGCCCTCCTCTCCTTTCCTCTCCTTTCCTATCCCCAGCACCCAAACCCCCGAACAAAAAACACAATAACACATGACAGAAAAAAAGATGAGACGAAATGAGACGAAATGACATACAATGGCATGATATAACATCTTCCAGTACAGGACAGTACAGGACAGTACAGGACTTAGTATGACACGATATGATACGATGATACGATATGAGATTATATCTTATTATATAGTACGGCGGCACAGCTGGACATGGCATGGTATGGCGTGGCCTTGCAAGGAGAGGAGAGGAGACTGCAAGCAGACGATACTGGTTACAAACCCGCTGGAGGGAGGAGTTCCACATCCGGAGCAAGCCCCGGGGAAGGATGGGAGGAAGTGCGTGCGTGCGTGCGTGCGTACGTGCGTTTGTCTGTTTGTACCTTGCCAACCGTGCTTGGCTTCCCGTGCTGCCATCATCATGTCATCGTGCTGGAGAAGATGAGAGGGAAGTCCGGAGCGGAGTTAAGTCAGTCACAGGCCCCCGTTCAGTGGCTCAGTCAGATGGAGTGATTCACAAGAGGACATGGTGGAGTGTGGTAATTTCTTTAATTATCCGATTCTATCGACATGCCATGGCGGGTAGAGCCTAGAGCCTCAAGCTTCGAGCATATCCAGCTGTGCTCCCGTTGTAGTAAAACAAACCGGCCGTCCCATATTCAAAGTAGTTCTCTTATCCATCCAGTAGTAGTAAACATTCCGGTTCCATCCCGCCCGTATTTTGGGAATCCTGGTAAGAAGCAAACATGCGCCATTACATCTACAACGAAAGCGAGAAAAAAGGACCATGCAAGAAAGGCGCGGACAGGGCGACGGTCTGTGTGTCATCCGGTCCTCCAGGCGCGTGTCGCTCAGAATCGTAGTTATGATCCGGCATCAAATGTACAGGAAAGTGAAAAGCAGAGGTTGGTGCTCAGAAAAGGTATTGTGCAAATCGCAAACATCAAATATCGTGCTGGGTATTGTAGGTTGCGCATGTGTGTGTGGTCTGTACGTGTGTGACAAGTAGGGGGAGATTTCGTTGCCTTCGTTATGGTCTTTGATATTTCCCGATGATCATCATTTGAATCTGGCCATGGGGATTAGTCTAACCAGAAGACTGACATCAAGAACGAGACGTTCGAGACTTTCGGATGGAGGTATTACAGTATCAGCTTCTGGAGATTCTTCTGTATGATCATGTCCTGAACCGATGCCATGGTTACTTTCAAAAGATCGGTATCAGTGGCGTTGGTGAAATGCGAATAAACCTCTCTCCCTGGGCTTCGATTCAGAGCCACGAACTTGTCCATGAAGTACTTGCTCGTTTGTTGTGGATCTCGGGTGTCACCTTGGAAGTCGGTAAACCCGCATTTGGTGATCGGGCTGTTGGCAACCTTCTCCCTAAATAAATCCATCTTGTTCAAGAAAAGGATCAATGCCGAGTTCTTGAACCAATGTGAGTTGGCGATGGATTCCCACAGCATGAGCGCCTCTTGCATTTGGTTCTGCAGAATTGTCAGTTATCAGCGCGCCTGGTGCGTCCACGTTGAACTTACCCCGTCTTTGTCTTCGGCTAGACACTGATCGTATCCACTAATAGCGACCAAAAACATCAACGCATTAACATTCTCGAAGCAATGAATCCACTTCTTCCGTTCTGACCGCTGTCCTCCGACGTCAAACATGCGGTATTGAAGAGAGCCAAGATCAAACACGGTTTCAGTTATGCCAGTGGTCCGTAATCGCGCGCGGAGCACGTCTTGATCTGTGGGCACAAATTCTTTGTTGAATAACCGGTCGAGGTCGAGGAAGAAGCTATTCAGAACACCCGTTAGTAAGTTTCTTGGACTCGCAGATAGAGTCAATCGTACTAGCTCAAGTTGTCATGCAGCGCATATTCGTTCCCCCTCTCAATGGCCTTCTGAATGCCAGGATCTTTCCACATGTCCTTGAACGCTCGCAGGTACTCAATGGGTATAGGCTCGTATGGGCGAAGGTCTTTTTCTTGCATGATTGTTGGAAGATGCGCCTACAATCCCAATGTTAGCCCTGCCGGCGCAGATAGACTCGGTATGGGAAGGGTTTGGGTGCCTACTGTTGTGTTCTCGAACTCGAAATTGATGCCGAACTCCTCCATGGCATCAATCGTCATCCGTAAGCCATCGAGGATGTTATTGAAGATGATAACCCGCCATTCCTCCTTCTCGTTCTTGTTGAAGCCATCCTTTGTGTAAATCAGTCGCATCTGCTTCAGAATTGTCGATTTACCACTCTCTCCGGCGCCTATCCATCACGTTTGTTAGCTTTTTTGCGTGCCGGCTTGGATGGGGATTGGCGAGCGCGCTGGGTGGTGCTGGGTTGGACGAGATGGCTTACCCAATAGCAGCAGCTTGACTACCTTCTGCATGACCTTCTCATCCCGATGAATGATCGCATCGATCTCGCGGCTCTTCTTCGCCTCCACATTATCCCGTGCCCCGAAGCACATGGTGAAGAATCGTGTCGTATATTCTCAAGATGATATATTTTCGAAAGGATGTGAAGCATGCGCACCAGAGGTTTTCCGAAGGTTGAGATGGCAGTCCAAAACAGCCGAAGCGAAGGAACGGCGGAATTTCAAGGGCAGCGGCGGACTGGGGACTGCAGTGGAGGAGGTGGTGGTGAGGTGCATGCAGGAATAAAGGAGTCCGGGCTGGTCCTTGTCAGCAAATGTTAGAGGGTCTGCAGCAGTGCACTGACTCTGCGAGGGTGGAGGAGGAGTGGGCGGCGGAGGGCGGATGTGTGGTTGCGGTTATCAGGTCGGGATCAGTCGCGGTCAGGATCAGGACGCCGACGGGGGGTATGTCGTTTGGCGCAAGTCAGTGGACGAGGGGCCTGCAAGGGGAGAAGTGAATGGCTGCCACCGATTCGAGTCAGGACGGCGGACTCTGGTGGAGGAGTAACGACGACGAGGGTGAGCGCGCGCAGATAAAGATGCAGATGCAGATGAGGGGAAGTAAGGGTGAATGAGCGAGTGGGTGTGTGGGTGAATGAATGTGACGGCGTCAGGCGTCCGGCGTCCTTGACTGTGAACAGTTGGATTATTGACAGTTGATTGTTGACAGTTGACACCAGGGCAGGATGTGCGACGGCGGATAGATTGGACGGCGAGAAGGGAGGGGAGGGGAGCGAAGAGCAGGGACAGAAGATGAAAGATGAGCAGCGCGTTCTGGGGGGGCATCGGATATACAAAAGCACGCTGGCTCGTGGCTAGGGCAGGGTAAGGTAAGGTAGGGTATTCATTTACCTTCGCTACCTTCGCTAGGGCACCGCTTGGATGGTCGAAGGTTGCGCTCTCTACGGCAGCGCGAGGTGGTTGATTTGGGCATAGTGTACTTGGGAGACCTTAGTATGGGATGGTTAGTTGACTTCGCGTGGAGGACGAGAGGAGCGGGGATCGACAGTGGCAGAAACCGACAGGCGAAAGATGGATTGGGTTCTCAGTGGTTCTTTCTGTCTGGCTGTCTGGCGGCCTGTCTTACAAGCAAAACCTTCAGAGGGTCCTAGCCAGCTCGCCAGTTCGCCAGCTAGTCGTGCTCTTTCGTTCCGCTGCAGTGCTGCAACGGGCAAGGCCGAAGCGACCTGCGACCTGCGACCAGCCAGCGACCCGACCAGACCAGACCACACCACACCACAGCAGAGCCCAGCGTCGCAGCGCGGCAGCACCATCGCACTCCCTACCGAGGATGAGGGCAGGGGAGGGGCAGTGGGGACGAGGCGAGAGGACGGGATTGGGAACGAGGCGAGGACCAGGGCGTGTGGCTTGAGTCGGTGCCCCAGGTGAGATGCCGTGGCTGCAGTGGCGCGAGTGGCTTGCTTGCAGTTGCAGAGTGGTCGTCCAAATGCCAGTGCCAGTGCCATCCTTCAGCGTCTGGTGCAGCGAAGTGAAGGATGCGACGGCACGGGAGGGGGGAGGTGGATGGTGGATGGTGGATGGTGATAGATTGCTGGGAGAGGAGGGGAGGGTGCATTGGCGGGCGAGTCGTTGTTGTTTTAGTTGATGTTTCTACTCCACCAAGTCCCCAAGTCCCCAAGTCCCCAAGTACCTACCCACCGTCAGTAAAGAAGTAAAGGTATTACTCTACAGTACTGTACTGCTTCAAGTCTTCTGATGCTCATCCTCGAGGGTCGGGCTCGGACATCAGCTAGTGTCTCCATGTGCCCAGTTCTGCAAAGCCTTATTTTCCCGCGACTCGACGACTCAGCGACTCAGCGATTCTGAATCCCCATGCAGACGTGGGCCCGGCGAGTGGGAGAATAGCCGGCAGTGCTAATGGGGGGAAGGGGGGTGGCTAGGGCGGTAGGGGGACAGAACAGTGTTAAGATGACGACGAGATGAGCCGGCACACTAGGGGAAAAGAATGTCGACTTGTCCTGTCCCGTGCCGTACGGCAAGGTCAGGTCAGGTACTTCCAAGGTATGTAGACGGAGGAGTAGCTATCTTACCTACAGATGAGGAGGTGCCTTGATACCTTGCCTTCCACTTACCTTAGTAATTTACTTCGTACGAGGTACTCCACTGGACTGGGTACACTCCGGACTCGTGCTACAGTACTGTACAGCTACGGCTACAGGTATGCTATACTCAAGGGAGCTAGCTATACTAGACTGCAACAAGACCATAACGCCCTTGGACTATAGCCAGTACAGAAACCCCTGAAGAGGAGAGCAGTGAGCATGAAGCATGAAGCATGAAGCATGAAGCAAGCAGCATGACGTAAGAGTCAAGATATCAAACTTCAGATCACCATCACCATCACCATCAGCCTCGCACTCGCACTCGCACTCCCACCTTCAGCTTCACCTCACTCCTTAACCACTTCCCCCTTTGCATCGTCCACTCCCTTTCTGCCTCCCTCCCCTTCCTCCTTTCTCTCCCTCCTGCCCATCTTCCCGACCTGGACACCCTGACCTGGACCTGGACCTTGACCTGACCTGACAGAAGTTGACGTAACGCTAGTCTAACCTTAAATACACTAGTGCGGGAAAGGTTCGGCGGCATCGAGGCCATGCCCTGCACCACGACCCAAGAGGAATGCCCATCCACCACCACCCACCGCGAGCATGGCCGATCCACTCCACGTCCCCACCCTCCTGTATCTACCCCGCTGTAGCGTGACAAAAAAAATCTCGATTCTTTTCTGGCCTCACTTTTGCTGTCCACGTTCGACTTCCTTCTCTGCATCTACTTTTCGCGCCATCTTGCCCATTTACCCGCCGACCTGATTCCTGCGAAGAGAGAAGCTGCCGCCCTGTTCTCCCTCTTGACCAGACTCACTCGCTGCTCGAGACCCATCACTCCCCAGCTGCTACGCTCGCTGTCTTACCGCAATTCTACCACCATGTCAGAGATCACCCACCCCACTATCAAGGGTAAGCCTCAAGAATCCCTTTCCCTTTTTCTTTTGATGTCACCCAATGGCAAGCATGCTGCAACGGCCTGGCAATTGTTTCAACCACGCCCGATCTTATCATTGCTTTGCACATGCTCCCCGAACCAGCAATGGATCAACAGCAGCCGCGTCCTCCTGCAAGCCCTGCGTGCCAGTTTGGCTCATCTCATCTCATCTGCCACCACCGCAACGCGCTGTTCTATTTTAGAAGCTAATATGTATACGCACGGCAGATGGTTGGTTCCGCGAGATCTCCAACATGTGGCCTGGCCAGGCGATGACCCTGAAGGTCAAGAATGTCCTCCACCACGAAAAGAGCAAATATCAAGATGTCCTCATCTTTGAGTCGACCGACTACGGCACCGTGTTGGTGTTGGACAATGTCATCCAGTGCACCGAGCGTGACGAGTTCGCATACCAGGAGATGATCACTCACCTGGCCATGCAATCGCACCCCAACCCAAAGAAGGTCCTGGTCATCGGAGGTGGTGACGGAGGCGTGTTGCGTGAGGTGATCAAGCATGATTGCGTCGAGGAGGCTATCCTCTGCGACATTGACGAGGTATAATATTGCTGGATATACCAAGTGGTAATGCAGGGCTAAAATCTTCTGCAGGCTGTCATTCGTCTCTCCAAGAAGTACCTCCCCGGAATGGCCATCAGCTACCAGCACCCCAAGGTCAAGGTCCACGTGGGAGACGGCTTCAAGTTCCTCGATGACTACAAGAATGAGTTCGATGTCATCATCACTGATTCCTCCGACCCAGAGGGACCAGCTGAGATGCTGTTCCAGAAGCCATACTTTGAGCTCCTCTTTGGCGCGCTCAAGGAGGGTGGCATCATTACCACACAAGGTTGTATGTTTTCATTTGTCAATTGGGATGGCAATTCTCCTTTTCCTCTCGGGAGCGACCTCCATTTCCACGCTGTACCTGAATGATTGTGTTTCAGTCCGTGTTGTCTCAACACGTTATTTTGTCTCTGTTTTAATCTGTTGCTAAAATGGACGGCTGGCTAACAATGTTATTTGCAGCCGAGAACCAATGGCTCCACCTCCCATTGATCACTAAGCTCAAGAAAGACTGCAAGGAAGTCTTCCCCAACGTCGAGTACGCTTACACCACCATCCCAACCTACCCATCCGGTCAAATCGGCTTCATGGTCTGCTGCAAGGATGCCTCCCGCGATCTCACCAAGCCCCTCCGCAGCTGGACCCCCGAGGAGGAGGACAAGCTATGCCGATACTACAACGCCAAGATCCACGAGGCCAGCTTCGTGCTTCCCACCTTTGCTCGCCTCGCTTTGAAGTAAACAAGTTACGAAAAAGCTTCGGAGAGATGTGAGGAAAGGTTAATGCTTTTGCTACGATACCATGATGACAACGTGGGCTGAGACCCTGAAACGATACTTTCTTTTTGCTGGGTCCCCGGGTAGAAAAAAATAAACCGAATACAATTGCTTGGCATTTTACTTCTCTTGCTCGCTGCAGTGATTACTAACTGTGTACACATGCTGCTGCAGGAGGCGGAGAAGCTGAGCCTGAAACTCGACAGAATTGAGGTCATGTTTGAAAGTGACCGAGTATTATATGCCGGCCTGATATTGAAGCAGTCTGGGTTTCTACAGTAGCGCCTCCGGTAGAAAGGCAATCCTGGGATTAATACTCGTGACCAATATAAAGTACAATAACCAACAAAACCAACAGGACTAACAAATTGCCATGTGCGACTTCAATCGGCGTCGACAACCGAACGGGATGACGCTAGGCCCCTGTCGCCGAGCCTCGCCCGATTTCTAACAACGTCGGCTTAAGGGCGAGGTGGTGGTGGCATCCATCCCACTTCTCGATAAGGCTCCGATGATGGGTTGAAAAATGTACTTGACCCTTCGAACGCTGCGGACAGCTCGAAGTCTATTCGTACCTTCATATCGGATCTCAGCCTCTAGGAGAACCATCGCGACCATGGCAGAACTGCTCAAGAAAGACGTGAAGCTTGCACTGGTGCAGTTGGCGAGTGGTGAGTGCAGCCTCATCCACGACCAGGCTGGAGGGAGAAGCATACTGACTGCTACCATAGGCGCCGACAAGGCGAAGAATCTCGAGAATGCAAAGAGCAAAGTCCTGGCTGCCTCGAAGGAGGGGGCGGACATTGTGGTGCTGCCGGAATGCTTCAACTCGCCCTATGGATGCGACTTCTTTCCCACATACGCCGAGACCCTTCTACCATCGCCACCAACGCTAGAACAGTCCCCGTCATATCATGCACTCTCTGCTATGGCTGCTGAAGCCAAGGTGTATCTTGTCGGCGGCTCGATCCCAGAATTAGACGTCAAGACGAAGAAATACTTCAATACGTCATTGATCTTTGACCGGGAGGGCAAGCTCCTGGCAACACACAGGAAGGTTCACCTATTCGATATCGATATCCCAGGCAAGATCCGATTTAAGGAGTCAGAAGTGTTGAGCCCGGGCAATAAGGTCACGATCGTGGATCTGCCCGAATACGGCAAGATTGCCGTTGCGATATGCTACGACATCCGCTTCCCCGAGCTCGCCATGGTCGCAGCGCGGAAAGGATGCTTCGCCCTGATCTACCCGGGAGCGTTCAATACGACCACTGGACCTCTGCATTGGATGCTCCAGGGCCAGGCCAGAGCGATGGACAACCAGCTCTATGTCGCGCTATGCAGTCCAGCACGCGACGAGAAGGCGAGCTATCACGCTTGGGGCCACTCGTTGGTCTGTGATCCAATGGCAAAGGTGATGATCGAGGCTGGAGTGGGAGAAGAGACTGTCTACGCTGAGTTGAACGGAGCGAAGATTGAGGAGACGAGGAAGGGAATCCCAATCTATGGCCAGAGACGCTTCGATGTCTATCCAGATGTCAGTGCTACAGGTGTAAGATATGAGGAGTAGACATGGGTGACCTTGGCATCAGTGGTATAAAACAAGTCTTGCTATAAAAAAAAGTCGATACCGGTAGAATGTTAACGTTTTTGATCAAAATGTCAAATCGAATGGTGCAAGAATAAGGTCCAGTGACCCATCGCGACTGCTTCTAAGTGTTTAGCTTGAGCTCTTGCCTTTTTATCAGCTTCGTAATCCACTCTCAGTAAATGTGTTCATTCTCTTAAATGTTCTCTGTCAATGTCATCATTCATCACTCCAGTCACTCGTTTCGTCGCATTACCTGTTGATATTATTTCCACAGCCTACAATTCTGTTTACATGCATCTCCATTCCTAGAGTATCCTTAACGACACATGGTTTCCAATTCAAACAGTCCGGCCGAGTTTGTGACGTCGACAAGTCGACGCTCCACAACTTCAAGGACCGCGAGTCTCGATTACACTTCCTGCTCCCGAATTGATCGGGACCTCATCTCCCACCTGCGCTCCGTCGTCACTTCAGTTGACGAAACCTGTACTACCTGCTCGGCCCATGAGTCGCAGCCCTTTGCCAGGTCATTCAGTTGCTTCTCGCAACCGGAGCTACAGGGTGCCGAGTTTGATTTCAGTACTGCGAAGAGCGTTGCCGGCACACTGCACAGGGAGAGGCGTCTGAGTCTTCCATCACCACAACGAGAGGCCACTTTCGAACCCGAATCTTGTCGATATGGCTGCCCGCAGACCATCCGAGCCACTGATTCAGAAGCTCAATATTCAGAAGCAGCCATTGAACACCGTCGAATCTGCAAGCTATTTGGATCCGCCGAGCGGCGAGACGGTAATTCCCGCCTCAGACCTTACGTTATCCTCAGCATCTTCACCCGTCGAGCGAAAAAAGAAGTTTCGCCTCCCCAAGATCGTACTGCAGGACAAGAAACGCCCTGATTTTGATGTGAAATCTTGCATCGAGATCGACCCACTTATACCTCCGAATGACGCAGAGATCCATGAACATGACCTGCAGTGTTGTCCACCGTGTGATCCGCAAGATGGAAAGGGATCCAAGTATATTGTTGAGCGATCTGACTGGACCCCACTACTCAGAGCTGAGCCGGGAGACCTCGCATGTTTTCTTGCAGGCTGTCCCCCAGGAGTTGCTACATGTGAGAAGCATCATCCACAACGTGCATCTGGCAATACCCAGGACCTTCCAACCGATCGTCAAATCAAAGATGATCATAGAAAAGATGCCCAGGGACTAGCGAGAAAATCCGCCAAAGGCAGTGTCCCTGCTCGTGGCGGCAGATCCAAGCCGAACCCAACAGATAATCGTGGCAGTGATGGGTACATCACAAACTCTCGGTCGTCACCTCAAAAATCTCCCTCGTTGGCATCTCCAACTTTGTCAGGTCCTCATCGGTCCGATAGCGAGGCTCGGCAAAATGACAGAGCACGCTCATCCATCACAATGAAGTCTCCTCGGTTTTCGGAGCAGGAAAGTAGTGTCACGTCAGGTTCTGATGCATTCCCTAATGCGGTAAAGTCTTCGGAGCTGGGAGTTGGCAAGGCAGACCCTTTATCCACCTCAATTGTCACAAACTTCACCTTGGGAGGTGTCAGGTCAAAAGCTAAGTATGCAGCAGCGAAAGAAGCCACACGCAAACGTCGATCCGCGACAAGATCTCAGGGTGGTGTTGATTTTCCCGAACCTCTTCGTCTAGAACAAAATCGGGGCAATAGATCTGGCTCGGTTGCGCGAGCCAGGGCAGAACTCGAGCGAAGGAGTAAATCTGAAGGTCCGCCATCAGATTCTCAACCACTACTGCGTGAGACAGGACGCGCATGGGAGGACACGACTTTGAATGAGCTTCTTGGTACTTCTGGAAAAGAGTTTGTGCGAAGTATGGAAGAGATCGCTCAAGAGAGCAACCAGAATGGGACATCTCAACCTATCTCAAAAGACAGGCTACGTTCTATGAGGGGCGGAATTCGGTCCATTCAGCCTCGTGAATCTCTGGCATCAAAAGCATCGAGAACGGGTGATACAGCACCGACTGAGATTTCTGAGGTATCACTCGATAATCGGGAATTCAAGACAGCTCCTATTGATTTTGCAAGAATAAGGACCAACGACTCTCTGCAGTATCTGACCGGAATTGGCGGCAAACCTAGAACGGCTGTCACATCAACTTCTAACTCGAAGCCGCCTTCCCTCGTCTCGTCTCGTTCCAAAGCCTCGCATGCTAAACATGACTTGCTGAAACCATCTGTCATCGAGTCACAACAAGTGGATACGGGGCTTCCCTTACCTCCGGTGTTGACACCGGTTCCTGTTACCCCCGAGATAATAAAGACCGATGATTCAAATTACACCGAAGCTTTGAGGATTATCAGTGACCGTGACAAGGAGAAGGCCATTGCCGATCGGGCTGGTATTGGCAGTCCTGGGGCTGTTGCCAATATTATCCCACAACCAGCAGAGACAAGTGACTCAACGGCCTCTCTTCAGCTTGCTGTTAATAAACATCAAATTCCTATGCCAATTGTTAAGAACCTCACCAATATCAGGAAAGCACAAGATCTTGTCGATGGTGTCAGGGGTCGTCTACAACAGGCCGAGGTACAGATGATTCAGGAAATGAAGCAAGAGACTAGTGGGAGTAAAACTTCAGCAGACAAATCTTTAACTGTCTATTCAAAAATTGAACCCGAGTCGCAACAGATCTCGATAACCCTTCAAAATCAGGACCAAACCTCTCCTATGGAACAAGGACTACCTACCACTGTACACGGACTTGCAGACTGTGGCGAAACTTTCCAGTACCAAAGTCCGTCTCCAGCATTTTCACCACATGCTCTTGCTAACTACAACTCACCTCCAGTTAACGATCTGCCTCCTAGTTTTGTCCTAGCCGGCAAAATACCTCTAGCCCCAGCTGTGGAGAATAAAACTCTGGGGACTGCCCAATGGAGCGGATACCCAATTTCTCCTGCTGCACAAGAATCTCTGAATGCAGCTTATTGGGGATTTGTTCCGGCAATAAAAGAAGCAGTTCAGGGTATTTTGGAAGTTGCCGTGCGAAATGCCGTAAATGAAGCAGCAATCGCAGCAGCTGGGAAGAAAGATGCCGTTCGCAATTCAGCCCCAGAACCTCGAGAGCCAGTGGTGACACCAAAAGATGAACTGCAGCGAGCGTCTATGCGAGTCATTCCACCAACATCCCAAAGGAACTCGGAATCAACAGTCATTAGAACGTTGCCAAACTTGAAGCTACATTCTGATGTGGGGAATTTTGCAGAGCAGCCAGGGAAAGACTTATCATGTATTCAGAAAGATCTTCCGACTTCACAGAGCTCGCCCCGAGAAAGTATTGCATCTAAAGGCCAGGAGAATGAAAGTAGTCAACGAACTTTTAATCCACCATCAAATGAGTCAATCATTGGATGTGGCCAACTAGGTGGGACTCTCTATTCTTCTATAGTGCATCAACCCTTTCCAATAAGGCTTATCTCTGACGGATTATAGAAACCGTGCCTTTAGACGACTCAAAGTCCTTCACTGAAGACAAACCTGGCTGGACTCTTCCAACTGGTTGGAAGAATAAGGCTACTCCCGCTTCTACACCCGTTCCCCCACGTCGATCTTCAAAGAATCAGGCTCTTGTTCCTAAGAATAAGACACCATTATCGGCCGAAGTCACGATTTCTCCCAAGACCTCTGTTGCCCCGCAAGAATCATCTAGCCCTCGATATGCTAGAGGTAACCGTACGCTCCGCTCAATCTCGTCTGCAGGATCTCTCGGCATTACTGTCGGTAGCAAAGGTGAAGATAAAGAAGCTAAGGCACCTCTTATAGAGCAGCTGGATGACGAGACTTCTTATCCACTGGAGAAGCTCAACCGCGCAAATACAGTTCATTGGCTGAAAGAGTTACTAACCAATAGTGGTCACTACGAGCCACAGTTCACTGCACTACCACCTCGAATGCGAAAGGATGCGGACAAGGCAGCTTTGAAGGCCAGAATAAAATCCGGGAAACAGTCCGAACAAGGTCAACCGGGGGATTTCAAAGCACTTCCCGTTGGTCCTGTTGTTGCCAAACCAAAGACAACCGTTTCTCAACGTAACAAAAGAGCAGAGGCGTCAGAGGCATTCACGCAAACAATCAACGATCTCGAATTGCTCATGAATGAAGCACTACTTATTGCTCGCCAGGCAGCAGATACCCAGGATGCGCCGAACGCTTTGGGAAATGCAGCCAAGATTCTTAAAAGTGACAGAGAAAGGTCAGAAGAGGAATTGAGAGCTCGTTATCTGAAAAGTAACCGACACTATGATCGAGACTCTCTTCCTAGTGTTCATGAAAGCATCATGAGTTTATCTGATTCTGAAGCTTCTGATATGACTGATGATACCGAGTTTCGCTATCCTCGTCCCCCAACTCCTCCCCCAGCTGCAAAACGTACGACAGCTCTTGAAAATAAAATGTCCATTGGAAAATCAGCTTCAGAAATACCAGCAGTCGTGAGGTCGTCTGTTTATTACCCTCGAGAGTCACAGCTACCTCCCAACGAGATGCCTGCAGAAGGAAGCAGGAAGGATTTTGACAAGATCACATCTGCCGATCCACGATCAATGCCATTGGAATCTGGAATCAGCGACCGACGAAAGAAAACAAAATCTCTGCCCCATCCTAACCCGAATTTGACTGTCTGTATTGAGCCACGAACTTCCTCAAAACGTGGCTCTGCAATCACCAACTGTGGGGCGTATTCAGACTCGGATGCTGTTGAACAACCAGAATTTAGAACCCTCGAGTTTTCGAGAGGTCGAGCCACTACCTTGAAAACGCTGGAGTCTGGCAAGTCACCGAGACGGCTTAGTCCAGTGAAAACGGGTCTTTCTCCAAATGAGAGAGCGTCAGGGGACATCGGTGCCACTGTCGTTTCTCACCCAAATAATTCCCAAGTTGGAGAGTACTCTGGTCCTTTGCCTCAGCTTACGCCTCTAAATATGAGTGCTCGGAAGTGTGGCAATGGCCACTCTGAAGAGGACCACCAGATCGTGAATACAAAGTTAGCATCAAAATCCGTACCGGGAAAGCGTCAGGTACGTGATTACATTTTCGAGCACCGGCAACCTCCTATCCAAGAGCGTGAGAGTTCCTTGAACCTGAGACAAAAAGCTAAACAAGATCAGGATAAACAAAGGGTTCTCACTGGTCAGACTGGAAAAACTGGAAAGACCGGTATGACTTACAACTGGCAGAATATTGATCAGAGTAAGATAGAGGCTTGCCCCGACTACGCCACGAGGGTGTCAACAGCACGCGAGGAGAATAAAGAGCCAACATATGCGGCAAGTTTCGATGGCTCAAATGTATCCCATGAGATGGACTTCAGTACAGGGTACGCAGTTCGCCAAAGAGGAGGCGGTGCAGGTGCGATCAAGAACCAAGATGGATATGAATTGCGCGACGTCCCCGACCCTAATCTGCCTCAAATCAGCAAGGTTGGCATCAAAAAGTCGCACCAATTCAATCTCGAAGGCCTAAATCACATGAGCTTGAAGGACCACCACCTGAAAGGATTTAGCTTGGCTCGTTCTCATAAGAAGCAGAAGATTGCACGAGATTGGTCGCCAGCTCGAAAAAGATTCGTCGCTTTTGTCTCCTGCTTAAGTACGTCTTTGATCGGCCTACTTGTTGGGATATATGCGGGAGAAACACCTTCCATCCAATATTACATAGTGGACTTGCACCACTATACTGTACTGGGAAATGTCTTCTTTTTTATCGGTCTCGCTATCCCGACTTTCTTCTTCTGGCCGCTGCCCCTACTTCATGGCCGCAAACCTTACATTCTAGGATCAATGTCACTTGCTATGCCGTTACTATTCCCTCAGGCGCTTGCAGTGGGCCAGGTCAGATCGCCATACGTCGCGACGTGGCGAGTTGCACTCATTCTACCTCGTGCAGCTATGGGGTTTTGTCTTGGTTTCGCAAACATGAACTTCAAGTCCCAACTGACCGATGTATTTGGTGCTTCGCTTCAGAGTTCAAACCCCCATCAAGAGCATGCAGATGAATTTGATGTTAGACGCCATGGAGGAGGCATGGGCATCTGGCTTGGGTTGTGGACATGGTCCGCTCTTGGCTCGATTGGAGTTGGGTTCATGATCGGCGCTATGGTAATCAACCACTTGTCTCCTGCGTGGGGATTTTACATCAGCATCACAATCATTGCTTTTGTGATGCTCTTGAACGTTCTAGTGCCGGAAACCAGACGCTCTGCCTATAGAAGATCTGTTGCTGAAGTTCCCAACCCGAACGGTGATGTGTCACGCAGATTGGCTCGGGGAGAGGTCAAGATGCATATGGTTCAGACAGGACCGAAATGGTGGGGCGAAGAATTTCATTACGGCGTCATGCTTACTATGAGAATGTTGAGGCAAACTGGCTTTGTGGTGATGGCACTTTATGTGGCGTGGATTTATGGACAGATGGTGTTGATCATCCTGGTTAGTATTTCATGATCCATCCGATGATATGTGCTGATAGTTGGTAGCTACTCGGAGCTTTGATGTCAAGAGATTATAAATTCACGTCCCCAGAGGTTGCTGCCAGTGCAACAGCTATACCGTTGGGGCATTACTTGCTATCCCGTTCCAGAAAGCATCAATCTTCAGCCGAGCTCGAAGCAAGTCACCAGTTAGTGACGATGCTACGCTCAGTCACAAGAAAGTTCATTGGTCTTCACATATGGTTCGCCGCTCGATCTTTATTCTGGTATTACCCTTTGCCGGTCTAGGATTCACTTTATCATCAAGTGGTCCTCCAGTGCCATTCATCATACCAATTCTCTTTGCTGGTCTCGTAGGATTTCTCTCTAATCTGGCGATGGCTGAATGCCATGGAATTCTGATGGAGACATTCGACACTTCTGATCTCCAACCTGGTATGACTGGCCGTGCTCGTGGTTCTTCTGGTAATAAAAAAGAGGCAAAAAGAACAAACTATTCGTCGTTCCCTCGGGTTCAATCTGCTTTTGCCATCACTCAAGGCTTTGGATACTTGGTTGCATCTGCTGCTTCTGGGGTTGGTGGAGCACTTACACGCCATATTGGCGCTCAGGCCGCCACGGGTGTCATGGCGGGAATTCTTCTCATCCTTTCCCTGATGTTGCTGGGAGTTCTCGTCCGCTTCACGACAGTTCAGATCGTCCCAGACTCTAGAGTGGAAGAGATGGAACAGTATCACAATGCACGCCGCACATCTCGTGTCCGCAAAGAAGAAGGAGTTGATGAGGACGAACCTTTCCGTCCTATCATCATCGGCAATCCTCATCATCACACTCGACGTATGTGCCTGCTCGAGCTGGGTGGTTTGTCACGATTCTCTGAGATTAGGATTAAGAACAAGCTAGTCGATGCCAACACTCCTGAAGCAAAACATCCAAATCGTGCAGCATTCATGAGTTTTGAGAGGCGGATCAAGGAGAAAGAGGAAGAAATTGTAAATAACGTGCGTAGAAGCCTTAGTCGTCACAGTTCTAGAGGAAGCAGACGGAGTGATGTTCCAGAGCCAGGCGATTTGGGCGGTTTCCGTGAGATGGGTAACGATGTACTGAGTAGAAATCGATCTGGAAACGCTCGAGGTAGCAGAAGAGACCAACTTCGGCGGGCAGGACCTTCGATACGAAGGGTCATCTCGGAATAAAGAGCATTTCTGATTGTTATCTCCTGGAGATACCAAAGGAAGAAAAGATGATTAGTTTCAGAAGGGAGGAAGAATACACTGCCAGTCGGCAGGGTTCATTGGAGATAAGATGGCGGGAATGGGCACCTGAGGCTATGGTTTGGTCGTCAGATTGTCTTTGGAAGTGGGTCCGGGCTGTGCATGGTATGAAGGAGGTCTCTTTGTATGGAGGGGGACTTGACGGGTGGATTCGGAGGAAGATTGTGGGAGTTGAGAGTTGTCGTGGAGCTTCTGGGAACACTACCTGTAGTGTTGGTGGTCGTTTGCCGAGAGGTGGCTCTCCGTGTTTGAGGTGATGTAGATTGTACCTTGTGCAGAAATAGGAGATGAACATTTCAACTGTAGTTGCGAACCAGGCTGTGATATTATTACAACGCTGAAAAAAGAACACTACTAGGGCATTACCGTCATACACATCAGTCGTTAACACAAAGTACCCGAGCCTACACCTTATTCAGCTCTCCTGTCTCAGGCCCTCAAGCCATCTCTCCTTATCTCCTCTTCTTCTTATGCATGGCTATTCTTCACTTCATGTCGTAACTCCTTACCAACCAAACCAGTGACCAAGTTACCTTCTGAACCACTTCACCGCCAACTCTCTCCTCTCACCTCACCTTTCACAACACCTCACCTCACTATTCTGCACCACACTATTCCGCAACACACCACTAACCAGCTCCCACTCCAGCGTTCACTCCACTCCACATCCACCTCCAACTCGCACCACATCCACAACCCCTCACGACGCAACCAAATCCCTCGCCCTAGAATTCTCCTGCCTCCTCCTAATGCTCGCCTTTCGCGCCAACCAGAAGACAACCGCGAGGACGCCGACGCACGAGACGCCTGTGCAGACGCCGTAGACGATGTAGAAAGTGTGATCTCCGCCTGCGTAGTGGATTCCTCTGTTTTTTGGGGGGTGGGTTTGGTAAGCTTATTTGAACTTGGTTGGTGGGTGGTTGGGGTTTAGAGGTTTGAAGTGGGGGCGAGGGGAAGGAGTGGAGGGAAGGGGAGGGGGAGGAGAGGGGGAGACGAACAGTCCACCGTGAGCTATGGCTACGATCCATACTACTACTGCAACGGGGAAGAGCACCTGGTTCACGCTGATTCCGGAGGAACGCAGGTCGTTCCGAATGTAACGCTCAGGAATGAAGGGCGTCGTGGAGACGAGCAGCGCGAGCGCGAAGAGGATGATCCCGATGATGAAGTGGGGGTGTGTGAATTTCTGCGCCGGGGGAGTGCGTCAGTTTCTTTCTTCTGTCTTGTTTGGAAGAGAAAGTTGGGAGAGGAGATATGGGTTAGAAGGGGAGAGAAAGGGAGTGGGGGATGAAGACAAGGAGAACGAAAACGCATGTCTCGTGTTGCCTTTGTGCTTGCGTTTGCACAGAATAGGTATAGATATATGGATATTCAGAGTAGCAGGAGGACGAGGAGGAGGAGTATTAATCCACCAAGTAACAGCAAAATAAATAGCAGCGAAACAATAGACACAATTCAAACAAGAACTCAAAACTTACCATATCCTTCCTAACAGCAACCACAATCCCCATAACGACCCCAGTAATCATGTTCCCCATCAGCGAAAACCAAGTGTTCCAGCAAAAGTTCCATTTGGATTTTCCGCCCACGTAGAAGCTCAGTGCCAGCGCGGGCCCAACGAGCAGCGTCACGATAGTCAGGAGGATGCCGTGTGTTAATATGAGGCCTTGTTCAGGGTCTGGCGGAGGGAAAGAGGAGGACGACATTTTGATTGTGAGGAGAGGGAGGGGGTGGGTAGGGATGTGTCGATGGTGTATGTTAGATAATATGGCAACGACAAGAATCAGAGAGTTGATCTTTTGAATGTCAAGTCTGTAGATATATCGTCAACAAGTAAGTGGTCTAGTCGCCAAGCGCATTGGGAGTGGTTATGCGAGTACTAAATCACACGACAGAACCCCGCCATTGCAGCCCTTCGGGCTGTGCCTCTCGAACCCTGCATGAGGGAGCCACATGGCTGGAATCTTTTGGCCGTCTTATCCTTCCACCGCCGGGCATTACGTTAAGCCCTACCCTTTTAAACAGAGACCCTACGAGGATCTTCGAATTGGGGTTGTTCGCCCGCGAGGCTCGGGTCAATCGTTCGAGAATTGCAGTTGGGTTCGGGGCATTTCTTGGCTTCGAGCCTTATTCCCGCAACGCTTGTTTGACGATATACTCGAGCTGTCGAGGGTGCCGATGTTCCGCTATTGAGGCATAAAACAATTCAATAGAACGAAAACGGAATCCACCGAAATTGAAACATTGTAGACGGAGAAGCGGTCACTTGAATTGGAAGGAGCTGTTACAACTGCCTTTATCAGCATTGCTGCATGCTACGAGCATGCTCCATCACATCTCGAATTTTGCTCTCCACCCATAGCACTGCGGCCCAATTGCGTCTCCTAAACCGGGCGAAGCTGGCCCAATCTTGGCGCCGGTCTCCATCTTCTGTCGAGATTGGCAGAATCTCCATACTGCTCACAGGCGCATGGTATACTTTTTGTAATTCCTCCTCCACCATTGGATCGAGCACTGCCTTGCTTGGCTCGAATCTCTGTGTTGTGTGTTGATGGCAGTTTTAGGATCTCAGTTTGTCGGAGTCCAATCTCTGATGTCCGGCATTGAGCATGTGAATAGTTGTTCCCAATCCCGACTTTCTTTTAGAGAATTGGCGCTGTCGTGGAATCGCCATTCGTGGGCTCATTTCGTTTCTTATTCTTGAGCTCCTCTGCCTCGTCAAGTGCCTTACGATCTGCCTCAAAACACTCCCTCTCTTCCTCCAGCTGCCTCAATCCCTTCATTACTCTTGGTATTCTCTTCTCCGCCCTCGCCCTCTCCCGCTTGCTGAACGCAAACGCGGCATTGGTATCACTCGTACTCGCCCCTTCCTGACCCTCAATGTCCCAGTCCCCGTTCCTCTTCCTCATATTAACGGTCTCCCAGTCCTTTAATCCAGCAGCCCATATAGACTTCGGTACATTATTACCCAGTGACGAAGCTATGTAGGATTTGCTCGCAGAAACGGGTTTGTAGGGTCCGTATAGCGGATTCGTATAAGGATCGCGAATGTAGGAGCTGTGATTGAAGGTGCTGGGCGAGGCTGTCAATTCGAACATTGTTTCCTGCGGTGCCTTTGCCTCGCTCGCATCCTCGGAGGAGTTTTCAGGAAACAGAATCTCTGAAGGATCCGCAGAGGCCGTTTCGGCAATCAATCTGTAGCGGATGGGTGATGCATTGAGCAGGTCCTGGGCTGCAGCTTCGGTGGTGAAGAGAGAAAAAAAGGAGTTGGGAATATTCTGGCCCGGCTCGTACTAGATATGATTAGAAACAGAATACGAAGTGCAATTAGTATAGAGTATACCTTGAGAGACTTGAACATCGCAACTTCCCCAAACCGCTCCAGAACTCGAAGTACTTCCCGCCGTTCAGGGAAGGATCTCGGCGTCGGAAACAGCTTCAGATGCACTGTCTGCGTTTTGAGAGCGTTCATAGCTGGCAAAGAGGACACCATCCTGGTCGCGATTTTCGATGATCATCGAGGCATTCTTGTTCTGGGGAAGGTTCAAGAACATTGATGCTGGACATGCCGATGTCTTTTTTGTTACGGTGGTCTGGATTGACCAAAACCGCGCGGTGAAGTGCAGATCTCGCGTTCTTTCTGAAATCGATAAAGAAACATCACGCGTGTGAGAGTTCGATGGCTCAAATTTGTTAAGGAACCAGAAGAGACATAGCAAGTGCTGTCTCTACAAACATTCGTCAATGTTAAAGAGCTGATCACGATCATTCGCTGTTCTCACTGACAGCCGCCTCAAGGGTTGGAAGAGTACCTGATACTTGGTCTGGCTATAATTGCAGGTGGAAGGCCCTTCCTTTCCCCTTAGTAAAAGAGAAAGTTGCCGTTCAGTATCGTTGTGTTTATTCAGCTGCTTGTCATTCTTTCAATGTTTCAGTCACCACAAGAGCCTTTTCTATCGTGAAAGCTACGTTAAAATAGTATTTCGACATGCATGAGTGCTTGATTGCACAATTTTAATTTTTCACAGGTAATTGCTCTCTCAAGCATAATCTCTGTTCAATCTATGCTCTGCTATGATAAGATCTCCGAGGTGTCTTATGAGAATACATCCCAAGCTTTTCTGGCCATTAATCATGTCTTCTGCAAGAAAGTACCTTCGTTCCATCCGAACCACTTATTCATTCTCTTTCCCCAGCTTGCCAATCTGATGGGATCAATTTCACCATCTGGATGAGGTTTGTGGAATACAATTGAGCCCATCCTAGCCCACTTTGAACTGGCGCTCGGCTCAAATGTAAACTCTGAACCTCCGCCACCCCTGGCAATAAACTCTACACCTGGAGCAGCCATGGCGTTAAGGAAGGAGCTCCAGAGAACACATTGTGTGCGAGCTTCGATGTCGTCTCCTGGAATCAGTCCTTTAAAGACTGTAAAGGCTCGTTTGTTGATGATTACTTGGATTTGTGGTTCTGCTGGGGCTGAACGGATTTCATTTTCGAGTCGGGATGTTGCATCATCAGAGGCACTGCTGTTGGTCGCTGCACCACGAGTTTTCAGCTTCAGCTTTTTCACTTCCAAATTAGTCTCCCCTTGAGTCTCCCCCTGAGTCTCCGCTGCCCACTGCATCACCAGTGTGTTGGCTGCAGTACCTGCTTTCTGAACTTTGAGAAGCTCTTTCTCCGCAATTTTAGCTAGAATATTTTCCCTGTCTGTTTGGATCTCTTTGAGGTATTGCAAATCGCTGTCAGCTGACAAGACATGCATATCAGCATCAATCTCAGATTCTTCAATACCAATGAAACTGCACAGTCTTCGATGACGTTTTCGCACAGCGTGCCAGAATTTGCCCAAATTAGCAAGCTCAACACTTTCCATATCAAGTCTTGCGTGGCTCAATCGACAGCCCCTAGGTTGTGGCGAGTTCATGAAATTTTTAAGAGACATACCAACATGTGACATGGACCAGGGTTGTGTAGTTGCATGTCCACCAAGAATATGGTGATTGATATCAACAGAACAGCGACCAATGGTGTCATATACCTGTTGTTGATATGAAGTGTGGGTTAGAAACCCGGCTCTCATGTATCTCATTGCCTTTCTTTTATCAATTGGGCCAATGCACGGAATGTCAGCTTGCCGAGCCCGAGGTCTATGAAGTCGGACATTGGCCAGGAGTTGGTAGATAGCTGACAGATCAGAGAATAGTACCGAGAGAGACTCATTCATTCTTGAAGTCTCTTCCTTCTTTCCCTTTTTTGCGCAATCATTGAGATGCTCCTGTAACATTGAAAACAGAACTGAATAGTCCTGACGAGGCGTTCCATCGACAGAAGCTTCGACGTATGGATCGTCTGACATTGATGTAAGGCAGAAGTGCAAACGGTCCATGAAAAGAAACTCTGAAATAACAAGGTTACTTTCAGGCTCTAGAAATTTCATACTTCCAGTGGCACTTGGCACATTTCCTCTGGATGATGTATCGCGCCAACCAGGTTGGCAAGACCAAATGTAGCCCAAAGTGTGCGCACGCTTTTTCAGAAGAACAAGCAAGAGGAATTCCAAAAATGACAATGCTTCTTCATACTCCTCTGGTAGTGGTCGGCCTAGGAGTCCAGTGCCGCAATGTTTCGAATACAGGCCTTGCACCTTCAGGAGCTCTTCTTGAATCCACTCCCATGTCCAATACAAAGAAGTATCGTAAAACAGGCTTTCAAAAGCTCTCGAATATGTTACAGATTCGCTGTCGCTTGCGTCGAATCGGCCAGCTAAGATACTTGTAACACATTTACGCATGTAACGTGCATCTGTTTGTAGAAGCCAGAGGTGATCGCCGTGTGACTGGAGTTGAGATTTGGTGAGAGCCAGAAGCCTCTCCAAGTCAAATTTTGGTGGTGGAGAAAACGGTTGATTGCCATATGACGCAAAACCATCCTCTGTGATGTGAGGTCCACTAGCAATGGCTTTTGTGAAGTGGTCAGACTGATTTGTCCGACTGTCGTTTACCAACCCAGTCAATAGCAAATCCACGGCAGACCTTAAGAACCGTGCCAGCTTCTGCTGGGCCTCAAGAATTAGGATTCCTCGTGGGAACCCAATTGTGCTCCATGAGTGAGCTGCGGTTGCGTCCCAATCGACAAGCTTGCCAAATTCCAGACCATGCATTACAATACATTTGGCATTGAAGGTCGTCTCCAGCCCTCCTACGTGCCACTGCTCGTTGAGCCGGAAGTTATCATAAGACGACCACTGCTCGGGGGTGTATTGAACCCTCTGGTACAGAAGACTCAGGAATCTCACAGGATTCGTCGATAATTCCTGCAGATTGACGTACGGGAGGAGGCACACGCTCCTGTATGCCCGTCGCACTGTACCTCGAGCGAGGTGTCGGTTTTGCTTATCATCTGGCTTATGTCTCTCCTCCCTCAATGCGCATGCAGAGGTGCAGTCAAATCGTGCTTCACACCACTGGAATGGATACATGTCCGGGTCGATCTCAAGAAGGAAAGCTCTCCGAGCTTCCTGGCTCTTCTTCTTCCATCGCTTGAGAATCGCATTGCCATTTAGACTACATTTCTCTGATAAGTATCTCAGATCGTCATTGGTGCTCTCGAGGAATACAGTAGCTTGGTGTCGCGCTTCATCATCCGAAATGGCCTTGCTGTAGGTAAAGATCTTGGCTTCCTGTTTAGAGACTCTGCGAAATTGCAAGCGGCACTCGCAGCATTCACAGGGGGGCTTAATGACGTCCGCTTGCTGTTTGGTGGGTAAGGTTGGCTTGACGCCGTGAGTGACCTCAGTAGCAGCAATCGATCTGTTGATAAGTCAGCAACATCTATATCGACACAAAGAACCTTAACTTTACCTATTTTTAGGTTCGAATTTCGCCGTCTCCTTAGAAACCAAGTCCATCTTGTAGATCGGCAGCAATAGCAAAGGCAGATCGCTACGCCAGGTATGTTCTGCGGATTGCTATGTTCATAAGATGAAGTTCACGAATGTCGCGCATCAACCAAAAGCCTCGAGAGGTAAATCTCCGGGCGCCAGCGCCTCAAAAACTATACTCACGTGAGCTATCGAAAGGCGAATTCTTCATTCTCAATTCTATTGTTTGCTTGGTGGACATTTTGAAGCATCACTTCGCTTAAGCGAGGGGTTGAGCCCGGTTCCGTGACAAACATCGTCATGATTTCACGTTTGTCCTTAGGATGACAGACTTTCTTTCTGAAAGTGAAAGAGAGCCGAGGAATAGCGAGAAGGATTATGCTTCTGCATTTTGGTTGGCTTTTGCGGAAGGACTGAGCGAGAGTTGATATCTCTTCGCCTTCTCTGCCTTGATCCGCCAAGTAATAACGACAAGTCTTGGCGTTGTAGAAAGGAGAAACAGAAGAATGATACATTCCACGCTATACTCATTTCCGCCTGGGAATATGAATTTATATAGTGGGAGCTGCACTGTTGGGAATCTAGACTATATCGCAATCGGTGGGGAACATTCGGTTTAAATATTAAATGTGCATGTTTGTTTCAATCATACCTTAGTCACATATGCCAAACAAGATGAAGAGTGTGATAGACAATTTGATTATTTTAATTTAATTTTGGTATCATAGTACATGGTACAGTAACAAACTATTAGCAGGATCTCTCGCGACCCAGTTTGGTATCATCTTTGATGCAGTACAGACGCTGAAGCGACGAAAAATACAGAGGTATTGAAGGAAACCCGCTCAGATCAAGAATCCTGAACTCCGTCGCAATCCCAGATTGGTAAATGAAAGCCATGTGATCATGTAATCATTCTCATCTCCTCCTACACTATCGGAGCTGAAGAGCTATGTGAAGATACTAGACGAATCTAGTACTTGGTGCGGCGTTGCCAGAAGCGGCGCTTGTGGGTGGTGGTGGTTCCAGCTCCGTAGCCGGCATCCATCACCTTGCTGTTCTTGTTCTGTCTGTGCATTCTGCTGGAGCAGCATGTCAAGAGGACGAGGAGGGTGGCTACCAAGAGCAAGATCATGGCAACGAGCTCAGTCCACATGCCACTGCCGAACTTGGCGGAGCTTCCGCTGGAGTCGCTGCTGCTGTTGATGTGGTTCTTGATGATGCCGAAGAGGGTGAAGTCAGTTGCGAGAACGACAACGGTTACAACCCAAGCGACGAGTGCAGTGGCAGCAGCGAACAAGGCACCGCAGACACCGGCACCAAGTGCGAGCAAGAAAGCGATAAAGGCCAAGCCGCAAGCGACTGGGTGAAGCACCATAACACGAGTCAAGGCCTTGGAGGTGTCCTTGGAAGCAGTGTTGAAGCTGGTGTTGTCGATCTCAGCAATGATATCGGCGGGTCTGTAACCGATGTGGACGCCTGAGCACCAATCTTTGTCGGAGTTACTAGCAGAATGTTAGCGAATGCTTGAGCCTAAAATCGGATAGATGGAGACTTACTCGTCAGTAGCGACATCGAGAACGCAGTGTCCAAAGGTACCAAAGGTGACAGATGAGAACTTGCTGTCGGTTCGGTTGGTGAGGGTGACCTTTAGGAGGGAGATATCATGAACCACGGGGCTGAGATAGTGGTGATGAGGAGGAGGATGGCGGAGGCGAACAGGAGAAACGTCCCGATATGGTGAAAGATCCCGGTGTTGGCCATCTTGAATGAGTTTGGGAGGGTATCGAAGATCGAAGATGATACTTGATCGTTTGTTGTTTGTTGGCGAACTGGAGATGGAGTTGTCGATAATGAATACCGATTATACGAGGAAACGAGGAGGTCTTATATTCCTGTCTGGTTCAGCCACGATTCTGTGGTGTGGTATCAAAATCACCCTGGGTTGTTCCATCGTCGGCAGCAAAGCAAGGAAAAGGAAATGGGCATGTTTGGTTGGCATTCGTCATGAGTGTTCTTCCACCCATCCAGCTCCCATATCTTGGCCGTACCCCAGGCCGGGCTTGGGGAATCTCAATCTCACAGGGCACATCAGTGGAGGACAGTAAACATGTGGTGTCTCAAATCCTGTTATTTTCCAGGAGGCTGTCCTAAGCGAGGCGGTTACAAGCGTCTTTGTGGCTGGCCATTGGCTGTCGTCGATATGAAGCTGGGGAAGAAGGTGTGGGAAGCTGCCGAGGTTGGTGCATTCAGGGTCCAGGCGAGCGGGAACGCGGTCTAGCTGCATTGGGAAGTGGCCCGCTGATAGCCAGTGGCTCAAAGGGCAAAAATGACGTATCCATCCAGGGGACCCTGTGGCTGTGCGTTGCGATCCATTTTTCATTGGACGACATGTCTACAAGTTGCCTTGCTTTTGGGGAGATGAACGAGAAAATGGCAATGAAAATGCAGGGGCTCACGGAGGGTGGCCCGTCAAAGGCACAAACGCTGGCGTGAATGACGGCGACAACCAGGGCCAGCACAGGAGGTCTGCCGTGAGACAATTAAGCGTGTCACCTCATGTTTGGTCTGCTGGCTCGAGGGACAAAGGAACGCGAGTACCATCGCCATCATCGATCGATACAACCAACCCAACACCTGATTCCACGGCGGCACGACGACGACCAGGACGACTCTGCAGATGCTGCCACACCGTCGAGTCTGCTCGGGGTAGCCCAATACGATTGGTGCTGCATCTGGTCTAGATCTGCACCAGTTGCGGACTGTCCTACGCAACCTCCTGTTGGGGTTCAGACTTGCTTTGCGACGAGCAATATGCATCTCGAAGGTCGAGCAGGAATAATGTCTGACTTGGGCATCACGCGCGCAAGCAGAATAGCTGAAAATGAAAAGATCTCCTTGCACACCGCTAAATTTGACTTTGCACAATAGATTAGCACAGCTTGCTAGGTACCGTTTTCAACTCACTTGTTGTCTCCTCGTCACATTGTTCCATTTGTACCTCAGTTCAGCTAGGCCTCTCTCAGTACCCCTGCTCGAACTTTTTTCATTGGAGCTGCCTCCGTAATGTCGAGTCAACTTGCTTGCTCGGCTCCGAAACTTGTCTCGCTTACAATTCCACCTCCATTCCCTTTCCCTTCACTTCGAGTCTGCGTACATTTCCATTAGGACGTGAGTGCCGTGGAATATGTTGACAGTCGAGTATCCTCTCTTATGGTCGAGTCGGATTCCATGCTCTGATTATCATGAATAAAATCCCCCAGGACTTTTGCACTTCTCCGAAACACAAATTGTTGACTGGGAATAGTCAGAGCTCGAAGAAAACAATTATGCCTGAGGTAGCTCAAACGAAGAGTCACTCAAGTACTTTCTCTATTGTGGTAGAAGATTATTCCAACTGTAGAACCAAATAGCTCTTGCTGTCGTCGCGAGCGAAGGCTTTGCAGAAGAAGGCTCGGAGAAATTAAATTGGATGCTTACTATGATAGTTCTTCAACTACTCTGTCTAGTCGAAACGGGTACCGAACTTCACACTTGCCAACACAAAGCCACAAAGTTACGGACAATCATGCTGGTGACTGGACGGAGCAGGTGGATCACATGTGGCTCCCTCATACTTGCTGCTGTATTCAAAATTTGGCTTTGTCTTGAAACACTTTTATTTTCTTCGTCCAACCAAACGACATCCCATTTCAACCTTTCCTCCCCAATGGCAGACAAGAACATTAAACTTTTCCACTTCTTGAAAGCGATTTCTGGAGCAGAATCCCCTATTGCGGTTCCGCGGGCACATATTGCAGGATAATCGACCAAGATTCCTTCCACACATGCTAAGACAGCACTGGCGCCAGAAAAGTAGTACTGCACGATGAAATCGGGCCAAAGTAATTTCGATGCGCCGCAATACTCTTATATATCTGCCAGGCCAGCCGCCAGAGCGGCGTACTGCCCTCGTTGCCATATGGCTGACCGCCTTCGATCTTCTGGACCTCCCAAATGCCGTTTATAGCGTCGTCTCTTGGGATGTAATATTCGGGATAGAAATTCCCCCACTTGCCATATGCATGGAAGGGAAGTCGGGGCACGATATCAACGCCATGGGTGACGCGGTAGTTGGATCCTTGTATCGGGGCCTGGGATTCAATCAAGTGAACAATATCAAGTGCACCGATGTGTGGTTGACCGTATGTGTACTGTTTCGTGATTAGTTGGCGCTCTCAGGAGACGAGAGAAGCCGTCAATATTTCAGTTGCTGGGGAGCAGTAAATAAGGTATGGATTCAGCTACTGTTGTCTTGTATTACATGCTGAAGGTTCCTAGCGAGCGAAAGGACGTCCTGTACCGTTCACTACACAGTTCATATCTAGACAACTGCGTCTCTGTAGTTCAGATTGTAGAAGCAGATGGTTTAACGGGCGTTTTCAAGAGTTCTTGAAGCCATGATGGATGATGAGTTTTGACAAAGATGGAAAATAGAAATAGCGACGCACAATATCGACGATGAAGCCATCGTTACGTAGTGAAGCACCCATTAGAGAGGCAACTGCGCCGCCTAAGGAGTGACCTGTCACTATAATTTTGTATGTTGGATGGGCCACTTGAGCTGAGGTAATGCAGTGAGCGACAATGTCCTTGACGTCTAACATTGCTCTCCAGAAGCCGCCATGGACGAGGCAACCATCTTCTTTGTTGTGGGCTGGCCCGCATATATATGCCTTTTCCCGGCTGATTTCCATGTCGGTTACGACACTGAAAATGTTGGAAGCGATGGCTGTGCCTTGTATGGCGACGACGATTAGTTTGTGCGTGTCGTCTACGGCAACGAAGCCGGAAGTCGAGGAGTCGCCAACACTGCGTGTATCAGGTGGTGAGCCTTACTCGGAGGTAGTAAATATTAACATACTTGGCAAACGATTGAATGAGTGATGTTTGTGCAGACTCGATTGAAGAACAGTTTCCTTTCCCAGCGGAACAGGAGACGCTTTTGCCTGAGTCATGGGTATTTCTAAAGCAGTAGGCTGCTGCAGAATATTGAGCGAAAAGCTGTAGTTGTTGGACTTGCTCTGTACCGACATCTATGGCATGTGAGAGCTATTTTGATTGCGAGGATGAGGGGTGCGTACCTCCGGACCTAGATTTGAGATTTGGAATTGCGCTTGCTATACCAACAAAGAGAGCGAGCACCCAAAATGCCAGTAACTCCATCTCTAACGTCGGAATACAATTATTACCTTGCTTACAAGAGTAAGAAAGAGTACAATGCTTGCTTATATGCGAAAGTGGTTTTAGAATGAACATCGCGCTCGCTGTGGGCGACTAGCTAGCACAATCAAACGTTGAAAAATGACGACAGGAACAATGTGTGAGTACATCAAACAACAACACTCCAGAGGTCTCAGAGTCTAGATCATATAATTGAGGCATACTGAAGAGAGCGACCACTCTTGCCCCGACTACTGGACAGACGGTGCTGCCGTCCTAACGCGTAGCGACAAAGTTCGCAGGCCACTGGCCAACTGTCTGCGAGTAGACTGTTTTAGTCTCGGCACTTCAAGCACTAATTTTCTTTGGTCCAGATAAGACATCATATAAGAAAAATAATTTGCAAGTCTCGGAGGACGAGACGTCATTTTGAGCTGCTGGGCAGGGAACATGACGTCTTCTATCGGAGGCGTGATTCGAGGGTTTTCTCTCCGTGATACCTTTGTATCATTCTGAAGTTCTAATATTTTCGCGCAAGATACATTCTCTGACATAGGAGATAATATCTCTCCTGTGCTAGTTGGTCATGATGCTGGAGAGAAGTGGAGGAGGCTTGCCGTCAGAGATAGCTGATGCGGCTACTCTCAAAGAGTACTAGCTCTGTTTATCATACAGCAATTGACGGTTTCGCTAGGCCCCTTCTCCCCCTCTATCATGTTGAGTTTATTTTAACATCTGCCATTGAGAACCAGCAAGGTAAATTGAACACGGCTAGCTATTGGATGAGAACGCTCTCAAGTGCTAGCGTTTCTACTTGCAAGAACGTAAAGGCTTTCTGGTATGCAAAGTCAACAAAACCATCGCACGAATTTACCTGCGGCTTTGATATGGTCGACGTATAGTTCCCGGCAGGGGCTGGAATATTTTCATTCAATCTACCGACTCATCCCGAATGGGTTTGTAGCTTCCCGACTACATAAGTGATGGAGGTCGAAGTTACGCAAGTGGATGTCTCTGGGATAGACGACAAGGCAACGTGCAATATTTGTGCCAGAATCATCGCCTTGTGCAAGATGCCCTTCGAAGTCGAGGCCGAGGTGGAGCTCGGGAAAGTCTCCGAGGTCTTGGCTAGTGAATGCTCACATGTTGACTGGATACGAAATGTCAAGTACATGTACGGCCCTGTGCCGCGCTATCACCATCGGGAGGTCACCGCCCGAAAAGACAAGAACCAAACAAGTGTTTATCTAGGCGTATCATATAGTACAAGAGCAACAAGCACGTGGAGTACAACCAAACAGTATGAGCTTGTCGCCCAAAAGAGTCACCCTGACCATCCTGGACGATCCCGAATCCTGGATCCAAAATGGATGGACACAGTTGTTGTCCGTGCTTGGTACTCTCGCTGCTTAGAAGAGCATGGTCTCAAGTGTAATCAGCCCCCTTGGATTAAGGACGCGGAGCCTGTGGCACCAGACTGGCTTATAGACACCTCCCAAGCGTGTATTGTCCCCTCTAACAACGAGACAAAGAACTATGTATCCCTCTCATATACCTGGGGCCAAACGCCAAATTTAAGCACGAGAACTGGCAACCTCGACAAGCTTCGCCGACCGGGAGCCTTTGGACCCGATGGGGATTTTATAAGCCTGATACCTGAGACTATTCGCAATGCGTTCGAGCTTACAAAGCTACTGGGAGAAAGGTACCTTTGGGTTGATAGCCTATGCATCGTACAGGATGATGAGGAAGGCTTATATCGCTCGCTAGAAATGATGCATATGATATATGCCAACTCTGTTCTCTGTCTGGTTGCCAAGGCTGGCCAGGATGCACAGTTTGGGTTGCGGGGCATCAGGGGCGTTTCGGGACCGCGACTTCGCAACCAGGAAATCATAGAACTTGCAGATGGCCAGATGTTGACTGGGGCTTTGTCTGATACAGGTCAACTTGACAATGAGTCCACCCCCTCTATTCCTGGTCGCTCCTACAGTGAACGAGCATGGACCTTCCAAGAATTCATGTTTGCAAAAAGACGCCTTATATTTGACCTCGGGCCACTCAGATGGCATTGCAGCTGTGCTGGATGGCACGAGGAGCTGAACTTTCATGCAGCTGCAGATGCCGGTGATGCAGTTGCACCGGAATTATGGTACTCAGCGCGGTGGATGCAGACACGAATCCCTAACCTTTCAGACCTCACAGATGTTGTTCGGGAATTCAACCAAAAGATCTTGACATACCCAGAAGATGTGCTTCCTGCGTTTTCTGGCATTCAGTCTATGCTGCACAAGAAATACCCAGGAGGGCTTATCTACGGCGTTCCAGAGTTCTTCTTCGATGTTGCCCTAGCCTGGGTCAACATATACGATGTTACTAGGAGATTGCCCTCTGCAAATTTCAAAGGGGATGCTTCCAAGGACAATCTGCCGAGTTGGTCATGGATGGGATGGCATGGCAACACATGTTTTCCTTGGGACCTTGAGTTTCAGACAACCAGTTCAGATGACTGCGGTTTCCTAGAACCTGTCACTACATGGTTTACTATGGACTCACCCGCATCTTCCTCGCGGAGGAGAATAGAATCTCGATGGTTTGAACACAAAAAGTCAGCCCGAGACATCTCTGTGGCTCTTCCCAAAGGCTGGACTCGGAATGCGTATGAGCCTGCGAAGTGGCTAAAGCGACGGGACGTGTATCGAATTCCACAGCTTCCAAGAGAATTGCCACAATTTTCATACACTCATAGCTCGAACCCCGATGGCAAATTCTGGTACCCAGTCCCTGTGCTAGAACCCGGAAACACCCCGGAGCTCAGGAAACAGACTCAATACCTCTATTGTATGACACATCGAGCATTCCTCTTCGCAGGCCACGGCGTGGTACAGAGATCGCACAAGGAACATGTACAGATTGACGACAAACATGGAGATCTCGCCGGAGTCTTGTACCTCCATCGAGACGATGACAAGAACCTTTTTACTGCGAATTCGGAGTCCGTTAAAATCGAACTTATTGCTATTGCGAAAGGTTGGACCAAGACGCTGAAGGGGATCTCAAGGAGATCATCCAAAGCACCACACTCAGAACTCGTTGCGGCTGAAGCTGCGGCCGATGACGATCTGATTATTGAGCGATTCAAAGCCACGGGCATCATTAGCGACGAGCCTGCATTATCCTCTCAAAACAATGGCTTAGATTCATCAGATAAGACAATTGAAAATATCGATACCATAGACGAAGGATCATATGAAGATATGAAAGGCAATGATGCGGAGGCGGCTAGCCGTGCAGGTGGCGAAGACCTTGGTACAGAAGCTTCTGACGTAGAAGATTCTGAACCGAATAGTTCCTGGTGGAACCACCTTGACTCGGAAGATGAGAGGCCTGAGTATTGGAAGGAAAATAGGGAGGATTGCTATTTTGTGCTTTGGATCAAGTGGGTAAATGGTGTTGCATACCGCCAAGCCTCTGGTTGTGTATTGGCGGCAACGTGGGAGAAGTACAAAGAAGAAGATCAAGTGGAGCTTGTTTTGGGGTGAAGTGAGTGAGTAGATTTCGCGTCATATACAGATCAGTATTCGGTGCCGGGTACGTTAGGTGTAGTGGCAAGGTGGCTTGGAAAGGAGAAAGAACTACTCGTGACAAGCTTGATATTCAAATTTGTTACTGCCAATTACCCTTGCTTTTCTACCCATGTTCATTTCCCCTTAGAGAATATCTAATAAATGCTCTTTGTCCATAATCACACTGCGTCTGAGTCCTGAGCAGATATCTACAAATGCGCATAGGAGCGCTATTCGCATTGACTGCGATGTAGCTTCTTTGCTTGGTCGACCCGTGTGCTTGTTCGCAAAATCGACGAAGCGAAGTCCGACTAGTGAAGGGAAGCTCTTAGTTTGATCGGGTTGTACATGAGACGAGTTTGCGAAGCTTAACCGTCCTTGAATGAGTAAATGGGTCAAAAGAAAAGGGGGAAAGTAAAGGGAGGTGAAAAAGTTCCTTTGAATGACAAAACATTCAGACTCCGAGGAGTCCTTAGTTCAAGGCCCGAAGCTCCAGATTAGACGATACAATAGCCATCGCCGTGGAAACTCTCTACCTGTGACAGTATGAAAGGATTATTATACCACTAAGCTATTGTTCGTTGAAAACAAAAGACTTTAATTTGATTCATAAAGGTCTCTTCCCCTATGTTAAGCGAGCGCGATAAGTGGCTGCAGCGAAAACAACGCGTCAAATTCACCTATGTGCGAATGGAATTTAATTTCAGAGGCCATCCTTGCAGAGATCATGTTTGTTTCACATATCTATACCCAATGAGTATGCTTATCTACGATGCCAAATCGAGTGATTCTGTGGCCTTGTTCATGCAAGCCCAACGTGTTCGTATTCAGCCATTTATTCTCCCCCTGAGTCACCTCAGTAAGTTACGAAAGTCTGCAAACGGAAGACAACTACTTCTGTTCAAGCGTCTGGATTACTGCAATGCAATTTTGAAATAATGTATCGAGAAGACATATCTATAACTACTGAGCCAGTATTCTTAACTACTTCTTCACCCTCGAGCTCACACGGCAAGGAAATCCATCAGACGGATGCGCACTCCCTGCAAAAACCTGATAGGCCCGCTCTCCCCAAACACTCTTCAACCCCTTAGTCGGCTTCAGCTTATCAGATTCTGCATAGGTATCCCCAATATCAAACTCTCTAAGTGTCATCACCAGCGTGGTCTTCATATCCAGCATCGCCAGAGTCTGCCCCACACAATTCCTAGGACCAAACTCAAAAGGACGCCATGCGCCGCGCATAGGATACAGGGGGTCCTCTGGGCCTACAAGCCAGCGGTCTGGGAGAAAGGTTTCGGGCTCTACCCAGTACTTGGGGCTGCGGTGGAGGGCGTTATGAAGTACGAGGATTATAGTACCTTTGGTAGGATATTGCACTCCATTGGGGTCAGTGAGAGAGACTCCCGGTTGGCCTGCGCGAGCAGCCGATGCTATAGGGAAAAGTCTCATAGTCTCTTTGAGAACGGCGGTAGTGAAGGGAAGCTGGTTGATCTTTTGGGGCGAGCTAACCAGTTGAGACGCTACGGTCGATAAATTCTGGCCAAAGACTTCGTCGTGCTCGGCACGGATGCGTCGCATGGTCTCGGGATGCTTGGAGAGCATATGATAGCAGTATACGAGAGTCGAAGCAGTCGAATCGTGCCCCACGAAAAGGAATAGACGCAATTGTACTGTTGCCCACTTTTTGAATGATGGGTCAAGCTTGGTTGCTGCGTTGGCCGCTGGGTGTGCTTTCATATAGTCGTCAAGCACTAGGTCGATAATCGAGCGCGAGATGCCATCTTTATTGGTTTGACGCTCCGCAAAACGCTTATCAAGCTCGATCGAGATGTAATTGTCCATCCTTCGAGCGTTGTTCCACTGAGCAAACGGTCGAATTGGATTCCATCGCTTTAACAAGTTGAATTCTGCGTCGGCACAATGCCACAGTACTTGATTCCTCATAGCAGAAGCCAACTCGTTGAATTGTCTTTGGGAGCGTAGCCTGGAGTTCATTGATACCGCTCCAATAACGTCCATGGTGAAGTTTAGCAACAGGTCGTCCAGAGGGAACATATCCCCTTTTTGAGCATGTTCTCTCAAAATCAGAACCAGATCTTCGGCTTCGCGCACAACTAAATTTATCTTGCCGAGAACATAGCTTGCTGCAAACCCTGGGCTGAATACGGAATGAAGCTGCTTCCACTCGGACCCATTCATCATGAAGAGATTGTTGTCGCCACCAGTAAACGGTCGAAAGAATGATCTGAGAACCTGAGGTTTACCTAAGTCGAGATCTTGACAAGTTTGAGTGGCTATGGATGGCGAAGTCACGATCAACAATGGCGAGCCGAAAGGCCAAGTATCCAGATAGAAGGGTTTATCCTGGCTGATGAATGGCTTCGATAGCTCGGCCAGCAAGTAGTTCTGATGACAATCAAACGGCAAAGTCATTTGGACCTTGCCCATGGAGCCGAGATGGCCAATAGCTAGGTTCCATTCTGGCATTGGCTGCCGAAAGTAAGTGAATGAATTGCTTTCAGATCATGTTAGCTCACCAAGCCTTGCTTTCGAAGCTTCCTAAAAAGAGTTCTTGATGGCCATGCTTTCATGACAATATATAGGGCACTGCTAGCCCATGCTATGGAGATAGCTGAAAGGAGCTGCTGCCACGAAATAGAAAGCGACATCGCGTTCTGAAAGGTTTGCTGGCATTGGTTTTCAAACGGAATTGTTCGAGAAGGATGAGGGATGCAGCTGTATTTATCTAGTATCACACAGGAGATGATCAGGGATTCCGAGACCAGGCCTGTCAGCCATCCGTTTGTGTGGTATAACAACTTGGCAGATTGCCGTTGTGAGGCTTATTCTCCGAGATGGCAATACTTGACGCTGCAATGAGAAGACGTCTCCAATAAGTATTTAAAAAGGGACGTCATTTACTTAGTTACTTCTAGTAACCATCCCTTGAACAGCTCTTTCTTGGGAAAGATGACTCTGCTTGTAGCGGTCAAGATGGCTGAAGTCTCATAATCAACGAAAAGTGAAAAGAAAGCGTAAGCTGCAGCGTGCTCTCGATTGGGCCATGTCTTTCCTGCATTGAGCATCGGCATCATTCCCGGGCGCTTATCTCGAAGCCTCACTACCAGTTGGCATGGTGAGCTGCATAAATAACATGTCGATTTCTGAAAGACTAAAGGTGAAAAAGCACTCTGCCAGTTGAAGATTTACTATGGGACGAGACTGGAGAGAGCACAAGAGTGGAGTGCACTGGGGCTCAATGACCCTGAAATCATCCCTGCTTAGCGGAGGCATGCCTGGAACGCGTCTTCCAGCACCGCGTCGCGTAACCCCGAGACACTACAATACTTTTTGTACAGGCAAAGTTAACCAGCACACTCAGCCTTCGCATTACGCTCATCATGGTCGACTGTCCGATCTGTGGGAAGCAAGTGAGACCAAAAGATATCAATCCGCACATTGACTCTGGGTGCGAGTCCTTTCTGGATACCGGCACGCCGCCGCTCACTCAGCAAAATGGACCATCATCTCAGAAGCCTCCTTCGACACAAAAGCCCTCCGTTTCGAGCTTCTTTCAAACCCCTGCTGCAAAGAGGGCGCTGCCATCTTCTACGCCCAAGATAGAGCCCAGCTCACCACTAAGTCTACATCCCAAACCACAGAGCAATGGTACTGGTCCAATACCTAGTCGCAAGCGATCTTTCGAAGATATCGCAGACCTACACGCAGTCAAGCAAGAAACTGGAACTGCTGCGAAAGCAGAAGAGAACCCACCTGTCAAGAAGACAAAGACAAATGCTTTCCAGAAAGCAGCTCCTTTGGCAGAACGGATGCGACCCACAACTCTCGACGACGTATGTGGACAAGAGCTGGTCGGACCACATGGTGTGCTACGGAGCCTGATAGAGCAGGATCGTGTGCCATCTATGATTCTATGGGGCGGAGCCGGCCAAGGAAAGACAACGATAGCACGATGTATAGCTTCTATGGTTGGCAGTCGGTTTGTGGAAATCAACAGTACCAGCTCTGGAGTGGCGGAATGTAAAAAAATATTCGCAGAGGCCAAAGGGGAACTAGGGCTCACAGGACGCAAGACGATCATTTTTTGTGATGAGATACATCGCTTTTCAAAATCTCAGCAAGATGTATTTCTGGGACCGGTGGAGTCAGGGCAGATCACATTGATTGGGGCCACGACGGAGAATCCATCTTTCAAGGTGCAGAATGCATTGCTGTCCCGCTGTAGGACATTCACGCTACAGAAATTGACTGATGATGATATCCTCCAAATTCTAGAACGTGCTCTTGCTAGGGAGGGCCATAATTATACACCAACCGACCTGGTTGACACCGAGCTTCTGAAATATTTGGCCGCCTTTTCGGATGGGGATGCGAGGACAGCCCTTAACCTTCTTGAGCTGGCCATGGGACTTTCAACACGGCCATCTATGACCAAGGACGAGATCAAATCAGCTCTCACAAAGACTCTAGTATATGACCGAGCAGGCGATCAACATTATGACACCATCTCCGCTTTCCACAAGAGCATTCGTGGTAGTGATCCCGATGCTGCCCTGTACTATTTAGCCCGGATGCTGCAGTCAGGTGAAGATCCTCTCTATGTTGCCAGAAGAATGGTAGTCGTAGCATCTGAAGATGTTGGGCTCGCAGACAATAGCATGCTATCTCTAGCAACTAGCGCCTACACGGCAGCTGAGAAGATCGGTATGCCAGAATGTAGGATAAATCTGGCTCATTGCTGCGTAGCATTGTGTCTGGCGCCTAAGAGCACTCGAGCATATCGAGGGCTGAGTAACGCGTATGCTGCCCTACGAGAGCCAGGCGTGGCTGGTCTACCTATCCCCATTCATTTGAGAAACGCACCGACGAAGTTAATGAAAGAGCTTGGATATGGAGATCAGTATAAGTATAATCCAAACTACAAGGACGGCAAGGTGGTGCAGGAATACCTACCTGAGCAGATTAGGGAGAGGACGTTTTTGGAAGAGAGGGATCTAGGGACTGAGATTGATCCTGGCGCTTGGCCGTGATTTTGGACAGACGGGAATGTTTGGAATATAGCAGCATTGCCAAGGCGTTTGGGATTTGGATGGACAAAATGTAGCGTTTTAGCGATCGGGTGGGATATGATTCCCAACTAGTTACAGGAGCTTATGAAGACTAATGATGGGAAAGGTTGCCTCTAAACATTCAGCTGCTGGAACATGCATGCGCACATAGGTGTCTAGTTGGATATCAGGAGATTCTTCTCCTCTTCTGTTGGGAAAACCTTAGCAAGAGGTAATACCAGAAACCTCTCCCTGTATGATCTTCTATAGGAAATTCAAAGAGTTAAAAATTAGCTAAGAATTATCAAAGCCAATGGTAGATGATATTCAAACCATGTCCCATGGGGTACTAAATCCATCCAGTCATACAAAAGCCCTCCATCAGTTCCTTTCACTCAAGCAGAAGCATCCCGCCCCAAAGTTTCAAAAACATTCTCACCCAATCCCCCTCTTGCGCAGGCTGCCTAGCTCCAGCATTCCCCCTCAACATCTTCTCCTCCGCTCTCCTTCCTGGATCATTCTTCCCACCAATCTCCGAGTTAAAACTCGCATTCTTGCTATCATCACTCTGGAATCCGCCTTCCGTGAGGTTCTTGCCCTTTGGACCGGCGACATCCACGAATTGGCTGTTAACATAACTCGGGGCCTCGCCTGCACTTCCGTGTGCACCGCTGGCGCTATTGTATTCTCCGGTCTTGCCACCCGAAGCAATTCCACCGTTCTGCCCGCCCATGGCAGTCGGGTAGCTCGTGGCTTTATTCCCGTACTGCCTTTCGGCAGCCCAGTCTTCCTCGGCCTTGCGCGCCTCGGCGTCGAGTGCGGGATCGAGGCGCGTTGCACCTGAGGTATCAGTGTTGGCGAAGGTTGAGGAGGCCCCTGATACGCCAAGGGGTGCGGAGTTGCGGTTCTCAGAGAAGGCAGCCGATTCAGCTGCCAGTGAGTCGGAGGCTATGGGCCCTGGATTCTCGTGTGTGGTGGAGGTGGGGTCGGTGACCTGCAAATTGTTAGTTGGGTGCTGGGTGAAGATGAGAGCTTGTTGGAAAGTTGGTGGAGTTTGCAATCATACGTGGCGAGGATATAGAGATGGATGAGTGGCATACCTTAGTTCCATGGGTTGGGTTGTTTCCAGACATCTTGGGTAATAGCTGGAGTATGTTGTTTTTTATGTTTCTTAAGATGTATTCATTTAAAGAATCTCTAATTCCAATGCTCAACCTCCTGAGAAGAGAACTCCTAATAGCAAAAGAGCTTCCAAGCTTCTGCCACAGCTAGTGATGAGGATCAACATTATGATGTCACTCTTTTTGTCAACTAGAGCCGCACGCTCGCATGGAGGGAGGTGTGTCCGCTGGAGGCCCATTAAAGTTTTGTTGATCTTCTGCTTGGAAGTGGAAAGCCATGAATCGCGTGGTTAAGAGCTTCTGAGAACGACGTCAAGATCAGTGGATGAGGGGTCCAACCGAGTAACGAGAGGCAATTGGGTCACGTGCGCGAACACACGTGGAACAGTAAACGGAAATTCGAGGAAGAATGTCAAATGTCTGATGCAATAGCCCTCAGATCAGTGGGTATTGATGATTATATATGTAGGAGGAGAACGCCAACTTTGCATTTTGCCTCCCCAACTCTCAATCCTCAGTTGCAACCATCATTCAGGCAGAATCAGTTCCACTAAAGCCATACCACAACAGTAGGTGAAATTCAACCTCAACTTCATGTAACTCCAACCAAGCTAACATTAATTTTCAGCAATCAAAATGACAGGCGAAAACAAGAGCAAATCAGACATCATCGCTGAGCGCGTAACCAACCTCCCACTCCCAGCCGATCCACCAGTGAAGTCGGACTGGAATTCTGCGGACCCAAGCACTGTTAACATTAAATCCGGTGAACGCCTGCCTGAAATCACCACTGGGGATGAACAGAGCACTGGCTTGAGAGAGCCAGCGACAAAAGGAAGTGGAGTCAGAGAGGAGGGGGGTGCGGTTTTGAGTGGTGTGGGCAGACAAGGAAAGGATGGATTGGGTAGTGTACCGTCGGATGCTACAAAGTAGAGCTGAATCATACTTTGACTTATGTCAATATGATCAATTTGAGAATCCGGGGAACATCGTGACAGGAAATCTCTTCATGTTGGTATCGTCAGCCGTGATTCATACGCCGCCCAGAAAGTCTCAAGCATTTCCTCCCTGTACACCTCTACTCCGATCACCTATAAATCCCAATCATGATACTCTCTTGTCTCCAGCTTCGCCTGCCGCCTTGTCACCTGCTTCTGGGTTCAGATAGTCTGCGTTTTCTGCTGCTTCGTATTCTGCAATCAAATCTGTGACAACTTCTCGTGCCTCATCAAACTCGTCCAAATTTAGCGCAAATGGATTGGTCTTCTTGTATCCTTCCATGAAAGCATTCCGTTTCCGCATACCATCATACTGTTTCACAATACGTTTAAAAAGCTAGATGAATATGAGCAAAGGATCAGGCAAAGTATTAGACATAACTCACTGTGGCGATGCTAGTATGATTTGCCAACATCAACCCGCTGACACGGTGATTCATTGGGACGTATGGGCTCTTTTTCGTTAGCGCCACTTGAATACTGGCTGGTCCCCATGGAATAAAGGTTGCCAATCTGCGTTCTCTGATACGCAGAAGACTTTTATGAACATCTGTAGGATCAACATCACCTTGTATGACATTCAGAATTGAAATGTAACAACTCTTCTTGCCAGGGACAGTTGATACCATTCGATTCTTTGGTTGAAGCAGCCGTCGCATGACATCCAATACCGTGGTCTTACGGACAGTCTTAGCTTGCTCGACATTGTCCCCAGTAAAAGGGGTATACGCTGTCATCAGGAAATGACATCGAGGAGTTGGAATTAGAGATGCTACAATGCTGACAAGATCATTGTGCATATAGCCAGGGTATCGTAGGGTTGTAGTACTAGCCGACATAACGGTAGACACCTGTTCGAGTTTAGCATAATTCTTGGTATAAGAACTTCAGTACATACAAGCTGATTTGTTTGCTGGAAGGATGGCTCTTGAACATGCAACCTATCTGCTGCTATTCTCGATAAAGCACCATTATCAAGGACCACCACAGAGTCGGCATTTTGAGTCAACCTCCGCATAGAGAGCAGACTGTTGTAAGGATGTACTACGACGTCTCCCGAGTTCGTAGTGTCTGGGAATACCGAGTATGTCTGAATGATCTTCTTTGGGAATCGATCATTTAGTTTCTCTAGCATGAAGGAGCCCAGACCAGACCCAGTTCCTCCTGCTATCGAATGAAGCATCATAAAGCCCTTTGATAGTCAGTATCGAAATATATTTGTCGCTTGAACCCACACACCTCCAGAGAATCGCTACCATCCGCTTCCCGGTCTATCATTTCCATGATATCGTCATAAACTGTCTCGCCAGTTTGATATCCATCACCCCAATTGTTTGCAGCACCTACGCCATTTTTGCCCACAAAGAAGTTTTCTGGGTTGTATATGTTCTTGTAAGGTCCCGTCTGAATACCGTTGATGACCTGGAGCACTATCAGACCATAAACTACAATCAAGGACTTCTTTCAAGAGCTACGTACCCGGGGCTCAAGATCAATCAAAATAGCTCGAGGGATGTATCGCGTATCGTCGGACTGATAGAAGAATACGTCCTTTCGGTCCCCGCCCTCCGTCGCAAACTCCTCTAGGTTTCCATCTTGACTTATACCATGCTCTTGACACAACTGTTGCCAAAACTGGCTTCCAACTTAAGAACAATCTTTAGCAACAGCTTCCTGTGCCATATTGCTGGGAGGACTCACTGCTGTTGCCGCACTGGCCCGCCTGAACCGTGATGATTTCTCTGCGACCTGTCAGGAAATTTCACATCTGCGACAGCTGGAAAACTCACCTAGGCATTATCACACCATCTAAATATCTGGCCGCGAGTAGTAATTGAACTGAGAAGTCAAATTTCGTAAAGCATGCAACAAGAGAGCGCAAGTGCTCTCGGCGCGTCGTTCGTTGAGAGACGCGTTTGATTGGCGCTAGTCCCTGTCGAAAGTGAATTGCGACGATGTAAATACCAAAATAATTCCAGGTCAACAGCAACGTCACCATTCAACCCAAATAGTTGCCAGCAATAGCATCTTCTCGACCGAACTCGCATCATTAGAACACATACTGCTCTGGCATAACGCTCTGCGGGGCAATATCGAAACAATGAGCTACCAAGTCCCAGATTCCTCGAGTCCTGCACCATCCACACCCGATAGGAAGTCCAATAATGTATTCTCCTTTGGAGCTTCAAATAACCCTTCAACAACCCCCGCTGGGCCTCCTCCTCCTTCCTCTGCGGCATCTTTCACGCCAGCTGGTGCACCTCCCTCCTCGTACTTTGGAAGCTCGAACTTCGGCGCAACAAATCCTATGAAGCCTCTTTCATTTTCGCAACAAAGCTCATTTGCGCCGAAGTCTTCCCCGCCAACAGGCTTTATGCGATCGCCATTTCCGCCGCAGAGATCAGGGTTAAGCAATGAGTTTCACGCTTCTCAGTCTTCCGAATATGAGGATGAGGAGGAGGAGGAGGAGGAAGAGCGAGGGGATGAGATGGAGGAGTACTCCGATGAAGATGGGAACAATAGCATGCAGGACGATGAAGAGCAGGACTATGAGGATGAGGATGACCCTGATGGTATGGTTGATGAGGATGCAGAACATGAAGATGACCAAGATATGGACGAATATCAGTCGGAGTTTGCTCAATCCAAAACGAGTGCCCGTGGATTTGGCCAGAGCCGAAAATCAGATCTCGCGTTATCAACACCAGGAGGTTTGAGACAAAGCCGTGAAGGAGGCATGATGGATACGAAAGTTTCAAGATTTCAAGCTATTGCAAAGAATCTATACGAGCAGATGGAGAATCCGCCTGTAGATGAAAGTGACGATCTCGTCCTGAACACAGAAGTCATCATTACGAGACTGTATGCTGAAGGTATCGGAGCCACAGATGACGAGGAACTACTCCAGGAAGCTCTAAATGTCATTCCAAGAGAACTCATTACGCTCTGGGAAGAATACTGTAAGAACACTACACCCTACAATACGGAGGAGTATTTGGCAACCATTGGGCCCGGACCAGGAGCCTCTGATTTCGCGAAAGCCAACTTTATTGCTGGTTTGGCTTTGCATATTCATCATCCAGCCAAAATCACGAGGACCTTGGGATCTTTCGAGAGCAAAGTAACACCTCTCCCGCAGATACTCCTTGGATGGATGGACATCCATCATCGCCCCTATGCATCTCAAGTTGAAGAGATTCAGACTCATCGACCAAGTCCTGCAAACCACCCCCTTTTCTGGGATACTATATTCAATAGCCTTTTGCGTGGAAAAGTTGTGACTGTGGTAAATATATTGAAAGATGCCGGTTGGAGGCATGCGAAGAACGGTACGGATGATCCCAGGAGTCAGAGTCAGTACGGCTTCTCCGGTGTTGCATTGAGCAATATTGAGAGGGTCGTTAATGCTGCTGTTGAAGTCTTGTCTCAATGTCCTGCTGTTCACGGGGACTGGAACATTCGAAGCAGTGACTGGCAACTGTTTCGGCTGAAGATCGCCCAGTCACTCGAGGCTTTGAAGACTTTTGCAGAGGGCAATAGCAAAGATCGCGGGGATGGTTTCGGTGATTCATCCATGAGTCAATCGGCATACAGCAGGACCGCTAGGAAGGCAGAAAGCCAGGTCCCCTGGCACATATATCAAAACCTCGTTACTCTCTATAGTCTCATGATGGGAGAAAAGAGCGCTACCGTGGAGAATTCCCAAGACTGGTTGGAGGCAACAATTGGCCTACTAGTGTGGTGGGACGAGAGTAAAGACGATCGACGACTTGCTTCAAGAAGATCCCAAACTTTCCGACTCAATAGAGAAAGCGACGAAGAGTCATATCTACGAAAGTTGCGGAAGTCTTTCGACATTGCCACCAACGCTTCAACTGATTTTCAAATCAACACAGCTGACGAGATTGAGGTTGCTCTAGCTTCTCTTCTTGAGGGTGACAATGAATCTGTCATTGGATTTCTACGAGGATGGTCTGGGCCTCTCTCTGCTGCTGTGTCAGAAGTTGCATCTCTCGGTAGATGGTTACCACAAGCCGAGGAAAAGAGTCTTATTGCTATGGGAAGTCTAGATCAAGACGATCTTGACTTGCTTGGTCTCGAGTCTTCTCCTTCCAAAAGTGATGGCGTTAAGGATGTAACCCTTATTGCATATGCCAGTGCCTTATCACAACGTGGTCAATTGAGATCATCTTCACGGCCTCAAATGATCCGCGAAGGTTGGGAGTTAGCCATTGCTGTTCTCGGAAGACTCGATTCAACCAATCGATCAGAAGAAATGGTTGGCCAATTCCTCGGCAACTTTGCACTTGAATCTTCAAGTACGGTAGACAAACTTTGGAGACTGCTGAATGACTTGGGAATGAGCCGGCATGCTGAAGATACAGCAGAGGTAAGACATTAGACCACTTTTACTTTGAAACTTACTAACTGTACAGTCATACGCGGATTATCTTGCTGAAGGGTCCCACAAGTACGGCGAGGCCCTGTGGTATTACTCCTTAGCCCATAAACACCAGAAGGTGAAGGATGTTCTGGATCTCCTCATATCATTCTCATTGGTGCAATCTACCGCGTACCCTACACAAGCAGAGTTGGATGATCACCTCAAGAATCTTGTTTCTTCCCCTAGGGCTACACTTACAGAAATGTCTCAAATGGATCTACAGGCTGCACAGCTTTTACAAAAGTCCCTCAGTGGATATGCCACTCTTCGAAGATTCTACGATTTGCGTGACGAAGAAGTTATGTCAAACGGGAAGAGACCTCAAAAGGGGGCTATCGCTCGGAAAGTCGAGGCAGCCAACGCCTTGATGGCTGTCATCATCAGTTCAGATGATAATATCCGAGGCGGATTGTACGATGAAGAGCGAGAAGCTGTTGTCAGTGTTGACTTCTTGCTTGCACTTCTCGGCGAAGCGATGGTATTTATCAACCAACCAGATTATACAGCGACGGTGTCCCAGATCGATATCCTGCTCAAGGCGATTGAGGACTTGCAAGCCGTTGGACCCCGAGTGTACTCCGCATGCACCGAGTTCTTACAAACGGTGGTAGCCTCCGGACAGGGCCTGAAGGGCTCGTCGCCTACTGACATGCTGCGGAAAACGAACTCTAGCGTCAGTGGGACAAGTGGCAGCTTCTCCATGGTTGGCAGCTCCATGCTGGCTTCACAACTGAAGCAGTCAATGAGTAGCAGCGGTGTGATGGTCAAGGGCAACGTGAAGCGTGGTTGGGATTGGCGACGGGGCATCTCGGCTGGCACGTCGGGAGATGAGCTGCTTCGCATTTTGAGACTTGGATTGGCTAAGGATCTTGCCAAAGCGTGGTTGGTAGAAGCCGATAATCAGATGTAAGATCATGGTTGGATTATGTATGGGGCGTGATGCATGGCTGGCGTTTGTGGCCTTGGGAAATGTGTGTAGCATAGCGAGCAAGAAGCCGCCGTGAGTGGGAATGCAAAAGATGATACCCTCATTCTCTGCTCGACTTAAAAAGTTGCTGTAAATCATGACCTTCATTCAAAGACTGCTCCTCTTTTCTACCTTCTAATTTGCCCCATTTTCCTGCCTGCTATCAAACCGAATCTGCGCCATGCTGCAAAATCCCAAAACCTGAAACTTAGAACCCATCAATCACAATTCCCCTCGCCTTCTCATCCTTCAGTCTCTCCTGGTTCGCCTCCACCCACCACACGTGCGTTGGCTCAGTGCCGATGAAATTGCCGTCCTTGTCCATCTCATCCCATGGCTTGGGCGCGAGGATATAATGAATATTCTTGACGCTCTCATCTCTCCAGATCTCCTTGTGCACGCCCTCCCACCTCAGGGTCTTCAGCGCATTGTAGATATATGGCAGCGGTACCCAGCGGCCCTTGTACAGGTCAGAGAGCAGCGATTGGTCGGCGAAATCCATGTCGATGGCTGCGTCGGATTCCATGTGTGCGAGGATCTGGTTGTAGACTGCGACTGATGGGTTCACGACTTGGAGACCACCGTTCATGAAGCCCAAGGGCCCGACGGCTGGGTCGGGGCCAGTGGTTTGTGCGACATCGGGTGTGGAGTGCTGGGAGGTGAAAGCACAGTTTTCGGGGACCCTATGGTTGGTGTGTTAGCTATGCTCGGGATGTTGCCGGGATAGAGCAATGGAGAGAAGGAGAGTACAACATACCAGTCCTTGGGATAATGTGGCTTCTTCAACGGGTTGCACACACAGGCATGTCCTGCAGCGAAGACTTTGTTTCCCTTGCCCTCCAGCTCTGGTCCGTCGAGCTCCATCTCCATCAGCTCATCCATATTCTTCAATACCAACATATCGCTATCCAGCTGCACTACCCGGTCATACTCAACCAAGCTGAACGGCGTCAACTTGCTCCAGCAATCGTAGAAACGTGGGTCAGCGGAGTAGTCTTTTCCGGCCTTGGGCAGCAGATACTCGATGCGCTGTTTGGGAATTCCACGAGCTTCCAAAGCAGCATGCCCTTCGGCGGGGAAAGCATCCGTGTATAGTGCGACGAGGGGGTATTTGGAGTTCTGCTTCTTGAGGGAGGAGTCGAGAGTGAAGAGGCCCGAGAGGTATTTGGTGTTGGTTATTAGAGTTGTCCAAACTGATGCGAGGTGTTAGCTGTGTGGTGGGGGAACGGAGGTGAGGTGCTTACCTCTCTTCGACTCGGTGACTCTCTTTGCTTCTGCCATAATGACGATGTGGATATGTCTATCTGCTGGATAGTGGGTGACTGGTATTGAGGATGTAGACGGAGAATTAGGTATATGTCTGTCAAGGTCGAAGAACAGCCAGCAATCTTCCAGAGAGTGAGTTCGGTATGCGACGGTGAAGAGGTGTGAATCTGACTCGAGGAAATAGACTACCGACGACCTGCAGCTCTGGATATGCTTATAAGCCGCTGCCCAGGCGAGCGACGCGTCAATTGCTGGCCCAGTGGTGTTTGGTATCTGCAGCACGAGTGGACTTGTGAATTCGCCCTGAGACGGCGATGACCCCGCTGAGGGGCAACAGCTGGAATCATTGGTGACGTGCTGTTCGGGTAAAATCGACAGGGAGTCTACAGGGGGCCATCCTTCATCCTAGGACGGTTGGGCGATTCAGGGCCGCGCGCGATGCTGGTGGTTGAGCATCGAACACCGTCCATCTGATGTTTGACCGTTGTGGGTATCCAATCATGGGTATGGCGTCCTGCAATGGGACGGCTGTTTCTATTTTCTGCTTATCTGACGGTGATCGACCGACGCAAGCCTTTGTCTGGGACGCATCTGTTTGGAGATTCGCGTTCGGATGGATTGATGGAACGAAGCCCACAATTCTGAGGTGCTGGTGTCAGTATCAGTCTGCCGGAGTTTAGCCCCGCTACTGCTACCCCTTTTCGATCGCTTACATTACTCATTACAGTATGGCGGAGTGCCTAGATACTGGTATATAGGTATTCAGGAGCTGCACAGACACATTTACTAAGCGTAGAAGAGAAAGGAAATGGGAAATTCGTCTTATCATTGCATGTCATCAAGCTTGAGTGGGCCCTATGAACTACTATCTGACAGACGCTCCGATGACCCTCGGGAATGTGCGCTCAGAATCTCTCGCTCATCCTGAGTAATAGCGTGGTCATTGATGGAGTGGTAATCCCACCCTCTCAACACAACAAGTAAATAATAAGAAGTCAAATCCCGTCACCATTTTTTAAAAAGACGTTTGGGTGACGGTTCGTAGTGTACCGGAATACCATAATGACCAAACTACAACCCAAATTTTGCGATGAAAGATCACTCACAGATCATCAACCTCCCCACCACTATCCGAACCATCCGGGTCAGTGTCGGAGTTGTCAGAGTCGGAATCAGACTCGCTAGACTCGTCTGACTCACTGTCAGTGGCGTCGTCAGAGCAGTCGACAATGCCCTCGATTCTCTCGAGTGGGTTTTTAGCCCTCAGATCATTGACTGGATCATTCACCAACTTAGCCCATGCAGCCTCGAGTTCGTCAAGCTCAAAATTGATGGCAGACTGAAAGGCTTGCTTTTTGTTCTCCATCCGCTCAGGGAGGTCTTCACGATTCATCATCGCGAGCATAGCCTTTATGTCCTTGTAAAGCTTGCCTTCGACATTCCGTGCAATTAAATTGAATTTGAGATTGAGAGCAACATTCATCTTTTTCAGAGCCTTGAGGATTGTCTCACGGGCTTTCGTATACATCTCAGTAGCATTCTCCTTGATAAAATTGCAAAGTGCGTTCTTGCTTCGGTTGAGCATTCCCTTTCCTATCTCGGGTCATTATCATCTAGGTTGACACAATGGAACTTTACATACCAGTGATTTCAAAGAGTGCATCGTAGATAGGTTCCAAAGCCAGCTTAATGACTGGTGCAGCTTCACGATTTGCATCCTTGGCACACTCCTCGCTATACTCTAATGCTACAGCAACGCGCTCTTTGACTAAGTCCTCAAGAAGCGGCAACTGGGCTAGGAGATATTGCATAGGTGGGTGTTCTCCACAAATTCCATCGGCTGATTTAGCTAACGAGGTTCGAAATTCTGACAATGCTTCGATTATTGACAATGAGTACTGATGGAGAATCTCTGGTATTTTGACCTCGAAAACTAGCTTCCAGGGAGCTGCAAACGACATGGCGAATGGCTCGGTAAATGTCTCAACCCAATCGAAGTCCTTGTATGGAATACCTTTGCGCCGAACAATAGCTTTCCATTGACCAGAGTGTATATCTGACATGCGGATTTTCTCGACCTCGATGAGAGCAGTAACGGTAGATGCTTCGACGGATTTGATAAGGCCAACGTCAATCTTACTCTTAACCGCTGTCCGAATTCTGCTCATAGAATTCTTGCCAATCCTAGCAGTTGTCTAAAATTATCAACGATCTAGCATGAAATATGAGATATCAGATTTTTACCTTTTGCAATTCCTTGTAAAAGTCGTCAGCCTCGCCGCTTAGTTTCTCAACTTGTTCCTTTGATAATTGTGGTGCTTCTTTTCCCTCGGCCCAAGACCGGATTGACCATTTGAGAAGATTGAATTCGTTGAGGATCCTATCTGCATTTCGTTCTCGCTCAGGGAAAGTGCATGTTTCCGCAAACTCCTTGAGAGGAGGAATTCCCGTGTGGTTGATAGTAGGGAATGCAGGACTCGGATCTTCTCGCTTCATGCGTCCACACAACTGCTGATAGACATTTGAGGAGACGCAAAACGTTCTCACTTTGCTATCTGCTCTGGTGTCAGCTCTACCAGTTTTCACATTCATATTGGTTTGGGCAATACCGTGTGTGTTAGATATCGAAACAGCTGGCTCGTCGTCACCTGCCATATCTCGTTGTGACTCTTTCCGTCCATGATTGAACTGTTGCTGCATACGTTGTACTACCCACAAATTTCTTTGCCTAACGCAGACGGCTTTCACTTCAGATTTCAACTTGTTCAGTTCTTTCTTTAGCTTGCTCAATTCTCGCTTGAGACTCTTGGTCTCTGAAGCCCGTGGGTCTTCGTCCTCATCACGCTTTCGCTTGCGGTTTTCAAGGTTGGAAGGACTTGAGTTCTCAGACTTTTTCCTGGACTTCCTACGCTCTTGCTTGAGCATAGACAACTGTGCTTCCAGTTGATCGATTGACTCATTGAGCTGGCTCTCTTTCGTCAACTCTTTCTGGAGCACGGAACTATCCAATTTAAGGCTGTCAATAACTGACTGTGTAGGTATAACATCTGCCCAAGTCGTCACAAAAGTGATGAAACTATCGTTATATCGTCCATCCATTGATAGTTGTCTCTGAAGCTTCCTTCCAGAAAGATTAGAAGCAATCTTACTATCAACCGCGCGGACTATGTTTTCAACAATCCACATGTGATTGAGATGCCTCATATAGCCTTCAGCAACACTCGCCCGCGCAGAATTCGAATCTCCTAGACCTGGTAGGTCTACAAGAACCAAGCCGGTCTTGAGAATATCTATCTTGGCAAAGATCTTTACCACCTTAATCAATGGCCAGTACATCGGTTCATTGCCAGAGTCTGTATCACTGCTGGCGATGTAACTATTAATCAAGCGGGAAATGTTTTCCACCGATGTTGCTTGGATGTGAGTAGTTTTCCCCAGAATATCTGTAAGGACTCTCGTCTTCATTAGCTGCTTTTGGGTAGTTTTTGCCAATGATGCCAAAGATACTTTCGGATATACTGCGGCTACCTTGCTGTAAGCAATACTAGCCTCGGCGTCAGAATCAATGATCGATTGGTCGGCATCTGGCCGGGCTTTGATTTCTTTTAGTAGGAACGCGACCTCTTCTTGCCAGTCTTGCAAGGAAATAAACTCGATTTCCGCCCTGCAGACTTCGGCAGGGTCATCCGAAGAGTTCCAAGCGATTTCAACAGCAACGGCTGTATGCGCTTTCATTGCATTGCATGGGACAATCGATTCCTCATCCAGTATTGCATTGATCAGGCTCGACTTCCCAGCGCCTGTACACCCAACAACACCAACAAGTACTCTGGGGATGCCTTCATGATCCTGGATATCCTCTAGTATTACGTTAGCAATGATAAAAATGTGGCGCGAAAGGGTTTCTTTGAGGTTACTCACTGCCTTTTTCGTTCCATTCCTCACATTCTGGGAAATTAGCAATTTGAGGGTTCATAATTGTACGGATTCGGCCGAGACACTCCAAGCAGCGCTTTGAGGCGGCCTCTTTAGTTAACACTCGAATCTTGTCGTCAACCAGGACGTCCTACTGCGTCATTAGCCAGTGCATAGAGACAAATCTAAAGGACTGACCAGTTTGACTTTGGGGTTCACGGCATGGTGAACCTCTAACTGTTTGGGATTAGGCTTGATATTGATAGACACATCCTCCTCTAATTTCACTTCTTTTTTGACTTTCACCTCGCCTGTGGCCATGGGCTCCGGTTTTTCGTCATGAACAAGCTCGTTAGCTGTCTCCTCGGGAGTAGCCATGATGCGTCGCAATTCAATTAACTTCTGGGGAACGTAATACGTTGTGACAATATTGGCGATTCTTGATGCGAGTAGAGTGAAGGAAGGTCTGGTCACCGAAAGTTAGCTAAGACATTTGTATCGAACCAAACGCAGCCTGTTGAGTTTGGGAGGAAATTGATGGAAGATGATAAGTCGGGAAGCTATCTTGACGAGGAGAACGTAACGCCTGTCTGGAGGACATGGAGGGAAAAAGTGAGGTAGTGGCAGCTATATCAAGGTTCAACAGAGAGGGTGTCTTGTCGGAGGAGAGAGTTCGTTAGAAGGACTCGAGAACTGACCTAAGACTGAATTTGTCGAGACTACGAATTTGTGGCGACTCGAGATGCTGACTGTTGATGTGAGCCGCAGCAGAAGAGTTTACTGACACGGTCAGAAGTGCTCGACGAGTAAGCAACGCCAAAAGTGGTGCAGATGGAAGATATCGAATTAAAGGCCGTCTTTATGTTATCATGAAGACTTGAAAGAGGAGGAAGTCGGCATTAAGACAACTTGAACTATTGTGAGAGTAAGTAAATGAAAGGCCGAAGAGAAGGTTCTCGATGAAGGGAGATGTAGATAGAGGAAGTTAACGTATGGGTGGTGCGGGAAAGTTGACAGGTGAGCAACGGTGAGAAAGACGACTTAACCAATGGGCAGATTGAAATTGAGAGATGGAGCTGTTGTTGATAGTGTGCGGATTCAGTAGCTGACAAGAGAAGTCTTGACCAAAGCCGTTCGAAGATATAATGTGAGACGCCTCTGAGAAGACTGAACATTGGGAAAGGGTTGCGAAGGTGAAGATGATGGAAGTTGACTAACCTCGTGGTCCCTTGCAATGTATGAGCAAGCAAAGCTAAAGCTTAGAATGGAATTCGTTGTAATACAAGGTGGAAAAGCTAGAGTTGAGTATCGTTAGAAATGCCCCTTGGACCTGTGATGAGTGAGAAATAAGAGGTTATGGGAGATAGAAGTCCATTGAATGTGAAAGATTGCAACTTCAAAAACACGTATTGTGGAGAGGCGCAAAAGAAGGCTATTTCGGTACTATGCGAAGATGTCGAGGCGTTGACCGATCGGGTAGACGACTCGACCAGAAACATCAAGGGAAGTGGAGGGGTAGTTACAGTAGTTGAGTGAATTTTTGTTGAAGAAAGACTGAAGGTATAGACCTCTTTAAAGGAAAAGAACCCAAAGCAAGAGCAGCAAGAAGGAGCCGGAACATGTCTGTGAGGCTGTTGAGTGAAAATTGAAGTTATGTCGGCTAGTAGATAATGTGTATGAGGGTTGATCGAATAAAAGAGATCATCAAAGGTCAAATGAAGTTCTTTGAGAAATCCCAAAGCTCAGATGCGATTGAATGAACGTATGACACTGGGTCAAGGATATTTAATATGACAAGAACTTGGCCAAATACTGTTACTTGAAGGGATTGTGGGACTTTTGACCTCGGGAAAGGTAAGTACAGATAAACAGGAGCAAAGGGTCATCGGATACCAGTGTTATCACCATCCTCCAGATTTATGCCTACAGAAACCCTCTGAAGCCGTAAAGTAGGTCCAGGAGAATCTTGTACCGGAGCTTTATCTAGTGAATTCCTTAGCATATACAACCCTGACTTTCTAGGACTATCGCAAAGACTAGCAAAGGAAATCTTCGGAGAGGAAAGTGCCACAGAAGTAATGCAGTGTAACGCTCTCCACTTGTTTTCCGAGTGGTTTGTTCTTCCAAGATCATGTATTGCTTCGAATTTAAATCCACAGCGTCTGTCGTCTCGATGCGACGCCCCACATGAGATCTAATCGTAGTGCATTATCCCTTGACGCGTCTGATTGGTCAACGAAATACCATTTGCAAGCAGCACCATCAGACCCCCTCAAACTGCTTCCCTCAGGTTATAAACAGAAAATGAAGCGGCGAGGATGACGGAGCAGAAGGAGGGTCACAAGAACTACAAGGGATTCGTGGCGGGCGTCTTCTCAGGCGTTGCTAAACTGACTGGTATGTTTATCTCGTCTCATAGTACAGGGAGCTTGGCTCGCAACAAGCTCTAAACGATGAATCGATTGGTGGAGGGGTACTTCCAATGGGACGATGAAGAGTTCCTCAACCGCAAAGGACCTTCTGCGAACATGAGAGGAGTTGTGCAATGCTAACAGAGTGTAGTTGGGCATCCTTTTGACACCATCAAAGTCCGATTGCAAACGTCCGATGCGACCCGTTTCTCGGGACCATTACAATGTCTCCTCCTGACAGTCCGCAAAGAAGGCGTCGCAGGGTTATACAAGGGAGCAACACCTCCTCTCGTAGGATGGATGTTCATGGATAGCATTATGCTCGGCTCCCTGACATTCTACCGCCGTATCTTGCATCAAACGCTCTTCAATCCAAATCGCATGTCTGCTACCCCCTCTGGCTTTGCAAGCTTCACAGGCTCAGATGTACCGATGCCCAACGATAAGATACACAAGCTTCCAACTATAGGACATGCAATGGCAGGAGTGATGGCTGGGGCAACTGTGAGCTTCATTGCAGCACCTGTAGAGCATATCAAAGCACGTTTGCAGATTCAGTACTCAAACAACAAGTCGGAGAGATTGTACAAGGGCCCGATCGACTGCATGAAGAAGATTTACAAGTTCCACGGCGTGCCAGGACTATATCATGGATTAAGTGCTACGCTTTTATTCCGGAGCTTCTTCTTCTTTTGGTGGGGCAGTTACGATATCTTCACACGGATACTTTCCAATCGGACGGAGCTTAGCACACCCGCAATCAACTTCTGGGCCGGTGGATTGAGCGCTCAGATCTTCTGGATGACGAGTTACCCTAGTGATGTGGTGAAGCAGAGAATCATGACCGATCCATTGGCTGGGGGCTTGAATGACGGCGTCAGGAGGTTTCCTGACTGGAAGACAGCCGCTAGGACGATTTACGCAGAGAATGGATGGAAAGGGTATTGGAGAGGCTTCCTGCCTTGTTTCTTGCGAGCATTTCCAGCGAATGCGATGGCTTTGGTGGCATTTGAAGGTGTTATGAGAGCGCTTCCATAGACAGATAGATAGACGTTAGACGGATGGGCGTTGTGTGATATCCACTTATCCTGAGATACTATTGTAAACCAGTGTAGAATAGAACAATCTCAATTCAATGTACGATCACAATTACTTCTACAAGTTCTTCATTCACAAGAAAGATCACGTTTCAGACCAAGTTTGACGGGGAAGCTACTTTTCATTGAAGAGCCTCTGTGCTAGATATTTCCAGTCCAACCCATCATATCATATCCACCCAATCAACCGCTTACTCGTCATCCTCCTCATCAGCATCGTTGACGACGTTGAAGAATCGGAGCTCATAAACACCCTTGGAAGTAGAGACGACACGGAGCCAATCTCTGAGTTGTTGCTTCTTGAGGAACTTCTTTGTCCTGTTTGCATGTTAGTATCTTCCCAAGCATAATATCCAAGGTAGGTCCTACAGGTACTTGAGGTATCTGCCAGAGAACTGGGTGTGTGCGATAACCTCGATCTTTCCATCGCCAACCTGGGAGATCTGGACGATATCACCGAGGTTTCCGACACGGCCGTCAACCTTGATCTTGTCCTGGAGGAACTTCTCGAATGCGGCAACGTCGAAGATCTTGTCGGAGGCGGGTTGCGAAGCATTGATGATGAACTGGGTGACAAGTCAGCACAACCACTCCAAATATTGCAAACACAATTGCGATGGACTTCAGAGAGAGCAGCTTACCTTCTTGGTGACCTTAGGTCCCTTGGCCTTGGATTTCTATCAAATGATCTTAGCCTACTGTATCACGCCACAACCCTCAGAGAAGGCGGGCCAACAGCAAAGCAATGTCATGTACATACTGTGGATGGTGCCATTTTGATTGAGGAGGTCGCAAAGAAGTATAATCCTGCGCCGTAAGTTGATCGAGTTGTGGTTGAGTCTGAGAAATTGTGGTGTGGGAATCGCGAAAAGTTTCTTGTGTGGGTGCCAAGACTTCGCTGTCGCTAATTTAGTGCGGCTCTAAGATGCTGTCCTTCCAGTCTTTCGGTTTCCTTATTGTTCGAGGAGCTGGAATTCGAACTTGGGAGGGCTTGGTATTTAAAGAGGGAATTCCTAATGTCGGTTTTGGAATTAAGAGAGCTGGGAGCCCAGCAATTCAGTTTGTGGACAATGTCACCTTCTGATTGTCACATGACTTACATATCTTTTTCTCTACATATTCGTCTTTCAAAGGGCTTCAGAGCATCTAATAATAAGCTAACATCACGATTTACGAAGATGAAAATTATTGGACTTCAGATTTACTCCGGGTTTGTTCATTTACCCCGTTCGCCCATGTTCTCATGAGCGACATGTAGACTGGCGTCCCGACTGGGGATGCTTCCGTGCAAATTATGGGACAGTATCAGGAGGAGCTATGTTTTAAATAGAAGAGTTTTCCAAATGCGTATAGCGATCTTCGAGAATTCTACGGAATGGAGTTGGGGAATTTAGAATATTCCCAACTTCATCCGCAGGTTCAAAGCCTACACCACAAGGCGTTGTCACAGCCGCTGCTTGAAGCCATGAAATTCAAGGTCAAAATACTGCATCAGTTTGTTCGCCACGTCTTAATGACAGGAGATTCCGAGAGGAATTTTGATGTGGACCTAAACATCCAGTCGAGCGCCGGGGGCAATTACAAACATTCAAGGTGCAAAGTGTGGGCACGCAGCTTCGGCAAATATATTTGGGGCTGCCCACTCAGCGACAGATTCCAGGCATCCCGAATACAATAGCAACGGCTGCGCATAGTTCAGACCCTTCTTCGCGATTCTGACAAGCAGAAGTAGCAATGAAAAGATGTTCGCATCGACTGGAGGCAGTGAAATACCAGTGACACAGTGGAAACTGACATGGGCAAGCCCAGAGGCCAGAATCCTGTAGACAAAAATAAGTATAATCAATGTGATTCCCTTAGGAATCTTTCAGAGATTAAACTGAAAAGAACTAAAAGCGATGTTAGCACAAAGTGTCAGGTGTTCGAGAATGCAGAGTAGCTTACCAGATACTACACTTGATCTAAGCCAATAGGCAAAGAGAGCTAAAGAGAAAAGAAAAGAGGAAATGGAAATGAGGGTGGGTGAGTATATATACCCTTTGAAAAGTCTGCCTGACGCTAATCATGCACCAGCGCCTGCTGTTTGTGTCTGTTTGTGTCTGTTTGTGTCATTCGGCGGTGAGTGAGACTAGACTCAATACGGGTATATCTCCGAGCCTTGCCCGAACGGAGGTGAAATCCGACAAGACAAATGGTGGGACTGACGACTAAGCGGACGCTGTAGCATCATGTATTAACCATGGTGAGCTCATAAACCCATCAGCAATAGAAATGATTAAGTATCCATAGCGTTGCGAAGTAGAGAATGATATTGGTGATTTTTGCAACCGGGCGAGTGTCTGGTGGCGCCAAAGCTCGAGCACCAAAGTTCGAGTGGGGAAGCACACTAGGAACAATTCTACTCACTCTATACTATTAGCTAAGAAGTTCCACTCCATGTGAAAAATCATATTGCTGTCATACAAAATGCTCCACTTGAGCACCTTAATTGTTGTCATGGCAGTTGATGATGATGTTGCCTGAGATGGTCAGAACATATCCTTCGAATTGAGAGGGAAGCACCCAACGCTTCAAGAAGAATGACCAAGAAGCTTTAGAAGCTTCATGATCGAGGCTGAAGTGGTTACGATTCTTGGTCCAAAGTAGCAGTCAAGGTCTATTCTTCTGGTCGAGGCATTCCGGTAGCACTTTCAGGCTGATGATAACCATCACTTTGAGGAATCAAATCGAAGCCAAGCCCATGTATTGGCTGCTTGATTGAGCGGAGACTTTGGTCTTGAGCAGTTTAGGAGCAAAGATCACCCCGGACCGCCTATCAGGTCGAGCGTGGAGGATTAAAGAATTGCCGCTTTTTGATGCGAGGAGAAGGGACTGAGTCCAAGCCCAAAGCTGCTTCCTACAGGACGGATTTTGCGGCCTTAATAGTGTAGAGCTGAGGTGCGGGGCATCTTGAGGTTTTACATTGAGGGGAGAGTGATGTAAAATCTACCATGCTGCTATGGCAAAAATGAAGGATGGTTAAAGATATGAATCTGTTCAGACAAAGGTCTCCATTGTTGGACTTTCTACTTCGTGGGTATATGCATATGTGAGATCCCTGCGGAAGTGAAGTCTCAATAAAATAGAAAGAAATCTGTCTGAGATACTGGCAGAGGCTAGGTAGAAACGCAAATGCCCTCTTGGGTTGGAAGGTAAAGCAGGCAAGCTTGCTTCGTCGACCTGTGGACCAATTGCCCTGGTACTATCGACCTGCTCTCAGGTCTCAAGAAGGATGCGCTTACCCCACTTCCCCGGCTCACCCCTCACTCCCTTCAAGGCTGCGACCCATACAATCACGATACGCAACGCTTCAAGTTGGTAGCCGCTTGTAGCAGTGATTCTTCCATGGTGAAGGTAAAGTTCGCGACTTTGTTTACATTGCGTCTCGCGTGGCTTAAAGGGACATCAATTCACTCTCCCCAACAACACAGCCTCAATGACAACAAGGCAGCCACAATCTCCAAATGTTTGCCTTGTTTGTCTTGTTTGTCTTGTTTGACAAAGAGACAAACAAGCCGCACTAGCGCGATCACCCATCTTCCCACACAACTATATAAACCTCCCGCACCTCCCGATTTTCCAACTTTTTTTCCTCAGCTCTCTTTGCCTATTGGCTTAGATCAAGTGTAGTATCTGGTAAGATTCTTCCCGACTTCTCGCGATTTCGAAGAAAATCTAGCTAACTTGGAACAGTTCTTTTCAGTTTAATCTCTGAAAGATTCCTATTGGAATCAAACTTTGATTATTCTTATTTTTGCATCATCGACTGAGAACCGCCTGGCTTGCCAGTGTTCACAGTCACCGTGGCGTTGGTATTTCACTGTTTCCTTCTGCTGCAAAGTTTTCTTTTCATTGCTGGCTTGCCTTGAGCAGGACTGTGAAGAAGAGTTTTATTTTGTGCTTTGTACTCTGTTTTGATAGAGATTTAAATTCAGAGCAGTTGCGGATTTCAGCACCACAAACGATCTTGAAGTCGAGTTTCGCAATTCATACCTCCTCAATTTTATTTACTTGGTCACCACTTTATCATTTTCGAACTGAAGAATTGTCCTCAAATTGTCTTCCATGTGTTTGAATTCTGGCTGCGCCCTAGACGTACTGCGGAAAGTCATCTGGATCAAAATCAGTCTGTTGGTTGGGTTATGCAGATGGAGGCTCTCAGCTTTGTAAACCATCTCACAGTTACGTGCGGTTCTCAAATCTTGCAAAGATTGTATTGCAGGAGGAAATTCTTTGTTTTCCAAAGAGCTGCCAAATTCGTGTGAAGGAATCTGGCTGAAAGCATGAGATCAGAAACCACAACATGCAAACGCACAGCATCGAGATTCAACACACAAGCTCAGTACTGCTTCAAATCCCTAGCTACTGCTGCGTTGCTACGCAATATGCCATCTAAATCGGGGAAGATCTTGTACGCCCCCTGCCGATAAACCCCGTCACAAAACAATACCAATCATAACAGACTCAGACATAGCCCACAATGATACCATAACACACCTAACCTACCTCCCCCACTCTACCCCAAGAAATTAAGCCCATACTCAAGCTCTACAAAATAACAAGAAAGAAAGAAAAGATATCTCCCTCTGAGGAAGAAAAGAGACCTTAAACTCCACTTACCCATCACTCCCATCCTCCTTCCCATCCACGCCCAATTTCCTCGACAATTTCGAAGAAAAATAAGCTTGCGCGAGGCGAGTCAGCGAACACTGTGATGTCAAGCCCAGGCGCAACAAAGGACGTGATTGCTTGAGCAAGGGTCTAGAAAATAGTTCAAGAAAGGTTGCTGCGCCTGCGCATCTGCACTGAGAATCACGAGTAGTCGGGTGCTTGCTTGGTGGTACTGCTCGGCAGACCGGCCGGCCGGCGCTGGTTGGGCCTCGGCGTATTGTACGAGGATGGTGCAGGGCGGTGCTACAGTGCGAGAGCTTGCGGTCGACCGGGTAGGTGGTACGAAGTGATACGAAGTGCTGCGGTAGGACTTGAGCTAGACTCTGAGGGTCGGCTCTCGTCTTCTCGCTCTCGTCTTCTCATTCTGGGACTCGTATTGGTGACAGTTTCTCATCTCGCTAGTCATTTTGATCAGTTCATTTTAAAGGCGTTTCATTACAATAATCTCATTGAGTTTATAGAAATTACTATGAAAACTTCCCAGCCATCCCAGAATACCGCGTCCGTAGACCTCAACGGCAAAAGCAAACGCACCCCTCCCATCTGCTGATCACTGATCATCCCTGAAAAAAAAGAACATATGAGGTCGTAAAGTAATGACCATGCACCCGGCCCTCCGTAAGCACGCCGGCCAACCAGTCGCAGTAATTATATGCAGCCAAGCACGAGAACGTTGAAGCCGAACATGCCGTGCCAAGCGCACGTTCTGCGATGTGCCGTGCTAGTGGAGAGGTCCCGGATAGCAAGGCACATGGGTCATTATTCGTGAGTGTGGTGAGCGAAGATTATGTGAGGCGGTCTTCGCCAGAATTTCGCATTTCGGAGGTGTATGAATTGAAGGGGAGGTCATGTTTAGTATTTCAGAATGATGTATCTGGAGAGTAGTTGTTAGCCACTTGATCACTGACATGCCATGGCATTGCTGTTTGAGGCGAGTTGCCGGTTTCTTTGCGCCATACGACACAACAGGTGAGGGAGTACATACAGAGCGTAAACGATTCCAGGAATGTATCCAAGAATTGTCAATAGAATACAGATCAAGAAATCAGCGCCACACCCTCGCTAGAAAAAGTCAGCAAGAAGTCCTTCAAATCAGGAGAGAGTCGCTTACCTCAAGGAAGACACCAAGAGGTGGGAGGATGATAGCAAAGATGATCTTGCAGATATCGCTGCGCATAGTCAGTATCGATTGATCAAGTCTGCGAGGGCAGTGGCAGATGAACATACCTAGCGGTGAAAGGCATGGCGATAGATTGGTATGAGAGAACTGTTGGTGGGTCGTTTGTTGTATTGTAAGTTTGTAGTGGAGCTGGAGTTGTTGTACGGAATGAAAAAGAAAGAAAGGTAAAAGGAAGGAGGGTCTCTTAAAGCACACGCGCGCGCTGCTCGGAGGCAATGACGTGTGCATGGAGCAATCAGTTCATGATCCAACTGGCAGGGCAGGCCACTAAAATCGAAGTTAACTGCACCGCCAAGGATTAAGGAAAGCTTGGAGCTTGGAACATGAGCCACGAGTGATACCCTGCAACATGCACCGTGAATCGGAGAGCGTGCTCTCCAATGCCTGTTAACAGGTACTACGTCCATCATTACCAATCATATCCGAGAAGCCGTAGCAAACCCTTCTGCAAATCGTCTTTGAAACATCCCGAGGTTGCTGAACGGCGGGCCGGCATGTAAACAAAGAGAATTCTTCTGGTGAGAGCCCATTTGCAGCTGGATGATAAAGCAGATACACAAAACAAGGAGCGCAACCACCGCGAGCATCCAAGACAGATCTCACGCTCTTGTCAAACCTAACTGCAGTCATGAGGGCACGGGGCATTCGAGATACGTCGAATGTTTCATGAAGGCATCGAAGATTTTGAGCCACCACGACGTCACTACCCGTCGTTCGTGCCGGGCTCCCCACATTTGATTCGCGCCCAGACTGCGACCTCGTGCGCCTGCACGGCGTGTGTCCGTGTACCAGCTGTGGCTGAAGTGTGGCGCATGACATACGATCTGCAGCGGCAAGTCTTGACGACGACTGTCGATGGTGTTGCCATGTTGCGATGCTGCTCTTTGAGCAAGCACTTGAAGTGCTTCATCGAGATCGGTGATCTGCTGGTTGGCTCTGTTCAACTGAGAAAACACCCTGCATGCGCGCCACTTGGGTATCCTGTCATCAGCACACCGAGTTATCCGGCCACCAAGCAATAGCAGCACTTGGTGGGGCAGAGTAGATGAGCCCAGATCAGATGATGGGATGCGAGATGGGCTTGGCTGGAGAAGACACACGACAACGAGGGATCCCAATTATAGGCAAGACATGAATAGCACGCTGCGTTGTGCAGGCATGGCATGGTATAGCATGGCTTAGTCGAAGTCTTCTCGGATCGCATGGCTCGTACAGTTCATGACTAACCGAAGTACACCCATGGCCATGCTCAGATAAACACATCCCACCAAGCCCGCGCACATCTGGGCACTAACAACCACATTTTCTTATCGAAAGCCCATTCTCATCTCAAAGGATTTACTAGAATGGTACAGCCCTCCAGTGCCTTCGCAATATGCCCAGAGACCCCCTAATTGGCCTTGTAGGCAAGCCCTCCAGTGGCAAGTCTACGACGCTCAACAGCTTGACGGATGCCACCTCGAAAGTTGGTGGGTGAACTACCCCTCCATTCATGATATACGCTCACAAGAGACCAGGCAACTTCCCGTAAGAGACGCCCAGGACTCTTCTCTCGAACTTCTGCTGAAAAACTGCTAGTTTCACCACCATAGATCCCCAGCGCGCCGTTGGATACCTGCAAATAGACTGCGCTTGTGCGCGCCACAATGTCTCCGAAAGATGCAAACCCAACTACGGCTCTTGCGTCAATGGGCGCCGCTCCGTACCGATCGAGCTGCTGGATGTCGCAGGTTTGGTACCTGGAGCACACGAGGGGAAGGGCTTAGGCAACAAATTCTTGGATGATCTACGGCATGCCGATGCACTGGTACATGTTGTGGACGTCAGTGGGACAACAGATGCAGAAGGCAAGGAGACAAGAGGTTACGATCCGTCACAGGATATTGTCTGGTTGCGCTCCGAGATTGTGCAATGGATCCGCGGGAATTTGATGCAAAAATGGGGCTCTATCAAGAGACGACATGTAGCAGTCAAGGCCACAGCAGTCGAGACACTCCAAGGACAATTCTCAGGATATGGGTCTACAGCCGTGGTTGTTGCGCGCACACTGGATAAACTGGCATTGAAGGAGCCGCTGGAACATTGGTCCAACGAGACGATAGACAAGGTCGTGAATGCATTCACGGATGAGAAATTCCCAACTGTCTTTGCACTCAACAAAATCGACCACCCCGACGCGGACAAGAACATTTCTAAGATCGCAAAGGTATCTCCCCGCACTTGCTGCACAACGGAAAAACCACACCGAGACTGACCTACCCTGCAGATGCAAGACCCCTCCTCGATCGTGCTCTGCTCCGCAATCTCAGAAGTCTTCCTCCGCAAGCTCGCCAAGCAGGGGTTTGTCAAATACACCGAAGGAAGCGAGTTTGTTGACACACGGGAAGATCTCATTGCCGACGGCGATCCCACCGGAGGCGGGTTGAAAGAAATGGACGAGAAACTCAAAGCGCGCATTGAGAACCTCAAGGATATGGTCCTGTACAGGTTCGGATCTACAGGGGTGGTGCAGGTATTATCTCGCGCAGCGGAGGTGCTTGGTCTGGTACCTGTCTTTCCTGTCAGGAACGTTACGTCTTTCTCTTCGGGAGCAACTGGCAATGCAGTGTTCAGGGATTGCGTGCTGGTGAAGAAGAACACCACCGTTGCCGAGTGCGCGAGGAAGGTCATTGGAGATGCGCCGTTGGCGTACGTCGAGGGTGCAGGTGGCGTGCGCGTTGCAGAAGATGATCTCGTGGCCGTGGGAAAGAACGATGTGAGTCTCCCTGCAATAATATCATGCAACATTACCTAACAAAAATAGATCCTCTCATTCAAGGTTGGTCGTGCATAGGCGATGGCCATAGGTAGGATACGTCTCTTGCTTTCGGCGTTGAAAAGGTAGAGGGTGGGACTGGTATGCAGCATAGCAACGGCGTTTGGGAAAAGTGTATTGTTTGAATATGATATTGAAGATTATTCTCCAAATCCAAGTGACATAGTTGAGTTACATCAATATTCTCCAGCTGATGTTTCTTCATCTCCTCCTTTTCCACTTTTCAACTCATCTCCATTCACCACTCAGTGTCCACTCAGTTCAGCATGTCTCATAGCCTCTCCCTCTCTCTTCCAAGCTCTCGGTATCAAGCGAACTCAAGATTTCTGACCCCAACAATCAGCAACTTAGTCAATGAGACAAAGAAGAAACTCACCTGGCCTCTCTCATCTTGCATGCCAATTGTATCCGGTGCCTAGAAGCCAGAAACACCATTAGCCAAGTCCCAAATTCAAAACAAAACTCGGATTCCAGGTCGAATTCTCATATGAGCTCAAACACCCTCCCTTAACCTAGAACCCATAATCCAGCACCAACCCCTTCCCCAAAAAATACAAACAAGTAAACCCATCAGGGCAAACTCACCTCTGGAAACTCCTCCTTCGCCTTCCTATTGCTCTCCCCAGCCTTCTCACTAACGCCTCGACTAACACCTCCTTCCGGACTCCCACTCGCACTCCCTTCGCCAACGCTCTTCGCGCGTTCTGCCTTGCCCTCGCGCACCGCGTCCTGCTGCACGTTATGGCTATCTGTCTCACGGACAGCATGGTCCTTGGCGTGCCGGCCTTCCCACTTGCCCGTAGGGGAGGTGGAGATGAGGCGCTGGTGGGTGCGTGTGTATGCGGCGGTGGAGGAGGTGGAGGAAAGAGAAGATGGGGATGAGAGGACTGCAGGCGTGCGGTGGAATGCACGCGCGAGCAGGCGGTGCGAGGGAAGCATTTTGTTGTTTCTTCTTTGCTTGCTTGCTTGCTTAATTGGGTTCGTTACTTTCGGATTTCTGATGCTGGGTGGTGGGTGTATCTCGTAGGTTGGCAGGTATATATATATGTATGTACACTTCAACAGTACAGCAATCTTCCAGCAGTAGTCTTGTCCACAAATAAAGATCGAATAAAATCAAGCTCGAGCACGAAACAAATAAACAAGTCACGGCTTTTGAGGAGAACAGAAACCTGCCACTTCGACCAGTGACTGCGTAAACAGCTAGCGGAAGGTAGCCAACTACTGGATAGGTAGACAGCCAAGCGATAAAACGATGTCGTACCTACTTTTACCTCACCTTACATAACGCACGCTGCATTGCCCCACCGTACCCCAGATATATTCCTCATCCTCTTCGTGCCAGCTTCTTGAATTTGAGCTAGAGGCTAGGATGGTTACTAGGTAAAAATAGTGTCGTCATGCTTTTGAGATCGTCCCGCTCTCGCGAGTTACATGTACACGTGACGTGTGAACACAATGGCTGGCTGGATGCTCTACCTAGCTTATACATGCAGATAATTAACTTATTCCATATACATCTGACCTCTGTCAACAGATGCAGCTCAAAGAATCAAAGTCGTGCCGTAGAAAACAGCGATGCTGGCTCCTAGACTTAGTCGAAATAGCCACTCTCAAAATGCTATCGATCAAATCACTAGCTTCCGAGTCACTATGAGCAAACCAGTGCAGCAGGTAACTTTTGACGACTCTCCGTTTTTTCCGATCCTATGTATGTGCTATACATATATATATAGTGAAGAAGACACGCAACTACAGTACATACACTGCCAGCTCGCCAAAGGGAACATCATCATCGTTGTAGCAGTCAGTCATAAAGAAGAAAGAGCCTATTCTCCAGGATAAAGAAAATGTTAGAAAAGAGAAGCAGCTATTTCCTTCAGTTCAGTAAGCAAGATCGTAAACCATTAAATACTAAATGAAATGAATGAAAGATTCAACGCCTTGAGTTAACGCCTGTGTTTCCCCCTTTAAATCCATTCGCTCAAAGTCAGCGTGGCTCACAATCCAAAGGTATTCTCCATCCCATCAAGCAGATATGACTCTCCAGACCCCACACTTCCAGGTAATAACGAACTCGCAAAGTCACCCCCTCTACTTCCACCAAGACCCAATTCACTCGTCGACAAATCTTCACCGGAACTTAAGCTCTCTTCACTAAAACTAAGTACACTCCGAGGTCCGCCAGGCGCAGATGTGAAGTCACCCATATTTAGACTTGCCATATCCCATTGGCTATCTGGCGACCAAGCGCTGTAGCTGGAGGATGTGTTTTCCGAGAGAGAGAGTGCTGGTCCACCGTATATGGCATCATAGAGATTGGTTTGACCCCCATCCAGAGAGCCCAGAAGGACTTCCCATTCTGAGGGTGAGACACCGGAGGATTTGTTGGAATGCGAGTAAGTTGTATGTGGGTACATGGAGTTGAGGAGGTTACTGTTGTGGTTTTGATTCCGGATTGGTTGTTGCTTGCGCGATTGAACAGGTGACTGTGGCTGAGAGACGGTGGGAGTGTTGGATAAAGAGAGGTAGTCAAGATTTGGAGGTTTATCATTGTTCGTGCTGCGGCGTTTGACAATAGTGGGAGTTGTTGAAGCCGCTGGGTTGTATTCACGCCTTGACATCGGCGATTCAGAGCGTGTCGCATCCGTCGATGTTCTTCCATGGTGTGCATATTCGTGACGATGAAGAGAAAGGTGGGGTACAGTTGCGCGTCTGAGTTTCTCTTGCTGAGATAACAAGTCAGTCTCACTCATTGAGGCGCTATGTTGTCGATAAACCGGAGGACGTAATTGTTGTCGCGGGACAGATGGCGAAGGCGTCGACTTTGAACTTTGGGGAGCACTCATGTGAGCTGCGCTCCGATACCCAGGAATGGGAGACGGCGACTCCATCTTGATCATTGAGGACGCCAATCTCTTGAAGTCAGCTGCACCTGGAGCTTGTACTTTGACGAGAATCTGGATGACACAAGCAACAAGGCGTTGGCTTTCTTGCATGAGCTTCCCCTCTTGCTTGAGATCAAGACCTTGGTATAGAATGCTCAAGCCACAAAGAGTAAGCATCTCATTCTTATTCAAGCAGAAAGAGAATGACATGCTGCGCTCCTCAAGAAGTTGGACGATCTGAATGATGTGTTTGCTGGAGTCCGCTAAGGACATCACGGAAGGGGATGATTTGTTGCCAAGAGTCGATCCAACTGCAGGACGATGAATCAAGCTGCGGATATAGTAGTATGCAAGAGACTAGTCAAAGATTAGTACATGTTCTGGAGTAAATAGTAGTAGGTAAACGAACCAGTAAAGCAGATCGGCTTCCAGTGACATCAGTTGACGGTTTATCCTGAACGAACGTAAGTTTCAGATGAGCTGGCAGTTTGTCAGACCACTCATTGAGCTCAGTCTCGAGACTCATGATGGATTGAAGCGAAAGGTCGTGGGTAGCCGCTGCTGGATAGTTCTTTTCGAGAACCTTGGACAGGATTCTCGACGCGCGGAACAATGCGAGAGCACTTGAGATTTTGGTGTACTCTCCAGGTAGAGTTGGTTGGAAGCCTCTCTCAGTGACATATTCGTCGTCAGTGTCTGAAGGATACTCTGCATGAATATCCTCTTCTTTCAATAATTTAGGAAGACCAAGTAGAGCCGCAGAGAAACTGTATACATTAGATAGATGTTTGTCGAGAAGAGTATAAAAGCTTACCAGTCAACAGTGTATAAAGTCCAGAAAACCTTCTTTCTAGTTTCGATGCTAAGAGCACCGAATGAAAATCGCTTTTGGCTTTGGTGGAGTCCTAGACGGTGCGAAAGTCCGACAGCAATTCCCTTGTAGTGTTGAAGACGGTTATAGTCGGCGTTTGAGATACAATAAATAAGAGCTAAAACAAGGCACTGAAGTGTTGCCAGAGTGTTTTCCATAAGCACCGACTCTAGTGAAGAGCGCCATTGTTGTTCACAGATTGTGATTTGCTTTCGATCAGGGGACTCGCTGGAAAGACCGGCGATGCCAAAGACAAGATGCAGTTGGGCCAACTTATGTGGTTCGGTTATCTCGTCTGGATTGGCCATGAACTCCTCATACAGGCGCAAGAAAGTGGGCTTGTGAAGCACTGGAAATAATGGTGCCCACTCCTGGAAGAAAACGTTGACACATCTATCTGAAAACATGCGAGGTGGTGCCGTGCTTCCCTTGGGAGTCGACACTTGAGACGCTGGAGTTGTGTCTCCTTGAATGTTAAGGAATGCTTCCGTATTGAAACCAGATAATGACTTTCCACTCTCCTGTATCCTACGCTTGAACGCATCTATAAATGATTAGCCACCACATTTAGTGTTGCCTAGCCTACAAGACATACCAACGAATGCTCTCCCACTTGAAGCTCCCATGAAATAAGAATCCGAATTCTCGACTCCAAGAAGTAACGGTGACGCAGAAACTCTGAATATATCCTCCTTTGGGGGCGTTACGACGATCTCTTTCTGGCTTTCTGGTGACGGTGTCGCAATAGGAATCGACGGCCGACGATTCGAGTGCATCTTTGACAGCATGTCTATCTTCTCATCCTTCTCATCCAACAGATCCTTCAGCTCCCTGACCTCTCCTTCAAGTGTACGAACGCGCTCCTCCAGCGACTCAGTGTAGCCTCGAGGGAATGCTCGGCGACTGAGCTTGTCGCTTGTCTTGCATTCGAAGCCGACATTTGCGCATTGTGAGCAACATGGCCGGATTCCATCACAGCGTATCTTCTTACTCCGGCATCGATCGCAGGCCTGGGCAATTCGACTCTGCGCGTTTGACCCGACCTTGATCACTTTCATGGGCAATATTCCTGGCATTTTGGCGGTGGTGGAATGAATGACTCGGAGGGCTGTCGTGCAAATATGCGAGTGCAGAAGCTCCGTTGATCCGCCTCGGTTCGGTCTTTATTCCAAGCGGTTTCGAGTCAGATTTTCCACCCCATCAAATGTCCTCTCGCGTATACACCCCGATGGTCCTCTTCTTCAGCAGCAATTCGCAGTATCGTAGGTCCAGCAATGGCCACAGGAGATGTTGCGACGGTGAGAGTGGTGTTGAGGGGGAGAGTGGATTTGGAGAGATGAAAGTGTGGGGATGGGGGGGATATGGCTCGTATGGGGAACAATGGGGCAGGCGACTGAACGGCTGGTGGATGGTGGACGAATCTCTTCATTCTTTAGCTTCCAATCTTCTCCGCAGGCTGTCGACCCCGGCCCCCATCACGCTCCCCAGTCAAGCCCCCGCCTCGCACTAGAACGACAAGGATGACGCCCGCCAGACCAACTCCTGATCTCCTTTTTCCAAATCAAATCGCTCGTTGGCGATCCGAGCCCATTCCCATTCCCATTCCCATCTTCTCTTGCCAACAGCAACAGCAACATCAACATTGCCATCCACACCCACCCATATTGACATCAGCATCAGCACCGCCTCTATGCAGACATCGTGGAGGCCATGTCTATCTGCATGCTCTTCTAATCTCCCCGTACTCACTATTGAACAGTCATCAACTCGACATCTGACTTGCAGTGCTGACCCTTGAAGCACTCAGAGGCAACAGGTCCGTCATCTTCCGACCCCACACAGCCTAGGGAGCGGTAGCAGCTCAGAATTGGCACCGCACCGCACTACCCTGCGCCTCTCTTCTGCATCGTTGCTCATCGGATTAGCGTCGCGGGGAGCTGCCCTTTCTCGCCTTGGTATCTGCTCCTGTAATTCGGCTGCCTCTCGCCTTGTCGATGTTACCATAATTCGAGAACTCGGGTACCGTCCGATTTGGTCTCGTTTCCTCTTCTGCCTATGTCGAAGGGGACAACGACATCGGCTCTTTGTTTAGGCTCAACAGCAAAAGACCCACCCTCGTCGAAAAGGTAATATCACTGCCGATAATCTTTTGGAAACTGGGCTGTGGTTGGTTGAGATCTTCCTCCCCAGATCCTCCGCGTACGCACAGCATTTAGATCTTGCCGTGTCGTCGTATCCTCATCTCGTCTTCTCGACAGGGCAAGAGAATGATCTAGTATCGAGGAGAGCGGCCGCTTCTGACGTCTTGAAGCCAATGAGAATGTGAAAATATGAATTTCTGATTCCGGGCTTCACCAACTCGACAGCCGATGCCATCATAGCGTCCCCTGGAGCGCGTCGCCCACCTCACGCGGACTAGAAACGGCAGAGATCAGCGTTAACAAGGCTGCTTGGCAGCTCACTTAGGCACTTCAGTTTGGAGATAATAATGCGGGGAAGGCACGGCAGGTCAAAAACAAAGTTTGTGACTATGCTGTTAGTCTGCTTTGGCCATTTCAGCTTTGCTGCTCATGCGTATTCTGCCGGCTCGGGTTCAGTGCACTACCGGCCGTCACTACACATCTCGCACAATCCGATCTCGTTCTAGATTTTCCATGACCACCAGTAGTTCAAATGCGTTCATTGGAAGATATTTCCACGATGTCTTCTCTCTGTAGTATATTATCACAGCTTCAATTTTGAACATCAGTTGGCAAGATGAGTGGTACGCAATGTGTTCCCACCTTTCCCGGTAGTATATTTCGAAACAATTCAGCCTTCCTCCTATTCGCCAGAGGCTCGGCAGGATGAAAGGGAAAACGTCGATGCGGACTCCGGGATCGATGCAAACCGCTCTTGTTTTGCCAACACTGACAGGGCTGCCACGCAGTCAGATATGCAAATCCTGCATAATCGCTTAGTCTACCAGCCACATCAAGAGAAATCCTCCTCCTCATTGGTGTCTGAAGCCTCCACATGCACCTGTTGTCTCTCGTCATCCCTCGACCCGAGATATCGAAGGACAGATTCGCTTTCGAGAAGATGGCTTTTCTGTGTCGAGGTTAGCTTGGTATGCACTGCGCAATCTCTCGTCAATCACCACACACTCACCTGCGCTTCGATAGCGTTGAATTCTTTCTCAAGTAGTATCATCTCGCCATTTCTCAATCGCATGGCATCGCTGCGGCGATCTGAGTTAACGAGCGATGTTTCAGAAAGCATTGCTATGTCCTCTTCACTTTCATACAGGCGTTCAAGCTGTTCGCGAATCCGGTCTTGCAAAAGCGCCACAACCCGCAGTTGGAAGACGTCCCGCAAGACGTGATCCTTCGTGAGGGAATCGAATGTTTTAGTGTTTTCTGTTACATCTAATCCCTGCCAAAAGACTCGCAATTGGCTGCGTGACCCATCTGTCTGCTGCAAGACCTTGAAGTCCAGACCGTCTTCTTCATTGAGGCACATAAAATGTAGAAAAGGGCATTCCCACACGCAGGCATCTTCATTATTGGCGAATATGACAGTGGGCGGCTCACCAAAAGCCGCGAGCTTTGCTTTACCTAGAGGATCATCAGGAAAAGGCTCAATAGGGAGAGTTAAACTCTTTGTCGTGCTCTGTTCATCGATGAATCCGTAGCTAAAAAGCATCTCGGCATCACTTTTTCCAGCGCCATAGCTGATGGTGATCTCTGAGCCAGCATCAAGCGTCACGTCAGGTCGAAGTAATAGCGTTGCATTGCTACTAGATGACTGCTCATAGTAGGAGTTTGCATCTGCCGAGTGGTTCACCATGTCTATGCACGGGACCATTGACTCTCCAGCGAGCGGGAGCTCCAGGCAGCGTGAGCGATACCAGGCGTCCATTAAAATCCAATCATTGGCAGACAAATCCTGATTCTCCCACCAGCATGTCCTGCACCAGGGGATATCAATGGTGAGCTCCCTGATAGCTTCGAACTCGCGGAGGAGAGTGGCCATCTTAGCGGTTACTGCAGCCTTCAACCCGTCAATTGTGCATAAGGTTAAAAAAAAGCTTGCCGTGGCACAGGCCTTTTACTTCTTTTCATAGACTCGTGATCGAGACATATGTGGGACGGGGACCACTTGGTCTGTGAATATGAATCAAAGCAACAACTGAGGTAGGCGCTTGGTACCCGTGATGCAAAAGGAAACAGCAGAAAGTCCCAAAGTAAACAGCAAAAACAACATACCTCCAAAGAAGTGCCCACTAGCATGACTCGCTCCTCGTCATTCCACATCGTAGGCACAGGAATACTCCTCGGTAACATCTTACAATACTCAGACCACCTAGGAAGAATTCGGGATCAGCAAAAGCCAATCAAGTGCAGACCAAAACGATAATCCCAGAATGAGATCCTGAACCCAAAACGACTCTCCTGCAGCCGTGGGATATGCAAACTGCGGGGTAGCTCCCGAGAAGCTGGTGGGATAGTGGATTTGTTGGGGGATTTGCAGACGTACGGATTGGACAACCCCACATTCAGCCCATGGTGAGGCGAGGCAATAGTGATTTGCATCAGGAGGAATAGCATGACATCGCCCCTCGTAGACTTGACACCACAACGAATCAGCCCACGTAGCCCTTCAAAAGTACTACCAACATTCCACCCGCAATCCATAACATCACCTCACATCGCAACCCCGCACCCGAAACACGGATAACGCACCTTGCCACCAGCCCGCTCTCGTAGTTCCCGAAAGTGCGGATCGACCTTTGCATGTTCGTCCACGAACTCGGCGCTGAGAATGAGGTCATGCGGGATCGTGAGCAGTGTCGGGATGTCGAAGGTGTTTTTGGAGTTCAGGGGCCGCGAGGTGACGATGCCGAAGCCCTTGGGCTGCTGCGAGGCTGCCGAGACGTCCAGGTCCAAGACGCTGATATCGAGGAAGTGCACGTCGTTGAGCTTGGACCAGGCCGGCAGGGCGCTGATGGGGAGCGTCGAGGCGTGCATTGGGGCTGAGATGGTTGCTTGTGCCTGGCAGTGAGATGGGTAGCTAAGGTAGATATGTATGTGTAAGTCCAATTGAAGTTGGTGGTTGAAGAATTTATAATCTTGAAGTTGGTCGTGTTTCGGTTCGAGGTCAAGGCCCCATCAAGTGATCACGTGAATCAATACATCACCTCATTGTCGAGCCTGGATTTTCTTATGCGCCTTTGCCAGTGAGGGTAATTTGCAGAAAAATAGACTCAATAAACTAAATTGCCATGGTTGAAGAGGAGGGTGTTTCTTAGGCACGAAAAGTGTTGAGTTGTCAGACACTTTGCCATGCATCAAAGTTGAACGACTTATATCTCGCGCAGCGATCCCCAAGTAAGCCTACGCATAAACGCCCGTAAACTCCAAAGACTCTAGCCAGGCTGAATCGTCAATCCGAATCCCAATCACAATTCCAATTTGCCCACCTCCGAGCCCTTTGAATCGTTCACTGGTTGGACCTCCTTGATCAACTCACCTCATCAACTCCTCCGACTTTAACTCACCCACTCTATGGGTGCCATCTCCGACATCAAATTCCGTCTCTGCCTAGAAACCTCGAAGCCCAGCTCAACCTTCGTAACATTTGACCCATGGTCCTGTTTCGCTTTCGCCAGCTCAGGTGTCCGCGAATCTTCTGGCATCGTTTCCACTTCCCCTTTCTCCTTTCCTAACTCAGCCTCGAGCGTCGAAGATGGAGAGGTAACCAGTCCACGTCCCCATCCGTTGATACGCTTCTCAAGTAGGACTTGAATAGCGCGCTGATTCGCTTTCCGGTCCTCACTCATAGGAACTGTACTAACAGTAGACAGCTCTTTATATACATTCACAGCATCAGCAGCATCCTCCTTGGTTTTACTGGGATTAGGACTCGCGCTCTTGCTGCTTGAGACAGCACGGGCAGTCTTCATGTAATGTGCATAGTTTCCTCGTTCGCGGATGGGGACTGAGGGATCTGAGATAGCGCTCAGCAAGCTCTTCAGAGGACAGAATGGTGGGAGTATCAGGCTCACCTTCTGTTATGCGATCGTTGGGTCGTCGCCAAAATTCGTGTCGTGGTGAAGAGGCGCCCGTGTCTGAGTAGTCAGATGTTGCTGATCTGACACTTGAAATGCGGGTGCTCGTTTTGAATATACTGTCGTAAGTTGCTCGCGTAGATGCTGTTGCAGAGCTTTGGGGCCTCGATGTGGTGTCTGACTTGGCTGCATTGCCACGTGAAAAGGAGTCCTCTAAGCGATAATTCCACATAAAAGGGGAACAAATTTCCCCATATCTTCCGTATGATTTCTGAGGCTCGGGATTTTGAGAACTAACCCACTTGTCTTTGTGCTGCATATCGTCTGCCTGAGGTCCTCTGACATGTGGGCTTGGATTGGAGGCTTCTGGCTGTGATCGCCGTGAATGTTCCCCTTTGTCATCACGTCTGCTGGCTTCTAAACCAAGAGGATCTGTTTGCGACTGGTGCAAGGAACTTTCTTGTTGTTGATATGACTGGTCGATATCTGCATAACTAGATATGCCAGAACCTCTCCGATTTCGATGCATAGTCTCTGGGCGTCGATTTTCTCTTTTTTGATGCTCGGTTCGAACTTTTTCATTTTCTTGATTCAGTGACCGACTTATCTTCGCTCCGTGTTGTTCATCTGTGACAGAGCTGCCTGCCTCTCGATATGATTCGGACTGAGATTCTCTCCTCATAGTAGGCCATGGGAGCGTATGGTTCACTTCTTGATCATTTGAGAAGTGACTTGTGTCTTGAGGCTGGGTGTGACAATGCCTTGATATCGAGTTTGGAACTTCCTTATCCTCCACAATACCTTTTAGCTTCGGCCGTAGTTGTTTTCGAGCTTGATGACCACGGTCTTGGGGACGCTCAATTCTCGACCTACCCCTTTCTGTCTCCTTCCAAATCATTCGCTTCCGATCCGGACTGTCATTACTCTTCATTTCTCCGTAGCTTTCCACCGTAACATCAGAGTTCTGTAGCTCTCCCAAAACTCTCGTCGTGGCATTCAATTTCGTCAGTCTCGTGTCTTTTGCAACTTTATACCTATTGTTCCTCGCATCCCAGCCGTCCGACCCAGCTTGATCTGTTTCCCTCATGGCTTCGTTCCACGTTGTTCTTGATGTGCATAGCGTATGCACAGAGCGCAGGTCAAAATCGCGAGGGTAGCGAGCAGACATCTCCATGCAGTATTTTTCGAAGTCAGTTAGGGGCTTTTGGGCTTCAACTTTGGCTAGTTTAGCAGGTCGAAGGCCAGGGATGGTATGGGGGAAGGGCTGGCGTACCTTTTGAGAGTCCTTCGACATCCGGATCCTCCCTCTTTATTTCTTCATTCGCCTTGTTTGTTTTCTTATCACCACCTTTGCTCTTATTCCTGCTAAAGATTTTTCGAGTTCCCCTCCACATGCCTGGGAGTTTGGCCCGTGCCGCCTGTGTGTTGATTTTCTCGATGACAGGCATTATCCCCTCGTTAAAACCCCTGAGCCACGATTCGGTTGTGGAAAGGGGCAAATGATTTGTCGCTGATGGTGGTGGGCCTTTTTGGGAAGCAAGCCTCAAGCACTTGACACATATTGTTGCATCTGTATCATGTGAAAAGGATATTTCATTCCTACATTTCCTGTTGGGATTATGGGGTTTCTCGTCGCATGCCTCTATATCCGCTTGAAGTGTATGGCCACACACAGTAAACGTCCTCTGGTGAACAAGGCACATCGTGGCAATGTGTACTCAGAAATCAAACCGATGAGAACGAAGCTTGAAAATTGGCTTGGGGATGGTGGTGAGTACGTATGTTTGCTGATGGTGTAACGTTGTTCAAGTAACAGCGACAAGATGCGTCAAATGATACACCCAAACCTAGGCTGTGAATCACCCGTTCCATACGTAGGATAATTATAGAGGCAATCAATTATAAATAAGACTGAGCTGTGAAGACACTTGTCATGGCAAATGTTACGGCTGAGAAAAGCAGGCATCAAGCCACCCAACAGATCGCTTTCATAGCCATTTATTGAGGATCCTCATGGATGCTTGCCTGGGGACCTACGCAAAAACCGGGCTTGAGTGACGTTAATTTAATTTATTTTAATTATCAACTTTGCAGCAATTGTTGCCTCTGTTTCTCGTCCTTCAACGCTTGAAGCCTCACCCTTCGATGAAATAATGGCCCAAATATGACCACCAGCACGTTTATCCATAACACAGAGAAAAGACTATGTACTGATAGGCCCACTTTCTCGCCCTTGTATTCTTTGGAAACTTCAAGGTACTTTTTTGGATTGTCGGTAATCACACCATCCACTCCTTTGTAGATGCACCACTTCATCGCTTTCTCATCGTTGACTGTCCATAGATATATAGACCTATTCGCTGCACGTAGATCTTTCAAGAAAGATTCGCCAAATGGGCCAACCATGATCTGCTGTAGCATATTAAAGCTTACTCCTGGTTCACTCAAAAATTTACGGGCATAGGCTACACTAAACCCAATATGTACGATGGGAAAGCCTGGTAGATATTGAGCACATAGTGGGAGGTATTTGAGCTGTATTATGATTAACATTATTGTGAGTGATTCAGTGTTGTATATAGAACTTACAGTCCAGCATCCAAGGAGTACTCTTTGTGTCCACGGTTTAGAAGATGGCTGGACCTCAGCAATTGTCGACGCGATCAACCGCATCACATCATGAGCATCATTATCAATCTGACTAAAAATTAGCTCACTCTTCAGCAAAGGAGCCGAGGATCTTTGTCTCACCTTTATGTCTAATAGAACCCAGATATCTTCCACTCCAGGCTCGGTCAAGTATTCGAGAAGATCCTTGAGTCTTGGCATAGATTGTTCAGGTGTCTTCAGCGTCTTTAATGTCTTCAAATATGACCAATCGCAATCTATGATCTTTTCCGTCTTTCCAAAACATCTCTTCAGGTCCGCATCCTACTTATGATGAGTCAAGTTCTTTCAACAGTAGTAACGAAGGTTCTTACATGCGAAATGACAACAACGCCATCCTTTGACAGATGGATGTCTGTTTCAATTGCATGGCTTCCGACCTTCACTGCGCCTTTGAATGCGCCCATAGTATTCTCTGGGAATGCATCCTTGTACCCCCGGTGTGCGATAGCTTGAGGCCTTCTCTTCCCGTCTGGTGTAACAACTGCAGAGGTAAACGGAGCTACTTATTCATTAGCAGAGCTTTGTCGCACAAGATTACGTTCAACCTACGACTTGAAGTGTCCGTTCTGCCTGCCAGTAAAGGGGATGTCTCGGACAGTGCCATAATTGAAGCCGTAAGGTTTGCAGAGACAACCAGAAGTCGGGTCGAAGTCAAGATGAATTGCAATAGCTGAGTCTGAATATGCCGCAACGTTCAGCCTCGTGGTTGGCTTGCCCTTGCCGCGCAGATCATAATCTGCAATCCTGGGCTGGATTGAACAGATGGGGTTTCAACGGCAGATCTGTAAATCATGAGCACCCCCGACGTCGCCATGGTGGGATGGAGGGACCTTTTTGACGCGAGTAGCGGAGGTAGGACATAAGCTACTGTCCGTCGTCCGGGCACGTTCGTCAACAGCCTAGGGCCCTTGTAATTATCCTCCCGCCTGTTCCAGTGCCGTTATTGCGTAGTGGAGCGCCAGAACCACAGATATCCACCCGGCAAGTTGACGATCCGTACGAGATGGCGGTCTGGCGTGGGGTTAGGACAGCAGGCCGCGTGGGGTTCTGGTGACGGATGTTTGCAGTATCTACCTTATGTACGTGGTGTTGAAGGTTGCTGCCGTTCAATGAACGCTCCACTGGTGCGGGCACAACTCGTATGCGACGGCGCTTCAGTCCCACGTTTCTGAAAAATGACTATCGCGCTTGTTGACACGTCGTTTGTCGATCATACTGCCCCCGTCCTGGGACTTCGAACCTGTCTGGAAACGCTACAGCACTGAGAGGGCCTCTAGCTCCACTGATCGGCGTGTCTTGTGCTGGATAAGACTCGGACCAGAAAAGCCTATTTGGTCCGCTGGGACGCCGGGAACGCCAACACGGCAGAGATCCACGAAATCGCATCTTTTCGTATCTTTTCGTATGTGATAGTTTTGGGACTCGCAGGTCACCGTCACCAGCTTGGTGATCCCTCCAGCCTCCTGCAAGAACAGTTTGTCTAGTGCTCATTGTAACAGTATGCTCAAGACGATGGCAGACAGGTGTCCGGATTCAAACCATGCCCCGCGAATATTGCGGGTTTCAAAATCTCGTGTATGGAACACAGTCTCCAGCAGCCCGATACCTGCCAAGGCTTTCTTAAGACAGCCAAAGCTGTCCCTTGCAGCAATCTTCATTTTGAAGGAGAGAAGCTCCAAATATCGTTGTATTTTTAGAGTTCGGATAACGGCAGCATGCTGATGATGCTCGTGGTTCCAACCGGCACGATGGAGTGTCAGCACTTGGACTCCTGTACCTACTCCGCTTCGGCCCCTTGGCACCGAAACATCAGACGAAATTTGACTTGTAGAGAGCTTTTCCCTTCTTGAAAAAAATTCGAGGATCGTTGTGTATTGACTCTTACTTGGCAATGTAAAGGGGGTATTTGGTGGAAGTTCACCTTACTTACACTTCATGTCTCTCAAATGTCATTGGAGGCACATTTTAGGCTGTGGGCTCAGAGTTGTGAAAGCTACGAAACTTATGTCGAGGTATATGCAAGCCTGAAGCTTATTGTGTCAGGTACCCCAGGGTCTCCTCTATCATCTCCTTGTTCCTAGCTATCTTATAGACAGGCAAGCACAACCTAGCTAATGGCAGTCACATAAGCTTTGCCAAATTGCAGCCACTCCATCTATACTTTTAAGCCAGACGCCAAACATCACACACGTCTAGCTCGGAGATCATTCGCCGGGTGCGACAGGGGGACTCATGTCTTTGCTAGCATTACTGCCAACAAACTCACTGGCATCTGTGTCGTCTCGTGAATCATCCAGCTTCTCATCTTTAGCTAGGTATGCCTTCGCAATGCGTTCCGCAACATATTCCCCGCTCCAATATGCCCCTGTCACCGTCCCGTAGGCCACAAAGGGCGCTGTGTGCTCCCCACAAAACCAAAGACTTCTCCCCGGGAGCCCTTCCCGCATGACCTCAATGTCCACGTCAGCTGCTTCCACGCCTTTGAGCATCGTCGTGTAGCTCCCATTTCCAGCAAGATCGTCAGCAGTCCAGTCGGTGTAAAGAGCTGAGACTGGAATGCAGTCCATCGAGCCCTCGGTATAGTGCGGCAGAATAGAGAAGTATGGCTTGAAGTATTTGATGAGATACTTGCTTCGTACTTCGTCTGCTACGCCTGCTAGTTTGTCCGAGAGCGTAGTAACCTGGTCGCCAAAAAGGTAGAAAAGTAGCGTTGGGTGGGCGTGAGATCCTGGAAATGCGGACATATCGACGGCTTCCTGGTTCCATCTGTCCCAGTTGCTTGCTCTGGCATAGCGAGGCGCAAGCCATTGGAAGAATCCGGTATATGGATTGTCGTCAGGTGTTGATTTGTCGCCAAGCCAGAAGGCTCTAGGGAATGTTATGTATACCTGAGAAATGTTAACGAAACACGTTCTATTTCATTCAACTAGGCAGCTCAAACCTTTTCCAAATTTCCATAGCCGATGTTGCAAATAGCCTGGAGAAATCTGTGGGGTAGGGGAGGTGAGAATGTTTTCTCAGCGTTCTTCTTGAGCCAGCCCAGTGGAGCAGTGAAAATAACTTCATCGAACTTCATGGAATCGCCCTTATCTGTAACTACTGAGACACGATTCTCAAACGTGTCTACTTTGGTGACTTTGGTTGAGAGTATGAGCTTGCAACCGTCTAAGGCAGGTTTTGCGATATATTGGAGGATCTTCTGGTATGTCTCCGCGCAAAACAAGTTCTCTAAATTGCGTCAGTTACTCGATCCAGCTCGTTGAGAATTTTATTGTTGAGTTCCGAGAACGAGCGGCTAGAAGAGAATTGGATGAATTTTATTTCCCTTTACTTGGGAGCGATTGTAAAACCGAGCATCATCAAAAGAGCAGTGAAGGTGGGAGGTAACATACCACCTTCAATGACCTCCTCCATCCACAAGAACTTCAAGCTCTGCGTCTCGACCTTGCTAGCGACAAATGCCCCCCAAAAATGAATCATTTGTGACAATATCTTCCTCTGATGCGCCTCGTCATTCTTCGGAAACCTCTCTTGTAATTTCGATTTGAACCAATCATGGAGGTTGGCTTTCGACTTAATACTGTCGGTGTTCTCTCGTGAAAATTTGAAGGCCTCCTCGATCATCTCCCACATGACATAGCTGAGATCTTTCCCGTCTTTAAGAGCTTGCCCATTCTCGTCGAAAAAATTCTCCTGGTCCTTGAACTCATGCGTTACAGTCTGTGTTTTCAGAGCTATGTCCAAAATTGGGTTGTTATCAGTTCCGTGGATCCAGTTCGGCCCCATATCTACTAGATGACCAGAAGGAAGCATTGTTTGATGCAGGCGTCCTCCTACACGACCCCGCGCTTCTATTATGGTGACGTTAAATCCCCGCTGGGTTAAAATATCCGCACATCGTAGTCCGGCTACGCCTGCGCCCACGACACATATCTCTAGAGGATGTGGAGAGAGGGTAGATGTCTCATCGCGTAACTAGGACTGTGATTAGCGATGTCGGGTGAAGAGCGACTCTGGTTGACTACGATCCAAAATAAGTTTCCACACAGCCGAAGAACATACCTTCCAATGAGAGTCCATGATGAGTTCTTGGATTTGAATATTTGAAAAGCTGCCTATGGGCGACAGATAGCCTACTAAGTCTGTGTAGACTTTAGCTGTTTCTCTGTCAGAACGGGCCGTGAACGAGACGGCTCGAGAATCCATCCGAGATACAGAAAACCCCGGGCGGAAAAGGAGAGAGAGAGATATATGGTAGAGCAGTAGATTTAAGAAAATAATAACTGTATCGATATAAAGAAAATGTTGGGCGGAAGAATGCTAATATAGCCACGTAGCGACAGAAAAAGATGGCGGCTTGAGTCACTACTTTACCTCGCCCATATGTAGTCCTACATTCAGTGAATAACGGAAGCGACTAGCAACACACTGTGGAACTGGAATAATTCTAAGACTTGCAAAGAGGACTAGCCCTGGGAAGTGATCAATGCATTTTCTTGTATTATTATTATAAATCAATCCCCTGTCACTTGAGAGCCCGGAGAACAAGCAATCAAAGCGACGAGTAAAACAAAGACACACGGGGTTGAAGTAATATTTGATGGCGGGAACTCACAATTCGTGTTCCAAAGGCCCTGGTTTTAAGTACCGATGTACGCCAATGCACGATGGACTGATAGCTCTTCTTCACTCGAGTAATCCAGCCCCTCATTCTGTTGATCAAAGCTCGGTCGTGGGCAAGCCTCGTGAAGGAAATGTGAATCAAATCCGACGCGTGACGGGGTTGCATCCGCAAAAGTGGAGAAATTGGGTTGGCGATGCAATGATAGACAAATAATAATTGAGGTTTTGTAAGCTTCAAGCTTCGAGGCGTCCGTAAGGTCGACGCTGCTGCAGATGTAACATTTGGCTTTCTGCAAGTTAGGAACGCCACCCACCAAGGTAGGGAGATATTTCATTGAGCATGGGCTTAAAGTCATCCACGTCATTGTCGTACTTTCGCGGGTTCGAGCTCACGCTCAGGGGGCGGAGGGTAAGCTCCTCCTCCAAAGATATTGATCGCGCAGACATCTCAATCCGAACCACACCATCTGAACAATGCGCACCTCAAAGATCTCCCAGGATACTTCCAAGCTCATCAATGCCACATCCCTCGCTCCACGTCGCAGCACGCGCTCCGCCCTCTCCAGATTCGCCCACAATGCCTCCGTCAAAGACGAGGATTCGGCCGAACCTACCGATATTGAAGACATAGTCCCCTCGCGAAAGCGCAAACGCTCATCAGCCCCGCGAACACCAATTAAGAAGTCCCCTGGCAAGAAGACAGTTGTTAAAACCGAAATCGAAGAGACCATCACCTTGACACCAACCAAAGAGCGCCGAGTGCGCAAGCCCGCAAGACCGGTCAAGAATGAAGAGACTGGCGAAGTGGAAATTCACCCACCGAATGACTGGGCAGAGGTCTATGCCTTGGTGAAGGAGATGCGGCTCACTGGGCCGGCGCAGAACGCTGCTGTGGACACAATGGGTTGCGAGCGCTTGGGGTTGGACACTGTGTCGCCGAAAGTCAAGCGGTTCCATACGTTGACAGCTCTTATGCTATCGTCGCAGACCAAAGACACGACGAATGCGGTGGCTATGAACAGGCTGCAAACGCAGCTGCCAGCCTATACTGATGGCGCGCCCATTGGGTTGAATTTGGAGAACATACTAGCCGTGGACCCCAAGCTGCTAAATGAAATGATATGGGTGGTGGGGTTTCACAACAACAAGACGAAGTATATCAAAGCTGCAGCGGAGATATTGAGAGACAAATTTGACGGCGATATCCCGGATACGATTGAGGGCTTGATGTCGCTGCCAGGCGTGGGACCAAAAATGGCATATCTTTGCATGAGCGTTGCTTGGGGCAGACATGAGGGTATTGGGGTTGACGTGCATGTGCACCGAATTACGAATCTGTGGGGATGGAATAAAACCAAGGGACCTGAGGAGACCCGCATTGCATTACAGGCATGGCTACCTAAAGAACTTTGGCACGAGATCAATTGGCTCCTTGTGGGCTTTGGCCAAAAGGTATGTTTGCCAGTTGGTAGAAAATGTGGCGATTGTGAGTTGGGACTTAGAGGGCTCTGCAAGTCTGCTGAGAGGAGTAAGGTCACGATTGGAAGGAAGATCCGAGAGGAGAAGATCAAAGAGGATGAGCAGGGGAATGTGTTGGAGAAGACGGAGACTGTCAAAGTCGAGGAGACGACCGAGGACGTGCCTGTCAATGCTGGTCCCGAAGCAGAAATATTTGTGGAAGGCGGCATCGAGGAGCTGCCTGTTGAAGAGGGTCTCACGAAGGGAGAGGAGAGAGTTGTCATGGATGAGATAGCCAATTCGCCTGGTGAGTTCCAGAAGACGCCGAAGCGGAAGGGTGAAAAGTAAACCTGCAAAAAGAAATGTACACTAAGGGATTGTTGCATGTATGATGTAGAGATTTGTACTATCAGGGATAGATGTCTATATATTGGCTGGCATAATTTTCACAACTTATAATGCCTCAGCCTTTTATTTTGCTATTTGTCCCCTGGTTTACTCACGTAGTCAAGTTCCAGACATAGATGCGTACCTTAAGCTATGGCTTCAATTCTCAGCCCACCACCATTATTACTTAACTTATCACCCGCACTCATCTTGCTAAAAATCTCCTCCCTTCCTTATCACCCTCCTATTCTACTTGTCTCCAAGATCTTGGCCGCTTATCACTGGCCCGAGGGGGGTGGGTGACAAGAACACCAACACCAAGAAACGGCTGGGTTAGCCACTCACACCTTCCAAGCATTAGGCATGTAAGCACTCTTGAGCCCCTTATCTATTCGACCATCCCCACAAAGTATCAGGTTTCTATTTCACGAAGACATCCCACCTCTCAAAAAATCCAAAATCAATGGGAACCATGAAAATGGATCCAGGTATCCTTTCCGCAACTACACCCTCACTTTGAATCCTGCCAAGCCGTTCGTTCCGGGCCATGGCCAAAGGACCACCGCAAACAAGAACAACCGACCTGTTAGCCAAGGCTGACCGGGACGCGAAAACACCCTCATCCACCACATCCTCCGCACAAGGCTGCGTCGAATTGCCTTCCTCCGATATTGGGTAAAACATACGAACAAACGCCTGTCATGTCACCCAAAGGCGCGCGCAGGCATCGCTCACGGGATCAGAAGAGGTCCTTTGAACGCAAAGCGGAAGGTGCTAGGAGCAAGATGTTGTAGACGAAAGGGCGCATCCTAGTCGTAGCGGGCCAATCAGCCCTGAAAGTGTAGGTGTGGCGGCTGGATTGGAGCGGATCAGTGCGGGTGCTTACGGTGACAAAAGCATAGAATATCCGTGGCAACCCTATGTGAAGTACCGTGCCCCCAAGAGTGGGAGTCATGGGGATCTTTATTTTGACGACCTTCTAACAAGCACATATCTCTTTTGCTTCACAGTTCTCGAGAATTTGGTCTTTGGGATCTATAGGAGAGATTAAAAGTGAGATGGGTGTTATGGTGTTCCAATTTTCCGTTGCTGGGACGGCACGTGGAATGTGGATTACATGCAGGTACGAAGTGTAGTTCAGAGGGTGAGTGCATCTTCCAGGTTCAGGGTTTGAATCCGTATGTTCTCTTACTTACAAGCGATATAGATTTAGTCAAACCTTTGTGTAATTCAAGAAGATCATGAACAGATCTCGACCTCACAAATTTTTTTCTCAGCACTCGAGATCTTCCTGAGGACGGACTGCCAGGGAAATGGCCACAGTGCACCAATACTCAATATTTCAACATTCAAAGAAGAGAATAAAGACACGAGGGATGCACATGATCGAGCATTTAAATCTTCATTCGTCAAAGTGGGATATCTCAAATGCAGCAAAAACCCCCAGCACAAAAGCTACACCCACCACATTACGGGCCTCGTCACCATCCAACAAGCTGAAAGCCATCGAGAGAGGTGAACCATAGAGTACTGTACATTTACGCAATCCAGAACCAGATTCTCTCGAAGATGTTTCTTGGGATCTGCTCAGGCCATTGTCCGTCCTCGGCATCGAGAGCTGCCTTTCCGGTCGTGATGTCAGCGTCTGCTGGGTTGTGGATCTTGGTGCGCTTGAAGATCTTCCAGAAAAGATAAAGGGCAAAGAAGATCGGTATCCCGATGTAGGCAGCGAGGAAATCTGTTGGATATTAGTGAGAGAATCGAGGATTCGGAGGAGAGAAGACGTACCAGTGACATTCCACTTCGCGTGGCTCTTGCCAGTGAAGACATCAAATCCGTTGAAGAGGATGATAACGGCAAAGTAGATGAAGGCGAACCATGCCGTGTATGGCTGAAAATGTGCCTTGAAGACAAGAGTGTTGCGGTCAACTCCCTGTGCCTTAAGAGCCTTGTAGAATTGCATGTAGGCAACGCAGATGGAGCACCAGGTGAAGAGAGAAGCAATGGTGGTCAAGTTCTGGAACCAGTTGAACACAATTGCTGGGCCTCCGTCTCTGACGGAGAGATAAGTGAGACCAGCAATGGAGGCTGTGATACCAACACACCAGTATGGAACACCAGCCTTGGAGCAGCGGAGGAGGAACTTTGGGGCTTGCTTGTTTTGAGCGAGGGCAAAGAGATATCTGGATCCAGTATACAAGAAGGCATTGGCGGAGGAGGAGGCCGAGGTTAAGATGACGGCATTGATGATGGATGGGAGAACTGGGATACCAGCGTTCACGATACCAATGACCCATGGGGATCGGCCAGCTCCTGGCTCACCATCGGCTTGAGCTTTCAATAAACCTTTGTCGTTTGAAGCTACAAGGACACCGATGGCAAGAGAGCCGAGAACATAGAAGAACAAAATACGCCAGAAGACTCTGCGGACAGCCTTGGGGATATTCTTGCGGGGATTCTCGGCCTCACCAGCTGCAACAGCAACCAACTCGACACCTCCGTATGAGAAGGCGGCGTTGACAAGCACGGAGAAAAGACCTAAGAAGCGACCAGTAGCTCCCGTCGAGTCGTACTCCTTCATCGCGCCGGGGTTCTTCCAATACCTGAAGCCGATCCGGTCGTGTTTTGGGTTGCCTCCAAGGTCAACAATGAATGCCATAATCAACAGACCAACGATGGTGATGATCTTGACACTAGCAAAAATGAATTCAGCCTCTCCATAAATTTGGACGGCAAAGATATTCAAGCAGACGACCAAGGCGAGGATGATGGAGATCCATACTGCAACAGAGATATGTTCCGCACCCTTCCAGAATTGGATAACAATCGAAGCAGCTGAGATTTCAGCACAGAGGGTGATCGCAGACGCATACCAGTTCTATTGGAGAGATCAGCTTCGGTTCGCTAGGCGTATTGGCGGGGTAGCTCTAACGAAGCAAGGTTTTCATTAACCCTTGCATGAGAGACATCACATGGAGCAATCCTACTCGTCCATTTTACTGGAACACAACTTATGCTCTCAGACATGTGCAGCCTGGCGTGAATTTGGGGGAAATTGGAAAAAGAGGAAAGTAACCTACGTTCCAGCCAACCGCGAATCCGAGCGCATCATCGACATAACGCGCGCAGAATTGGGGAATGGATCCAGGAAGAGGGAGCCAGGTGGCCATCTCTCCTAAGCATTGCATCATGGCAAAGACGGCAACACCAGTGAACGTATAACCCAAGAGCACGGACAGAGGACCAGCACGTGTGAAGGCACTACCGATACCTAGGAAGAGACCAGTACCGATTGTTCCACCGAGCGCAATGAACTGGATGTGTCGAGACTTGAGTCTAAAGAAGACAACAAAGTAAGTAGAAGTTCCCAAGCTGGGTAAAGCCGACAACATACCCTCGAGTCACATATCCATATTCTTCAGCATCTTCAATGTTGCCGTAGAGACCGGCAGCTTCAGAAAGTCGTCCTGACTTGGTTTCGAGTCCCGTGGCAGGATCAACGTAGACTTGCGTGTGGTCATCAGGCGACTCAGTGGTGTAGTGATTGTTTTTCTCCATTGTGCTGGCTGGTGAAGCTGAACAGGCGAGGAGGTGTTGCAAGCTAGAGAGAAGGATTCAGGGTCTTCGAAACGCGAGGGCGGACGACACTCTTTATAGGCAGGGCCATTCACCTCCCTGGGTGACTTTAAGCAGCAAAGGCAAAAGCAGGGTCGACAGGGTGAGGGAAGGCAAAGCCGAAGGTGAATTAATTGAGGTGGAGTGGCAGCTTGAAGCTTGCGGCTTCGGGCTTAAGGCTTGAACATATTGGGTATGGGGGAGGGGAAGGAGGAGAATCAACCAGGGATGCGTGATCCAGCTTGCTCAAGCTCACACAGTTGCCCTCCACTCCTTCGCTGGTCACGGATGATCCCATGTCTGGCCACGTCCAATCCATCCTCGTTCGCATGCAGGTCTCCCTCCCACACAACAACCACCAACCACTAAGATGCAACATGCCAGTGGCACATCTAACCAGCAACCGCAGGCAACCCAACGGCTCTCGCGATCTGCCACGCTTTCCTGCATCTAGTAGCTACATTTCGCCTTCGGTATGTCCTCCTCGGCTTCTCGCGCTGCAAAACTCTCGCCAGGGGAGCATCTGCTCCTGCAGCTAGGCTACTGTCGGACTGGCTCCTTCAGGACTGTGGCCGCTTGTTGTTGTCCCACCTCGTTCTGGATGCAATGGGTAGACCCCGATGCACCGCTGCACTGATACTGGACCCCTGGTCCTTTCTGCAGGAGCGGGGCCGCTGGCGTTCCGGTATGAGCCTTTGCCTCACCTGCAGGCCGATGGCGACTAGTTGTCAATCATCCGTACAAGATCAAATTACCTCAACGACGAAAAATCAAAATCCTCTGCCTCGAAATTATCTTTGTGTCGACCAGGATGAAAGATAGCTCAAGCGAGTCAGGGTCCAGCGTAAACACAGACCTTCTTCGGCGCATCGCATCACTCTCTTGGACTCTCTTTGTCTTCAAGCTCTATGTTTAGAAACAAAGTGATTACAGGTATAAGCACAATGTTACACGGTTGAGGTAGGCGCAAAGCCGCTGCCACACTGCAACTCCCGTACTTTTATTTCTGGAACCGGATACACTTCACTCATCTCGGGGGCAGTTTATTGTTAGAATATGGCGCACGTGTGGGACAGTGTGTACTGTAAGATTACTGAGTAAGATCCAGATATTGACAGGTTACACGCGGCACACCGAATACCGAAGAGTCACCTAAAGAACATTTTGAAACCAGTGGTCATTAGATTGACATATCTTCCAGGGTATCGACAGCCCCTCCCACCAACACTTTCCGTTCATCGTCGGCGAGTCCGCCTGGCAAGTAGCCAAAGACGTTGTTGGTCGTTGCGATGAGGCAGCGTACATCTTAGTCGGCTAGTTGACAGACGACTTCGAGATATGGGAGTTAGAATTGGCCAATTATAACCCCAGCTATTGACGCCGAGGCGATAAGAAAGCTAGGATGATCAGCCACATGGCGCGGCATCTTGAGCAGTCTCATTTTGCGGGAGTTTGACTCGCTGGGGCACTCGCGGAGCTTGCATTTGGCTTTATTTAGCGGGTCCTTTGGTGTGGAGAAGGATGCCAAGGAAGCGCCAACTCGATCCAATACACACAAGCACGACAAGTTACTCTTCGAAGGTGAGCTATCGACAGTCTGGAAGCTTGTGGCCTCATAGTGAAGCTTAAACCAAGTCCAAGCCAAAGCCAACACTGGCACAAAGACACTTCTGTCTTTCCGAAAGGGCAGATAAGAGATGAAGTGACTGCTCGAAAAGTTTGCTGATCTCTCAATAGAAATGTGCCATCCATCACGCCTTAGCCTGCTAATCATGTCACTTGTGGGAGGGAGGGATGTTGATCTTGTGATGGTCTTGACAATCCACTTGATCCAAACGTCTCAGGGGGTGGTCCGAGTGGCTGCGGGTGTCCTCTCAGCCCACGATCTTCCATGCTCGCCATTGCCAGGTCGAATATCGTGACCGTGTTGATCTAAAGGGGAAGTCTTCCAGAACGACACAACGAACACGCGTGTTTGGCTGTTTTCCCGCTACTGCTGCAGATGAATTCATTCCGACCTCAGCTCATGAAAAGAAATCCATGCCGGACCACCAATAACAATCCTAGCCTCGCTGACTGACCCACTTTCATCCCACGACTTCGATGGAGACGATTCTTTTAATTGGGAAAACTCTAAGTCAGCCGATGTGTCGCAGAGCTCATCCTTCATGGGACAAGTGCGCTCAGTCGCCTGTCTCTTGCGCGCTTGCCACGAGAAGGGAAAGCGAAAGGAAGCTCCGAAATCTTCCAGAAGATTTCCTCTTCTAGCGCTGAACTTTCTTGTCATGCTTCTCGGCCAGAACTCAAAACCCGCGCTAAGCCGATCAGATTCGCATGGCCGGCGCCTGGGTTAGGAAGGTGTAAAGATCTCTCTCTTTTTATTGGAGGAGCTGATGAGTGCGTTTTTACAATGTATCCTGCGATCCTTGGCTAGTTTGCGTCTGAGGACGTGGAAATTAGGTAAGTGCAGCAGGAGAACAGGTCAGGTGAGGCGGGGAAGGGAGTCAAGAATGAGGGGAAAAGTCCGGGGTGAAGTAATGCCAATGTTGTAGGTTGGATAGTATTGAGGAGCTCAATTCTGCAGCTTCCAAACCTCACGAGGCCAGGAGGTAGAATTGCCACCACCCGCTGAGATCTGAACCTGTGTTCGAGATGTTGCAGCATTGAGTATCTTACATTTCGGCCTTTCTTCTAAGTCAGAGGACTCAGTGGGTGTGAAATATCCTGATCTAACATGGCGCATGCGAAACTTGGGGCAACGGTCGTGTGCGCAGTTTCTCATTGCAGTCACCTGCTTTTTTGACTCAGTTGTCGCAGCCACAAAGTTGTGGCGAGAAGGGAATAGAAAGCATTAATTGAATACCTTGCAGCACCTTTTGCTTTCTTTTGCAGGTTTTTGTTTCTTCTACTTTTGATTCTTAGACCAAAGGGTCTAGATTTTGTGGAGGAGAAAGAGTAAGATGTAGGTTGATCGTGTGTTTCTGCTACTCACGAGTTTTGACGCGAGCATATGTCCAAAGCACTAGTAGTCCTATCAACTTTTACTTTTCTGCGCGTAGACATTGAAAGTATTGGCAGATTTTGCTGCATAGTCCTTGAATTCAAATAGGCCACAAATTATATGCTATACTTTGCTCGATTTCGTTGGCCAGTAACCTATGTTCATTACGAGAAGCACCATGACTTCTGTTTATTTTTATTTCAGCACCTCAAGTATATCTCTACTGAAGCTTTCTCCAGCTCCGACTTAAACAACTCCTTGACAATGTAGCTTTCGATGTGGAGGTACTGTAGGAATTGAGTGGGAGATAATCTGATGGTGTCCAGAGAGTGGAAGGTGAAGTGGACGGATATTGAAATGTCGGTTTGACGCGGCCACCTGGGTGCCTGCATATCCACGAAAGTCCTGGAGGGCCAGTACCGAGGATTATCGATGTCTGATGTATTAAAATTCTGCAGAACCAGCTGAGTTTTCTTTTGTCATAGAGAGATAGGAGAATTTTCCTGCGTCTCCCCAATCCCAGCTAGTGTTGTTGCTTTGCAATAGTTGCAGACCGCATCCATAATGTGGATTGATGCGGCAGGCCTTACGCTAATGACCAAGAGTCATGGGTAGAGAAGTGAGACCAAGACAGAGAATATGGCGTGCATCGTTCTTGGAAACCGAGCTCTGAGCATTTACGCACGCAAGATTCGCTTCACCAAAAATCATAGTTCAGATTCATTCCACAGTCTCTTTGCCCGCACTTCCAGATCTCTTCCGTGCTCCGCAAGATACTACCCCTCTCGTTTGATAAACCGCTCAATAGGCCCTGTCTATTTTGATTAAAAGTTGTATTGTTAATTGATGGGTTCGCAGAATCTATTATCGAAGTAACATGTCTATATGGCTCTAAATCAAGAGACAACGAGAGAAAGACTTCCAAGAGAGAATTTAACAAATTCATCAAATATGAAGTAACCTGTACCAGCTCATTCTACTTAATAACCTGCGAATAGTCGTGCCTGATATTTGCGAACATACAACCACTTCATCCAGACTTCATATAGTCGTCGACTTCAAAAGTTCACTGGCAAAGACATCAATGGCATAGCTTGTATCAGTGACGGGCCTAGAAGATAATTCAAATTGGCGTAGATGAGTTGAGAGAAGAAAGTCAAGGAAACTGAAATGGATAGATACATATGCAACAGCTTGTCGTTGACGAATCTGATCTCTACGAGCACGATGGGGACCCTGGTATCACACTGATCAATATCAATGTAAGCGCTACTGGCCAGTAGCTGTATCATTGCAACAGAACAGGGCAGTCTTGCTTTCTCGGTCACCCGGTTCCAAGGGTCAGTATTGCACTTCGGTGTGACAAAACCCATCTCAGAAGCAGCTTTGTAGACGAGCCACCAAGGCTCTTTTTCCAAATGAGCCAGATAGCTCGGGAATTAAATGTCGCCAGTCCCTCCACAGCTTCATTGTGAAAAACTTGTCAGACATATGGATGTATATTTCGGGACTTGTAGCTGCCAAGTTACGCTCTCCAGTGACCACTCAACTCAGCTCGATCCTCTTCCCTCTAAGTATAGATCCACCAACCACTTTCCCTAACACAAATCCCAAGTAAGCACCCGTAACGATTGTCACAGGCCACTTCTGCCACTCCCTATCCCAATCCAGAGGAATAGGCACAGCACCAACCCAAGCTCCTAGAAACGCACCTATAGCTCCCCAAAGACGTCGTCCATGGGGCAATATGCCGAGAGAATCTCGCGCCACTTCTTGCTGTCTGAGCCATGCACATAGATGAGCGGGAAGATGGCTAGGAGGGCAATATGTGCAGAGCTGAGGAGAGTGTGTGGCAGGTGTGAGGTGACAGGGGCGCCGAAGAGGATTTGAGTGGCTGTCAGAGCAGGGACGGAGAGGAGGGAGAGAACGAGGGCAATGAATACAGTCTGTGGTTGACATTTGTTAGCATGTAAGTTTTAGCAGCTCAGGGTGGAATTGTACAAATGCATTTCCGGTAGGGAGCTCAGTCTTCTTAGGCGCATTGAGCTTCACTTTCTTCACAACTTTAGTGCCTGTCCCGACAGCCGGCAGACATGCCACTGCATATACGATCTGTACAGCTGCAAGTGGTAATAGCGAGTGGAGAAGTGTAGAAGTAGGATCTGCCACGAGAGCCGGGAATCGAAGGTAGAAAGTTGTAAGGAGAAGTGCTGGGTGGGCGCTGGAGATGAACTTCGCGACCTCGGTGGGGAGGAGGTCAACAGGACTCGATGCCTTGGCTGTTGGGAATTGAGGGTTTGTGCCTGCGCTGGACATGGTGACGGGATCAATGAGCGGCATTTTTTGTGATTGATGTGAGGATGGAGACGCGAGGTTGAGAAACGTGGTTGGAATTGACTCCACTTCGCAGCCTGACCCGCGAGGCTGATGATCAAATTTTTGGACTGACGCTTTGGAGTGATTTCGAGCTCGAAAAGATATGTTTCACTACGTTCTTGATATGCTAGGCAGGTTCATCATCTTGAAGCGCTTCAACTAAAGAGTACTTCGATTTCTCATGAGGGGAGGAAGCTGTTCAAGACTTCAGACAGCTTTTAAGAGCCAAAAGCCAATAGCTCGAGCATAACATTATGATCTTCATAGCTACACAACCTGCATTGCCAGCCAATTTATGCCTCTTAGCAACAACTGTGATCGCCCCCACCTCCTCTAAACTGTAGCGTCAGCTTTGGGGACCAGATTTCTCAACGAAAGATCATAGACAATATCCTCAATCTTCTTCACGTTGTACTTGATGCTATCACTTCTCCGTCTCAGCGAATCGTTCTTGAGATTCAGGATTTGGAAACCAGCATGCAGATCCTTGACGAACTGACTGATTTGGAGGGGACGTTGATAGTCACCCAGAGTTACGGAGTTGATGGCAAGACGGGAGAGCTCTTCAATGAGGGTGATGAGGGATTGCAGATACTCTTCAATGCTGATATGGAAAGCATCTCTATCCTTGAGATTGACCGGGACTGCATTATCAGTAGGAGCTCATGACTTTTGTGAATCACTCACCATTGAGAATCTCGCCGACCTCCTCAATGGTCAGCAGCTTGCCAGCCTCTGGTGCCTTGCCGTTCATGCCCATTCCACCCAGGTAACCACAGAGCAGGATCGCAAAGATGACATTCTGAACGTCTCTGGTCCACAAGCTGTTGTACTTGTAATATGGAGAGGTTGAGGCGACAGTAGAAAGCTTGCTGATGCTGTCAATCTCTTCTCTGATCGATTTTTCAGCCGCCTCAAGGACAGGTTGGACTGTGTTGTGTTAGAGGTGTCTGCTCTTGAGAATCTCCCAACTCACGCTGTGCAGCTGGGGTTGAATGGGCTCGTGAGAGAATCGATTGTGCGTTTCGGCCCTGTCGTTCCAGCGTCTGCGTGATAACCTTGATCTGCTCTCTGACCTCCGCATCTTCATCAATCTTGGTTTGCAGCTGCTCGAAAATACGAGGATCTACCATTCCAGACGCCATTCTGATGAGCTTTGAGAGTGAGGTGGTTGGTGGAGAATATCAAGTTTGTGTGATGTTTGAGTCACGTTTATCGTAGAAATCGAAGTTTGCTTTGCGCTTTTCACACCAAAGTCAAAATTACTATTCTTCACAACGCAACTTATGTTTCGCTGTATGCCTTCTGCAGTGTCTTTATTTAACGTCTTGCAGATTTACATGCATATTCTGATCTCAAACGCGTGCATGTTGCATTTCAGAGTTCGAATTCCTACCTCAAATACCAGCTCAAACAGCTCCTCCTTTCTTCTAGCCTAAAGCTTCTTCAAACTCTATGATCGTCTTTGCACTTGACAATTAATGTTGCCAATGTGGAAAGAAGAAATGCCATGCGTTCGCCCGCGGTTATTCACCTCCGCCGCAAGATTTGTGAGCTCAGAAATTGACATTTCTGCAGTCAAAGTTGAAGTTATGAAGAGTCATCTTCGCAGTCCCAGCAAGCCAGAAGCAGCAATGAAAATATTTCGCGTCAACTGGAGGCGGTGAAGTACCAATAACACGGTGATCGAGAACACTAGCAAGCTAGGAGGTCCCCGATCGATCTCTAAAAAGAAGAATAATCAAGTAATTCCCATGGGAATGATCCAGTGATTAAACTAGATAGAACAGATACTACACTTGATCAAAGCCAGAGGCAAAGAGAGCTAAAGAGGGAAAGGAATCGCAGAGGGTTGGGAGATGGCTGCACTTATAGTCGAGAAACTGGGGTTTCGCGCTAAGGATTGTTTGTCTCTTTTGCTGCTGTTTGTTCAATTTGCGCATGTTTGCCAACATTTGCTCTTGCCCTCTGCTCCTTCCCCTTTGAAGCTATTCACATAAGGTACCTTACTCTTGAGGAAGACGAAATTATGTCAGCACACGGTGGCCGGTCTGAGCCCAAAGCGACAGGGGTCCACGTATATCCTCTTGGATCAGCCTCACCTTGCACATCTTCCGCTCCACAAAGCTTGTTTCGCCATATTTCTTGGTCATTCTACGACGATGAGTATCGTCGGGCTATTCCCCAAGACCCCTAGCATTTCAAATCCTGACCTCGACCGCTCGTGTTGTAATTATCTCTCAACTTTTCACCCCTAAAAGTCTATCGTCACCCTCATTTAGCGGTTGTTATCCACAATTGCGTACTCAGTCCCCACTGCATTCGTACTCTCAAACTTCATCGCCAGCCACAATGCCTCCTCATAGTCTGTCGTATTTTAAGAACTTTTAATTTTTCTCATTCCTTATATGTTTAAACTGTCAGTCATTCTTTTACTCCTCACATTCGTTTCAAGATGAGATCTCAATTCCTTTCGTTGGCTACGGCCCTTGCATTCTCAACTCTCGCCTTTGCACAAACTTCGACGGATTGTAATCCCACAACAAACACCTGTAAGTCTCCACGACTCGCACAATACAGGTCATGACTGACGTTTTCAGCCTGCCCAAGTGATGCTGCTCTCGGAAAGACAGTCTTCATCGATTTCACAGCTGGGGAGAGTGAATATTTCACGGCTGAAGATGGAACCTCTATGACCTACGGTACTAACGGCGCCGAGTTCATCATGACCTCTGATGGCTTAGCTGCAACAATCACTTCTACCAAATATATTTTCTTCGGCAAGGTCATCGTCTACATGAGAGCTGCCAACGGTACTGGAGTCATCAGCTCCTTTGTCATGGAGTCCGATGACTTGGATGAGATCGATTGGGTACTTCTTAACTGGCAATGCTCAAATGAATCTTACTAACAAGCCGCAGGAATGGCTCGGTGGAAACTCCACAATCGTCGAAACCAATTACTTCGGCAAAGGAAACACAACAAGTTATACCCGCGCCACGTACCCAACGGTTAACAACCCTCAAGAAATATGGCACAAATACACCATCGACTGGACATCCGAATACATCAAGTGGTACGTCGACGACGCCATTGTCCGGACCCTAAACTATGAAGATGCTCTTGAAGGCAAGAACTTCCCTCAAACACCCATGATGATCAAGCTGGGCATTTGGGATGGTGGTGCTGCTGATGAATCTGATGGTACTGTTGAGTGGGCTGGTGGATATACCGACTTGACTGAAGCGCCCTTCACGATGTATGTCAAGAACATGACGATTGAGGATTATACTACTTCAGGGGATGAGTATACATACGGAGATATGACGGGAGATTACACATCTATAATCATCAGCGACAACTCCACCTCGTCTTCAAACACTACAGCGGTCTCGTATAGCTCAAACTCAACAGTTGGTACCTCGAGCTCGGATAACGCTACCACTACGGCCAGCTCCTCCTCCTCCTCCTCCTCCTCCTCCTCATCTTCGTCATCATCTTCTTCCACGACGACTGCTGCAAGCAATGCCCATACATCCCGTAACAACGGAAGTTTCCTGGCTCTTGTACTGGCTTTGAGCGTTGTGTACTTGAGTTTGTGAGAAAATAGGTCTTTGGCGAAGGTGACAGCATATACGATAAGAGGACCATTAATTTAGTTTGTTAATACTTATCTCACTTCGCCTCAAGCCACTCATACTTTAGTGCACATCAGCAGTGATCCTTGTCGTAATATTACTATATCTAGCTGTCCTTTATTGATCCAAATACAATTCAACCAGTCACAGAACCATCTATTACGAGCATCAGAAATGTAGATGGGAGAGACTGTGATTCTGCTGCCTCTCCAATATTTTGCTCTTTGGTTTGACGAGACTTAAATGTGAAATGAACAGCAACAGCACTTCGGTTCTACCTTTGCCATGACTATTGTGATGGGTTTCAGTTTGCAGGATGTAGATTCTTGGTTTCAAGGGATTGCTCTCTGAAGGAACCGAGGAGAACACCGTATTCACAGAGACACCGTGGGTACTGACTAGCCTTTCCTCTCCTCGCAAAGAAAGCACATGGAATCGCAAGAGCACAATCTATCCTTACCCGTTTCGGAGTTTTTGATTGGGTGTGGTTGAGATCTCTTCTGCCCATGTGGATTACCCCAGATCCAAATACAGTTAGACTCGGAGAACAGACCTCGGCATTGTCACATGTATGCGTGCCAAATGCAATGAGAGTATTGACCTGCATTTCCTGTGACCATGTAATAAATAGATTCCTTCTTACCCCGACTCTCGATTTCTGACAATATCTACGTCTTTACAAGCCAGCCTCTGCCTTCAAATAAATACCCAACCAAGCAAGCAAATACCACAGCACAACACAATACAAGATGGGGCTCAAGAATGGTAATACTCTTGCTTACACCTTCGACGTCAATAGACACTGACTCGTTCGCAGATGCTTTCCCCTCGTCGCAGGCTTTCGAGGATATCAATGCCGCCCTTACATCTTCTGACGCTGAGCGAAAAGATGCTATCAAGCAAGGCAATGCTGTGTTTGCATTCACATTAAAGAACAAGGCCGGAGAGACGGAGAGCTGGCACATCGACCTCAGGGATAAGGGAGAAGTTGGAAAGGGACTTGGAGATAAGCCAACAGGTAAACACGAACCTTCCATTGTTTGCGCTGCTTCCGCGCATCAAGGTGCATTGAGGACGTTGGTTTATCGATATTCTTCGCTCGGATTATTCGGACGACACACTGACACATCCCCAATTAGTATCCCTCTCCCTCTCAGATGATGACTTCGGAAAGCTGGTCAGTGGAAAGGCAAATGCGCAAAGACTCTTCATGGGGGGAAAGTTGAAGGTCAAGGGAGATGTTATGAAAGCCACGAAGATGGAAGTTGTGTTGAAGAAGGCACAAACCTTCAAGGCGAAGCTATAGGAGAGTTATGATATTGTACACTAGAACCACATGGAAATCCATTTGATCCCTGGCCTGAAATTGGTAGTCTTCCATGCCGCGCAATTTACTGTATCGGAGGACCCCGCCAACTCTGACATGGAATCCACCTGCGCAAATAGGACCGCCGCGACTAACATCGTAAACAAGAATGGGGGATCAAGCTTTCTTATATAGGCAGGTCTGCTTCTGTTGTGTAATATAAGTTCAAAGGCTTGACTTAGACCAGAACTACAAACTCTATGCTAATTGCTTTCTTCTCCGAGTGACGTAAATAATTCACCCCACCACAACAATGTCTCGAGTAAGGGATATGCTTTGGCCGTCTCGCATGCCCGACGACGAATGGGCCGAAGTAGAGCAAGATATACCAGCAAAGGATGAAGCCTTTATTAACAAATACCTCTCCGGTCGTGACGCGCTCATCGAGCAAGAGAAGAGCCAGCGCAGTGGTAAGCAGGCCCCAACCCTCATCCACCACGTCCTCACCCCACTAACGTTCACAACTCCATCTAGACCATGGATTTCGTTCCTCGCTCTCTCCTCTAGCTAAGGAGGCATGTGCTATCGTCGATCGCATCCGCGACGACGAGCAGAAGTCGACATGGACCTCGGAGTTCGAGGATATCCTGGCACAGAAGACGGGTGCAAATGTTTACCCAGGGATGATGTTCAGCCTGGCAAAGGACAAGATGGAGAAGACAAAGCTCTGGCAGATTATGAGGAAGATGCCGAAAGGCGCGCTACTGCATGCACATATGGATGCAATGGTGGACTTTGACTTCTTGTTTGATATCCTGCTTAAGGAGCCAGGAATGCATATTCATTGCATGATCCCGTTGTCAGACCCTAAGGCCTTGGAGGTTGCCCCTATCAAATTCAGGTTCTTGAAGTCTACTGCCGGTATGTAGCCACCTACCCAAGGAATACCGCATGCTAATGAATGTGTAGAAAGCAATATCTCAGTATGGAGCGCCGACTACGAGCCAAACTCTCCTATGCTTCTCACGAAAGCAGCAGACTCGTTTCCCAACGGTGGACGGGCAGGATTTCTCTCCTGGCTCAAAAACCGCTGCACAATTACCAACATAGAATCCATCGAGCATCACCACGGCGTAGACGCAGTATGGCGCAAATTCTCCTCCGTCTTCACCATCCTCAACACCATCATATTCTATGAACCTATCTTTAAGCAGTTCATGCGCCGCATGATGCAGCAACTCCTCGCCGATGGCGTGAAATGGATAGATCTACGCCTAGCCTTCACATTCCAATATTATGCAGCAGGCGAGGAAGAGCCGGAGAAAACCTATGATCGCATGTTCAAGGTCTTCGGTGAGGAAATTAAGGCCTTCCAAGCAACAGAAGAAGGTAAAGAATTCTGGGGAACACGCATGATCTGGACCGGTGTTCGTATCCTCGATACCCGCAAGATTGTAGAAGACATGGATGCTTGCATAGCCATCAAGATGGCTTACCCTCACCTGGTATCCGGTTACGATCTTGTGGGACAAGAAGACCCAGGCAGACCACTTAAGGACCTACTCCCCGAGCTGTTCTGGTTCAAGAAGCAATGTGCCCAAGAGGGGATCGATATCCCGTTCTTCTTCCATGCAGGTGAAACCTTAGGAGACGGTAGCGACACCGACCAGAATCTCTTCGATGCGGTACTACTTGGGACGCGCCGAATCGGCCACGGCTTCTCGCTGTACAAACACCCTCTGCTCATTGACATGGTGAAAGAGAAGAAGATCCTCGTCGAGTCATGCCCAATCTCCAACGAGGTCTTGCGTCTCTGTGCCTCGGTACTCTCTCACCCCCTCCCTGCACTGCTTGCACGCGGTGTCGCATGCTCACTGTGCAACGATGACCCCGCGATCCTAGGCCAAGATACAGCCGGCATGACACATGATTTCTGGCAGGCACTGCAGGCTTGGGACAATCTGGGATTGGCGGGCTTGGCCTCGCTGGCTGAGAACAGTGTTCGTTGGGCAGCTTTCGAGGATCAGAGTGCGGCGGACTGGGTGCTCGGGATCAAGGAGGCAAGTTTGGGCAGCGGAGTCAGGGCGGAGAGGATGAAGCAGTGGGCAATTGAGTGGGAGCAGTTTTGTCTCTGGGTTGTGACGGAATATGGAGATGATGGGGATAGTGTCAGGGCCTTGATGAAGGAGACGAGCATGGATGTCCAGGATTAAATGGGCGTGTTCGAAGAAATAGATAACGGGTGGCGGAATAGGTACAACGGATAAGTAAAGGCGTTAGGTCAACCTGGGTGGCATAAATTCAACATCACCGAGATCAACTTGGAATTCAAGATTTCCTCAAAGATTCCCACTCATTCATTTCTATGAACTTACAAAGAGCATTCAAGTGCTGTACAGAAGGTGCTTGCTATCAAAACCAGACTCTCCGAGGCCATTGACGCTTTTATTACATTTAGTATAGAAATCAACGCTATGCAACGCCATCCCATGCACCGAGGGTCCTTTGTGATCCCTACTTATAATCCACCGCAGATGTTTGCGTCTAATAGAAATCCTTAAAAAAAACCGAAAACACCCACTGCCTATACACCAATCGCTCAGACCGCGTCCTTGAAATCTCTACTAATGCCAATTAGGACGCCTTGCTGGCTTCCAAAACCTTTGCCAGCTCCTCAGCCATCTCCGGCGTCTTGACTTGCAAGATCCAAGTCTCCATTCCCTTCCCAACATCCGCGTGTGTCAAAAGCTTAAGCGTCTTTCCCGTCGCCTCGTACTTAATTTCACGGAGGATGCTCTTGTTCAGGACAATGGTTCCAGATGGATCAGCACGCATCAGAATCCTGGTTACTTTGGTATCCTTATGCTTTAACACTCTCAGCGGTCCAACACCTCTCGTCTCCCAAGGACTGGTGGAATCGCCTTCCTTTCTTGCAACAAATTTAGTTGCCTTCGTGCGAACTTCATGCACAATATCTTCATTCTCTTCACCAGGTCCACCAGCTGTGAGATCAATTTGATCATGACGCTCAGCATCTGGATCTACATCTGCCCCACTCTCTCCATCAGTGGTCGCCCCTGGAGTTGTGGCTCGGGAAGTAGTTGTGGATGCAGCAGCTGATGGAAACAGGGACGTCGAAGCACTTGGGGCTCCAAAAGCAAAGCCAACAGCCGCTGGGGCTGCCTTCGAGTTACCCGAAGTCCCGAAGAGATTCGAAAACGGTTTCGCGTCAGTCTTGATGCCAAACAAGCCAGAAGACTGTGGAGTAGCCGACGGAGTGGTGCTAAAGCCGCCGAAGAGGCTGGAAGGGCTAGTAGATTTTGTTGGCGTTGCAGATGTGACATCAATAGTCGGAGCTGAAATCGTATCATTAGTTGCTGTTCCGAACTTGATAGGGCTATCTGGCTTCCAGGTCTGATCAGTAGGTGTGGATGTCTTGTTGAACGAGCTGCTGAAAGGGTTCTTCAAGTCCCCAAATATGTTCCTCGAACTAGGTTGCGTGTTTTCCTTCTCCTCAGTGGAGATGTGTCGTACCGGATTACCGTTGCTGTCCTTGGTAATGCGATCGAAGAGACTTCCACCAGGAGTCCTCGTGCCACCGTTATCTTTGTCTTCAGTAGATTCGCCATCAGTCTTACCACTGTCCTTTGAAACTCGACCGAATAAATTTCCTCCGGGTGAACTGGTTCCCGAGCTGGTACCGAAGGTGCTCCCGAGACCGAATGGATTGGACTTCTTGGTAGAGGCGATTCCTGCACCGGTTTTTTCTGGTGGGGTTCCTGAACCGGTTTCCGTTTGTGGCTTGTAATCGGGGTCCTTCTTCTCGGAATCCTCTTCGGGTCCACTCTCTTCATCGGCACTGTCGTCATCGACGTCGTTGTCCCTCTTACTATCTGTATCGGACAGATGACCAAAGATATTGCCCCCAAAAGAAGTAACCTTGCCAGCAGCGTGTCCGTCAAGAACAGATCCAGAAGAGCTTCCAAAAGGCCCCGGCGTAGAAGTTCGGGAGCCGTTTAAGGAGCTGAACACACTATTACCAGAGCCTTGGGACGAGGAACCCAATCCAAATAATGGCTTGGGTACTGTACTTTCGACTACCTGGGGTGCTGCAAATTCAATAGAGGGTTTTTGGGGCGTAAAACTCTTCTGGGCGCCTTTAGCCGTGGCAGACCCAACGTTGAATTTCTTCCCGTTCTTAGCAATTTCCGCAAGTTCTTTCTTTTCCTCTGCTCGCTTTTTGTGCCATTCAGCCTCAAATTCAGCTTCGTCATCATCAGAATCCATGTCTTCGTCTTTCGCTCTTTGGAGTCTAGCGGCCTCATCGGCCTCTTCGGTTTTCTTAGCTTGAGCGCCAAACTGAGCCATGAAGTTGGAACCTCCACTGGCCCCACCAAAGGAAGGCATCTTGAGTGGCTTGCTCTTCTGCACATCAACATTGGAAGCACTTGAGCCAAAGGCAGGCTTGACTGAAAATGGATTTGAAGTGACTGGCGTGACCGATGGCACGAAGGCGTTTGCTGCGGCAGTTGTCGGTGGTGTGGAGATCTTCGTTGGGGACTTTGGAATCGAGAGGCTTCCAAAAGGATTGAAGCGAGGAGCTTCATCGGTAGGCTTTTCTGGGGATGAGAACTTCTTTTGGGGACTCGTATTCACAGGAGCAGAGTCGGACGGGCTTTCCAGAATGCTCTTAAACACATTTGAGGTTTGAGACCCAGAGCGAGGTGTACTCGTCGTTCCATTCAACTTGGGTGTCTTCATCTCTCTCCGCAAGGGGCTGAGCTGTTCAGTATTCTGAGTGAGTTCATCTGTAGCTTTCCTCTTGGACTTTGCAGGTGATGGACTGGAAGGCGCAGGTAATGATGGGGTCTTGCTCAAATCTCCGTTTGTATTGAAAGGATTGAACAGAGTTGGCTGTGTACCTGCAGACAGGGAGTTGGAAGGTTGAGCAGCAACGTTCAACGTCGAGCTGGGTTGCTCAATTTTTCTGTTTTCTTTGTTCGGACTCTGGTTTGATTCCTCTCCAACCACAGTTCGTTTGTTTGATGAATCGTCCAATGTCGGCTGGTTGCCTTGCTTAGATCGCTTGCTTGGATTATGATCCTCTTGACTGTGGTCGGATTTACGCTTCAAGTCCTTCAAAACTACACTGTAGTAGTTCAGAATGATGGCTCTTTCTTCGTTGTAGTAATTGAACGCAACTGTTGGATCACGGATGCCGAGCGTAGCCCATACATTCTGCATGGCCTTATTCAGAATAGTAATACGGTATGTTGCATAGAATTTCTGTACGTCTTCTGCGTTGAAACTGGCCGGTACCTTTTTCTTCAATTCTTCCTCGGTAATTGTACGAGTAGTGACCAATGCAGCAATGGAATCGCCTGCTTGAACTGTCTCTGGCATGAAGTTGTTCGGTGGAAGTCCTGATGCATCGACTGTCTTCTGTAGAGTGGCTGCAGGGTGTGATAAGCTGGGAAACATTCCACTTGGTGGTGGCTGACTTGCTGAAGCAGGTGCATCCACGGGTTTCAAAGGCGAGAAAGTTGTGGTTTTGGGTTCAGAGGGCGCTACTGAAGGCTGAGTGGCACCAAATGAGAAGCTGGGCTTGTTAACGCCATTAGAATCGGCAGGTGATTGTTTCAATGGTGTTGATGCAGAAAACTTGAAGATGTCAGCCTTGCCTCTAGATTCTGTAGATATGTATCCACTTACCAGCGGCTTTGGTTCCACAGATAGTATGGGAGGAGCGATATTTTGAAAGGGATTTGGCTTTACTGGACTGCTGCTTGGAGCGACATCCGTACTGTTGGCTTTAGGCTCTGTTACTGACGAATCGACAGGTTTGTTGAGATTGCCAAAGAGGTCATTTGGAGGACTCGGCTCTTTGTTCACAGCTCCAAATAAGGTGCTGGTAGTTGCAGCTTGCTGGTTGCTGAAGAAAGTCGTCGGTGTGGTATTGCTAAGGTTTCCGAAAATATTACTGGGCGCCGCCTCAGACTTCTTCTCTCCAAACAAGTTAGATGCAGGTGGATTCTGATTGGTTTGGCCAAACATATTGCTTGGGGCTGTCTCTGTCTTCTTCTCGGCAAAAATGTTGGAAGCTTGGGGCTGGCTGCCCAGACTGAAGATATTGCTCGTGTTCGGTGCCTGACTTTGTCCACCGAGTGGAGTGTTAGCTGGGGCTGGGCTCTCCTGTGGCTTGCTGAAGAGGTTGTTTGCAGGGGATGCTGGGGCAAACAGATTTGAGAATAGGGAACTCGACGGTGCCTGGCTAACGGATGCAAAAATATTAGCAGTCTGTGGGGACTCTGAAGGTTTTGCCGTTCCGAACAAATTGCTTGCAGGAGGTTGGGTCGCAGCCATTGAGCCAAAATTGATAGACGGTGCAGTTGATGTGGTTGCTCCAAAGTTGAACCCTGTGCTTGCAGGCGTCGAAGCAGGTCCAGAGCCAAAATTGATAGTAGAGCTTGGTGCTGCTGCAGCTGGGACTGAGCTGAAGTTGACACCAGAGGTTGTTTGCCCAAACTGGAAGGGGGTACTTGCAGGCTTCTCTGGTGGTGCCGAAGATTGACCAAAATTGAAGCTTGTACCCCCTCCTTGAGATGAATTCTGCTGACCGCCGAAATTGAAAGGACTGCTTGCTGGCTTGGTATCAATAGGTCCTGATCCGAAGTTGATCACCGGAGATGCTGCCGCTGCCTGCGAGGTAGCTCCTCCAAAGGAGAAGACACTGCTAGATGGAGTTGAAGAATTGAAGTTTATTCCGGTTGAGGGTTGTGATTGAGAGGCGCCGAAAGAGAATATGCCCCCTCCCGAAGCTGACGCCGGGTTCGCAGATGCAAAGGGGTTAGATGCTTGATTCTGGCCAAAAGGTGGGAAAGAGTTGCTTGGTGGCATTGTAGAAGACCCGCCAAACTGCCTCTTAGTAGCCCTATTGTCCCCTTCAAATCGGCCTTCACTATCTGATACATCTGGCGAGGGACTGCCAAAGCTCTGCGATTGAGCGCCGAAGGTAGGAGGAGGAAAGTTGGGTCCGCCAGCAGGAGGGGCGAAATCGAATGAACCTCCCCCTTGCACGCTACCACCAAAAAGGCCCCCAGCATTCTGCCCTGGCATTGGCGCAAACTGCGGAGCCTGGGACTCGGGTCTTCCCATCACCGTTCCTGCCTGTCGCCGCGCCTTGGGCTTTGCTTGCTTGATGTTTCTTGCTGCGAGCTGCGCTGCATTGGCGCGCTGAGCTTGATCCATTTCGAGTGTCGTATCGACGCGAAAATCGCGTTGTTTGAAATGGTGAGTCCCAATGAAAATGCTGAGCGTCGAGGGATTTCGCAGATCGTGTCGCAGGAATCGTGTTGTTGATGGAAGGCTGTCTACCCGCGGAGTGTAGATACTGGAGGAGACCAAGGTCTAAATCACTCTAGCCGCGCAAATCATACGAAAGACAAAGTTGTCAAGGAGAACGACTTTGATGAAATTAAAAGCATTGATGGTTTGAGGGAAACCTCAGAAAGTCGATAGGTCGGACTTAAGGACGCGATTTTGCATTCTTCCTTCGAAAATCGAGCTGGGATGAAATATCTCGTTACCTAGGATTACATACGCTAAACCATATTCGGCTTAGCATGTTGACTTTGGAAGATTTTCCTTTGTTTGCGCGTGCATAATCAATGAATCTAAGGTGTATCAATTGCGTTCGTATTTACTTAGTATTTGCTCTTCTTGCAGGAAGAACTATTAAGCTTTGTTTATTATTATCTTCAAACAGTAATTTTCGGTGAATAAGGTAAGGTACTCAGGGAGAACCCCTTTCTTGACATTTTAGGACCTCAGGCAGGAACATAGGACAAGTGTATCAGCGGGATGAAGCCAATCAAGGGGTAGTTTAGTACTTAGCATATACTTCCCTTTTCCCCCCTACCCCCTCATATTCGATTTATTGAAAGAAATGCGACTTCTCCTAACCTAGATGATTGCCTACCCAACTCCATAGCATTCCTAGCTCTGGTCCTGGCAGTAGTTCACGCTTCCCTACATTTGAAAGTTGAATGAGAATGTCAACATTCTGATAAAGTATGAAAGGGGAATAAGAAGCAAGATAAAGCTTTATTATTCCTAATTAGGGTACAGTTTTGTTTTATTTGAAAAACTTTAAATTCTCTAGATCTACGGTCAGAGTGGGTGGGCCAAGTCTGCACTCGATTCTCACATATTCACTAAGCACGGAATTCACAATGGTAATTTCCCACTACATTCAATTGGCACGTTTTTATATTCAAAATGTGCGGATCAAAGATACGAATTCATTTGAGCTTTAAACAACGGCCACAGCGCCTCTAGCTTACACTTTCCTCTAACCAGGCTCCACCCACTACAACATGCTCTTAGGCATGTTCTTCATTGCCTGTTTAACACCCAAATCACCCAAAATTTCTAGGGTCATATGTCAGCTATCACTCATGAGATGTTCGGAGAATATCATACCTTCCGCGCCTCCAAGGATTGCATCAAATTTATATGTACGGTGGAACATCTCGATGGTCCTGCCCATTCCTGTCTGGGTGAGCGCTCGACCACCAAAAATCTGCACTGCCTCATCTGCACATTCATGCGCTGAACGGGTGGCAAACATCTTCAAGAGCCCAATTGGCCCAGCAAGGTGCATCGATTGCTGCTTGTACGGCATGAGAGTCATTTGGTAGGTTATATTCTCAAGCCAAGCTTGATTAGCCTCGCAGTGAGCAATCATTTTGGCAAGCCTACTCATATTAGCAGTGTTCTAATCGATTATAGCATATGTGTTGGGGCTTACTTTTGCCGAATTACGGGTTGTTCAATTAGTTTCTTGCCAAAGACCAATCTCTGATTACTCCATTTCATGCATTCCTCTGTCACCAGCCTACTCATCCGAATAACAGCACATGCCATCATCCATCTCTCATGGTTGAAGTTGGATAGAATGACATGAATCCCCTTATTCTCCTCTCCCAAGAGGTTTTCGACGGGTACTTTCACATTGTCGAAAGTGATATAAGTAGTGCCAGCAGCAGCAGAGTAGGAAGTCTTGATAGCTTCTGTCTCCACACCTTCACCTCTCTCGATTAGAATGACTGATAGCCCTTTGTCCGTTTTGACTCCAGTCACAAAATAGTCAGAAAATATTCCGTTTGTGATCCACTTTTTGGACCCATTCACAATATAGTGTTTTCCGTCTGGAGTCTTCTCTGCTGTAGTCCGAATGCCAGCAACATCACTGCCTGCAAAAGGCTCAGTTATTGCCAATGAGATCTTCTTCTTGCCAGAAAACACTTCTTGGGCGATCCTGTTCTTCCATGCTTCGTCGTTGGCGAATTGTAGAACTGCCGTAAGGGAAATAGTCATTCCGGCCATATTACCATCTTGAAACCCACGGGCACTGGCGCGAACCATTTCTTGAGTAACAATTAAGTCATGGAAGTACTAAATGTGTAAGCATATTTTAGAGAGGTGTCTGTCGAGGGGTCTTACATCAAACTCTTCGCCCTTCAGCGCACCATCCATCAAGCTAACCCCATGCATGTGCTTTCCAGGACCGATTCTCATGTGTAAAATACCATTTTTAGACATCTTGTCAATAAGTTCCTGTGGAATATGCTTGCCTGAAATTCGGTTAGCGTCAAATAGTTCCTTTCGATAACCTGTTAAAGGCCATTTCGTCGGGAACAGCCTACCTGTCTTCTCGCATTCTTGTGCAACAGGGTATAGTTCTTTGTCGGTCCATACCCTCATTGCTTTCTGCAGCCTTCGATGGCTCTCATTATAGTATGGGCTCTTGAATTGGGGAGTGAGCCATGTTGGCTCTGCATATGGAACGAGACTCAAATCGCCGGGGGCGTGCTCGATGACTTTGGACTTCTCTCCATCTATTGTGCCGATGCAAAGACTTGAGTATTTTTGTAGCACTTCCTGCCGATGAAGATTGTAGAATGCATCGGTGGCATCGGTTCCTGCAACTTGCTTGAGTACAGCTTCACCTCCAGGGTGGGCATCCAGGAAGTCTGTTACATCATAGACCTTGCTATCGATGATAAACCAGAGGGAATCATCACTGTTGTTCTTGGCCACCTCCTGGCGCGATATCGTCTTGTGAGGCATTCCGAGGGCTGAATGGTAAAGAGATATGTATCAGTTGGGAGATGTCGAGAATTAAGAAACAAAGAACAAAAGAACAAAAGAACACTCCCCATGGGGAACGGCTGGAAGGGATGGATCAGTAACCCGCATGCCGAGGCACGGCGAGCCAATTGAAATCGCCGAATGCGTAATGCAAGGTCGGTCAAACGGTCAACGGAGTTGCACACCGATTGGTACAGAAAGGGACATGATCACAGGCGCATGTGAGAGCTCCCTTGTCTCGAAAATATCAAGATGTCTCTCTCAGAATCAATCACCACGACGAAGCCCAAGCTTGCGAGCCTGGTACACTGCTGGATAAGCAGGAGACCAAGTCTCACACTACAGATAAGGTGGCAAAATATGTTCAGTGCCACGCTCTCCCCAGTACCCCTTCGTACCTACACACCTTAACTGGCCCATGCAGCAGTGTGTTTGGGGCATATCGGTTCCCGCAGGGATGGTTGGCCCGCGAACTTGTCCTCCAAGTAGGGTATTTCAGCACTCAGTGTTGGCGTCTACTATTCAACATATAGCATTGTGCATTTCCACTAGCTTTGCGTGTGTATTGGACAGCATGATTCGATCGCATGCTTGACTCGCCAACTCACGGCGCAAGTACGGAAGTCCATTAGCAGGGTCACTGGAGCACAGCATCCAGATTCAAGCATCCCGTGAGAACATCCTTGAACACGCTACCGTTATCGATAGGCCTGGTGATGGATTGGGTGCATGAGCGCGAACCTTCAGAAACAACTCACCACCCCACCAAAACCAGGCAGGCGTGAGTCTCCTGGAACACGAATTCTAGACGTCTATTCTTTGTTTGCACCGCTGGATAACATAGGCCATGCTGACATACTTAATAAACACACGATAATGACTGTCCTGGTTGGAGTTTCGTTGGACTTTGTGTTTGCGGTCATCCTCAACGAGAGGAGCCGCTCGGTTTGAACAGGACGACAATCAACAAACGTGGTACATCTACCAGAGAGATTACCCCCTTCTCTTACCTCCTCTAGTTGTCCTTAGCCACAAATCGTATCGTCATGGCATCCTACTTTCAGTCCTATTTCCAGGCCTCCACCGTCCCGAAGCGCTTGATTCAATATGCGCTTTCAAAATTGGAGATCCTCGATACCGATGCGCTGAATCTGGAGAATCTTGAGATAGCTTGGGGCAAAGACAGTACATTCGAGTTCAAAGATGTAGGACTGCGCCTGGAGGTTTGTTTCTAGTGCCCGGCCTTAAATACATGTACTAATTGCTCTATCTCCAGAGGCTGGATGCTCTTCTCCAACTCCCACCCTCTCTCGAATTTGCCAAAGCCAAAGTCCTACTCCTACGTCTTACGATTCCAGTCGACATATTCAGCAGCCCCATACAGGTTGAAGTGGACGGTGTTGAGAGCCATCTTCGTGTCAAGTCGAACCATGAGAAATCTGCGGCCAGCACGTCCCGTACCGACCATGATCGGATACGAAGACAGCCATTTTCAAGAGGCCCGGGACTTAGCGGAAACTCGACAGCCAGTTCAAAGCGGCGAGGATCTGAATTTGGACATCGGGGGGATTTGGATGCTATGATTCCTACTGCGGAAGATCTCGCGCAGTCGTTCTTGCAAACAGAACCAGAAGGGGAAAGAGCTGAGCTAGAAGCTGCTATTCTTTCAGAGAACCAGGATATTGGAACTTCCTCTATGTTGAGTGAAGATGGGGAAGTTCCTCTGGGTACCGGTACAACCTTGTCTCTCCCCATGTTCATGGCCAAATTCCTCGAGGGCATTGTCGATCGATTACAAGTACGAATACACGGCATCTGCATAAATCTAGATATCGATCTTCCCAGCGAGAGCTCAAAGCTACAGTCTGCCCCAGATCCTGTCACGATTCAGCTCAAAATTGAAGACATTGATATTGAAGGCGTGACTCATGGAATAGCAACCGACCCACCCTCTGACGGCGCAGACTCAAAGACCTTTCGCAAGGAAGGAAGAAAGCTTGTATCTCTATCAAACATTAGAGGTTGTTTGATATCTGAAGCGAATTTTTTCTCAAGCCTAGCTCGTTCATCGGCCTTGTCCTCTCCATCTACTGTTCACACCGAAGGCTTCGAAAGGAAATCTGCTTCAAAAGCTGCATCGAGTGTTAGAGGAAGTGTCTTGAGTTCTTTTGATCGTGGATCTTCACCTGAAAACAGTTCCCTTGCTGCATCAAGTCAATTCTCCCCCACCACATCCTTCAGGCAAGCCACTCGTTCAAATTTGCTCGGTGGCTCGGTCATTGCCAGTGACAGTGGCCGTTTTGAAGATGCCCCCGAGGATGACAATGCCTCAAACATATCGGAAAGTGTTAGACTTAGTGAAGCTGGCGACAGCATTTTCCAGAACTCCGCATTTCTAGACCAAGTCACGCCGAGTCAGTATTTCGAGGACGACGATACCTCCGAGCAAGGCGCGAGCCTGCTAGGCTCTTCTCGCCAATTTCCTGGTATGATTCGTGCTACATCACCTCTTTCGACACCTCGAGCATCATTTCACTTGCCTAACGAGGACGCTGAGAATACGGCTGAGGCAACTCCCTTAAACCAAGAAAGGCCTTTACAATCGATGTTGCACTCAACAATGTTGCCACCCAGACGGCATGAAAGGTTCTCAGACGGCCGCGTATCCCGGTCGCAGCCGACTCTTCCAGTTGATCTCTTCTCCGTGACAGCAGGAAATCTTGAGACTGCAACTTCAAGTAGGGTCGAAATAGATAATACCCACGATAGCGATGAGGACGATGACAGTCCTACTCCACTTGGCGAAGATCTGATCGAATCTCAACTATTTAGCCACGAAGAAGCGGAAAGTATGTACATGAGCGCTATCTCGCATGCGTCATCTCGATCGCAGACTGCTGGGAGTTTTGCCAGTGTCCATGAGCATCCTGATATTGATGATGAAACACCTCTGCATACACTGTCTCAGGAACCTCTGGATAATTTAGCCCATGCACGCAATACCTCTCCAGTGGAAAACTCACTAGAGCAAAGCGAGATGAAGTTTTCTACAGCAAGTGTCGACAATACAGCAATGTCGAGATCTTTATCATCCTCGTCTCCAAGTGTTATCCAGGAATCAAGTGCAAAGCCCATACGACAAAGTTCAAGTGGCATTTCAGAACGATCCACAACTTCCTCAGATGATTATTCTCGGCTCACTAAGCAATTTTTCAGCCTTGATGTTGCCAGAATATATCTTCCTGCTTTAAATGCAAAGGGTACCTCTGAAGATCTTGAACTCAACACTAGTTCATCGACCTACGGCTCTGCTTTTGACGGGCAGACTGACTCATCACAATCAACCTCCATCAATATGCCAGGCGCTTTCTCGACGCAACTTCCACGTTACAGCCCTGCTCGAACACCAACCTTTGCAGCACCACAAAAGCCCAAGAAACCAACAATCGAGCAGAGTGCTGAAATCGATGTGGTTGTTGGGGACCTAGTAGCTCAATTTGACGTGTCAATAGCTCGTCTGATTTTCAAGATCGTTGGTCAATTGAAGGAATTATTCAAGCAAAAGTCTTCTCCGCCTGCTAAACCGGCAGCTGCGTCAGAAATGAAATTCCGGCTAAGTGTTGATGAAATCTCAGCCAAGTTCCTAGAGAGACTAGAGGGCACACTGGGCTCGGGAGGACCTGAGGCTTACAAAGGCCCGTTGACTGGAGTGGCTTCCGATGATGTGCTTCTACGGGCATCTCTGAAGGGATTGCAGGTTGACACGACGACTTCCAATGCAGTTTCTAAAACATCATTAACAGTCCAAAAATTCTCGTTTGGCTATGCACAAGAGGACATAGTATTTTTCGACTCTGGTTTACAGATGGGAGCTTCCGTTCGAGACCTGAGTGCGGATGCGGGTATCGACGTATCGGTGAGTATTGTGCAAGGAGCTGGCACGACGCGATACGAAATCTACACTCTCCCAATCCACGTCACAATCGATCTCCAACGACTGGATGAGACTTTCAGTTGGTTTGGCGGACTAAGTGGTGTCCTCAACTTAGGCAACTCTATGGCTTCAAATGCAACCATTACTGCAGGGCTCCCTAGCAAGCCAAAGCCACGAGGAGTTCGATTTGATGCTCCGATTCGGCCTGATGATAAATCGGTAACTTCTCAAAACAAAGCCGACGTGAGGATTGGAGGTTTTATGCTTGACTTAGTTGGCGCAGAATGCTGGATAGGAGCCAGAACTTCTGCTGTGAAGCTAGTCAGTCGTGATGAAGGGATTGGTGTCACCATTCAGAAAATCAAATTGACCGGGCCACATCTCCGAAGTCGCGATGAGGATCCAGCCATTAGCGTTGACATCACAGGTACACGCGTGGAGTTCCATCCATCCCCAAAACATGGCGACTTGGACCTTCTACTATCCCTCATCACTCCCTCGAAATCAAAGTACGACCAAGACGATGACCTTATTCTCGACACACTTTTGCGTCAGCGGAAGCAAGGCTCTGTTTTGAGGCTAACTATTGATGATTTTCAGGCGACCATCAGCAAGTTGCACCAACTGAACCATCTGCCAGAGCTTGGGGAGGAGGTTTCTAGATTGGCCACCGTTGCCAAGTACTTGCCCGATGATGAGCGGCCCGGATTACTTTCCTTGATTCTAGTCAACAAGTTTGGCGCAAGAATTGACGTCGACAATACTATTGGGACTTTGCAACTAGCTTCCACTGATATCAATATCGCCCAAATAACACTGCCAGCACTCATTGCTTTGAGCATTGGAAGTGTGTCAGCTCGTCGTAATGTTTCCGAGGAACTTTTGGGATATGTCACCGATCCGGAGTTGCGAGAGGAAAAAGCACCTTGCATCATGGCACGGATGATTGGTGACGAGATGGAGCCTGTTGTGAAGATAAAGCTATGGAACTTGAAGGTGGAATACCGTGTGCCCACCCTGATAGCTCTACTTGGTCTGGCACAAAATGCAACTGCTCAAGACATGACAGCCAGCCTTACAGCCTCCGTCGCTACACTGACCAATGTGGCTCGATCAAAATTACCTCGTAATGAGACTCATCAATCTCCTTCCAGTTCACCATCCAAGCCGATGACAATTGACATCGTTCTCAGAGACTGCGTGCTAGGACTCAATCCATTAGGTCTACCCTCCAAGATGCTCGTAGTCTTAACCGAAGCACGTTCAACTATTGTTCTGCCCAAAGACGGAAATTCCAAGGCGTCTCTGGACCTGAACAAAGCCTCACTATTGGTCGTCGACAACGTTGCGCACCTAGTTTCTGGGAAGCACGGTAGCAGAAATCGTCGGCAGTCTTTTGATGGTGTCCAGGTAGCAGATCTTTGCGCAACTGGCTATGTTTCTGTCAGCTATATCTCTTCAGCCAAGGCCATTGTTCAAGTGACAAAGAGCGAGGAAGATGAAACCTCAATTGACGTCGAGCTTCGAGATGACCTCTTTGTTCTCGAGTCGTGCGCAGACTCGACACAAACAATCATTGCAGTTCTAAGTGGTCTATCGCCCCCATCGCCCCCAAGCAAAGAGATAAAGTATCGTACCAAGGTCATCCCGGTACATGACCTTCTTGCTTCCTTGTCTGGAGATGCTTTCGGTACTGCTGAAGGTGCATACAATATTGACGATGATTTCGAGCTGGCCGAGAGTGTCGATGGAGAAAGTAGTGAGGAGGTGGATCTTGGATATGATTCCAACTACTACGAACATGAAGGTGATGATGGCGACGATCAATATAATGCTGCGATATTGGAAGACATAGGGCAATCGATAGCTTCGATGCATCTTACCAGCCGCGATACGAAAGATGGCGTTCTTTTGGCTAGCTTCGTTGAACCCGTGGTCGCTGAAGATCCAGTCGAGCTTGACTTTCAGGAGGATCATTTTGGCACAGGCTCTATCCTAGAAGGTACTGCACACAGGTGGAATTCAGCAAGGAACACGTATGATCGGTCCAATGTGCAGAAGCTTCGCAAGAGTCCGTTGAAAGTTTGCATTCGGGATGTTCATGTCATATGGAATCTTTTTGATGGTTACGATTGGCAAAACACACGCGACGCGATCACCAAAGCTGTCCAGGATGTAGAATCCAAGGCGATTGAGAGGCGGACACGAAACGATCGGCGACCAGTCTTCGAACAGGATATTGAGGATGACGAAACAGTCATTGGAGACTTCCTCTTCAACTCAATTTACATTGGCATCCCTTCACATCGGGAGCCTGGCGATCTTTCTGCTGCTGTTAATTTTGAGATCAATGATGATGCCACAGAGACCGAGTCTGTCGCAACCACAACTCTATCAGCATCTCCAAGCAGACAAAATACAGCACGCAGGCCAAGATCAAAGAAACTTCGTCTTAATAGGAGCAGACATCACAAGATATCATTCGAGCTTCGAGGAGTGTCTGTCGATTTGGTGGCTTTCCCACCTGGCTCGGGTGAGACTCAAAGCTCTATTGACATTCGAGTGCGTGATTTAGAGGTCTTTGATCATGTCCCGACCTCGACCTGGAGAAAGTTCGCCACTTGCATGCAAGATGCTAGAGAACGCGAAACTGGCACCAGCATGGTCCACATTGAAATACTAAACGTCAAACCCGTCGCGGATCTTGCAGCAGCTGAAATCGTTCTTAAAGCAACTGTGCTTCCTCTGCGTCTTCATGTTGATCAAGACGCGCTAGATTTCATCACCAGATTTTTTGAGTTCAAAGATGATTCGGCTCCAGTTCAAGCCTCATCTGGCGATCCCCCTTTCTTACAGAGGGTGGAAGTCAATGCGATAGAAGTCAAGCTTGATTTCAAACCAAAAAGAGTGGATTATGCCGGACTTCGTTCGGGCCACACGACCGAATTCATGAATTTCCTGATCCTTGACGAAGCCGACATGGTCCTTAGACATACAATCATTTATGGCATCTCTGGATTTGAAAAGCTTGGAAAGTGTTTGAATGATATCTGGATGCCGGACATTAAGCGCAACCAGCTCCCTGGTATACTTGCTGGCATCGCCCCTGTGCGCTCAGTAGTCAATGTTGGGAGCGGCTTCAAAGATCTCGTCTTCGTACCAATACGCGAGTACAAAAAAGATGGCCGAATAGTACGAAGTATCTCTAAGGGTGCCGCTGCATTTGCGAAGACTACCGGTACTGAGTTGGTCAAACTCGGTGCAAAAGTTGCGATTGGCGTGCAGACCGTGCTGCAAGGAGCTGAAGATTTCCTCGGTCCTACAATTGAGAATGCAGAAATGTCAGCAGATGGGGATGAGAACGAAATGGAAAACAAACAGATCAGCTACTATGCTAATCAACCTGTCGGTGTGCTTCAGGGCCTCAGAGGTGGGTACGCAGGCTTACAAAGGGATTTGTTGATGGCACGAGATGCTATCATTGCTGTACCGGGTGAAGTCATGGATGGAGGAAATGCAGCAGGGGTCCTGCGGGCAGTCCGAAAACATGCACCCACGGTCATTCTTCGACCTGCTATTGGCATGGCTAAGGCGGGTGGTCAGATCTTGATGGGCGCTACCAATTCTTTGGATCCGAAGAATCTCCAGAAAGCTGATGCGGTAAGTTCTTACCTATCTATTCTCACATGGACTGCAGTACTAACTAGCTGCAGAAATATAAGAGGTATTGACGATTTTATGAACCTGGCGTGTAGTGTAGCGTTTTATGCATCAGATTGGAGCCAATGATATGCATTTAGGGGCCTTTTCAAGGCATGGAGTTTATTGAATCTGAGGTGGGGCAGTCAACAGTGTACTCCTCTCTGCAGTGGTTAATACAGAGAGCAAATATAAGATATTCATTCAGTGCTTTTATAGTTTTTGTATCCGTGATTGCTATTACACTTAATGATTTCCGGGCTTCTCATATCAGTGTTGCAAATTTATTATACTTGAAAGGCTGGCTTATTGCTCATCGGGTTACTGTTCTAACACAATTACCATTGCTAGTTCACCGACCGCGGTGCGGAAGCATTCAACCTAAGCAAAGAATATTCTCTAACATTCCTCTCACTCCTCTCACCCCTCTCACTTGTATGATCACCATCGCCGCTATCTGAGTCCTCTAGAGCCTGACTAACCCGACCGGCCTCAGCAGTCTGTCCTCTCAAACCCACGCGTGAGCTAGTTCGTGGTGATCAATGGCAACAGTAAACTTTTATAGAAGGGTTTAAAATCCCTTTAAAACTCTGAATGTGTGGCTCTGGGTTATACGTTGAATGCAATTAAAACTCCTCGAAATTTAAAATATGCGAATTCAAATGTCACATTCAACCTAGATAAGAATACTGAATGTGCGAACTTAAGTTGCATAATATAGGAAATCAAATATGGGTTATAATTCTAAATATGCTATTTCAAATAGCACATTTAGCTAGGTTATTCGCATTGAAGGTGTGGCTTTGAGTTGCACATTGAGGGTAATTAAAGCCATAACAAATTCTGAACATGTAATTCTAGATTGCATATTCATCCAGGTCAATAGCCTTGATTGTGCAACTTCCATTTGGCATATTTAAGACTGCTGGAACTGATATTGTACAAGTTAAAGAGAGGCATTCAAGAATACTGACAGCTGAATTGTCTAGTGTAAATCTTGGGTCTGTTCTAGTGTGGGCTTCAGTCCAGATTAGGTGTATTAGCTACAGGATGGATGACTTTCCAAACTCAACAAAGCCTCCCTCTCAGGAGAGGAAAGGCATCCTAGTGTGCGAAATTTTCGACACTAAAGCAAGCATGACAACAACAAAGGCTCTACTCAAAATAGGTATGTATCCAAGAAGAGCCCATGCATTGCATTGAGCGAAAAGAACGATGCATGCATGTCAATACGCAGAGGCATAGTATTTAAAGCTGTAAAAAAAACTTGCGGTATGTGTCGTACGAGCTACGCAAATACTTTCATTCTATTAATCTCCGATGTTTTAGGTTTGGAAATAAAGGCCAAGTTGAATATGACCTGTCACCGCTCAACGCTTCCAATCGAGGCGAACACTTGAACGTAAGAGATGGCAGATCTACGATGCCTTTAGGCTTCAAAATTCTCAAGTCTCATTGACCTGGAGAAATATGAATTGAGTGTCAGATTCTAATGGACATAGTCGATATGCTATTCTGACCTGGCAGCGTCACTGGACATTCTGCTTCTGGAACAGAGTTCGACGTGGACGCACGAGAGCAAAGTAGCCTTCTGGCCAAGCCTCAGCCGGAGATGCATCCTGATTGGTTTCCCATGCTGTACTCCGCAGATGTGGCATCGCCGAAGACGCAATCGAGCCCCTGTCTCAGCGAGGTTCAGCCTCGTGGATCCAGGCCTTTCGCCATTCGGACACACATCTCATCAGCGGTTTGGCAGCGGTGGCTCGTGACCGAGGTCAGATAAGTGAAGAATGGGGAGAGATAGCGAGGGTGGAGGTCATCCGAAGAAAGCGGTGAGCCGATGTAGCGGTCTCTGGGGTCGGACTATCAAAATCGATATTCGGGACACGCAGGTTGAACTGCTGGATGAAGTGCCGGACATCCAGACCAGGAGTCGGGTGGGATCTGGACTGGGAACTGGGAAGGGCGCGCTCTGTGTCTTTGTCTGTCCTGGTGCAGTCTGCAGTCTCGAAATGTTGAGACGAGACGGCATGAACAGCAACAGGCCACCCAACCACCCAGGCCCATGCCTGAGATGAAAGCCTCGTTCGAAGTTCGTGGCGGCCGTCGCACGAGATCGGATGGGGTTTTGCTTTTCTTCAAAGAACTTCTTTGGCCTTCCAGAAGCCGACTGCAGCAGGCAGCGCCCTGAGTCGGCTGCATCAGGAGTCGGAAACGCCTCAAGGTAAGACCCGAAAGCATCGCATCGCTGCCGCTCCAGCCTAGGGCAGCTGAAGAGGAGGTGGAGGTGGAGATGGAGGTCGAGGAGCGCGAGCATGTCTCACTGACGTCCACGCCAGATGAACCAGAGTCAGTTCCAGTCCACGTCGACACCGGCCAACATGCAATGCAGCGCTGCAGTGCAGGACTCGTGCCGGCAGACGGCGTGCTGCTAGTCATTAGAGTTTCGACGTGAGGCGCGGATACCGGTAGGATAGCACAGCATGGGACAGGATAGGGTAGATTTGGTAGCGGAGCAGCGCAGACGAGATCGGAATTGCATGGCATCACCCAGAGTGGCGAAGACGAAGAATCCCCTAAAGACAGTCCACTTGTTGATACCATCCGCCGTAGCGCCTCGCGACGTTGCCTGCCCGGAGCCTTATAAACCTCCCCTGCTCCCCTCGACACCGAGTCACCTCTTCCCAACCACAACCACATCCAGTGTCCAAGTCCAAGTCCTACTTCAAATCGCCCAATTCCCTCCAGATACCTCAAGAATCTGCCTCGAGTCCTTCCATCGATCTTTCGAGAAAGCACCATTCCGAGATTCGTCATCAACTCATAACCGCCCGCTTTGACTCGGTCCTTATCTAGCCCTCGTCACAAGACAACGCATCCGTCCAACTCACTCTTACTACCTCCCTTCTTACACCTCCCAACTTCCCAAGATGCGTTCCTCAACAGCAATGTCTCGATCTGCCTCCCCCGAAGTCTCAGAGACACTCCAAATCTTCGTCAAGCCGATCCAGGGCCAGAGTAAGCACCTCCATCGCTCCCGTATTCGTCATAGGCATCACTTACTAAGAACCGCCACAGCATTCCCCATAACTGTTCCTCTCGATCTCACAATACGCAACCTGACCACACTCCTCTCCGTCCGCACATCTCTCCCCGAATCGGACCTCCGTTTGGTCTACGCAGGCAAGCATCTCTCGGCATCCAGCACCTTGGCAGACTACGGTGTGCACCGCGATTCGACTCTGCACTTGGCGTCGCCACTTCGAGGAGGCATGCCACCCAAGAAGATCCGCTGCTCATTCAAGGAGTGTAGAGAAGGTGCACAGAGAATTATTGGGGACTGTGGGTTCTGCAATGGTCACTACTGTGGCAAGCACCGTCTGCTCGAGGACCACAAGTGCGATGGGTTAGAAGACGTAAGTTCTCCCCTTTCCAACGGCAGTGGATGTGGAGCCGAGATTCAGTGGTGGCTCGTGGGCTTGAATTCTGGTGTCTCTGATGATGGAATTTTGGCTGACATGATCCGTGACGAACAGTGCAAGAAGGAGTCTCACGACCGAAACGCAGCACAACTGAACGCCGAGCGAACACAAGTCATTAAGGGTATCTAGAGACCCTGGAGATGGGCATCACTCTGTACATGGGACGGGGCGTTTGGGGGGCATTGCGATATTGTATTTACAGTTAATTCCTGGATGTGTCTTTAGCGGGCGTATGTTGCTGCGATCATAGTCCAGGATCTTTGCGTAGACTAATAAATTCTACAATTCTTCAATACCATACACTCGTGTTTATTTTTGTTTCATGCATTTTATTAGTGACTAGTTCCCAAGCCACCCCTTTTTTTTGGCCAAATTTCATGCTATCATATATACAACTATGGTTCCCTCATGTTGATGACACAACGAATGCAGTCACCCTGCTTCATAACATCGAATCCATCATTGATCTCGGCGAGTGGCTTGCGGTGAGTAATGAACTCATCAACCTTGAGCTTACCCTTCATGTAATCGTCGACCAAGTCAGGCAGTTGAGTGCGACCCTTGATACCTCCAAAAGCACATCCCTAAAACATCCCATTAGTCTATTTTTCAGGTAATGCAGGTGACATATCATACCTTCCAAACACGGCCAGTGACAAGTTGGAACGCTGCGGGATTTGTTAGCCAGCTCTCGTCAAACTTTCAGCCACACGACTCACGTCTAGTAGAGATCTCTTGTCCTGCAGCAGCGACTCCAATGACAATGCTCTGTCCCCAACCCTTGTGGCAAGCCTCAAGAGCAGCACGCATAACGCTCACATTTCCTGTGCAGTCAAAGGTATAATCACATCCACCATCAGTCATCTCGATCAGCTTCTCAGTAATGGTCTGGTCCTTCAGCTTGGTAGGGTTCACGAAGTCAGTCGCACCAAACTTGTCAGCCCAATCCTTCTTGCTATCGTTGATATCGACGACAATGATCTTGCCGGCCTTGCGCTGGACAGCACCTTGAACGACCGACAGACCAACGCAGCCCGCGCCGAAGATGGCAACCGTGCTACCCTCCTCGACCTTGGCGGTCTCGACGGCCGCACCGTATCCGGTGGTGATACCGCAGCCCAGCAGACATGTGCGGTCCATCGGCGCATCCTTGGTGATGGCGACGACGGAAATATCGGCGACAACGGTGTATTGCGAGAAAGTTGATGTGCCCATGAAGTGCAGCAGGTCCTTGCCCTTGCACTTGAATCGCGAGGTTCCATCGGGCATAACACCTTTTCCTTGGGTGGCTCGAATCTTGCCGCAGAGATTGGTCTTGCCAGACTTGCAGAACTTGCACTCCTTGCACTCAGGGGTGCTACAGAATAATCAGTTTTCATTTCATAGAGGATTCGCGAGCTCTGCGGACGTAACGTACTAGAGTGCAACAACGTAGTCTCCTGGCTTAACGGATGTGACACCCTCTCCTACCGACTCAACGATACCAGCACCCTCATGACCCAAAACGATTGGGAAAGCTCCCTCGGGATCCTTTCCTGAGAGTGTGTACGCATCTGCGAAGGATGTTAGCTTACGCCGTCGTGTCTGCTCGTCGATTTGCGAACATACCGGTATGGCAGACACCGGTGTAGTAAATTTCGATTCGAACCTCCCCCGCCTTTGGAGGGGCAACCTCAACATCTTCGATGCTCAATGGTTGTCCGGCCTCCCATGCAACTGCCGCCTGAATCCATCGTCAATATATATGAATCAAAACCAATAGCTCTCGTCGAATTCACTGACCTTGCAGGTAATGGTCTGCAGCAATCACCGTGGTTAGCAAATGACGTAGCATTTCTTATGGTGGGGGAGCTGTGCACACCTTGCCCACGGTTGAAGCCATGTTGATGTGATTAATATGTTTGCGATGGGTAACGGTTTCGAGCACCTTGTTGTCTACTTGGTGCGGAATGGTTTAGAGAAGACGTTGCCACGAGTCCGGTAATCCCTTTGAACTTAAGGAGGGGTAACGCCGGAGGTATCTCGCAGCTCGGCGGGGAGATTTAGAGCGAGCATCACCAACACACGACCCATCAGAGGAATTAGTTGCCTATCATGTCATAGCTCCATTTTTCACGTCGAGAATGCTACGAAGTGGGGAGGATTAGAAACGGGCAATCATGGCTCCCTAAGTATTCTCTATCCTTCGATTCTCTACGACGAGGGAGTCATGTCTTGAGTTTGGGCTCCTCCGACGGGGAGTTCTCGGAATTCATGTCCTCTTCGGGGTAATTTTGGTAAATATCATTGCCGCCACATTCCGTACCATGCCACATTCCGGCCATGCACAGCAGATCATATCGAGCTTCCTCGCATGTGTCTGAGGTGCTACGTCTTCTACTGCCGTATGATTGGACGGATTAGGAGCCAAGTCCTTCGGATTCCGGTGCTGAGTCGCGGTTAAAGCTGCAACTTAAAATACACATCCCCATCCCATCTATGGATGAGAAGAGCTTTGTGTTCTTTTCTTTTGATGTAAGAAATTACTTCAATGCGATCGAATTCCCTATTGACAATTTCATGTTCCTAAACGGCACTGAATTGCAAGATGAGATATGGTTGGAGTCCAATCTGCCCGTTTCCCACATCATTTTCCAATATATCTAGACCCCTGATAAGCCCTCTCTTTAATGAAGCGATGCTTGTGCCCTTGTTTTCTAGCATCACAGTATCTCACGGTTCCTCGATGTTCATCTGTTTCAGAAAATCGCTCGAGTCACTACAAATTTAGTAGCACGAGTTGTAGCTGGATAGTGTGTGCACAATTCAGTGAATGAATGGTGCCTGAACTAGCAGGACTTACAGCGCTCAAGATCCTCAATAGCAAACCAAAACGAGCATTTCAGATAGACACAATTACATGCTACTATTTTGCGCTTCGTCTTTGAGTCGATGATCATGCACACCAAATGCCGTCCGTGATGATTGTCCGATGCAGACTGGAGTATTGAAACCCTTTTCAAAATTGGTTCTCTTCTTTCCATTGACTCAAGGCATTTCAGTGACTAGGATTTGACATCCGACTTTCATTATGATCAGAGATAAGCTAGTAGCTCAGTCGGTTGGTTTAATTGTTGGACAAGTTCGAGTTCCAGAAAAGGAAGGGAGTGGCAGCGAGAAAGGGGTTCGCTTGTTTAGGTCTGATATATCACCACCAACGTCAAATCCATTACTTCCTGAAGGGAAACCAACACTGATACATTGACTGCTCCTCGGATATCCGATCTCCTAAATCACTAACTCATAACAATTCGTGGCGACTCATTCAATCACCAAACTTTGCTCAGACATCAACCCTCGTCACTCACCTGCCAACTCGTCATCCGAGAATACAGCAAAAATGATATGCAAAAAACATACAACAGTGGGTATTCGCTGATGGTCACCCACTCAACTACTAATCCACCGATCTACAGCTTAAATATGGGAGAGCGGACGGGATCCCTTGTTCTCTATAGTCTATGGTCGTATGTACAAGCAATTCCTATACTTGACTCTATATTGCCTGATGGCAGTTGAAAACTTATGTGCAAAATATGCAAGAAAAATGGAAGTGCCTATGGAGGTATCACTTGCCGGACAATAGAACAATACAGAAGTACTAGCTCAGGTTGCGGTGGAACATTGGCCTCCTTCGGATGGCCTGGGGCCGCACAAGATCCACCTTCCCAGGTCTCAAAAGTTGAAAAAGAGAAAATATTTAAGAACCGTAATGTTATGCGCAAGACACATATTGAATGATTCCACAGCGTGGTTGAATATGAAGTATCGATATCTTGTGCATTGTTCGGCGCTGCCAAAGCTAGTGTCTTGGACTTTCGGACTTAGTGTCCGGCAGGGCTCGGATAAGGCCACATTGAAAGGGAGCACAAACAAAGAACCAAACCCGTCTGGATATAGGGATGTGTATCAATATCCCTAGCATACGTACTTCTCAACTTCTATGCTGCTGGAACTACGTCGCTGCGGGTCAAAAAGTTCAGATTGGGTCGAGTCCGGGTTAACATTTTTGAAGTATATATATATTTGAATATGACGAGTTCCTAACATCCAATCACACGATCTGGCGCTGTGGCGGAGTGGTCTAACGCGATAGACTTGAATTTCCTCCTCCAAAGGAGCAATTACAGGTATCTATTTTCTTCGGAAGCGTGTGTTCAAATCACACCGGCGTCGTGAGATATATTTTTTTGGTTTTTTTCACTGTAAAATCAGCTACCTTTTGCCCTTGAGGAGAATTTTGGAGATATGTTTGCTCTAGCGAGAAGGCAGCTCATGTAGTCTATATTTAGATATCTGAGATATTCCTATCTCTGCAGGGGGAAAAGAAGGGGCTGGTTCCCACCCACTCAACCTTTGTATTTCGAATGTCGAAGCAAAGCCTCTGTAGAGAAATCATTGTGCAGAAAGTTGTATTGTTTTACTTCAGCTACAACTTTCACGCGTAGTAATTGATTTACACTGAAAGTGTCATTTGTGAGGGTGCTTTGATGAGGGCGGTTAGTGTCAAACCGGCCTCTTTTCTCTGCCGAGTGGGCCTTTATCAGACTGACCCATCTTTGATTTTGACTATGGAAAGGTTGCTCAGCTGTGGCAAGTTGCCCTAGTTACGATATGAAAGGAGCAGATAGTACAGAGCATCTAGTACGGGACTTTTGCATGCACTTTCAATCATGCGTGTTCTAGTTTTTCAACTACGTAGCGACTACTTTGGTGCTTTTCTTCTATACTGTATTTGGTTGTCTTTCTATGACAACTGCAGGCGAGCAACGTTATTAAACTGCACTTCAAATCCTTCTTGAATTCTTTTATCAATCACCATCGCGCGAGCGCGCAATGAAGCATGGCCATGGGTGGTTAGGGATCAGGTTGAAGTGTCCTATTCTCTCGGTCGTTCTTGTTACTTTTCACGACTGCAATGTGGTTCAAAATATCCAATCTACTTCTCAGAGATGTATTAAGTAGACCACTCATGTACACACTATGCAAGAGATATGTCTCTCGCTGTGCTTTCGAGGCCTGGCACCACCTGAATGGCACTGCTCCTTTGGTCAAATCCACACACAATTTATCTATACACGTCTCACGGAGATGTACTTCTGCATTCCAGCATTCCTTCCACCTCTACTCAAGCATCCCACCCCATCCCGCCGCATCCAAACCATCAACTCGCATATCTCCCCACTTCCCCTCCCCACGGAACCTGAATCAGAATCTCACCTTACGAGACGAGAAGCACGTCTTCCTGCATGGCATTCCAGAACCAGCTGCAGATGAGACTACCTATTCGATTCGCTGATCCCTCGTCACACACTGGTAGGTTCACCATACAGAGTATTGAGAGCGACATATCAGACAACCCCCTTCTGTCGAGTCCCCTTCTCCCCGGTCTCCACGCACCTATCATGGCGGCTACCATATCCAGCTCCCCGCTGAACCGCATGAACTCTCCCACTCATCAACCCGGCCGTACTCATCGCCGGGCGACGATTTAGTCACCTGCTCCTCTGCGCTCTCACCTCTTTCCTATCCCGAATGACCAGAGGCAGAGCAAACCCCACACAAGCCCGAGACGTTCATTGCTTCCATTCAGACCCAAGCACGTGGACCAATCCCGTTTTCAGTTCTTCCGCATATGGTTCACATTCCAATCACGTTGCCATCCATGTATCCCTTGCCCTCTCTCCATTCCTCCCTCCTCCCGCCAGCCACGCAATACCCTCACACGCTATATCAGAACACCACGGCATACGTACTATGCTGTACAAGCACATCACGCCACATACCTCATCCGCATTGAGCAATCAAACCTCCCAATCCACCCAACCCGCCCACCCCACAGAAAGCAAATCCATCATCCATGTACATAAACAAACAGCCAACAGACAGACAGACAATATATCACCCCACTCGGACTTCACGCAGCAACAACCCAAAACATAAACAAACCTGAGACACACACAGAGAGAAAGAGAGACAGTGAGAGAAAAAGAGGCGTCCGCACCAGCACTGGCTGTACAGTACTTCCGCAGCTACAGCAGAGGCGCCTGTCAGGAAGTCGAAAATGTGGGGTAGTGGGAGTAACACACGTCAAAGTGACACACGGGTGGAGGCTCACCCAAACTCAAGCCAACCCAACCCAACCCAACTTACTGCACACTACAGTACCCACCAAACCTGCCAACACACCAAAAAGTCAAAATCTCGCAGGTCGCACGCAGGTGGGAAAAAGCCTAATCTGGAAAGAAAAAAATAAGCGCCACAAACACGCCCGCCCGCAGAACAGCGGTGTCCGCATCCTTGATCCATACCTACCTTACTTACCTGACCTACCTTGACCTACCTTATTTACCTTACGTTACCGACCGACCGTCGTCGAGTCCGTTGCCACGCAGGTCCCGGATTGCTAGGCTGGTCGTCTGGTAGTCTGGAAGTCTGTCCAGCTTGACCCGGTCAGGGGAGATTAGGGAGCGAAAACAAATCAAACCAAGCAAGAGAGAGACACGCAATAAATTGAGCGCCCTCTCCCCGTCGTCGTTGATGTTTCCTCAAAATGAAGAAAGAAAAAAGTCGTCTCACAGAATTTCTCTCACGCACAGCCAAAAGGTGAAGTAAGCAGGAGCAGGAGCAGAAGCAGAAGAAAGGGCATCACGCCCGTTAATTTGTTCTGGATAAAAAATCCGCATACTTCTAATACATCCCCGACGGTATACGCTACACTCCAAACTATCCATCTCACTCACTCCGGCCGCCCTTCTCCCAACCTCTTCAGGAATCTCACGCATGCCAGCAGCGCTAACATCGGATTCCAAAATTATTACCACGCCACGCTCGGGCGCTCACGACGCAACTGGTCTTGCATATAAACCCAGATCCCAAAAGACGCATATCAAGTTGCAGTAGATCCATAAACGAACGGTCAAGCAAACACAAAACCCCCAGCCTCCCATACAGCCCAGATCCAGCCGAATCCTTTCTGATGAATTGTAGTACACATAGATAACAAAATGACGACGGTGGTGATGACAACAATGGAACCTTAGGTTCCCAGATATGAGATGACGATGGTGGTGTGACCAGTTGCTATATAATTCCCTTTGCTGGCGTAGTAGCCCAGCACACTTTCCGCTTTAGAGATCGACAGGTTTGACAAAAGAAAATTTTGTATTCAGGCGCTGTGAAGCAGTTTCTGCTCCGCCTCTTAGCTTCAAAAAGCTTATACGTGCAGTCTATAAGGGGTATTTGAAGACAATAAAAACAAGGTTTGAGGCGCATCTATGGTGCCTCTTTGCTACGGGTATGAGAAAATGTGACAACGAAAATGAGAGTCAAAGACATGAAACGCCAAAATTTACACGCTAAACCCCGATATCAAATGTTCAGACTGAACAAAATAACATTTGAAACAAGAGGGAGCCATGCACCCAGAAATCCTCAACACCATGCAATGTAGATAGAACCAATGAACTTTTCCTCCTTTTGATATACACATGCGTGCACCAAGCACTCTAGAACCGACTGGAGGCAGCTGCAAAGACAGATGCAGCCCACTCATCCTCGTAGTCGTACGGCGGCGTCGAAGATTGTGCCTTGTTGCCGTTTGGGGGTTTCGAGGGTGTCACATTTGCAAGACCTTGGCCGAAGAGTACTGCATTTCCACTAGCTGAAGGCGATGGTGTAGGGTAAGGGTTTGACAAGGCCAAATTACTGTTCGAGTGACGGAGAGGTTGCCGGTTGTCATTTTGAACAGAATTCCTGTCCATGCGCTTCATAGCCTTTCGGGTATTTGACAGTGCTTCGTCCAGTAGCTCATCCTCTTCGTCAGGCGTCTCGTACTGCCTCGCTCCACCAGGCACTTGTGATCTCCTCGTTCTGCTGGAGGTTGACCCCGCAGCAGCACGTAAGTTATCAACAGATCGTGCTTGCTGCTGAGGAAGAGAATGGTGGCGTTTCAATACGCTACTTGGATTTATGAGATGATTCGGTGGAGGAGGAGCGGAGGTCTGCGGGGACTCTAGATTTTGTTGCACGTTTCGAAGTGCCTTGTCAAGAGCCTCATAGCTTTCGACTTTCTGGTTAGGGCTTGATGTCTGAGTTCCATCCATAATCATCGAAGAACGATTGCTAGCCCAAGGACCACACCCGGCTTGTGCTTCAAGATCCATAGATTTTGGTGAGATGGGGGTTTGTGATTGCCGTCCCGAAAATCTCCGAGCACGTTTCCTAAGATGAGAGAAAAAGCTTTCCTTTTGACCATTTGGCGGAGATGCCAATCCGGTGTTCCCGGTCAGGGCCATTTCAGCCTGCTGTCGGTGAATATCCGCATAGTGATTGTTAGCTGATGCTACAGAGAGTTGTCGGCCAATCTTCTTCGCGACCTTGTCATCAATGTTTGACTGTCGCTGACTGGCTGTGTATGCATCAGTGTAAGATGGAGTCCGACTGCTGGCTTGTGCCGTCACAGCGTCTGACAAAGGTGAGATCGGCTTAATCGTAGGTAGGATGGGCATCGGAGCACCATTTGATGGCCCGTTGTTCCATGTGGCTCTCTTTCCTGGTTGTGGCCTGGTTTTGGCAACTGGGATATCAGTAGCTGCATGCACCGCAGCTGGGCGTGGAGCGATGTTTTCCTTTCCGGTTCCTTGCGAAGCTCCCGTTGTACTATCAGATCGGCCGATCAGTGATTTTCTAAACCAAGATGACTTGGTCGATGATGTAGGCGTGATCTCAGCCAAATCCTTGGAACCACGATAACTCAGGTCCGAGTGTTTTCGGCCTAGCATCTTCGATGCAGATGACTTTGGTCGGAGAGGATCAACTGCGTCCGTGAAGAATTCGTGTGCCAGGGCCTGAGTTGATGTTGGTCGAGTCTTTGGATCCCACATTAGACACCAGGTGACAAAATTGCTCAGCGAAGCAGGCCATTGAGGAGTTTGAAGGATCGTATCCATGGAATGAGGGCCATCTTTGGGAAGGAGAATCCAAGTTTGCCTGCCAGGCGGGTACCTTCTCTCCATTCTCCACCGCCAACTCTCGATCCAGAATTGTTGTACCAGCTCCCTGGGCTACCCATGATTTCACAGACTCTCCAAACTTGATCAACCTCATTTCCTCCAGGGAACAAGGGCTTCAGTGTTGCAATCTCAACGGCCATAGCACCGATCGCCCAAATGTCGACAGGTGATGAATATTCCCCTGCTCGGAGTAACACTTCAGGGGCACGATACCAACGCGTCGATACATATGTGGTATATGCAAGTTTTGAGTGGGTTTCTCTAGCGAGTCCGAAGTCTGCAATCTTCACGGTATAAGCTGGAGGTGTCGAGGGAGGGGTGACCATGGCCGAGTATCGTCGGAACGAGTTTCCCGAGTCCTGTTGTGCTGATGTTGACACGAGAATGTTTTCTGGTTTGATATCGCGATGAAAGAAGTGATGAGCATGGATATGCTCGAGACCTTGCATGATCTGGAAGAGAATACTTTTCACGCTGGCAACGTCCAGGCATTTGTGGTTTCGGGCCTTCATGAGTTGATAAAGATTTCCATCCATGTATTCCATAGCGATGTGAAGTTTCTTTGTGAAGGGGTCGAGGAAGATATCTAACGCGGGTACGAGATGTTGGTGAGGTGGGAGAGTTCGCAAGAATACAACCTCTCGGAGTTCTAGACAGGGCCCAAACGACTCGAAATCTTTCTTCATCGTCTTAATCGCGATCTAAACATAATCATTAGCATTTCCTGTCGATAACAAACACCAAGTATGCTTACCACAGTGCCTCGGCGTGCCACATTCGACCCAGCGGCACGAACTCGCGCGAGAACGACACTGCCAAAGCTGCCATCTCCAATGTCTTTGAGGACCTCAAAACGATCCTCCAATGCGGATCCTGCGGGTATCCCCTGAGGTGTCGATGGCCCTCGGTGGGTCAAGTCGTATGCTGCCGTCATGACGAACGGTTTGTATGTGTATTCAGAGCGTCGTGTCGAGGTGTTCGTGATGCTAGGTGCAGTGATCAACAGCGATGCTGTACGATCAAGCAAAGTCAGCCACAAGTCCTCTACCCACACCACCGTGATAAGAGATGACCTGTCTCACCTCTGTCCACAGTCGTTTTCGAGCCCTTCGAAAGGAGCTTGCTGCAGTCACCGGTGCATTCAGGCGTTGTTGTTGTCGGGTGCAGGCGTGGAAGGGGGTAGTTCGAAGAGAGCAACGCGATAAAGTGAATGGATTGGTGAGAGCGAACGAATGAGTGATGCAGGGTCGGAGCGATTGAGAGGTCGGATGGGAGGGTTCAACAGGAAGATCAATCAAGAAGTCGGAGAGAAGTTCTCGAGTGTCCAAGGGGGCTAAGAAACCGTTACCAGCAAGCCGGAGGGCGGGTCTTGACCCGCTGGCGCAGGCAGCTCGTGGCCGATCACAACAGGACGACTCCGCGAAGATTTGTGGCTAGCGCGAGTCTCGATAGGGGTAGGAGATGGGCCTGGCAAAGTTGGAGACTCGTTTTGATTTGGTGGCGGCGTGGGGGATCTGGCTGGGTGGAGTGGACGCTTGCTTTTCGAGGTGGGTTTTGGGCGCATGAGGGGACGAGGAGGAGGAGAGGAGAAAGGGCTGATCGCATGAAGCGTAGACCGCACAACTGCAAGCTACACCGCTGCTACTGCTGCTTGCTAGTCGTTGAGCTGATGAGAGGGCGAGGGCGGAATATCCTGCGACACTCGAAGCCAATCTTCCGGCATGAAGATTGGGAGTGCCAGGGAAGGATGATTGATGGGCCAATTTCGCTTACTCCACAGCAGCTGACTGGGGGGGTTTGGGAGCAGCCCAGCGTTGAGCAACAATGCGCCGCCGCGAGTGTCAGTGCCAGTGCCAGTGCGAGGGAGAGAGGCAGAGAGGGAGGCAGGGAGGGAGAGGCAGAGGCACTCTCTCAGTGGCCGTCGGGGCCAATGGTCAATCAATGGTCAGTGCCAGGCGAATCACAGCCAGAGGGCGACGGGGAACATGCGAAGATTGGACGACGGGTCAGGGAGTGTCGGATGATGGACGATGGACAATGGAGAATGGAGAATGGATAATGGATGGATGCCCAGCGCCAGACCGTCGCATGCAGTGCTGTGCAGTGCAGTATCGTAACGGTGGTCGCCGCAAGTACGACGCCGCGGTGCAATCGGCCAGAGCTGCGCTGCGCTGCGCAGTGCAGTTCGGTTAAAGGTTCTTCTCGTTGCTTGTTGCTTGTTGTGGTTGTTCTTTCTGTGGTTGTTGTTGTCGTGGTGGCAGCCGGAGGTGCATTTGCCAGCACAGCAAGCAGGGAGCTGACGTGACCAGGGACTCCGGCCCACGGCGGCGACGGCGACGCGAATCCACCGCACCAAGAGGCGATTCAGACATACAGTTTGTCCCTTTGCGGTGGCGCGATGGAATGCTGGGCGATGGGAGGCGCGAGATCGCTTTCAGCAGTGGCACGAGAGTCAGGTGAGTTGTGATATGGGCAGCAGATGGCACGAAAGGGGACCGGGACAGGCCATGGTTGGGTGTCCACGCCGATCTCATCACTATTGGGTTGTCACGACTATTGGGATGGGCAATGTGCTGGACTGTATCGGGGGAAACGTGGACAGCACACTACTGCTTTCTGGCGGACGGACCTGCCCTCATTTATTTTCACTCTCACTCTCGCTCTCGCTCAACATCACCCAGGTCCATCCATCCATCCATCCCTCCGCCCATCCTGTGATTCAGGCGAATTATCCTCGGAGGCCGTGAGCAACAGATCATCTCCCGTCGCTTGCCTGGATATGCAGTAGTCCTGTCCCCCCAGCATGCATCGTGAGGTGGGTGTAGTGCGGGTGCTACTTCTGGTGCCTGCGGTCCGTGATTGTGCTCCGGCCTGTGAACTTTCTTTTCCTCCACTGGTGCTGCAGAGTTTATAATTAGGCTTGGCCTCTCCTGTCACCGCGACGACACGATGTTTCTCACGAGAGACCTGTTGCACCAGCTCGACCTATTCACGGCCGGGCTATGCTCCAGGTGAATGCGATAGGTAGGTACCGCCGTACCGGACCGGACCAGAACAGACCAGACCAGACAGTGCGACGCGTCGCGACGCTATCCAGAGTCAAGCGCAGTCCCTCACTCGTAGATTGAGTTATAATTAACCACGCTGCCTGCATGGAAAACAGGATTTGATCACCCCCAAGAATGTCCTTCCACTCAGGGAGTTGTGGGCCCAGATCAATGCGCCCTGCACATTGAGTGAGGCACAACTGCCAGTGGCTGGTGCAGATGTTTCGACCATCCATCACGGCCTTTATTGGATCGCAATTCCCCCTCCGCAGTGTTTCGCAGCGTCAATGCTATGGAGTCTGAGTGCCAGCGCGCCTCTGGTCAGCTCTGCTGCGTGGCCCTGCGAACTGGCAGTTCGAGAGAAGCTCGAGAAGTTCGATCGATCACGGTACGGTACGTCTAGCGCTGCAGCGTACAGTAACGCGAACCTAATATTCCCCTGGAACGATGCGACCGTCCCGTCAGTAAGATCCTGAATCTGAATGCCGACGCTTTCAGGCCTCGGCCTAGAGAACCCCTTTGATTAGCAATTTCGAGCTCCTCTTTCCAGTGCCCACCGTTATGTCGCTCCGTTCCTGTTCCCCGGCGGATGAACCCGCCCCCTTTTGCACGATGTTGGGCACCGCTTGCTTTGCTTCCAGGTCGACGCAAATTGCTGCTCTCGCACCAGTGGCGTTAGTGCTGCTGGGGCCTGGTCTGTTCCTGAATCCGTCGTCCGAAAGCGCGCTGGTGACTCGCGTACCTAGCCAATAGCCGCTCGTGCCGCGGATCGCTGGAGTCCATTCGGAAGCCCGAGCGGAAGGGCCGCAGTCAGTGGAGGGCCGGCGCGCACACTGCAAGCCTGGGTGCCTGGCGCAAGTGTGATGATTCCAGGTTTCAGCGCACAGCAGGGCGACGGGGAACTGGACATCAGACTGGTCCACCCCATTTCCCCGCGGCCGAATCACCTCACGGCCACGTTGATGACAGCGAGACATGTTCGCAAGCTACAGGATCGTCGGTCGAAGCAAGTGCAGGAGCATAGCGCTGCATTTCTTTTGGCGTTTGATCTCGTCTCTGATCTGCATGCACATGTATCGGGAACGCGGTGGCGATCCACTCTTCCCCACGCAGCCATTGGTTGGCGAACTCGCCAGCCCTGTCCGCTTTGCATGAGTCAAACTGCTGCAGTCCCCTGAAGCTACCGAGGGCTGATGACGATCAGATGAGAAGGCGTTTCATACTTCGCAAAACCGTTGTGTCGGGTTCAGGGAAGCTTCCATTGAGATAATCATGAAAAATAATATCTTCGCTGGATGTCAACATCGTGGCGTGGCCATTGATGCATCTACGAATGCCGTAAGTCATTAAACCAGAAAAATCTATATGCCTGCGAGAGGATATGTTTCCTCCCCAGATTGCCACCCTCCGGAGTGGGCTGATTTCCTGCATCCTTCACAGCGTGCATAAAAGGGCCATGTGAAAGCTCGGTAGTACTGTATAGTACTGTGATGCCAACTCCTTTCGAAACACTGCTTTTTCCAGAAGCTGGATATGAGGGATAAGAAAATACAGAGAGCTGGTCAGCGCTGCGCTGCGCTGCGATGCTGTTCTGCGAATGAATCGTTAGGATCACGAGGGCCTCAGCTGATACTTACATGGATCATGACAGTTACACAGACTCTCAGAACAGTCCGGTTTTGTCTCGACCGTTTCCTACCGCGTCGTGCACATTCTACAATGAAATTAATGAAGATGACCTGTTGAGAGGGATACATTCAACTTGTACGGGACAGTGTCCATGCAGACAGCCTGTGGCGTGGTCTGAGAGGCGAAATGTACCTACCAACAGGGACAGCGCTGTAAAAAGAGGGGTAACGGGGGATTGGACCATTAAGCTCGGATTGTTATTATTTTATTTTTCTCACGAGACGGAATTGGGATGCTTGCACAAGTGTTGTACTGTACGGCTGCGTAAGCAGAGTCAGTCAGCCAGAAGTTGGGGAGAAACGCATCTTGAATGGCCAGCAAGGAGTGACAAGTGTGCCTTGATTTTTGGTTGGAAAAGGTGGAAGATTGAATATGTTCTGCGTCTTATGGAATTTATCAAATTACTGCTAGCTCTTCTGCTCTCGCTCTCGTTTGCACTTATGGAGGAATGTCTCTTGGCAGGGTGTGTTCGTTTGTATTCGAACTTCAGATGCTGCCTTGCAACACCCACCAGATCCGCGATGCGAAACTAAAATCCCTTCGCATTTCGCATCTTTGGGAACGAGAATTGAGGTCGAGTGCATCTTAACAGGAGAAAGCAACAGGCGTAGTGTCTGTCTTGTTTGCAGGATTTAATTGCTCGCGAGAATGCTCACTCTGGTTGACAAACAATGCAGGTGTGCTGGCATGAGAGAAAGCCAGAGCAGAGGAAACTTCGTTATTCAGATCTACCAATTTATTTACCTACTTGACGAATGCCTCGCTGTTATGATTCAGAAATTGACTCAGCGCTCTTTAACAGTCGCAGGTGCGCGGAAATACTGGCCCGAGATACTGTAGGAAAGGAGGTAGGAGGCAGAACAGAAAACCACATGACGGCAGGAACAGGAAGATTGGTGTACCCCAATTCACTATCGCGTCGCTCTTTCTCTAGTACCTCACCTTAAGGTAGCAGTCGCACGCTCGCGTCCTGAGGCTTTGAACTTCAAGCTTACAAGGCTGAGGGTGAGCTAGTAATTTTCTCAAAGCAAAACATCATTTTTCGACCAACGTTACCTTAGCCACGTCAAGAATCCCTTGTCTTCTGGTTTCAGTCCTGTTTAAATCAGGGTGCTGCGTCTTCGGGTATTCTACAAGCGCATCGAAAACGTTATTTGGGAATATCGAGATACAGTTAAGGTAGGCAAACAAATATGAAGCTTCCCACCGCAGCATCGATCTACCCTTCTACCTTACCTCTTTACCTACCGTCGAGAAGAATTTCTCAGCGCAGCTTAGACTCGCACTCAGTTTTCGCTGTTGCAAGCAAGTTGAAGCTGAATCTTTCATTCTACCTTTCATTCAACGCCGAACCATTTCCACTTTCCCCCGCTGTTCCAATCCACACTTTCTTTTCACTGCTGCACGAGGACTAACTTTTCCAACCTATTAAGGTCATTCCACTAGGAAACTCTTCCATCATGGCACCTCAATACAACACTGCCCCTGCCTCAGCAGAGTATGTATCTCCTGCTCACTAAAGCGTTAGACCACATAACTAATCCTCTACTTGCAGGCGACGTGGCGCACCGATTCTTGACAGGTAAGACGCTGCAACTATCAGCTTCATGAACGACTGCTGATTATTGCTAGATACCTGTGCCGTGTATGCGGTGTATACAAGCCCAACGCCCATTACTCTAAGAAGGAGCTGAACACATACTCCTTCAAGCATGACAAGGGTGATCGCGTCAATGCTGTTACTGCAAAGCTTAGATGCCGCGGATGTGCTGGTGGCAGTGTCAACGAGATCTTTTGTGAAGGCCCTTGCGCTGAGGACAAGAGTCTTGATAAGTTCAGCAAGAATTCTCGCAGTGCCGGAGGCAATAGGGTAGGCTTTCTATCTCGGCGTCTCCCGAGCCTCAAACCCACCCTCTACACAAATACTAATTGGATACAGTGGTGCAAAACATGCACTCTTTGGAAGGAATCCCAAGAGGATGGTCTAATCTCTGCTGCTCCGCCCGAGGCCGAGCTGGCTCCTGATGAGGATGGAGGCTTTTTCCCTGGTGAGCGTGTCAGCTCCTTCTACGACCCTGAGGCAGGCGATGGCGGAGATGATGATGATGATGAGTATGGCTACTCGGTGGGTATTTTTGCTGTTGAACAGTTTGAGAAAACTTTATAAGCAGAGCTAATTTCTATCTAGGGCAGTTCCGCAGCATGGGGAATGTCTGATCATCGTCCAGCTGCTCCTTCTTCTACAGCTTCTGGCTCGGTTCGTTCGTTCGGGACGCTCAATGCAAGTCTGAACAGCTTGAGTCTGTCTGGCGGTGTTGAAAAAACCAGTTCCCCTTGCCAAAAGCCGCTAGAGGATCTGACTGGGTTCCTCCGCATTTGCGAGGTGCTTCAAACAACGCTTCTACTCAAGTATCAAGTCAGACCACGTCCGAAGTATCGTCTGCCAGCAACCCATATGCAACCAAGGCAACCAAGATGGAGCTTGCTGGTGCTGAGTGGACTGCTGTTGATGCTCGCCGACGCCCTGCTGCTCCTCTTTCGAATCCGATCACTTTCAATGGATGGGACAACACGGGTAGACAACAGTTGCAACACAGATATCCGTCAAGCTCCGAGAGAAGCACTAGCGACTCCGGTTCTGTAGCTTCTGCGGCTTCCACGGAGACCGTCAAGGCACCGGGAAACGTAAACAGAGCTCCCGTACGCCCCGCAAACATTACTGCAGCTCCTACTGGTCAGAAGACCAACTCAAGTTGGGCCAAGCCAGTAAGTGATCCCTCTTTAGAGTGACAGAGAACCAATCTGACAAATCTAGGTTGGAAATCGAAGTTATGGTTCGCAATATCAAGCTTCTCGACCAAGCAAGGCGCCAAAGCAAGCAACAGGCTCTGATAGTGACGAGGATTACATGTAATGTCAACTCGTGAATATTTCAGCTGGGGACTCTCTGCAGTGTTTGAACGACTCAATATCTTGTAATTGCACCAAGAGAAAAGATCATTTGGAAGTCCCCATGCCAGATCAATCACTCGCCTGGTGTTCATCGAATGGGTGAGGGTATTGATGGACACGGATCGCTTTTCTTAACTTTTCACTTGTTACTGCCTCTCAGGTGAAATACACGGCGTGCCTGGAATTTACTCCACATGTCAGTTCAGAGAGAAAGCAGGTTATGAACTTCAACAATCTTGCTGTTTGTCTCGTCATGCTTTCTTTGCTTTCTTTGCTTTCTAGGGTTTGGAGTTGGGTCTTTGGTTCTTGCTTATGGTGCTTGGGTGGAAACCTCGACACTCTTCGCAGAGTACTCTCGTACTCAAAATGGCACTTGGTGTTACGTGATGCAGGGCAATGGCAAGAGAAGCATAGCATGCATACAAATACATCAGGCGATTTATTTCCAAACTCTAGTACCAAGACATGAGGAGTGACTTTGCATCTGTACAATGCTTGTGAAAATAACAACATTTCTGGTCAAATCGAGGCAAAACTAACTCGCAATCAAAACCTTCTTCTTCACCGAGTGTACCTACAGGTTCGACCTCCTGCCATAGACAGCCTGTCGTTGCGAGCATGTGGCAAAGGGCTGATCACCCCAGTATTACTGATGGGACGGAAGAGTGTGGCTGAATGGTTTCGAAACGACTCCAATTGGCGCTGATCCACAAAGTGAGACTGACGTCGCCTCTGCCGCGCCCAGCTGTGCTTGTTTGGAGTCGATGACGGATCAAATCAGGAAGAGCCTTGTCAAGGAAGGCTGGCTCCGAAAACTTACGGTAGCCTTTTGAGTTTCAACGGGCGGTGGCTGTCAGTAGAGTTCACACGCATTGGCCTTGGAACCATCCAAAGTATACACTAGCCAGAGATCAGCAAACCATTGGCCCGACAGCCTGGGGTCAGAGAAGCGGTTCGTCCCAGCATCGCTCACGTACTGCAGGTTCTACACCGAGGACACGCAACCTAGCTATTCGTGGATGCTCCTGAATGCCGACGAGCGCCTTTTAAGTCCGTCTAGCTACAGTGGGTAAGGATACCCAATGTTGTGCCACCTGCCCGATCGCGTTCGAGCAAGGAGGTGTCACAGGTCATGCGCGGCTGGCTAAAGGGAGGGCGAGCTGGTGGTCGCAACATGCAGATGTCATTGTTATCGAACCTTGATCATCGCGCCCGACGAAGCGTGCAGAGAGAAGGCAGACCCTCTTTTTGCACAGCAGGGGGGCCTTGCAGCTGGCCGTTGCTTTTTTACCTTGCCGACTACAAACGAACGCTTTTTATCGACCATACCATAACACCCTCGCCAACTCAGGCGCATTTGCTGTACTTCACGATAAGAGACGCCAAAGGAGAGACTACGATTCGAAGATCCTGCCGCAGATCCCGTCGTGCGACTCATAAAACCACCTTGGCGCATTGGGCAAACATCGAGACGCAAGTGTTGATAGCGGAGGATTCACAGAGCTGTCGGATTCATGAGGTGACCAACTTTACAGCCTCGAGCCTCGCCCTCATCCTCGTCCACCACCCACACCACGAATCCTATGGCTTACGATACCTACGGCCGTCCGTTACGAAGCAATGGGGAGCAGCCTGGATATTTTGGGACCCATGATTCCATACCCGACTATACAAACTACTATTCCTCCGAGCCTCGCGATGGCGACCCCTCCTTGAGACGTAAGGAATGGGATAACACCCGACATCGCAGATCACCTTCAATCGGCAACAGCAAAATGTCCTCCGATGCTGGTTTCCCAGAGGCTGCAGCTGGAGATAGTTTGTCTCCAGAGGCAATTGCTGCGCTAACAGCTGAAATAACGGAAAGAGTCAAGAGAGAGCGTAAGTAGACTGTACTCTATGTACCACCTTGAAGCCTTGCTGTTTACTAATTCGCCTTATCGCCAGTGGTCGAGCATTTAAAGCAATCAGGCAGTATCGATGAGTCGTCCAGGGCCACTCCAATGCAAAGAGATCTGTCGAATATGTCAAATTCATCCTCATCACCTCCTCCAACTTCGAGAAAAGTTTACACTCCTCCTTCACCAACTCAGTCGGCCAAAACGATGTATGCAGCGCCCCCGCCGGAGGAACCTTTGCCAGCGAGATCACCACCAGCCAGTCCTTTGGACAAGCCAGCTGGTGTACGATTTTCTGATCGTAACTTTCGCCCATCAGTTAACCGCACGTACTCGACATTGGATCTGAGTACTATCGACCAGAAATGGGGCATGCTGTTTGATAATGAAGGAAATCCAACCAAGCGCCTTGGGGAGTTCTTGAGAGGCCTGGCTAATCATCTTGTCAGTGGAATGCGTTCTAGATATTGGGATATGCGCTGACGTATGCACAGATTGCTTGTTTTGCACCAAAGGGACTATTGTTGTCACACCTCCGAAAATGGCAGCATATTACGAATCTTTTTCTCTCGAAAAGGAACCACATCCACTGCTGGGTAAGAAATTGTACCGTTTCTTCGAAGAATTGTCTCTAATTGTTACAGCTATATTTCGAGCTCAATCTAATGAGCAAATTTCTCAATTATACCAATATCTTGGTTGCGAACACCATTTGGTGCAAGAGAATCCCCATTCTGCGCCAATCGTCCCGGCTCTTACACCTGTTGGTTTTGCGTGGTGGATGACTTTGCATATTATGGCACACCCGGACGACGAGTGGAATCGTCTTGAGAAGGTCGTCCCCAGTTACCTATTGATGCAGATGGGGATCTGGTCGATGGGAAGCCCGAGCGTCTCCCCAAGCAGATTTCTCGTCACCTGTTGCCCGAAAGAGAGGACCGCAAGTACAAGGCCTTGATCGAGGGTGCAATAGCCAACTTTCTTGAGAACCTAGGATCAGCTCCAAGACGCAAAGCCTCGATCACAAGCCCTCCAATCACTCGCCGTTCATCAGTATCCCAGATACGGTCACACCCAGTTGAGATTCACCAGGCGAAAACGTCTCCAACAAGCTCAAAGGTTCCACCTATTCCTGAGCTCAATCCGACTTATGCTGGTGGCCCTGGATCCGAATCATCAGGGAATGAAGAGAGTGGTTCTAACAATATTGAGCGCAAACGCCAGCCGTACAGTGCTCAACCAAATGGTGGGAAGGTATACACGGAAAATATCAACTCAAACGTTCCACGCAGATCGAGCCGTGCAAACTCTACCAGCAGTCGTCCAAGTGGAAGGGAACAACCTGATAAAGCCACGAACATGGACCCTCCTCGAACACGAACTCACAGCAATAGCACTGCTGGATTAAACTATATTCCAACATCATCACGAGGTCGACGGACCAGCAGCCCGCCCATGAAGAGTTTCAGAAACACGGCTCCTGAAAACATCAATGACTCTTCCAAGTATGGGCCCAACCCATCCTCGTCCACATCCAGCTTCAATCCTGGCTCGTTCGGATCGGGAAACTCCTTTCCCCCACCACCAGCAGGGCCACCTCCTACTGATAATCGAGATAGCGCCCGCGAGCCAAACAGGAGGTCTCGAGATGAGAGACAATATAGGAGAAACATTGATGAGGACTTGCGGTTCGCTGGTGAGATGAACAGCCCTCGAGATGCAGAGCGCCTAGACCGATACCAAGAGGCGCTGGAGACAGAACGAGGAGGCTATGATCGTGGTTCTATTTCCATTGATCCCAGAGATACGCGAGGTGCCCCCGCAGAGGAGTGGTACAGGAAAGAGGGACGAAATAACGAATACGACAATTATCGACGATACTGAGAGAACGAGTGCACGTATCAGGACGAAGAGTACATTTGCGGAACGAAACTGAGTTGAAATTTTATGTTGAATTGAGATGATGATACCATATGCAAGCGAGCAAGCAAATCAAATAGCAGGATACCAAAGTTCTTTTGTTTCTTCTTCTTCTTCTTCTGTATTTCTCTTTACTATTACTTTTTTGGGATGGGGGGTCTTCAAGCAGAACTTTTATCATGTCTATACTCTTGGATTTCGATGGAGTTGTATGAGTGAAATGGGATGAACTGGAATGAAACACGGTGTATGTAAACAGCAGCAGGTTGGGAAGACGGGATGGAGTTTTGTGTTGTTTTTTTTGCTTATCTCTGGGTCTGGATCTGATTTCGGATTGGATTTTGGATTTTGGACGTCGGATTTTGAACTTCGGACTTTGAACTTTCCCTGACCTGCCTACCTACTGACTTACATTGGTTGGTTTGAAGTAGGAGGGATTTTCTTTCGCGGGATCCGCTTTATTAAATTGTAACACTTTGGATTATATTCAATGCTCATATACTTTTTCAATCCACACTTACATACCTACATATTTTTGTTACTAAAGATCTTTCCCTTCTTTCCTTCTTTCTTTCTTCCTTTCCTTCTGGTTCGCAGGGGTGCTTGAGATGGGATGAGAGGAGTTGAGTTGAGTTGAGTTGAGGAAATGAGCGTGGGGACATTCCCGCCTTAGTAGATACATAGATGTGTAAAATGCTGTATCTATTGATTGATTATGATGATATCTCCCTCCTAAACTGAGGCTGTGGTCTACTCCTCATCCTGCTGCTTCTACTTCTGCGTGTCGCGCCGTCTGTCTATTCTTGTGTCTTTTTAATATGCCATCTTCACATCTACACTTCTTTACATGTTCAAATGTTCACATGTTCCAAGGCAGGACTTAGATTTAAATCAACCACTGACGTGAATACTTCCTCTCTCCATCAGAAGACCCTCTAACTCACTAAACTATCACGCAAAGGAGGCTGCGCTGAACACATATAGGATTATTTTGCAGTATAGAATGTCGTTGTCTCATTATCTATCTACTACCTGAGCTATTGTAAGGTACTACTTGAACCACCCCCTGAAATACCCGAGCCTCCCTGATTTTCCGAACTGCATCCCTCAGGTAAGGTACCTACCCTCTGAGATCGATGTGTTCCCCGTCTCTGAATAGACCTAGGTAGCCAACGCCTTGATGCATTATTGTGCTGTTCCTAGGATGCATGCTGCGTAACCCGGTTCATAACAAGTTCATCACAAGTTCATCACGCAACCCAAACCAGAATTAAAAAACCAAGAACAAAAAAAAAAAAGAACTATGGAAACTTGACGCGAAAGTCCTGACAGCCCAAACCAAACACGCAGCACTACACAACAACTCAACACCCACCCATCATTTCATCATCTCGTCCTTCCTTCTCAACCGCCGCGTAGATCACCCCTCCCATCTTCCCCTTATCAACCACCCTCTCCTTCCTCTCCCTCATGATAGCAACGGCCTGCTCTGCAGCCCGAGTGTGGACTTCTTCCTTGGATACTCCCCCTTTAACCCTCACCACCTCTTCTTCGCCCACAAAAACAGTGCAAGAGTATTCTGTGTTTTTCGCCTCGCTGCTACCATTTCCATTCCCGTTCCCATTCGCACCCTCCGCACTAGCACTAACAACCTCGAGTACATACTTCACCTTCTCGGTATCTGCGTAAATACCCAACTCCTCCTTTGGATGCCACACATGCACGCCCTCGCTCAGGATCCTCCTCATGTACACCAAGATGCCCATCCGCTCCAGCATGTCCCTACAGATTTCCAAACTGCCCGAATCGATCCACACAGCACCCAGCAGCGACTCGATGAGGTCGGAGTAGAATTTCTGCGCTTGCAGTCCCGCCAGCAACGCCCAGGGGTAATACCTCCCGTTGTCGATCGCTTCATTGATATCTCCCCTGAGTTCGGCATGTCGTTTCGAAGTGGCGGTTTGCACAGCACCGAGTGTTGACGAGGCATGTCGCATGAAGGCCCAGAGCGGCGTCTTAACATTCGAGGTAGTTTTGATGATTGGTTGAGAGGGGTCAGGTGAAGTGGCGAAAGAGGTGATTTCATGGGATATGCTCCATTCCATACATATGAAAGCTAGGAAATCCGCATTGACCAACGCTGTACGTAGGAGGTGCATTTGGACCTGAGAGAGGTTGTGGGGGTACATTTCCGTGACAACAAGATAATCCAACAATGAATCACCCAGAAACTCGAAGCGCTCGAGCGAGGAGCCACTGTGGTAGGACGCATGGGTTGTGGCATCCTTGAGAAGTGCTTTCTTTTGAAATGTGTAACCGATCAATGTCTCTAGGGGGCTAGTGTGGATGGAAACTCCGCGTCGGGTGAACGGTGGTAGAGGGAATCACGGCAGGAAGATAGGGGTCCCAGTTGAGCTCTGGGAGGAAGACTGCCAGACATGCTAGTGCCTTGGGTAGACCTCCATCAACCATGGCAGCACCGACGAGGGCTTCGACAACATCGGCGAGGACTTTGGATGAAACCGGTCTCTTCCCATCATTCTCCATCTGTGCAAGGCTGTCGACATAAAGCGGGCGCCATTTCAAGCCCGTGAAGCTTTTGGTGATGATGAATCTATCAAGTCCGGTGTCTACTGCGGCTCTAGAGAGTCTCGAATTGGCAACAATGCGATCTTTCATTGAAGAAAGGTAGCCTTCAGGCCATATGAGATGTTTTGATGTGAGTTCAACCGAGGTGCACATCTTGAGGATGCAATCGCCAAGGAATTCAAGGCGTTGGTAATTCGTCTCTTCGCGGGCACTGGAGGCGCAGATTGCGGTGACGACAAGACTAAGATCTGAGATCTGAATGTCTTTGAGCAAGGTGTTGGAAAGTCGCTCGGCAATAAGGTGTACTTCGTATCGATGCATAATAGCCGGAATCATGAGTGCAAACTGAACGAACTTGAAAGGCATCTCGTCCACGGTGCATCTTGATACAGGGAGAACCGCGGAATACGACTTGGTGGAAGGAGATTTGTCACTGGGCGAGACCTTGTGTAGTAAGTCTCTTCTTTTAGTAAACCTTTTAAGAGAAAAATGTGGTGTATTCTCTGGAACTGTCTCGTAATCAGCGTATGGTTGCTGCACCTCTCGAGTGGATGGTTTGGTTGAGAGCAGTTGCTGAAATACGTATGGAACTTGGCTTGCATCCTCGTTTCTAACCAAGCCTGAAGAATTCGACAGCAGTTCTTGATTCGCTGCAGGCTCCCTGCCTAGAAGAGAGTCCAGAGGCAAGCTATGATTAGCCAAGAATTGCATGACAACTTGCTTTCTCTCAACTGGAATGTGTGCTCCAAAGGCGGCTTGAAGAAGTGCCCATGTGTCGTTGCCAGCACTTACGAGCTCTCCTGGATCTGCACGGACTGACTCCTGGCTGGGAGTAACAATCAGCTGTGTTTTTGCATCCCAGTAGATCTTGAAAGGGTTGACACGGGGAATCTCAACTGGCAGATACATCTGAATTTCCAGAGTGCCAATTGTGATTTTGCACCGAAATGCTTCTATGGCCTCGTCGGACTTCCAGCAACGTGCAATGTCAATCCATGGATTCAACTGCTGGTTGACTTCCATAATCGACGCCCGAGTCTCCACGGCGGAAGCCATCAGTTCATCACCAATGGCATCCCCTTCGTGCAACGGTAGCAGGTTATCATTCACCAACCCGGCGTTGTAGAGCGCAACATACGCTCGAAAAGCAGCGTCTTTGATTGCATTCTTCTCATTGCTCCACATTCCTTGGCTTTCAGCAACTCGAACATCCGCGTGTACTGAAATCGGTAGAACTACTTTGGCATGTGTGAGCCCATTCTCCTCGGTGCAGATGAAGTCAGGCCGGTTATCGACATAAGCCTTGGAGGACAGCACTGCGCAAAAGTGATAGAGGTGAGCTACGGCGTTGTCGAGATCGAGAGTAGCATTAGTACGCTCGATTCGGAACATTCTCCCATCATGCTTCTCGGCGTTCTGTTCCACAAGCTTTGCTTCGAGAACACGTTTCTCGTCTTCATATATGGCTTTCATGTCAGCCTCAAGCTGTTGCCAGTCTTGTAGTTTTTGGCCCTGTGAGTCGAGCAATAGGATCAGCTTCGAATCGTGGTGTCTCGCCCGTCCACGTCTTTGAACGAAGGACTTGAGATTGGCTGGTTTCTCGAAGCATATGACAAGGTTGCAGCCCGGAACGTCGAGTCCTTCCTCTAAAACACTAGTGGCAATGATAAGATCCAACTCTCCGTCTCTGAACATGTCTAAAGCATCTCCCCTCAGGTCTGTATCAACGAATTCACTAATTTTCCCCACCCGCTTAGAGTGCTGCGATGTACCAACAACTGTGCCAACCTTGAACTCCCCCCTGTTTGAGGATGGAATCGGAGCAATTGAGCTAGCATAAATGCTGTTGCTCGTTCCTAAAATATGGTCAACACACGTTCGAATCTTGCCACCAATATCACCCTGATGTCTTCGCACTTACCTTCACAAATATAATACCAGAGGGCTGGCCTCCGCCTTCTAGCAGGACCTCTATCAGTTTAGCGACCTTGTTTGTCACAGACGGCAGAAAAATCTCTGTTGGGCTATCAATAACCTTGACTTTCTGAAGAATCTTGTTGACATATTCTTTCTCTCGTCTTGAGATATCCCATGTACCAAGTTGGCTGTCGGCTACATCCACCATTTTTCTGACTTTGGAAACAACGTGAGAGATGTAATAGTCTGCGGCCCAATCACCAAGTTCCTCATTGATTCTCTGGGATGTGGTGTAGAAGCTTTTGACTTGATCACGACTCGAAGTCTTCTGATTCAAGATAAGTTTTTGAATGTTCTTTTGAGCCCTCTCCGATTTGTCGGTGCGTAAGCCTAGATAGTATGGATCTTCCTTCAGATTCATGCCTCTAAATGCCTGGCCTAAACTCTCGACCGAGATGGTGTATGGCACTGCTGGAACATCATATTTCACTTGTATTAGAGAAGGAAGCTTGACATGTAACCTTAGATCTGCTCGATACTTGTTTGGAGTCCGACAAATTGCATCCAATGTTTGTTCAATCTTTGATACCGACAGCGGACTGGACCTCATGACTGGGCTGGCTGTCAAGCCTAGAATCTTTGGGACCCGGAGGCCTTTTGCCTTTCGGTCGTGATAAAAGTTCCGCATCAGGACCGACCCAGGATGGTTAGCCACGCAATTGTGTGCTTTTAATGTCAGTCAATTGAGATATCTAGTACGACATGCTGGACCAACCTTCGTCAAACACAATCATGGTCAAAGAGTCCATTTGCACGAATCCATGAGTGAGAGCATCCAGAAAAATTTGGTGAGTGGAAACAACAACTCTTATGTTCTTCAGGAGCTCATCCCAGCGTGACTGAGTTGACCAGCTGTCGATGTTGTCCAAACCACTCAAGAACTTCACTTGGACGGAAGCGAGTTGAGACTGTATGTACTTATACTGTTGACTGCACAGAGAGATGGTAGTTGCAAGAAACCAAATCAACTATTTGGATTAGCAGGGACCTCACTGCTGAGGAGTCTAGGCTACCTGATGTTCAGGGCTGTTTTCAAGCTCATGCAGCATTCTCATTACAGCTCTGAAGTCCAATTTGGTTAGCATAGATAAACAACAAAATCCATGTACGTTTCCAAAGAAATAAACGTTTATCCCCCAAGTTACCTACAATCATAACAAGCCACTAGGCTTGCCAAAAATCACAGTTCCTTCTCTCAAACTTGTAGAGGAAATACTTTCAAGATGGGGCAAAACTCACATATGCGTCTTTCCGGAGCCAGTGTCCATCTTTGCAAAAGTCAGCTGGGAGCCAATGTTTAATCAATGCAGGAACATACCGCAATGATGATATTCTCCTCCAAGCTCTTCTCCAGCATTTCAAGCTGATAAGTCCTCGGCTTGACAACAGAAATCTCATCTTTCAGGAGGAGGAGGGAAGCCAGAGATCCATCCTCGCTGACCAAATTGTCCATGTGGCCAGTCCGGTCTTCGACGGCTTCGTTCACAGGAATAGGAAGCTCATCATTAAGTCGATTGTCGATTCCGATTTCCACACCACCAGACGCATCTGAGAAAGCGTCTTCGTCGTAGTCGTCCATTTTGTTCTTTGTTTTCTGCGAAGACTATTTTCTGCGCACAGAAACGAGGTGCGAGGACGTAGTAGGCCTCAAAAATAGATGCGATTTCAGCGAAGAAGGCTCGACAACCTCGAGGAAAAAGACTCTTACTAACGGATTGAGAAAAGGTTGTAACTGTAATCTCAAACAATACAAACGGCGAGATTTGACTTCTAAAAATCAAAATCAAAATGCCAGAAGTATATTGTGATGTAAGTGACCATCTGCACAGTTTGCTATTTGGCGAAGGAAGGCTGAAATATGGAGGTGGGAGGGACGGCCCGCAAACGCAAATAGAAGCCGATGTTGGACCTCCTCGCCTGCTGCTCGCTCGCTCCCTTTCGGATGAACCACATGAGAGACCAACCAACCAACCAACCAACAACTCGATTCGGTAAACAAGCAGACATCACCACTACCACCACCAACATCACCACAACCACTTCCCAGCTCCTATGCTGCTTCATGGAGCTGATCCAGCCCATTAGAAAAATCCAGCCATGCCACCCCGTGCTGCCGCTCCTCGCCTAACGCACTTCCTGTGCCTCCCCCTCGTGACATCTACCTCGCGACCACAGCTTCAGAGCTCCCTAGCTGCCTTCCGTGAAGCCGTCACCACTTCCCGGACGCACGATGTGCCCTCGGGTAGCATCCCGGCGCAGGCCGTCCGGCCACTGGGGACGCTGCATCTCACACTGGGAGTGATGAGCCTGCTGAGCGCGGAGCGAGTTGAATCCGCACTCAAGCTCCTCAGAGAGCTGAATGTGTCCGAGCTGCTGGCGGTGGCGACGGCGAGATCTGAAGGCGTGGGAAGTGCTGGTGCTGGCAAGGCGAAGGAGGAAAGTGCTTTTAAGAAAGTCGAGGGAAAGGGAAAGGGAAAGGGAAAAGAACAGGGAGATGCGGACCCTCCTGTTAGTGATGCTGCTGGTGCTGTTGCTGCTGGTAGTGAACCAAAACTACACATCACCCTGAAAGGACTAGCAAGCATGCACCCCCCTCCCAAACATCAATCCTCTACTCCGCGCCCGTCGACCCCACCGGCCACCTCTACACCTTCTGCCAGACGCTGCGCTCCATCTTCGCAGCAGCCGACCTACTAGTGCAGGACACACGACCACTGCTGCTACACGCCACGATCGTGAACACGGTGTACGTACCGGGCATCAGGGGCTCGGGCTCGGGCTCCTCGGGGCACGGCAACGGCAAGAGCAAGAGCAAGGTCAAGCTGACTATCGATGCTACCGAGCTGCTAGAGGACTACGAGGATTACGTGTGGATGCGGGACGTGAGGCTGGAGAAGATCGCCCTGTGTCGGATGGGTGCGAAGCCTAATGCGGATGGGGAGGAGGAGTATGTGGTGGAGGGCGAGGTGGATGTGCCGTGATGTGATGTGAAGTGAAGTAAAGTGATTTGATCTCGGCTTCGTCTGATCTAGTGAAGAGTCTGATCTCATGCAGATGTAGAGAGATCAACAGGAGTTAAGGAGCAAGAATGAAATGTAAAGCGTGAAATGTAACCTCCAAGACTCCTTCTCTTCCATGTAGGTACATATGGCAGGCATGGACAAAACACACAGAGCATCAGATCATACCATTTTTGGACAAGACCATCCAAAATCTTGATTCTCAGTACAATTGTGTAAGTGACTATGTTGACCACTTCAGGTCATGCCATGTAGAAGGCGAAGTGAGTGGATTCATACCGTACCTTAGCTACCTCATATTGTCTGTCTATACCTGAACGGGGATAAATGCAGTTCTACTATTCATCTGGTCTCTCATTTTTTTGTAGAATCTCTCTGGTAATTAGATAGGTAGGGGGTTTTTGAGAAGAGAAAAAAATCCACCCCTTCAGTAATACTCATCTCCCAAACCCCTCCCTCTCTCTCTCAAAAATACCGTAGCAAACCTTGAGAGACCCGAGATAATGTTCTTCAACTCCCCCAAACCAACCGCGTTCGTAAAAGAAACACCATATGCCATGCGGCCCGCGCGGGGTCCCGACGCCAGAGCTATGGGGAGCACGATTCTTTTTGTAAGAGAAGCCTCCTGGCTCATGCGAGAACTCCAATGTCGCCACTCGATACATCCAACGGCGGTCTTCGTTGCTTGGGGCCATTTTGGGAGATCCAGCACGAGAACTAAACGCTTCTGCTTCACACTTCTCTCTCTCGCCCCACCCCCTCTCCCCTCCCTCTCTCTAGAATTTAGTTACCGAAAAACTTCCTCAACGCCTTCTCAGCCTCGGCGTACTCCTCCCGCACGGCGACCAGCGTGTCCTTGATCCTCTCCAGGCACTTCTCCTCGTCCGGCTCGTCGCTCGTGCCGTCCTTGTCCTTCTTCAGCCCATAGTGCTGGATCTTCTCGCAGCTGTCCTTGACCTTAGTGAGGCCCAGCGTAGCCGACGAGCCCTTCAGGAAATGCCCAAGCGAAGAGAGCGTCGCCAGGTCCTTCTCCTCCCTGTTACGAGCACGATCATGGTCAGCGCATGTTCCGCGATTCTCTCACTCGGGGATGGCGATGCAGACGCCGAGGTACTACTCACAGTGCATCATCCATCTTTTTGAAGGTCTGTTCGGCCTGCTCGAAGAATCCAAAGACGATCGACCGACTGAACTCGCGCTCGTCCTCGTCATCATCCATCTCGAGGATCTGCTCAAAGGTCAGGGCATCAATGCTGTCGCCGAGATCTGGAAATCCGGCGGATCCTTCCTCGCTCTGGTGGGTAGTAATCGGATCAGCATCTTGTCTCATACGACGAAGGAGGGAGAAAGGAATGAGATGGGAGCTTGGTGCTGGGCATTTTAAAATCTTACCCGGTTATCTGGCTCGCGGTCAGGCATGTTTGGCTGCTGGTCGGGCGGCGGTTGAACGACTGTGATTTTCTGCGAAACAATCCCGTTCTCTGGCGATCGAGCGCAAAAAGGATGCGGATCGGGCTTGAGAGTAGTGGGGTGCCTTTTGGGGTTATCCGATCTGTGTGGACAAGATTCGAGGACTTCTGGTGCTGGGTTGTTAGCCGGCGTCGGTAGCGGTAGCGTGCGTCTATTATCTGGGCTGGTGCTGCTGCGTGACGGCGAGGGGGAGACTGAGCGTGAGCGTGAGCGTGAGCGTGAGCGGCGTTTTCCTCATCAAGATCAACGACGTGATGGCGTCGGTCTCTGAAACCGCCTTGGCAGCGCGAGGGGTGTACGGCGAATGCTTGCGGTTCTGTGCTGGCAGTGCAGGTGCGATCTGGTGGAGCTGGTGAAGAGGAGGAGGAGGAGGAGGAGGTTGAGACTTGAGAGGCAATGTTTTGAAGAAGCCGTCGTTGTTTGCGGGCTGGCTGGGGCAAGTTTATTGGAGGGGCAGCGAGGGGCAGCAGAGGGGCAGGACGAAGACAGGGCACAGCATGTCACGGGGGGCACGCGGCAGCTACTGCGTCGGGTGGGAGGCGGGAGTCAGGAGTTGGGATTAGGATTAGGATTGGGATTGGATTAGAGATGGCGAGTTATTGAGTATTGTGTATTGAGTATTGTGTACTGAGTATTGTGCTCTGCCGTACACGGAATGGCAACAGAACAGGGCAGTGTGCTATATTCGTGCTCGGGCCACAGTGCTCAGTTGCGCTGCTCCAGTGCGAGTGGGGGAGGAAGAGCAGGGGAGGGGCAGGGCAAGGGGGAAAGCCCAGAAGGAGGCTAAAGGCCACAACACAACATTGTTAATAGCACAATCCAACTAACTCTCTTGGTCTCTCTGTGGCTCTCGGCTTCATGCCTTTGGCCCTTCGACTGGCCCCTCGACTGGCCCTCTAATGGATCCCCCGCTACTGTACCATGCGGCGTAGTCAGGATGTTCCCAGTCCTGGCCTTCCATCCCATGCTGCCATGCTGCCATGCTCCCCTCCTCTCCTCGCCCTCCCGCAAGTGACTGTTCGTTGGCGGTCAGGATTCCTGAAACGCGGCAAAATTGCGATCATGGGAACATCATAGGATGAGTGCGAGGGCGGGTTCGTTGGTTGTCGCACTCGTCTCTGCGTCTGCATCTGCATCGGTGGGATTTTTTTTTTCATTCGATAGCTGAACCCCTCCTCTCGGAGCAGTGATGCAACGGGTAAAAGAGCAACACGGTACATCCGAGATGGAGGGGAGGGGAGGGGTGCTGGGGGCGGCGGCGGTGGTTGGGTGCATGGTGGAGGAGCGTTACTGAAGGGGTCAGGGGGTGGGTGGGCAAGACGAAGTGAGATCACTTTGGTAAGGGAGGGAGAGGAGGATGTCACAGGCAAGGGAAGCAGGAGAGACGGGTAGAGGGGAAGAGGGAAGGAGAGAAAGAGGGCAATAGAGAGAGAGAGAGGTATAAAGACAGAGATAGAGAGCAATAGAGAGCAATAGAGAGCAATAGAGAACCGAAAGCCAAAGGCAAAGAGCGCAATAGCCAAAGAGCGCAATAGCCAAAGAGCGCAATAGCCCAAAGCCAGCAAGAGCACAAGAAAAAGCGATGCAGAACCATTGAACATGAACATGAACCGACAAACAGGCGCTGCTGTCCGTCCGTCACGCTGGCCCCACTATGACGCAGTTTGTGCAGGGGTTCAGTCTCAACCTTCACTTCACCTCCGCCCGCCTGGCGCTAATGCCGCCTGACGTGGACCCCGGTCGGCTGCAGCCACCGATGCAACCGATGAGGAACTTCCGCCCTCCAAGGCCGGGCCCAGACTACACAGATATATGGTCCACGAGAAGGCTGCACCGCACCGTGTCGTCGGACGCTCTCCTCGACACATCGCGAATCCTCGTCGCTCGACCCCATCAGACGTCTGCATCCTTGCTCGGCCCAGACGCAGACGACGAGCGAAACAGACAGGTCATCTCGTCCACTCCACCCGTGATCGCCGACCCGGACCAGTTGGCAGCACACTCGTTGAGCAAGCGCCGACTGCTGTTCGGCACAACCACGCCTCATGCCTCACGACGGGGACAAGCGTCGACAGCAGCGACGGGTACGGCTGCCAGCCTCCGATATGCTTGATCCTGACGAGCACCAGTCCACCGCCGCAACACCAGGGACGGCGAGCGACGGCGAGAGCGAGCGCAGGTGGACCTGCGAATCCCGCGTCCAATCCAGCTCTCGAGCACACGACCGACACTGAGCAAATACGAACCGTTCGGGCATCGACCCTACGAGACCGAGATGCACTAAACGTCGCAAAGAGAACAATGCTGCCCAAGAGCTGTTCCACAAGCGGACAATCCATCAAAAAGACGTGGGGGATGCTTATCTCACAGCCGCGCCGCACTTCCAGATGTGAATCCAGGACAAAAGGGCCTGCTCTGCCAGCAAATAGCATCGCCCGGACGGTCATACTGAGGGGAGCCCATCCTGCAGTTCATCGCTCAAACGCACCTCATCGGATTTTATCTCGGGAGTGACGTTGGTTCGCATCGACACATGGCCCCAGTTTTCACCGGGGAGGCTGCTTACAGTTCAACGAGCATTCAGTACCGATTTCTGGCACCCACTCTCATGATTCTCTATCACAGGTCACTCTAAGATCTTGCCGAGAAGGTATGGGGACCGCGGTAACGCTCGTCTGGTTCGGTCGACCTTCCAAACCTTCGTCTTACATCCTCGCCAAGACTTTCACTGACGTTGAAAGCCAGGCGTGAGGTTTGGCTATTCAGATCTAGACTGATGGACGGGAGCAAGAGCCTGTTTTTCAGTTCCGGGATGGTTAGTGCAACCTTCCACACAGAGCACACACCAAAGTGACAAGACACTCGACGTGTAAATTCTTGTCACTAACGGGGTTGCAAATGTACCGTGGTTCTTCACGGTGTATCACTCTATCAAATGAGATGCAATTTTGATTGCACAAGTCGTGCGCATCCGCTAAAACCTCCCGTATACCATTTATTGCACTTCGCTTTGGGTATTTCCAGCTAGAAGCCATCATTTTGAACTTTCAAAATCGCCACAGCAGAACCATGGCACGGCAAAAGCGCGAGGCATGTCATTTGTGAATGGGCCGATTCTTGCTGTATGACAGGGAGCGTGGAGATCAGGAAAGGGATCAAACATGAGTTGAACAGCAGAATCTTGATGTTTTCCCAGCTTCCAGCAGAAGCTCCTGCGGATCAGCGCTTAAAATTCCATCTCTAAGTATTGAAGATCTATTGCCGAAAAAGGCAGCCAATTCCGTTACGTATCCCTCGCGTTTGATTCTAGACTCATCGCGCCACTTCTCTCAAAAGCGTACGTTTTGTGGTGTTCAAAACATCAGGTTCAGAAGAGAAATTGACGATCAATGTCTGAGTGCAAACGGCAGGCAAGGGTTCCCCGTCCTCAATCGCAGTAGACTCGCTGTTGATTTAGATCAGACGGGCGCACAAAGGATTTTTCCCTGGATGAAATGTGTCCGTGATTGGACATTGCTGCCAAAATGGCATGTTGTTTCTTCGGAGGTACCTCCCGCTTTTGCCAGCCACTCATTCCTAGTTTTGAAAGTATTGACAAGCCGCGGCGAGGGGAAGTCTCCGGCAGGCTGTTCGTCCGAAATGATCGATACGCGTGAACCTTCTTGAAGTGCGGGGTTTCCGGAACGCTATGACGAGAAATGGGGTGTGGAAACTAGGGACACTTACACGTGATCTCATATTGCGTTATCAAGAGCATCTTATCACATCAATGGTTGTTTATTCTTCCGATTGGAGAGAAGTTTCTGGTTATTAGTGATATGTCTCTGAAGTTGTTTCACTCTTTTGGTGGCAAATAGAGCCACAATTCAGGTTACAATTGAGGGAAATCAAAGTAGGGTAACCCTCCTCGCCCACACTTCAACGTTTTCCGGCAACCCAACAGTTCAAGCTCGCCAAATGGTACTTATTCATCTGAAGGGCGTCCTGTATATTTCTTTCGCCACGATTTTCTTCTTGTAGCAGATGTACTTCGTCATTGAATCCGGCACCTTTCGCGATCAAATTTTCTGTCTACGGCAAATCATAACCTAAAAAAGTTAATTTGGCTACTGTAATGCATCCTACTCATGGTGCTGAAGCTTTGAGGTTCTCGTTCTCAGCCCCACTTTCCAGTGGGAAAGGAGGCTACTGTAAGCATCGCCATGTGTCCACCTGAGCGCCGACATGTCAACCCCCCCTGTACTCATACATAAGCAAACTTCCCCGCTATGAAAATTAGGATACCGGACCAGTCAAACAGTCTTCACTGAGCATTCGATCAGTTAAGCAAGGTTCCTGGCGATACCTAAACCGGAGCCCAAAAAAAATAAACAGAGCCCAACTTTTGGCCACCGCGGGCTACGGCACGTCTACCTCTTTCTCGTTGCGGAAAGTTCGGATCAGCACCTTGGGAAAGAGTCCAAAAAATAAGCGAGAAGGAAAGTAATCATGCTAGCTACTCTGCATCAATCAGAGACCTGTATGGTGGGCTTTTCAATACTGCTGATGCCTGGAGAAAACACGGCATATGATCAGGAAGGGGAAGAGGCATCGAGATCTTAGTGGGTACAGGAGGAGAGGCTTATGACTTGGAAGGAGTGGCACTTTTCGAATCCTCGTAGTAGAAGGGGATAGAAACGGTGGCGGAATAAGTTTGTTGTCAATTTTTCTAGGTATCAAGCTTACTACCTGGTTGTACGAAGACTCCATGGGCATGTGGTGGTCGCGTGGTGAATATTATTTTTGGGGTATTCAGATTACTTCCAAGAGTTTAAAAGGACATTAAGTTATGAGGGAACTGTTCACATGTCGCATTCCATTTCTCTAAAAACTTTCTCTGTGCCATTGAATCTATCACTAGCACCCCTCAAAACCCATCCCAGCCCAGCCCAGACCAAGAGTTCTCAGCCTCGCGCCCCGCCATCCCCAAACCAATCAGCACCCCGCAGTCCCCCACTTCAGGCAGCCGTATAGAAAGGAACCCCGGATCCCGAGCACAGCCTTCTCTACCTGACCTGGCCTGGCCTTGGGCCCGACGACATCAACAACGTCTATCCAGCACAGAAGTACATCTCCTGCTTCTCTTGCCCACCTCTGTAAAGCTCCCAGTGCAGACCAACCATGCGCTCTCGTTGTACGGCGCTCTTCTCACTACCGCTCTCTACTTCGGCCTCCACCTCCACCTCCATCTCTCACCCATGACCAAAATGAGCACGCACGAGAAGAAACCCCGCCCTCCGCGCCTCACCTCGTCGTCGGCCTCCTCCTCTGCCAATCCCACGCACGCACACGCCCACCACAGCCAGAGTCAGAACCAGGGCCAGAACCAGAATCACAGCAGCTCCAAACCCAGCAGCTCCAATACCAACCCATCTACAAGCAACAACACCACCAGCTCCTCCTCAAACCCAACCTCAACCTCCATCGCCACACCCCCCGCGCCGCCCTCCGCTTCACGTCACAATCGCAAGCCGACAGCACCTCGACGCCCTCCTCAGGCGGCGCCTCCATCAAGTCCTCAGACACCACCACCACCACGGCGGCAGACACGGACGACGCGCAGTCGCTCATCGACCTCAGCCTCGCGAAGCAGCTCTCGGAGAAGGATGGGCGCATCGCCGACCTGGAGCGCGAGCTCGCCACCATGGAGCACGAGTTTGAGCGCGAGCTCACCCAGCTGAGTCTCAAGCTCACGGCTGAGAGCGAGACCGCCCTGTTCTGGCAGCAGAAGCACGCCTCGCTGCACCAGACGTTCCTGAAGACCGACACGGAGCTGCGGCTGCTGCGGCACGAGTTTGCCTCCTCCTCGTCGTCGTCTTCGAATTCCACCTCTAATTCTGTCTCTCACTCTGGAGCTGTAGCAGGAGGAGGGGGAGGGGGATCGGCCTCAGACAAGGCGCGAGAAGAGCGGGATCGAGATATCAAGACGCGCATCTCGTCGCTGGTGCTGGATCGGGATGCGTTTAGAGAGGCTTATAATGAAGCGATGGGCGAACTGCGCGGCAAGGAGGAGCTGGTCAGAGACCTGAGGGGCCAGGTCAGGGGCTTGAAGGCGTGGGTTAGTGTTTCGGGCAAGACGACTGAGCAGATTGCTGATGAGGCCTTTGGGGAGCGCTGGAGGCGGCTGGGGAATGGCCTGCAGAATTGGGTCATTACTGGGTTCAGGAGAGTCCGCATTGGTATGTTTTCTGGTGGTTCATTACTGTTGATTTTGATTTTGGGTTTGACCTCTCCGCTTCTTGCTCAATATTCACGTGGCTATGGGATTGTGGAAGTTGTGGAATTGGGTTCAATATCCATTATATGTTTCACACAGTCGCCAATATCTGTGGTGGAGCTCACTTCCCTTCCACCTGTAGCTGTTCCGCTCACTTCCTTCCCCCAATTGGAACAAATCACATGGTCTGTTCACCAGCTAACACACCAAAGATCTCGACAAGGCAGACGAAGCGAAGAGAGAGCAGCTCCTCCGTCTAGTCCCCACCTACGAGGCCCTTGCCTCGTCGTCCAAAATCCACCTGATCCAATCGCTTGTTTCGCGGTTGCTAGTCGACCACGTCTTCAGCGCCTATTTCGTCGGTCTGTCAAGAGAACATGCCGAAGAGCTGAGGAAGGTAGAAAAGTACCTAGGTGTTTTCGGTACGGAGCTCTAGATACCAATCTGTTAATGTAATATGCTGACATTGCAAAAGGCTCGGCCGAAAGTCTGAATGCATGGCGCTCAACGACGCTTAGTATCGTGCAGAAAGAAGCGCCTGCAAAACTACAAGTCGAGACCGAGGCAGTGGTTGAGACGATCGTGCAGCAACTCAACAGCATAATGGACGCCATAGGCGATCTTCCCCATACCGAAGTGAGAGACCAATCATTACGGACGCTGATCTCCAGCGCAATAGAGCTCTCGCGGCTGCTGAGGGTGCAGAAAGCGGTGTTTAGCGTCGTAATGCCAAGCATAGAAGCGCATCAGAGGACCATGTTCAATTTGGAGATGATGGAAGATATAGGAGGAGAAGACGAAGAAACGCTGAACGAGCGGGAGATCTTCTGCGTGACGTTCCCTGGGATGGTTAAGAGCGGGGATGAAAATGGAGAGCGGGGCCACTTGAGAAACATTGTCGCAAAGATCAAAGTTTTGTGTGCGCCCGATTGAGAAGATTGAAGTGGAGTGGCAAAATGAAATTGAATAGAGTCATTAAGACTTCATAGGTCGGTGACAAGATGAGGAAAAAGCTATCGACTCACGATATAGAGATTTTAGCTATAGAGCCCATAAAGAGTTCAGCCGTTGAGGAATAGAAGTCTTTGCAGCTGTCCTCAGACATGCAGCTTCACCTCACTACTCCGTAAACCATGATGCATGTGACTCGAGTTCCTATCTTGTCAATCTGCTCACCTTGGGTTACGGTATTAAGGCAAGAAATACGAGTTGGTGGTAAGCACTGCTGTATAGACAAAGAAAATGGGGATACTTCTCCTTCCTATCACCTACCAACGACAAAAACTTGGCGGCATCGGTACGTAGCGCAGAACTCGCGGTGTGGCTTTCCAGCACAGATTCGCAGAGTCGCATCTCATGGCTCTTGACGAATAAGAATATCTCCCTTCGTTTCCCACCTCAGCATGTCCTGCTGGGCGTTGAACGAACCACTTTCAACGAGTTGGCTCAGCTGGAGAGTAAGCAATCGTGAAGAATTAGGGTGACACAAGTTGAAAAATCTAAGACATTGTGGTTTTGTGACTCCAATCTCGTGTAGATGTGTGTCATCATCGGGGCACTATCAAGCCGAAGAGGCTCTGCTCCTCTGCTGCTCTGCTGGTTCAGCCCCAACAGCGGGAGGGAGGGAGGTTCTGCCCGCACCGCTTGCCCGACCACTGCCAGCACCTCTGGCACCTCCAGCTGTTACGCTCTCATCGCATGACGTCCAGACCGCCACTGGCTTCTGGTGAAATCCTCCGATGACTGTGATCCGAAGCTTAATGTGCTATGCCCTTGAGAAAAGAGAGTTTGCCGAGTTCGAGGGAATTGGAGTCGCTTTGTTGCTGAATCGCACCTGGCATCCAGTCCCGAACGTGGTTTTGGAACCCCCGTCACTTTGCGCCTATCCCGTGGAGCTTTTGGACGCAGATGACCAGGCAGTTACTCTCCTTCCGAATGCTTGTAGCAATAGGGTACCGGGAGCATGTCGTGTCGTGGTGAGCAGTGCAGCAACTGGGACCTTGGCAATGCGATAGACTTCGTGATAGCGTCGGATTCCTGATGACTGCCTCGGAAAGTGATAACAAGAGATCCGCTCCTGTTAGAAGCTGCATTGACTGGCCTCATGATATGAGGTATTTTTGTGTGCATCTGGGACTGCGAAGTACCAAGCGGCCAGGGCCAGTTATACTGTCAATCGGTAACAGCGTGCTCTCTCTCATTGTTTGTCGCTTGCAGGAACCCTCGAAGCTGGTAGGACGTACTCGGCCGTGCCTGCGAGATGCTACTTGCCTGCAACTGGAATTGGCTCCGACATGAACACTACATCTTCATGCATGAATCGCTCATCTCTCAGAGAAAGAACCTCAAGCCACACAATATCGTTCCCTTTGGCCAAGCTGACGTTCAAATCGGCACATGGACAAGTGCTTTATCGGTACCACGCCGGATGCACAAGAAAGTTCGTGGACGCTGTGGATGGGATCCGAGATGTCGCTGAAATTGGTGATGCCAGAAGTCTAATTGACGGCAACGCTCCAGGTGCACGGCTCTGCACGAATAGAACAGCGGTCCTGAGGGAGATGACTTGATCAAGGAGGTGGTGAGATGCACCTGAGACCTGCTCCTCCTGCTCGGCCAGTAGGCTTGAATCCTCGACGAGTAACAGCCCTCCCCCTTCCCGACGAGAAAACACGTACACGTTGCATGGCGCGCGCCCCATTCTCTGTCGTTGCTGGCCATAAAGCAGGCAAGTCCAGCTCTTACAAGTTGCAGAGATATCTCCATTTTTTTTTTTTTTTATTACCTCAGTGAATACTCGACGTACCAGATTGAGATTCCGCCTTCCAGATCGTTTGCAAAACTGCAGAGTTGCGAGCGTTGAGTGTCAACTCCAAAGCTGTGATCCACATCCCACCTGTCCCCCGCAGTCGGCATCAGACCCCCGACCTTCCTCCAAAATCCATCGTTTCGCGTCTCCCGACCATCGAATCCAGCAACTTTGACAGCTTCGACCACCACGTCTCCCACGCCAGCTGTCGATATTTTTTCGATAGCAGCATAGAGCAGGCGATCAGACTGCTCAAGAGCTGGGTCTCTTCTGTGGATATCTTCTCGTTGATCTTGCTTTAGGAAGCTCTTCGCTGGTCGAGATACACTACTTCTTTCTCCCCACTCACCAGACACCAGGTCGCCCTTATCCTGTATTGTAGAGCAAGGCACCTACAACCTGAGCTCACAGGATCTTTCCCCAGAAATGGAAAACCAGGCGGATAGGATCAGGTCCTTTCTGACCGATCCTGATGCACCGCGAACCTTAGGATATGGGCAACCACGACGATACGCAACCCCTTCAAGGCAAACAATCATCCACTCTAGTTCGGATATATCGACAAGAGCATATCCCAGCCCTCGGTCAAGCAGAACCGGATCCAGTGGTTCCAAGTCGAATCCAAGTGACTGTTTCGATACGCCTCTTCGTCGTGTTGACTCACAGTCGACTGTTGAATCACTGACTGCACCCTCAAGTGCTCCTGCTGGCGATCCGCCGTGGCATGTCCATGTAGCAAATCAAACATACAATCTGCACATGAATGCAATCGCAAGCCATCCCTGCGAGTTTGGCTTCATCGGCTGCCTCCATCGTTTCCAAGCCTCAGAGATGCCACACTGGCTTGCTCACACCATCTCCCACTTCGGTCTCGCAGGTCCTCCAGCACTGTCGATTTGCACAATCTGCGATATGACATTCGAAAACCGAATCGATCCATATATAGGGTTCACGGCTCGCATGCTGCACATCCACGATCACATCGTGAATGATGACACCACGATCTACTACCGACCAGACTTCGGATTGATCGATCACCTAAAGTCGAACGGTCTGATAAGTCCCGAAGACTATGAAAGAGCCATGGAATATACTGAGCGACCGGTGTGCGAATACCTCGTCAAAATCGGCTTCCGAACCGATGAAATGCAAAAGAAATACAAGAAGGACGTGGAGGAGAGGCACGACTTAAGCAAAGAAAAAAGACAAATGCGTAAAGAAGCATCGAAGGGAAAAGCTAGATTTATTAAGGAAAATTCTCGTCCTCGGGAGGTACCAAGGTCCGCGCGGATCGGTGAAGCTCCTTCAAACGTGTCTCAGAAGTACCCCAGGGGTTGACCGCCTGGGAGAGCACGACTAAGAGCATTGTCTCTCTGACCGCTACATGATGGGTGTATTTGTACTCCCTATGAGCGGCCCTGCCAAGGCATATGATTTTTTGAAAGTGGACAGTTAAATTACTGTGGCGGATTTTTTTTTGTTGGCCTCTGGTGGCAAGAGTTCTTGGCAAGCCGCGACGGTTGATTTCGTTCCAATCTTTGTCTGTTGGTTGCTTGCATGTGTTAACGATATTTCTGCATGATGACTTTAAGTTCGGTTCCTTACATGCGGCGCCGACGGTGTGGTTCATTCAGGCACAGAAAGTTCAGGCGAGCAAAGGCTAACTGCTGCCGAATCTGCCTCATCCCGGCTGTTGGGATCCCGAGGTGACATGGGAATCAGCTGAACGCCACGAGTGTTAATGATGGGATGGAGGCGTTTGTTAGGGTTTGTAATTTGAGATTGGTTTTCCTGTCTTGTAGCTGCTATGGTTGAGATCTGGACCGTGCTTGTTTCTTTATACCCAAGTTGAGCGTTAAAATCTTGCGAAAAGCGACCTGGCGTTGTTCTTTTTGTATAGGTACTTTTTCAACTGCTCGAGTCTTGCGTGCTCTCGAAGTCCTTTGACTCATCTGCTTTGGTATTAGCATTGTCATCAATAAGGAGTCTCCACTTAAATATATTATCTAAAGGCTTCTGCCTAGAGTTTATCTATTTTCCGTTGACTTGAGTTTACCAAGTGCGGAAGAATGCGTAATATGTAACGACACATCCAACCCTATCCATTTATTGCTTTGACCATACCTTTGACAGTAGAAGACTACTCCATCGTGGTCAACAACAATTGGGCAAGCCAATAGGGCCGTTACGGCCTGATCGGGCATCATATACCTGATGCACACACAATAAACTCCATCAGACTTTCCGTACCTGACAGCAGTACTTAAGGAGCCCGAAACCTAAAGCCCGACATGAACTTGCAAATTTCTCTCGTCTCATGTCTTGTACAAAATGACTCCCTCTGACAGCATCCTCTGGTCTCCACACCTGCCTGATAGGTGCATTCCACAAGAGGCAGTTGGAGATATCGATCACTTGACCACAAAGCATCCCAAGTACTGGATTAAAGTAAATCCCCGCGACCCTCTAACATGCATGGAGCAAAACCCTCAAACTACCCCACATGACGGACAAGAATCTCCTCGTCCATACAGCTTGCAGCGACCAAGAAAAACCATTCGAGTTGTTTTGCTTCAACATGGGGTGTGGGGGAGGGAATAATTCGACTGGGTGGGAGCGAGCGAGCGGGCCAGTAGTAGTGAGGGCACAGCCCTCGTCGGAACGTTAGGCCGCTTACTGAAGCAGTGATTGGAAAGCAGGAAAAGGAAACCCCTTCCTGTGAAATGCGAGGCTGGTGCGAGATTTCCGGAAGGAGAAATGGCGTCTGTTATACTTTCTACGTGTTCATCAAAATGTCAGGATCATCATATCATCATCGTCGTCATCGACATCAACAATAACAATATCAACACGACTCATTATGCATGATTTAGAATAGACTAGGTAGTAAGAGCAAGGTAGAAGTGAGGCGTTTGCCCAACAACCTGATAGACAGCCTTGCGAATTCCGAACGCACCCCCGTTGCAGACCACCGGTTGGGCCTGCCCTGCCGGTTCGCAGAACTGTAGATCCCAAGACGGCTTCCCATTGGACGCCCTGGATTGGGGAAGGGAGAGCCTAATACCGCCTTCCGAGGGAATGCGAAGAACGAATTTCCAGGTACTTTTGGTGAGTTATTTTTGGGCTTGGGGATAAGTAGTTGGGAGTCAATTGGGAGGATGCGATGTTGAGGTGAGGGCAGCGGAGTGATTCATTGATGCACGATGCACGTACTGCCACGTTAGTTCGAGTCAAGCTCGGACTCAATGGACGGTGAGGCGAGACGGTGAGATTGAGGTTTCGAAGGCCTGCTGGGTACGGCTGTTGAGTAGAAGGTGGGATGTACGGCAGGCGGTCAGGAGGTGCGTCGTCGTTCTCGGATAGCATGGAGGAAGAAGTCGCCTTACAAAGATAGCATATAGTTTTGCGTGTGCTAGGGTTTTTATGTTTCTTTCTCAAGTAAGGTACCTATGGTTACCGAAGCAGCCAAGTCATCCATCGACCTATTATTACCTTGCCACCATATCTAACTCCAAGACATGTCTATATCTCCCCACCCCTGAATGCTACCTATATCCCACCCTACCTTCCGTCTCCCTTTCCGCCAACCTTATGCTTCTTTCCCATATCTCAAACATCCCTCTAATGAAACTCGGCCTCGACTCTCCCGTACCTAAAACCATCAACTTTCAACTCAAACGCCAGCCCTGCGCTTTCAACTACCATTTCGAGTGTGAAGTCCAGGTTGTCAAATTCAACACCCCGCGTTGTTGTCAGTCGTGTAAACAGGCTCTTCGGTACCGCGCCAAGATCGGTCGTCAGCGTGCACACGTTTATCAAGTCTCGCGAGTACGCAGCGGGCGGTTCTCCGTCAGCATCGCAGGCAATCAAGTCATCGGACACAATAAGGGATTGACCAGGTCTGCCAGGTGTCAGTTATGTGTCTGGTAGAGAATTTGTAGGTATGGGGAGAGATGTACCTGAAATTACGGGTATAGTGGAAACTGATGGGTGTAGCTGCACTGAGAGTTTCGCCCTCTGTAGCTCATTAGCTTCCTGTCAAGTTCAAGATGGCATTTGGGGTCACATACTGGTAATATGCCATTGCATCCGATCACTAACCATCCATCTCTCCCACAGTGGACTCCAATACCGCTCACTAACTTGATGCTTATCCTCATCATACACAGTGGCATACGAAGTCCCATAGTGCATTCTCGCCTTCCGCGAAACCACCATGCTGCCCTCCAGTCCTCTTAGGACAGCACCCCGCACAACTGCCGTCCACGCGTTGACCGGCTGCATGACTTCCACCGACCCATTGGTGATCAGGTCTGTGGCTTGCGCATGCGTCGGGCGCTCGCTGTAGGGAGGTGGTGCGACGGTGTTGAAGTGGGATTTCAGACGTGTGTAGAGGTAGTTACTTTGACCAAAGCCACCAACGAGGACGATGCCAGACACAATGCCACCTTTCTGGCGGATGCCATCGACTATAGAAGCATCAGTCATATACTCAAACCCGTAAATGGAGGATAAAATTACCTTGACCCTGCACAAGATCGCATACTTCCTTCACAACCGGCTCGAAGATCTCCTTGATCTGCTGAGCAGTCATGACGAGGAATCCACAATCCAAACCAGCCTCCTCATCATCTGGCAACCCTGGGAATGGTACATTAACTTCTGCGTGCTCTTCCTCGTTGAAATTCCGTTTCACGAATTCTTCCCAGTATCTAAGACCCATCTGCCAACATTTCCCTTTCTTCAGTTTCATCTCATCGAAGCGATCTTTGCCTATGCGATTTCGCACATGTTCTTCGAATCTATAATTCAAGAACGCGCTGCCACAAAGGCCACCGGTGCCTACTGCAGACTCTTCAACTCGCAGAGGCTTGAGAGAGATGATTTTATATGCAATCAAATCCACAGTGCCGCCTCCTGCATCGCAGACAACAAAGTTGTCGCCAGCGCTCAAGTGGTTTGGTTGTATGGCTTTTAGTGTGTATACAGCAGCTGCTTCTGGCTCGCTGATCATCTGGATCTCGGATTTAGCGCCCATGCCAGCCCGTTCTGCTGCCTGAAGGGTAGTATTTTTGGCAGCATCACTCCAAACCGCTGGGCAGGTGAGCACAAACTCGACTTTTGTTGAAGCCATGAAGGACTCGCCATACCGCCTTGTGAGAGTTTCCATGGTGTGGTTGTAGACTTGCGTCAGATAATCACTCACAGCATCAACCACAGTCTTGTTGAATCTCTTCAACTGTGCTGCTGTTTCTAGAGGGCTGACATAAAAGGGGAGCTTTTGCGATCTGTCGAGGAAGAGCTTGATACACCGAACTCGAGATTCTTCTGGTCTGAACTGAAATCCCCATTTTATGGTGGGCTCTGTGCCTTCCGGGGCATTTGGAGGATAGTCGTACACGATTTCTGTTGGCACTTTGTCTGATGTGATTCCATTTCCACCAGGCCATGTTTTGATGATCTCTACATCATCTGGAGTGGAGGTGTATACTGCCGCAACACTATAGATATATTAGTATCTTTGCCAGAAAAGCTCTCAGACCAAGACAATAATTCTACTGTCATTTCTTGCACTTGCTAAGCACCCAAGGCATTTGATCCCCGCAACGCTAGTAATTAAGCTTCTTGACCTTCACCAAGTCAAATTTGGCTTTCGCAGCCCTTCAACTGACAAGGCGACAAGATTTCCAAGCTAGAGCTTGTCACTGCGGGGAAAGAAATAACACAGCAAACAACCGTCTCACATGCACACCCAACAATTCTCCACGCGGACAGATCTCAAGACTCTGAGTTTACAACAAGGAATAGAATATGCATCCTCGCCAATTAAAGTCAAGATGAAGCTTACCCCGAATACGTAGTCCCAAAATCCAAACCGACAATCAAGCGGTCATTGAGGGGCGCAGGTTCTCGGATCGGTCCTGAGATCGCCTCAGTTGAGGATGTAGGTGTATAGTTTGCCGTAAAATGACTCCTGCTCTCGTCATTCCGCCTACTGGCGCTTCGTATTGGGAGACTGAGATTCATGGTGGTGGTTGCTCAAGGAGTTGCGATCAGTTGCTAGGTAAGGACCTCAGCCATCAGGCTTCCGCACCGACCTCGCTTCACTTCAGGGGGGCAGATGATCAATTGAGTCGTAGAAACCTGGATTGCTCGATATTGGCTCTGGACCAGGCGCAAAGGACGCAAGAACGAACTGATCTGTGAGGCGCGGCCTGACGAAGAAGTGCTGCTGGGAGAAGAGCAATTGGAAGAGGCCGAATGTATACAGCTCTTCTCTCGGGGAGGTATCGACGAGGGACGCTGGCGTGACCTGGGCAGAAAGCACGAGAACACGAAAAAAGCTCGTCCAAAGCGTCCTCGGACAACAATAGCTATATAACGAAAATGACGGCAGACGACACAAGACCAGGGCAGCAAGGTTTCCTGGGGAAAATGGGATGGCTGTCTCTGGTCCCTGCAGGACCAAATGTGGTAGCCTGGGTCTTAGGCAGACACTTTCAGACCTGCGTTGAGGGAGCTCAGGCCGAGGAGAGTGCTTTGGGATCCGCTTGGCGCTGGAAGCGTGCAGCACGTCAACGTCAGCGCTCGTATGCTCAGAATAGGACGGCCGGCTCTGGCTCTGGATCAAGAGAGATGAGGCGTGAGAGGATCCGGGGAGCGGCCACGAGAAATGAGGAAGAGACCGAATGATGCTCTGCGATGCTGCTGGAGCGCGAGAAGGACAGCAACTGTGAAGCGTCCGGAGCGGGCTGACAGGCATGGCGGACCTGAACTAGGATAAAGTGGGGGCAGTGCAAGGCTGAGTCCCGCGATTTCTCGTAACCAACATCTCCACCAGCTCCAAATCTCAACTGCAACTGGCAGTTGGGAGTGTTTCGAGCTACTCATTTGTTTCAGCTATGGAGTTATGGGCGTCTGGATTCAACATGTGGGGGCAGCTCGGTTTTGAGGACAAGCAACTTGAATTGCCGCATGACTTGAGAGCGTTTACATGTATTCTCAAAGATGAGACGATCAGGCGCATTAGAACGACGATGACATCTACTCTAGGTAAGGGCCATCTCGAGTTGTTAATCTGTTCGTCGCAGCTCTGTTCAACATGGTCGATATCGTTCTAAAGACATGCTGGATATCTTTGGTATCACGTGATGATACTTTATTACCTTTCTATTTACTTTCTTTCAAGTCTTCTTTACTTCATTTTGAAGCGAAGCCAAAGCAATACTCGGCATCTCCTTATTTCAGGTATTTGAGCTATCCTGACAAATATTCTCAGTACAGACCTCAAAAGGCACACGTCTAGCTGGCCGTCCACACTCCATCACCCAGCTATATATGGACCACCCCGATCGATTTCACAAAGTGGCAATAGCAGGTAATGATAGAATTGCAGGTAAGCAAATTTCAGCTTGTGAACCAGCTGTACCAATATATCAAACGTCTGTCGCTAATAAGACACCTCATTAGAAGAAAAGGGAGGCATGCTCCACCAGTTCCTGAACCTGTCACAGTACACTTTGGGCGCAAGCATAGACCCCACCGAAGTAGGAGAGCTTAGCCACATTGAAGCAGGCCAAACAAGCTTCACAGCAGTCTCAGCTACGGGGGAAGTCTATACCTGGGGCGACGAGAGATACGAGTCCACTCTTGGGCGCGAGATATCATCTGAACAGCAAGTCCACCTTCTTCCACTTACCCCTCAGCCAGCAAACCATCAAAACTAACCAACCATTTCTCCAGCCCGGCATTCAAACCATCCCTGGTCCCGGATCTCTCTGATCTCCCAACAGGCCCAGTCCGCAAAATCTCATGCGGCGGTTACACATCAGCAGCACTCACAGCGGGAAACGACTTGTATCTCTGGGGTGGCCGTGCAGGACAGCCGGCGATGCTCGAAGGCTTGACAGGGGATCCAACGCCGTTTGATCTGGATGGGGAGGACGTGCTTGATGTAGCGGTAGGAAACGACCATATTATTGCTTTGAGCGTTTCGGGCAAAATCTTCGTGGTGGGAAGTTGTAGCAATGGTCAGCTTGGACTTGCGGATGGGACACAATTGACTGAGTGGGCTGAAGTCATACTACCCCTAAAAAAAGATCAGAGGATTGTTGGTGTTCATGCTGGATACAAGAACTCTTTTGTATTAGTAGATAATATCACCTGATCTGCAAAAACGTGCTGAATTGGTACTCATTTCTTTCATTTTTGGATCTTATGCCCATTCTATAGTACATCATGCCCATGAGTTGCACCGAACGTCCATATTACCAGATGCAAATACGAAGGAAAGCTCATAGATTCGTAAGATAATCCTCAATTTCTTGAGGGGTCAGCTTCCTGAATCTTGGTCCTTGGGCACCCTCAACTCCCTCCACGCCAAGAAGATGGTGCGCTGGTGGGCCAACAATACCTATTCTGCGTTAGTTATGATAGCTGGAGAGAGTTACGGAATAACTTACCGATCTCAACAGTCTCTCCGTTCATCTCACCCTCGATTGTCTCCTTCAGGGTCAACAAAGCAATGTGTACGGCGTCTTCCAGTTCCAATCCTTCAGTGTATCTCTTCTCCAAGAATGTCTTCGCTGAAGTGGCGCTCTTTCCAATAGCAGTAGCCTTCCACGGGAAGTAGCTGCCGCTGGGATCGACTTGGTACAACATAGGTCCACCCTTCAAAATTCCGCCAGTCTTGCCTGATGGCTTCTTCTCATCAGGATGCGAATCGCTAGTTGCCGCCTCCTCAGATTCTGGCTCGATACCCTCATCCCATCCAGCAATCAAGAGACTGACACCGTAAGGCCGTACACCGCCCGATTGCGTTGCCTCTTGCATAACTCTTGCTACATCTTGTACTAATATCCGCGTGGGTGGGTACTCGTTGTAGATTCGCTTGTAACCGGTGTGGGAGACCTTGCGCGCCTTGTCTACTAGGACTCGATAATCCGGACCCATTCCAGAGTATACCATGCCGATGTTTGGTGTGATCAAGCTGACTTTTGAGAGTGAGGGAGGATCGATGAGAGGCGAAGATGACTTCTTTTCGGTGGCGAGAACAATTCCATTAGTAGCTAAACAGCTGTTAAATCTCTATTTGAATACCGAGCATAGCATTGACGAACCCTTAATACCCAGTGCAGTTACACCTTGGTTGACAGCATTCAAGGCATATTCTAAAGACTGTTAGTATGTCTGATTATAGGCAGCAGAACCAGCAGATGCTGATTCTGTTGAAAAAGGAGTGTTACTAACCTATCTGTACCAGCTTGCCACTTGGAGAGAAAGTGGTTAAGGAGAATGAGTATCTGTCCGCCATGGCTATGTAAAGTCGATGGAGGCTGGTTAAGGTTGAGGGTTGGTGAATAGGATGGAGGTCGGTTGTAATCACCAATGCACTCGATGGGGATAGGAAGAGAAGATAGAATGTTAATCTTCTGTTGTTGCGTCGAGGATTGGAGAGTTATGAAGTCAAGCTGTCGCGTTTGAAGGTTGCAGCTCAAGCTATCGAAGGCAGCTCCGACGCGAATGTGTTTCCTGAAATTCAAGGCGCAAACACCTGGGGAAGCTTGAAAATGGTCGAATTGTCCGCCGAAGCGGATGGATTTTGTTTCCACGCCGCGCTGGAAGCCACATTGCAATACAAAAGCCTCACACCATTAAACACGTTGAAGTCAGCGTTCTCAGCTAATGATTCACAGCTAAATACAGGAAAGCAGCTTGCTACATCGCAAGACTCTTTCAATGACGACCTTATTCTAGTTTCATCAAGCTCCCAGCTTTCAATAACTTCTACAACTCCATGTCTACCGCAACCCCGACCTGGTCGTGGGGAATCTTGCAGGCGAAGATCCATTCAAGGAGGAAGATGATATCCATACCGCCGACGAAGGATCTGAAGCTGAAGAGAGCCATGGTGAAAAACCAGATACCCCGCCAGAACCTCAGAAGCACTATCCTACCCGGACTTGCCGCATTTGTTTCGACGATGTTCTACCCACCTTCGACATTCCCACAGGAGGCATTCCCTCTGTTCTTCGACCGAAGCCAAAAGTAAGATACGTGTCGGACGATCCAGCTGCAGGACGTCTCATCCGTCCATGCAAATGCCGAGGGACACAGCAATATGTTCACGAAGGTTGCTTACAGCAATGGAGACACTCTGATTCAAACTACAGTGCAAGGACATACTGGGAATGCCCGACGTGCAAATTCAAATACAATCTGGAGAGAATGAAATGGAGTCGACTTTTGTCGAGCACCATTTTGCAAATTGGAATCACAATCAGCATTATGATTGGCACCATCTTCATCACAGGTTTTTTTGCTGATCCCATCATAAATATTTGGCTTGATCCTTATGATACCATCACGTCATTGCCTTCTGGAGGATTGGACGGTCTGTTAGAATATGAGGAATCATCGTGGGCTATGCATTTTCTTAAAGGTTTAGCATCGCTTGGGCTCTTGGGATTCGTCCAAGTATTCTTCGCCATGTCGCCGTGGCACTGGTGGAATATCCGTAATGGTATTGGTGGTGGTCGTCGTGCACGTAGAGGAAACGGTAGAGATCGCCTGGAAGATATCTCCTGGGTCGTCGTTGTCATCGGTGTCATCACGTTCTTAACAGTAAGTACGAATCACCTCGTGAGTGCTCGTCGACTGACTTTGCATAGACTGTCTGGTCTTGGGTTCGAATCTGGACAGCGAGAACTTTAGAGACCGCCGGGGAGCGTGTCCTTGACGTTCAAGGTGACGAAGACGATGAAGTTGAGGAAGCTGCCGATACAGTGACGCCAGAAACTCCATCTGCAGCCCCCGCTGAGAGTAGTTCAACAGCCGACGTTCCCCTGTTACAGACTCTGAAAGTCGAAAGACACAGTAGTACATATGGGCCATTCCTAGTCGATTAGCGAAGGTATTTAGGCATTTCGAAGTTGTACACTAATTTTTCCAAGAAACAATGAAATCATAATTCTCAGCTACAGCAGCATATGACGGAGCAGAAATAGGCAGCAGGGCGTGGTGCCCCTTTCAAATCGCACACTCTTAAGCGGTCACGAGTTTCTTTTCCAGTGTCGTGTCAGCTAGTCGTGTTGCGTATATTTACAGCTCAGCTGGAGCCTAGAGATTTGAGCGTCTTGTTCTTGTTCTCGCTACCGGTGGCCGCGGGCTTTGTCAACACTCTGTCGCTATGCCGCTCTTTACTTCTTTTGGAATTGCTGGTCCTAGTTCTCCGCCTTCGGCGTGACGCTTCCAAGGGAACTCAAGAGGCAGAACGAGTTGATACATTTTGCTGTGAGCATTCTTTAGCTCGTGTAACATAGTCTTTCTTTCTTTCTTTTGGAACGCTTTCATGGAAACACCTGCAAATCTGAAAATGATCTCCAGGTTTTGGGATAGTTTAACCATTGCTCTTTATCGAGGTCCCCGTTCACATAATACTGGTGCTATAATGAATTCTTTTTATTCCTAATTGTTAGATTATGTTTAAATGTGGCACGATGGAAATCGAGGCATTTGATTTTAGATGCTTGCACAGTCAATCACCGATCTATATTCCCATCTGACTGCGAGACTGGTTTTCAATTCGAAATGTGCAACTCTCCTCCTTCAATTTGTTTAGTTTCGTTGAAATCTTCTCACATATCCCGTTTGTATTATATGTGCTTTCTTATGTTTTATTTCGTTTCGTCCATGTCCATACCCATCACACCTCAGCATAAGCAATATGTGTCTCCAGTCCCTCTTCAGCAACAAGCTCAAGCTGGGTATTAAATCCGACAAAAAATACATATCCCTCCTTAACCTTAAACTGTTTTCCATCCCCCTTCATCGTTCCTTTTCCACCGGTTACAATCACAATCGCCGGGCCCTGCAACGGCTCGATGATCTCTGTTTCCTCCCTCTTGAGGCTCGTAACTAGCATGTTGAATTCGCTCATAGGTGGAGCGAGGATCTGGGTATGCCCTTTCCGGCCCTTGTCAGTAGGGGCCGGCTTGAGGAGAGCTTCTGAAGGCGATTTTGGAGAGAATGACAGCGCAGCGGTGAAGAGCTCGACGGAATCGCGATCGGCACGCGGGCAGAACCCCGTATTGAGGACGTTATCGGACCGTGCCATGCATTCTACGATGTCGCCGCTGAGGTAGGCATGTATGCCACTGCGAGCTTGTCAGCTGCTGTCGTTAATTGGTAAGTGACTCGGCAGGGGAGTCTTACTCCGCAGGTACGTAAATCGACTCCCCTTTCTGCAAAACCATGTAGTTCATTGCTAGCAGTGCGACTAGATTCCCGGGGTCACTCTTATCGTATTGTTCTGCCAGCCGTGGTAGCAGCTTAGGTATATAGTCGCTCTTCCCGAAGTTCTTATTGGGGGTCTTCCGTAGTGTTTCGTACACTTCCCGGATCTCGTCATCGGAAGCAGACAGAATCTCGCCTACTATCTGCTTCAGTGCCTCATGATCGAGGTCTTTCTCAGCCCTAGAGCCAGGCAGAAAGTGAGACTTGAGGACCGGGATACGAATAAACAAGTCCTGTATATCGGGCAGCAGTTTCCAGCCTACGAAGACTTCGAATTTCCCCAATGCAACGGCGATCTCGGGCTTGTGGTTTGCGTCGCCAAATTTCTTGGGATCGCGCGCGTGGAGCTTTGCGGCAAGGTCTTTGTTGGGGTGGATTTGGAGAGGGAGGGCTTTGGCTATGGAGAGGATCTAGTTGAGTAAGCTACTAGTATCGTAGTGATGGAGCACAGATGTTAACTTTAGGGAGGAATGGAAGGTCAACGCCGAATTTCGAGAGAATGGGTTGGCCTATCAGTTTTTCTTTATGGCTATTGAGGTGTTTTTGGAGGTCTTCGCCTGTGGACAGGATGGAGGAGGGGGTGGTTGGGTAAGTGCCCATCCATTGCTGTAAGCTTTGTTAGGCTTGCTTGGTCCTTACTTGGGCCATCTTGAGGAGAGATGAATCTTTATTGTAAACTACTCAGCGCATTATATGCAATGAAAGCCTACCTCGGCATATTCTTTCGACTCATCTAGCTTGAAATGGCCTCCAGGAGTCGCAGCTGCGTATCTCGCCGCCAGAGATTCCTTTCCCTTCTTTCCCCAAGGATAATTGTTACACCCACATTCTAACTGGATGACAGACATGACGAATGGACAAGGGACAAGGGAAGTTCAAGGGTACAAAATTGGAATGAGATGGAGTAGGTCAAAAAGTTCTGATATCTGGGGGAGCCAGATCATTGAACAATGAGCACATCTGCTTTTTTAAGTGCACGTTGACATCCATTTTGGAATGACGTTGAAAAAGACCCCGAAAAGTAGCGATCTATGAAGTCACCTATGGAAGAGCCGCTCTGAGCTCGCGCTGGAGCATCGCCAGCGGCGCTCCACTAAGGGGCTACCAATAGGCGAGTTTGATAGCAGGGAGTCGGTATGCCGGCGCCAGGGACCAGTCTGCTGTGTTCGAAGATCCCTGCGAGCTTTGTTCGCACTCAAAACGTATCTTCAACTTTGTTTCTCTAATAGATTATCTGACTTTGCCCATCATCAACCAATAGCAATGTACTCGTAGCATCTGGCGACAACTCAATTGCATCCTACAAACGGCCATTGATCAACCAAAACCCCCCTCCCGGACCTGAACCCCTTATCAGAAGCCGCTGAGCTGATTGGATCTAATTGGTACGCTAAACCCTGTTCGCCATTGTCAACCGCGAAGCGTCTTGTCAAATTTCGAGATCATCTCCGTTGAATCTTAAAGGTCCACACGCGCAACATCCTAATTTTCTGTACACTATCACACAAGGTCGCCGCTGAGGTTCTGCGATCTGTTTTCAAGGTTTTCTCAGGCAAGGTCAACAGGGCTCCGGATACCAAGGAGCCTCCACCATACCGAGAAGGCGACAAGTGTTCTCCAAGAGCAGAGAATACGAGCACTGGTCAGCTTGCTGCAGATCTCGCCAACGAGGCCACGAACCATCCAAGTCCTCAATCCTTGAGGCCACACCTCTGTGCATCTTTTGATTACGACAAGCTGGTGCTGGAAGGCCAGCCAATTTCGACACTATGCATCAAGCCTTTCCCTCGCGGAAGACCTCGAATCCCCCACCATTTGCAAACCGCTCCTCGAAATTCCCCATGCTTCGCAGAAGTAGAGTGCAGGCGATAGCTCTGGGTGCTTGCGCCTTTGGTGTACTCATCTTCATTTTGTCGCGGCTTTTTGGGGCATCCGACGGAATACCCATGGGCACACCACCTGTGGTAATAGTGACAGTGTTGGATCCAGACAATTACAATAAGGATTATATTACGAATGTCAGAGAGAATAGGATGGAGTATGCACGGAAACATGGTAAGCACAGCTTGTACATCGATCTTCAAGCCACATCTAACGGGGATCAGGATACACCACATTTTTCCCAACTATAACGGACTACGATCTGAATGATGCTCCAAAGACATGGGCGCGAGTGCCTGCGGTCAGGCATGCCTTAACGAAGTTTCCTCATACCACATTCATATGGTTCTTGGACCAAAACTCATTGATAATGAATCCAGAAATGAATGTTCTTGATATCATGGACCCGAAGAAGTTAGAGGCTATGATGATAAAGGATCAGCCTATTGTTCCACCCGACAGTGTTATCAAGACATTCCCTCATCTGAAAGGCAAGTACATCGACCTGGTCCTCACTCAGGATAAGGAAGGGCTGGCGCAAGGGAGTTTTATTATTCGCAGAGGAGACTGGTCGAAGTTCTTCTTGGACACGTGGTTCGACCCATTATACCGCTCCTACAATTTCCAAAAAGCGGACACGCATGCATTAGTAAGTACCGGAAACTACAAAATCTTCCTCCCTGCTGACCCATACGCAGGAGCATATCGTGCAGTGGCACCCTACCATATTATCTAAGCTTGCCCTGGTACCTCAACGGACGATGAATGCATACAGCAAAGCGGCATTGGCAGCAGAGAACGGAGGCTATAAGGACGGGGATTTCGTCATTCGATTCGCAGGTTGCGACCGAGTTGGGGGGAATTGCGCGGAAGAGGCAGACCGATTTTCAAGGCAATGGAAGACTGCGTTCCATGAGAGTTGAACTATCTCCTTGGGACCAACGTTACGCACCTATGGGGTCTCTGGAACCTGACGATCACGAACATGCCAATAAGAGGACGGTGGCAAAAAACGGCGTTTCTGGCGTACAAGAAGAAGTATGGAGATATGTCTGCATAAGGGTGTAGTCTTTTGCTTTCAGCATCTGCATGGGGTACAGGTATCCTCTAGAATTTGGCGTTTTCCAGCGAAGAGCGGGATAGACTTGCTCATCTGTATATTACTTTCCATACCCTCAACAGTCGCGGAACTGTACTTCGATTCAAGGCTCGGCGGGGCGAACTATGACGGGGGCCAGCGATCGCGAATGCGATCAGTGCAGTGCTTTGTTGGATCATTGAGCAGGGGTCTGGGTCAGATAGTAATTGACGCCATCACTCGGGATTATGAAGAACAAACTGTCTGAGAAATCCTTAGGCCGGCAAGGCTGATGAAGTTTAAGTTACTTTTCGTGACTCCACCAAGATGTACAGCCAAAAGTGGCCACAATCATGAGGTGCGCCACAACTGAAAGAACAAGTAATTATCCTGGTATATCATTGAATGCGGTACTGTGATCCGAATTTGTAGGGCAATCAAGCATTAAACTTCCTTGTACGGGACGATAAGCTGTTTCTAACGCATGTGATCTGCACCTCGGCCCAAAATAGTCGAATGCGAATGCGAATAGAGATCCCACTTCCAGAAGTACAAGAAAGTACATTTGAAGCCACGAAATCCCTATTCGCATCCAAATTGCAAGACATCTCTTCACACTTACAATGCCGGGTACTTCTAGAATGCCAGTTTCTTTGCGTAATACGTTTACCTTGAAAAAGGGCGGGTCCAGTAGCCAATTGGTGTCCCTCAACATCGACCTGTAAGCTGCACAGCATCTACCCTGCGATGCGTCGCGTTAACTGACAATACTTCAGCTTCCGAAATATAATATTCTTCCTGTTTCTCCTGCGATGGACGAGAAAGGCGCTACTGAAGCTCAAAGGGCGCGGCCTGTTCGGCACATTCGCAGATGCATATATCGCCATTCGTCGTAATTTATATGGACTGTTCCTCCGCGCGCCGGGTGTGCGATCGCAGGTTCAGAAGCAAGTGAAGGAAGCCATCACGAAACTACAGGACAAGCTTGTGCCAACTGGGCCAGGGATCACACGATACCTGGCGCTGCCAAAGGAGGGGTGGTCTGAGGAGCAGGTCTTGAAGGAGCTTGAAACACTGGCGACAATGGATCACACCAAGTGGGAGGACGGATACGTTTCTGGCGCCGTGTATCATGGCGGTGATTCTTTGATGAAATTACAAACTGAGGCTTTTGGAAAGTTCACAGTGGCAAATCCAATCCATCCAGATGTATTCCCTGGTGTCCGGAAGATGGAGGCGGAGATTGTGTCCATGGTTCTAGGCATGTTCAACGCACCAGTTGGCGCTGCTGGAGTTACTACCGCCGGAGGATCTGAGTCCATCCTGATGGCGTGCCTGAGTGCTAGGCAAAAGGCTTACAATGAGCGAGGTGTAACGGAACCAGAAATGTAAGATCCAAATACAATTGCAATGCTGTTTAACAAACGCTAATCATTCACAGGATCCTACCAGAGACAGCTCACACAGCATTCCGCAAAGCAGGCAACTACTTCGGCATCAAGGTCCACCTCGTGGCCTGTCCCGCCCCAAGCTATCAAGTCCATATTCCTAGCGTGGCCCGCCTCATAAACAGCAACACCGTTCTCCTTGTCGGCTCTGCCCCCAACTTCCCTCACGGCATCATCGACGACATTACCTCTCTCTCCAAGCTCGCCCTCAAGCGCAAGATTCCATTGCACGTCGACTGCTGCCTGGGCTCCTTCTTGGTTCCCTTCCTTGAGAAGGCAGGCTTTGAAACCGAGCTCTTCGACTTCAGACTCAAAGGTGTTACCAGCATCAGCTGTGACACACACAAATACGGCTTTGCCCCCAAAGGCAACTCAACTTGTCTCTACCGCGATGCCTCACTTCGCGCCTACCAGTACTTCATCTCACCAGACTGGTCAGGTGGCGTGTATGCCTCGCCTGGAATTGCAGGCTCTAGACCCGGAGCCCTGATTGCAGGCTGCTGGGCATCTCTCATGAGCGTTGGCGAAGCCGGTTACATCAAGTCTTGTGGTGAAATTGTGGGCGCTGCCAAGAAGATCGTTGAGTCCATCAATGACAACCCAGGCTTGAACAATGATCTCGAGGTCCTCGGCCATCCACTCGTGTCTGTCGTAGCATTCACATCCAAGACCCTCGACATCTACGATATCGCGGATGCGATGTCCGGCAAGGGGTGGCATCTGAACTCTCTGCAGGACCCACCGGCTATCCACGTCGCTGTCACACTGCCTATCGTGAAGGTGTGGGATAAGCTTGTTGCTGACCTCGAGGCCGTCATCGAGGGCGAGAAGGAGAAGGAGCGCGTAAGGATCGTGGAGGGCAAGGGGGCCAAGGGAAAGAGTGTTGGTGATAGTGCTGCGTTGTATGGTGTCGCAGGCAGCTTGCCCAACAAGAGCGTTGTCGTGGAGTTGGCGAGCGGGTTCTTGGACACGTTGTATAAAGCATAAACTGGTGGCAATCTGCCGATGTACTAGTTATTAGACTTGATTTTTCCTTGCATTAAGCCCTTGGAGTTCGGGGAAGTCTAATATGAAATTGATACTCTGCATGATTTTTATATTTGGAATACATGTACCTATACTTTTGCGGTCCTCTAAAATCCATCACACTTCGTTCTCAAGACGATTCCAGTTTGCTTAGCCAATTAATAACTATCATTGCCTCTACCATTGCCGTTCTGATGTCAATTTTGTCTCCACCTCTGCCATTCCCAACCGTCCGAGTCGAATTATACAAACTCAGCACCTCGAAATGTCTCTCCTTCGCCACTTCGACTATCTCCCTCCCAAATTCCCGGGCACCTCCTACTTCTTTCTCAGGGCCAATAACACGCAGGCTCAAGAACAGCATAGGGATGTTGCGTTCTGCGCCTGCAGCTAGAGATTGCCACTCATCAAGTGCTTTGGCGATTGGCGGAATGCTGAGCGAAGAGCCGTGGCTGAAGGAGAAGATCAGGGGACTAGGTTGCCAGTGGCGTGGCTTCGAGTAGGTTAAGGACTTGAATGAAGATATGGTTGTGCTTGGGGATGGTGTGGTGGAGACAGCGAGGTAGGTGTGTGGGATTCCTGGAATAAAGATTAGCTGTGACATTGTAGCTTGTTTGGATGGTGAGTGGGACGTACTATTGCAGAGTAATTGTTGGGGCATCGCCTGAAAGTCCTGCCCCAATACATCAAAATCTCGGAATGTATTGTCCAGGCATTCCTTACTGAACATCTGCTCGCTACAGGCACAATCCTCATCCCAACTCTCTCGCGGTCCTCCATGCCTCATATCTCGTGTCTTCTGAGTCAGTCCCTGGCCCTCACTTAATAGCATGTTGAAGCCGGCGTAAACATCACCTGCATAGTCATCTCCAACAAAAACAAGTGCTCCAAAGCGCTCCAGAATCATGCATATCTCTATCGGTGGGAACCATTTGTAGGTACAACCAGTCCTACTACCAAGTGCTGAGAGAAGAGAAGCACGATCTGCGCAGAAGGGGAGCAGATTACAGCTTTGCAAAAGGTTTGATTGCGTAGCTCTGTGGGGTTGGTACTGGGACTCGGAGAAGTTGGACTGTGAAGTTAGGTAGATTGTGTAGATGATTAAGAGCACGGCAAGCACAATGAACGTTAGTCGGGTTGTTTCCATTGTTAGACGGCACAGTGTAGTGTGTAGATGTGAAGAGAAGTGAGTGCACTGATGAGGCGGAAGTTCAATGGCATGTGTACATACCGTGCCTGCCAGGTGTTTGTGGGAGAGAGAAAGAGAGAAAGAGAGACCTGGGGAAAGTAGAATCACAATTTCATTATGATCTGTGGGAAGTGCTTTGAGCTTTCCTTTCATGGGCTTGCTAGAAAATATTTGTAAAGACTTTGCAAAATGCTGACAATTTACTCCAGCTGATGCACTGTCCTAGGCAATCAACTACCCATCTCTAATTTGAACAGAGCGTTCACGTAAGACTACCTTGGATAAACTGCAGGATTATAATAGAATTTTATTCTCTGCTCTTGTTTGAAGCGATTCACAATTGAATCGAGGGTATCTAATATGTCTTCGTTGAAATGCTGGTGCGTCATATTTAGAGCTCGCTTCAACACGCAGCTTTTGACAAGAGACTCTGGCTATTTCTATAAACATTTCGTAGTCAAAGCATTATTTACTCTATGAGATGTAATTATTCAATACAAAACATCATGAATTTGTTGTACGAAGAAGCAGGTTGATCTATTTAACTTCCTCGACAATGATGACGAACTCGGTCCGCTCGCCAAAGCACGAGCTGTCTGAAGGAGGTCGCTCTTGTTGGAGACAGCATGCAGCTAATTTATCCGCAGAGCGCAATTGGGTTTCCTTGAAGTTTGCAATCAATCTTTCATGTTCTACAGCCTTTTCATGCCCCTTTCCCACCCCCTTACCTGCTCGGCTAGTTCTACTCACTGCGCTCCGGATTAGCCCGACAGATCAGATGCAAACCTTCCCGAGGTAGAATGACAATCAGCTAACAAGTGATCTGATATTGGACCTTGAACAGGTGCGTGCCCAGAGGGCCGTCGTGACTCAGGGTGGAAAATAAAAGAACGAGGAGCAGGAATACAACAAGTATTCGAGGATGGAACCAAGAAGAGACGTCGAGTCATCCCAGATATCCGTCCCTTGTCCTCGCCGTCCCACGTTTGTGCATCCCCTCACACAAGCTCTTCAGCACGGCAGATGCTGATTGTGCGGGGGAAGACACTATTACTACAGGGATCGGAGCCCAGCCCACCAAAAGTCACCCTTGGGCCGAGCTGCTAAGATTCCCGAGATGCTTGAGAGTGACTCCCTTTCCTCGGTCGTGTGCCCTCTCCCACCTGCAAAACAGCACAAACATTGTTGCAATTATCCTCAGTCGCTCACAGTTTTCTTCTTCCTCCTCAATTGTACTTCCCAGTCTGCGCGGACATCCGCCAATTGTCGGCGCTTTACTTTTTCCTAGCTATCGCTTGGAAATACGGCCTCGGTATTGGATCTAATTCTGCGTCATCGCTAGACAGCCCAGCTTCAGCGGCAGCGAGAAACGCGGGGATCAACAACATCACCAACAACAGCTCATGGCAAAGACGCACCCGCCACGCCAGAGGATAAACAAGCATTGCTCATAGGCCTGAGGGCCAGGACGTGTCGAGAATATCTACAAGATGTCGTGGAAGAAGTCCGAGAGGCTGATGGATACCATCAAGCACTACTCGGGCTTTCCTGCAACTGGAGTCAGTCTGAGGCAGATGGTGCAGTTTGGAGAGCGGCCGTCGACTGGTAGGTGCCCTTTTCGAAGAGCGGTCTGAATGGCTCGAAGATTGACTAATTGGTCTTCACAGGCACTCTTTTCCGTGCCTCCCAATTCCTCTCCGAGGAGCTACCTATACGACTTGCCCACCGAGTACAGGAGCTTGGAGATCTCCCCGATGGTCTGAATGATATGCCATCTATAAAGAAAGTCCAGGACTGGTATGCTCAGTCATTTGAGGTAATGATCCTTTGATCCGGGGGAGCGCAAACTTAGCAGCAGCCATTGACATGTGATTCCAGGAGATAACCACCTTGCCACGACCGCAGCTCTCCAAAGACGTCCGCGATAGACTCATGAAGCCCGCGAAACATAATGGGCGGACCTCTAAGATTCTCACAGAAGCAACGCACAATCCGAGCGTGGAGAGGGCCAATATAGTTCCTCGCCCTATGGAAACGGAAATGGGAATGGAGACGCTAAGAAAGGCGCTGCGAGAAGATATTTTGCGACAGTGGAAGATTCCATGGAATGGCCCCCCGAGCTGCACGATTATAACCAGAGATTTGCAGACACATTGAATACGATCAAGCGGCGGCATGACGGTGTGGTAACAACAGTGGCACAGGGAATTCTGGAATACAAACGGAAACGGCAACGCATGCAAATTGATAACAACATACAATCCTTCCTCGATCGATTTTATATGTCTCGAATCGGCATTCGAATGCTCATTGGACAGCACATTGCTTTAACAGATCAGAGCCACAATAAGGATCCAACTTACGTGGGCATCATTTGCACGAAGACCAATGTCCGAGATCTGGCTGAAGAAGCTATTGAAAACGCCCGATTTGTGTGCGAGGATCACTATGGGCTGTTTGATGCGCCAAAGGTCCAGCTTGTGTGCTCTCCAAATCTCAATTTCATGTATGTTCCAGGACATCTATCTCACATGCTCTTCGAGACTCTGAAAAATTCCCTACGAGCCGTTGTGGAAACACACGGACAGGACAAGGAGGATTTCCCAATCACGAAGGTCGTAGTAGCTGAGGGCAAGGAAGACATCACAATCAAGATTTCAGATGAAGGTGGTGGAATTCCACGAAGTGCTATCCCACTTGTTTGGACATACATGTATACGACCGTCGACACGACACCTAGCTTAGACCCAGATTTCGACAAGAGCGACTTCAAAGCCCCCATGGCGGGCTTTGGATATGGTCTGCCCATTTCACGGCTTTACGCGCGGTATTTCGGCGGTGACTTAAAATTGATCAGCATGGAGGGGTAAGTTCTTATTTCCCAATTCCCTCTTCCACAAAACAAAATCTAACCAAAGACATAGATACGGCACAGACGTATATCTCCACCTCAACCGACTTTCTAGCTCCTCGGAGCCCCTGCAATAACAATCAGCAGTCAATCTGAGGGGCGCGGGCGGTCGTTGGGCGTCTCAAGGATTGACGCTGGGAGAAAAGAGGCAGATGCATCTGAAGCTGCGGGGCGCGCGGGAGATCACCGAGCGCAGACAGGTCGGGGATGCAGAGAGTATGGTCAACGAGGGCAGAGGTGCTTCGGGACATCATGGCTTCTTCAAGGGTGACGGTGGCGAGGTATAGGCAGTGTTATTTGGATTTCTGCGGCATCATGGACATGTGGTATTGGAGACCCTTGGAACAGCGGGGAAGTGGTCAGCGGTGTATATTGGAAGGTGTGGGCGAAGCAGGAGGCGCATACACATTATCAGGACCGTTTTGTACATATTGTTGACTGAGCTGGCAAGGACAGGTGAAGCAAGACTCATGGCGCATGGAACCAGAGGAGACTACATGAGATGAGATATAGGCTCATAGTAAATGATACACTTGAAATATCTACCAGTCTCCAGTCTTCGGGTCTCTGAGAGTGCATTGGTTGTGAGTGGTAAATTTTCAAATTTCTGGGGGAAGTAAAAGGATTACTTTTGGGTGGGCGAGTTGAAGTACACTCAGACAAATATCACGGCTGAAAGCAAAGACATGTCCACGAAGACTCAAACAATACCTCGCTGTTATTCTCCTCTAACTCCTGAACACCATCTAACGCTGTATTCCAAATTCGCAAAAGTCAGTCTCCCCCACAAAGCTCAGAACCTCATTCCCATTCCCATTCCCAAGTCCTGTTAAAACAATCTGCGTTTCCTGGCCCACACAGCATTCTGCTCCTCTACACCAATGTCTGACATTGACCGAAGCAAATCCTCTGTCACTTCAATCTCTGTATCCGTTGCTCGCCCCTCCACGATGATTCGGGCGATCGTGAGTATCTCTGGGCAATCCATACGGAAGACATATCGCCTGGGCAGCAAGTTATCGACGTTCCAGAAGCCCCCAAAATGAACTTCTGAGAGTCGCATTTTCGTCTTCATGAAGTGGAATAACAGCTGTAGACGCAGATGCCCGTAAGACGCATGGCTGCACATGGGCACCGCGAGGTCATAGAGCTTCAGTGTCCGCAGTTGACTTTGCAGTTCGAGAAATTGTGTAAACGAACACTCATAGATGCGCGCTCCTTGTAGCTCGAGATGTACGAGGTAAGGCCATGCTGGCACTAGGTCTTGCACCGGATGATGCCAGTTGGAGTGCTCCCAAATTATTGGTATGTGCAAACTCCCAGGAGTGTGTCCATAGAAGTGGTTTTTCATGCATATGCTGGGGTCGTCGAATTTGAGACGGAGGTCTTCTAGTTTTATGCATAATTCTAGCACGTTCATCAACTGCCTCATTCTCGCTTTTGCTAGTGCCACGTCCCCAGAGACTTTTATATCCCCCTCGAGGGATAACTCAAGCCGGTTTAAGCCTCGGAAAAGGTCCATACCCTTCGATCCAAGACCCGGCTTGAGAAATGTCCAAGGAACCCGGTGTGATATCAAGGTCTTGATACTGCATTGGGTGTTTTCTGTTCCTGCTCCACGGACTATGGAGTGAAGTGCTCGACCTGGAACACCATAGTCACGTCTGTGGATTTTACTTGGTCGAGGATCATGGGCCCAGGCGTCATCATGGACCCTTTCTAGAGTTTCAGAGAAGGAGCCATAGTCGGAAAATATCTCCACGCTCTCTAATTCTGGGAGTCTTGCCAACACTATTGCAAAGGTGGAAAAGTCATCACGACCATTCAGTAATTGCTGGCGTCGAATTTGGCGAGGCTTGTCGATTTCTTGAGCTGCAGCTGTCTCAGATGAACAACGTATGCTTTCTGGCGTCCAAGCCGGCCCCCTCTAACTGGAAGTGTTTCTAGTATACTCCGTAGCTCGTCACTCATAAGTTCTACTTTGTAGACGATCCTTTTGACGAGGCGTTGAGAGGCTGAATCGGTCGCGATCCGCTTCAAGTATCGGAGGCCTTCAAATGTAAATGGGATATGAAGAGCTCTGCATTCATACTTCCTTCCGAGATCATAACATCTTTGATATACATGGCGAAGGCCCCTGATTCCGATATCGCCTTCAGGAATCAGTTCGAATATCAGGTGCATGATTTCAACGGGCATGGAATTTAGGTGGGGCATCGTGATGGAGGACTGAGATTTTGATGGCGCAGAGGACTTTCACCCGAGTCAGTACCAGCTTGGGGGGAAATAAGGACTACTACCTACACTCATGGCTTTCAAACTACTCGGGGCTAGCAGTGTCTAAAAGGCCTTTTTTCAACCTAATTGGGACCTGGTACTGATTATAGACCGAAAGGCTCGTTGTAGGTGGGATTGGCGGTATTGATATTTAAAATAATAGCAAGTGTACACTGTTTTGTCCACCGTGAACATGTGGAGATGCGAATAATTTAATGTTTTAAATGAGGAGAACTGGAACGGGCCTTTTGTAGCTGAGAGGAAGGAGCAGGTGGATGTCAACTATGTACATATTTTGATAGAGGTACAAAGTCTAGTGAATTTCTGACCCTAAATGCAAAGCCCCCAACACAGTCCCTGTCACATTTGACAAGGTACAGGGACTTTCTAGATGAGAATGAAATGTTTTGTATGCGCATGAATTGTGCATTCCACTATTTTATAAGTGTTGGTCATAAGTGTTGGAACAGTAGTATGCAGAAAATCTTGAAAATTTCCATTTAGTTTACAATCGAAGTCCTCTATACAGTAGTGTTCTCTACAATACATAATCTGTTTGATACAACACAGTCTCGTCTTCAGTATCATCATAGTGTTCGTATCTACCTCCATCTGGTTCTAAGGCAAACAAAACGGCCTCGCGCAAAGCCTACTGGTTGTTCAACCGGCCTTCTGCTCACGCGTCGCGGCTTTCTTTTCATGCGCTGTTAATGCCAGCTTTGCATGGCGCTCTACACTTTCCTGCTTCATAAATCCTTTCGTAGATAATCATCAGCGGTCAGGAAGGCTGTGACATGTAAAAATGTCAAACTTCGCGAGTCTGTTTGGAAACATCCACAAACTGAATGTTCTTCATCCTCGGCGGAAGTTGATAATCGCCAACTTAGGCTTGTTAGCTTTCTGAAATAGCATACTGGGATATATTCTGCTTACCCGACTGTTTACTCCGTACGCAAGCTTCTGTCCATGGGCATCCCAACACATAGAGAATTGGTCTTCATCTGCAGAGGAGTCTGTTGATTGGGGCGTCCTCCAACCTGCATCCTCACCTCTTGCCCATGTAGCAACAGGAGTGTTGACATCGTCAGTCTTCCAGATGAAGACATTCTGATTCGTGGCGCCAGCCAGGAAAGCACCATCAGGTGTGAAAGCCATGGCCACAACCCCGGAATTCATGGTCATTGAGCACTTTGGCTTGGTTGCGAGAGAACGTGCGTTCCATATACTTATTGCGCCGTCCTCGCCTGATGATACGAGCAGTCGCTCAGTATCATCACTCAAGCTGAATGGAGAGGGCATTGGCTGCCACATTAGCGCTGTTACTAGGCCTTGATGGGCATTCAAGGATCTATGCGCCCCTTGCTGATCCCAAATCTACACCATGTTAGCTAAATCTCCAAAAAAAAAAAAATAGTATGGCGAGAACATACATCAATCGTTCCGGAATCACTGGCCGTGGCAATCATTCGAGACCGCCAATCGTAGGTGATTTTAGAGAGTGAGTCGCCCTCTCGAGTCTCGAGTTTCTGTCCGGGTGAGATGACATTTCCCTCAAACTTGAACGCCTGAAGAATATCACCGCCGCAAATAAGGAATTCTTCATCGGTGGTCCAGGCAATGTCAAGCGGCAGGTCGACCAGCGAGTGGTTCTGTAATGTGAACTGGGCCGAGGTTCCCATGGTAGGGCTCATGACAGTAATTGAGGTGCTTCGTCCTTCATTCAGAGGAGAGAGTGCTAGGCAGCTCGTACTTGTCTGGTTCCATCGATGGCATATGATTGGCGAATCAAATTGATTAAAGGATGCAAACGATTTCCCGTCAGAGTACCAGAACTCCACTTTGGCGGTCCCATCGTCAATTGGTTCACTGGCGACAGCGATAGATGATCCATCTGGTGACCACGATAAACCCGTGACAGTCGTTGAAGATGGAGAAACGTTGTCGTCGAGAAGGTTGCTGTGTGGTGCGAAAATAGGTTTGCCTGGGCTGTCTGAGCCTGCTTCCGGATGCGTACGCGAGAGTCTCCACATTCGGGCTAGTGCGTCGGTACCCGCTGCCGCCAAGATCGTGGGATCCTGAGGATGGAATTCGCACTGGAGCAGCACAGTGCCGTTGGAAGACGGATCATTTGACAGTTCCAGGAAGCTGGTGTCCGTGGATAGATCGTGGACCTTTTCAACCTGGGTGCCCTCGGAAGGTCCAGTCGTTGCTACGATAGGTGACGGCAGCTGCTCAGGTGACGGATACGCGTTTTCGTCACCGTTCTGAGCGTGATTTTGGTTCTGATTCTGATCGTCATCGACGTCCATAGGGGTGGGTTCAAAGCCATTCTCGTAGCCATTACTGAGTCGAGCCTTCTTTGATGGTGGACCGGGTTGAATCTGAGGTTGCTCGTGGTCGATTTGGCGTTTTCGGGCATTTTCGAGTTCCTCGTCAGCTGCCGGCGCGGGCGAGGTGAGAGGCCCAAAAAAGCCAGTTGTTGACGAGACAGCAGCATCGTTTGTTATCTGAACGCATTGTGTCAGCTGGCGACGAGACGAGTCTCATTAGCTCATCCAGCATGACTTGGAACATACCTGTAAAGAATCACGCTCTTGAACATTGTACAGTAAACCTCTGTTCAGAATATCCACTAGTGCATGATTCTGGACATGGGGCGCAAACGGGAGCTGATCTTGAGGATTCTGGATGTTCCACTCCTTCTGGAGTCGGACTGCGGTCTCTCTGTAATCTAGATGAAGTTGATTAGTCCTCATGAAGGGAGCTGATGCCAATCAGGAGTCAGTTGCACGCGAACGAACCTGATTCTACAAGATACCTGTGTGAAGCAACATTTGCCGTTAGCGAAAAGCAATCCCGTACCTGAAAAACCGATCAAGTGGATCATGAGGAAACACGTACCTCCAAATCAGATAGTTGATCCTCTCGGAATCAAGCGTCTCCTTGGTCATGGCTGCGCTCAGGAGGCCACGACGGCGATGGCGGTGCTCTGGGTGCGGATGCGGGATGGGTTTGGGCGTGTGGTGAGCGTCTCGATGTCGATGTTGTTGGTCGGAGGGTTCGAGATGAGGAACGAAGAGCCAGGTAGACTTCGGACAGACGAAAGCAGAAAGAGATGGTGCGGGATGAGGATGTGGGGACTAGAGCGGCTGGCAGCCAACGACAAGGTACAGACTGGGCCGGTAGGGATGCGTCTGGTGGACCGACACCCTTTTTAGCCCAATGACAAGGAGATCGACGCCAATGGGCCTGCCACAGGGATGGCGCCAGGGCTGGTCCACGCCCGCGACTCCCTCCCAGGCTGCTGTCCGCTGTCGCGCGAGGAGTCTTCCAATTACGAAACCGACTCCCTGAGCGGTCGGTCGGCTCTGGCTGCGTTGGCTGCTTGTTTTGCTGCGTGTGGTGGATGGGTGGATGGATGACGGCGTGGGCGCTGGATGCCCGGCTGCTGCTGGGGGGGGCGGAGGTCGTACAGTCGCACAGTTCAGGAGGGAGGTTCGGGGGGTCTTTTCCTTCAGCGTGCCCGCGTGTTTCTCTCGCCCGTCCACCCGTCCGTCGTCTGCCCTGCGTCGTGCGTTTGTCGCTCGCTCGGTCGGTTGATGGTGATGTTTCTGCTACGATGCGACTGTCCAGCAAGTACAGTGGAGTGCGCTTCCACGATAGAACCACAGTACTGCAGCTCTGCACTTCTGCACCTCTGCAACACTACGCCGGCTGCTCCTGGATGATGCGTTTCGCTGTGCTGGGCCTGGTTGATGCGCCTAGTCTCCTCCGGCGCTCCTAATCTCTGCTAAAATGCGCGACCAGCCAGATCGTGGAAAGGTCGTGTGCGGGAGACCCCAAGTAGTGTGGCTGTAACAAAAACGACGGAGCTTCAACAGTGGATCAGTACGTGCTGGATTGATATGGGTCGGGTCCGTCAGCGTCCAGTCCAATCCAGTTGCATGATCGTTGGAGATTGGATTGGCCGCACCGGCAAACAAATAGGAGAGCTGTGAATCCAAATCGACTGAAGGTCAAATCACAAAATGTACGATGTTTTGATTCAGATGCCCGATCCAGATGCAGGCGATGGTTTGTTGATTTCATCTGGTGCGTGAAACATGGCGATGGCGATGGCTGGCTGGCGAGGGTCGAATCTACCTTAGCACCTAGTGGAACGTCCCGAAACAGAAATCGTAAAAGAGCTTATTTGAGGTCACATGATCCAGCCCTGGCCCTGGAAAAGTGTCCTTCAACGGCCGAACAGCGACGACGACGACGGCATTCCCACGAGACGATACAGCCCATCCACACTCGCAACACTTCTTCGGGCGGATATCAAGGAAGATAGAGAGTTTGATCGGCGACGCTATTGCCATCCGCGAAATCCGCAACGATGCCTCCGCGACTCAACATTCCGCCCATCACTCGAATCCTCCTCATCGTCTTGGTAACCTCCTCGTTCCTGAGCTTCGCCATACGCTACAGAGGATGGAACGGGACTGATGATATTGTGATCCCATATATTGCGCTGGTTCCCCAGCTATCACTTATATATCCGTGGACCTTCCTGACGACAACACTGGTGGAGAACAATGTGTTCACGTTAGGCATATCTGGCGTGACGCTTTTCTATGGAGGGCGATACTTGGAGCGAGCATGGACATCTGCGGAGTTTGCAAAGTTCCTGTTGATCACGACGCTGGTTCCTAATACCATGTGCTTTGCAATCTTGGTGGTTCTGTTTGCATTGACTGGAGACATGACCTGGACGTGAGTACATATATTTCTACTCTGCTTATACCTCTGCTAAATGCGCTACAGCTTAACCTCGGTCAACGGTACCATCCCTCTGCAGATCTCGTTTCTTGTCGCATTCTCGCAGTTGGTTCCTACCCATACCGTTACATTATTCCGGGGCATAGTATCGATGCGAGTACCTCGATTCCCGCTACTTCACATCCTGAGCGTCTTCCTGCTCACCTTGACACCGCTCCTAAGTTGCGCCTCGCTGTTTTTGGTCCTCATTGCATTCCTCACTAGCTGGACGTACCTACGGTTCTACAAGCCAGCTTTCCCAGACCTTGAGTCGTCACAGCCAGCATCCCTGCGTGGAGATGCCAGCGAAGCTTTTGCTTTTGCCGAGTTCTTCCCCGACCCTGTGAAGCCGCTGGTTGCTTCTTTCTCGGCCCAAGTATTTACTATCATGGTTGCGCTGAAGATTTGCTCACCGTTCAATGCATCTGACGTGCCGGTATCTAGAGGCGATACGTTCATGCAACGGGGCACTCCGGGAGGCGCAAGGGCGGAAGCGGAGCGTAGAAGAGCTCTGGCCCTGAAAGCATTGGATCAGCGATTGCACGCTGCAACCGCGAGCTCGAAAACATCAGTGACTCCTCAGCAAGCTCAAGCTGGACCAAGTGTTCAGATACAACCGCAAGCAAACGTTGAGACGCCGTCCACGATGCTAGGAGAGACCAACTACGTCCCGGACGAAGAGAAAGGAGCGCATTGAGATATGAGCGTCGATGATGGATCATAGAAAGGGCACATGTATGACCCGTCTGGCATGGCGTTAAGGAGAGCTGGGTGAAGTGGTGGGTGTAATGTGTGTAATGTTCACTGTATATCAAGAAATGATACCCAGGGTTTTCTTCTTCTCGTCCCTCCGTTGGGCGCAGGAAGCCAACCTTGTAATGAAGTTTTACCCTCTCATGACAAGAAAGATGAAGTAACACCGCTCACCTCTTATGTAACAAGGTTCCCGCTGCGAGTCGTGACCCATCCAGCCATCCACAATCTTTGACACGTGAGAGTTTCTCCCTGGAGGCGGCCAGGGACATTTTAAGCAATAGTGGATCCCCATGCAGATAAACCGGGCCCTCCCCGATTTCCGATGCGCTGTTCAGCCGAACCTTCACCAGCAGCCAGCCAGCCAGCCAGCGGGCGAGGGCGCGCGCGCGCGCGCTCCGCTCGATTTGTTCGCGGCTTTCACGGAACACACGCACGTTCGTGCGTGTGCCTGTCCCAGTATCCACTCTGCACACTCATAAAACGTTGAGAAAACATGGAGAGGGCGCGCCGCGCTGACAACCCACACGCATCAAATCGATGCAGGCTGCTACTTGTTTCAATGTTGACTCGTGACCTGGACTCACGACAAGAGCGAGGTGATGAGAGAGCGGGAAGGAGATCAGATGAAGAGTCGATGATACCGCCGTATCGGCCGAGCTTCTGCGTTCAGGGCTGGCTGTGATATGACATGGGGTGCATTTCTCTGATCCTCGGCATGGCACTTGCCTGGCTCCACCTCCGCTCCCACTCCCAGCTGTGGCTCTCTAGAACTTTAAAACAAAAAAAAAAGAGGGTTTGGAAAGGAGTGCGGTGGAAGTTGAGGCGATCTGATCAATTCTTTTCCAGAATAAAGCATCCCTAACCTCCTCCTCTGTCAGCTTTACTATTGAGAAACCCGTGAATCAGTGGCGCACTCTGGGTGGGTGAACCACCAGAACGTGTCAAAAGGGGTCTGGACCTCACCCATACACATGCAGCAGTCGGGCCTGCGGCTTGCGTGCGGGAAGTGGCTTGCTCCCACAGCGCCCTGGTCTTGCGAGTGAGCGCGCGAGTGAGATGGTGGCGGAGAAGGCTTCTGATGGGGTCTCTGATTTCCGTTGTTTCTTTTTCCTCCTTGGCGTAAGGTGCAACCTACCACCCTACCAATTCACTAGCTAGCTGGCTAGCTTCTTGAGCTTTGGGGATCTAGTGGGTGGTGAGCGACCTGTCGATTTGAGCCAACGCACTGCAGGATGATGAGCCAAGGGAGGAAAACGGTGAGACATCATATCGAGATCTGGCAAGGGACGGCGTCTATGTGGTGTTCTCCGTGTGAGCGAGTGTGCTTGTTTCCCACAACACGAGGGCAGCCTAGCGATTGCGCCCATCAGCTTGACTCGACCTCCCATCCTCGCAATGCCGCATACCTGCATATCGTGGGGCGTCGGGCTGCGCTGCGGTGCGCTGCTTCATGAGGGAGGAGGAGGATGGCTGCTGCTCGGTTGCGTCCGTCCTTATTACATCTACGGTTACGGTACATGTGCATGCCGTAGCGCTGCCTCATCCCGAACTGATACAATGATAGACAAGCGTTGGAGCTGCAGCCAGCGGACAGTCGTGCTGCAGCTGGCTCGCCTTGGTGTGGATGATTCACCTTCAGTATTCACCTCACCCTCCGCCAATCTGTATCTGATCATCTGGATTGGATGGTGGGTGGGCCGGGGAAGGATGAGACCCAAAATGCCGTGCATCATACCCTCTCGTCTCTCGTCGGTGAGGGATGTGCGCCTGGCTGGGCGCCTCCTCGTCTCCAAAGCTCTAGCGCCCGTGTCTGAGTGCTTCCTCGCCTTCCCCTACTGTGCTCTACTCCACCCCCCTCCACCCTGAGCCTTCGGCGGTGGCTGGCTTATGCTTTCGTGCTTTGCTTGCTTGCCAGCTTGCCAGCTTGCCTGTGAGCATGGATGGGGAACTCTAACTCCGTCCGGCGAGGGGGGGCATCCCCATTCTCCCTGGCGCCGGCGTCGTTGTTGCCAGGGGCCTGAACGGGTGGGAGGTGCCTCTTTTCCTTTCCTTTCTTTTCCCTGCCATATCCCGTTCTCGTTGCTTTTGAGAGGCACAAAATGGGCACGGATGCCATGTTTCAAAGCCCTGGGAGTTCGGTCGGCTTGGCTTGGATTGAGATGCTTTTTGGTTTTTGACTGATTAACTAGCGGGAGGGGAGGCAGGTTTCACCCCCACTTGCGACTGAGCCCTCTGAGGTCCCCTTTGCAGGCGTGATTCACTGCACGTGATATCCGTTTGATGAAATGCAAGAAGTGTGGAGTAAGTAAGGGATTTGAATTGTAACCCGTCGTCGAGTGATCTCACTGGATTGATTTCTGTGACAACATAATTTATCACAGCTCAGAAAGATGTATTTGTGAGGATGCTTCTTCAAGCCACCTCACCTACTATTCTTCATATTTCCTTAGTCTGATGAGGGGTTCTAGTTCTTCAGTTTCCAGTGGTTCTTGATATAGGGTGTTCAGCATTGCTGCAGTGAGAAATCTGGTCTTTGAAATACCGAAAGTCACAAGTTGGTGTTGGTTCTGGATGATATTTATCACTGCAGCCTCTGTTTGGCCATCATTTGCTTAATGATAGTGGAATTTTAACCACGATCATGAGAAGGGTGCATATTAACCCTTGTCTTTCTAAGTCTCGTATCCGTAATTCGATTCTCATATTCTCAAGTTCTAGCTAGACACAATAAACTTATTGGACAAGGTAGTGGTACAGTAAGTCATATGGTCATAGCATACAAGAGCACTTTCTGTCTCAAGATATATTTATTCAGCTTATTGAAAAAGCAAGCAAGCTATATAAATGAAATCTATCTTCCCTTCGCAATGGGTGATCGCCAGAGCAAAAATCTTGGCTTCTATGCACAGTCGTTGAACCGACGTACTGCTCGGTCTCTACCCGTACTTAGTCGTTGGAGTTGATATGGTCGGAGTGCGATTAAATTTTTAGAAAGTATAATTCGTGCCTAATCTTTGAGTTCCAGTGGCTCTGCTGTTATTCTAAGGTGGTGATCGGCGCCTGGGAGGCCAGTGCGAGGCATAGAGGGTAGGAGATAAAAAACCTGAAGGAGGGTTGTCTGACTGGATTCTGTATTACTAAGTCTTGGATGTAATCAGGAATATTATAATAGAGTATCAGACCTAATCGATTCCCTGGTAATCTTGACTCTTGGTTCGTCATTATAATTTTCTCCGGAGGGGTCGGTCATTCCTCCTTGAAATAGAGTTACCCTCTTGCGATTCTTCTTCGTCGAAGATGAGCATCAAAGTTCAGTAGTTTTGGTCTCTAGTATGGAATGCAAATGTTCTATGGCACTTGACCTGCAGTGATTTGATTTCGCAGGAGCCCGAATGTGCCTCAGAAATGGCTCGACAGGGAAGCCAAATCCGAAAAACAGTATCCAAGCAGTAATATTGCATCGGAAGATACAATTGCAATAGCTGTACCATAAAACTGCTGCGCGCAATGCTGTCGAAACGAATACAAAGGTAAAGACTCCAAATACTATTCCCCGTGTTGCTCAATTGAAAGAGTTCAAAAGGTGGCACGTCACGTGTTTTATGGCCAGCCGCCCTGTGTTTGCACAGACTTCCGTATCGTATGATTTCGCTTGGTAAAAGACGCCACTGTGCCCCAGGTGGCTGAAAGGTTGGACTCGTCTATCGAAATCCGCCGTTTCTTGGAGGGAGAGTGTGGCCCGGCCACGCGAGAAACTTCTCGGCACAGTCGTTATGAGAATGTGACATGTAACATCGAGTGCGCAGCCACAACTCGGTGGTGAATTACTGTGCATGACGGGAGTCACGCTGGCAAGCGGCGAGAATAATTCCCAGATCGTGGAGTGTAATGAGTGGAAGAAAGAGCGGAGTTTTGGTTACGATTGCGATGTAGACTGAGAAATGGTATTTCTAATCCGGTGCGCTTGATGAGATGGATGTCGAATTCTTGGTTCTTTAAATGGCAACGTGTAAGACATCCTAAATAAGTTCTCGAGAACAAGGAGCTGTGTACTCATCTTATATGCGTGGTTTCTATTCATGAAGGTTGGTATCCGGTTTCAATATTGAGGACACTATCGCACCTCTAATTCCATCCATTCTGGAAAGGCGGGGAAACCGCCGGACCAAGTGTTCCAAGGATGATGAGTGTGCCTCCAGATCTTCAAAGTGTAAATGACATTCCGAAGCCGGAACCTTCACACGAGCCTATCACCCGTCTCCATATCTCAAACCCCCGGGCTGAGTCATGGCGGTTGAGTTGTCGCCTCCGTTGAAGTGGTTGCATGCAACCCATTTCGGATCGGAAGATCAAAAGCTGAAATGAAGCTTGATTGATCGAAACCCGTTTCCTGTGACATGCGGATTGAAATGCGACCCCCTCAAATGACCCGGGCCAAACGTATGCGCGAGCCTGCAGGAGGTTTCTTGGACGAACTTAAATGTTGTTGTGTCTCCCGCTCACCACATTCAAGCGTTCCACAGTTCCTCCACACGGATCTCTTGTGCCATGCTTGGCTAGAGGCAGGCTTGAGTGGAATCTGTAAGAAGAACGAGCCGGCTGCAGACTTGACCGCAGCCCACGCGCAATGCAGTCTGCAGTGTGCAAGTGGTGGCAAGTGCAGGCTGCAGCTTCAACAATCCCGACACGCATATCACGTCCTGGTATCAGCCCAAACAGCCGACAGCCAGCAGTCGCTTGAGGAGTTGAGGTGGGAGGTGTTTCTTCAAAGGATCTCCGGGTGAGACAAGTCTCCGCCACCAATTGCTGGTGGCTTCTTCGAGGCATCATGCCCATCAAATTGCGGGTACAGGCTCGCCGCGCCGCAGATTATCTTTCTGTTCTGAGCCTCATCGATTGGTCTTGCTGGGAGGGCGGGCAGAGTGCACCAGGTCGAAGGTGGTCAAGAGGCGTAAAAGCTTCCAGGGCCACTCCCCAACCCAGGGCCAATCAGCGCGAGACGGTCATCGCACCAGCCACCCTCTGCCTCCCCTCCACCGCAGCACCCTCGCATCCACCCACCGTCAGCAAAATGCTGGCCCCTGCCCCTCCCTGCCCCTGCCCATGTCAATCCAGAGAGCCTTTTTTCCCGGATGGAGAATGCATCTGCATCCAAGAGCACCCCCACAAAGGCACTAGCCTATCCGCCGTTAAATTTCGAGTGTGGGTTGATTGCGTTTCGTGACGAGACGAGACACCGATCGGGTAGCATTTTGAGATGTCGCTGGGGGGAAGGTGGCCCTTTTTCCTTTTCCTCCTCTTCTCGCGTGGCCCATTGAGGAGATGTGTCCCAAGGTTCATCGCATTGCATTCGGCGTGCCATCACGACTTCTGGCTTAAGCTTCTTCTCCCGGGCTGCTGGACGACGAGGTGACGCAGTGGCCGTGTCAGGATCATTCGAGCATTGAGCTTAAGTTCGGATGTTGGCAGGCGGTTGACTGGTGGTGGTGCGCGGTGGTGATGGTGGTGACTGGCGACAGGTAAGTTTGATCTGTTTCGACGACGGCGTTGGGACCGGGAGGGAATGTTTTAGCCAGCCTCGACGAGAGGAGCCTAGCCGCGAGGATGACCCCCTTTAGGGCTAGTGCACCCACCCTACGCCCAACACAGACTAGCGGTCGTCATTTTCTGCAGAGTGCGCCATCCAGGCGGCCCTTGTCACGCTTACGATGGGCCCCTCCCCTACCCTTCCCTCCCTTCCCCCCGGGCAGACGTGGGCTCCACAAAAGAGCACAAGTGGACCCTTCTGTGCCAAACCAAAGTCCATGCGACGACGGAACTCCTCTCGCCTGTTAGGGCTGGGTTAGGTGAGTTGCGAGAGGGAAGGGCACGAAATCTGTGGGCTGCTCTTTCCCACCCGTCATCTCCTTCTTTTGCTCTCCCCCTTCTGTGAGCCTCAAGCCGGCTCTCACCCCAATCTACGAGCAGCTTCGATTCTCTGCATCTTCCTCCGCCCCAAGCTCGACCAGCATCGTCGCGGCAGTGACGGCCGATAGCTTGAGCTTCTCGACGCAGTATATCTGCAATTTATGCCTTGCTCTCCATCTTCGCGCCACCAAAAAGCAACAACGCGAGGTCGCATTCTGTCACCGTCGGTCCACGCAAAGATCAACGCTTCGTCGGGTTGTTTTGCTCCTCTATTCCACTGACCCGAGCTTCGACTCAACCTCCTAATACTCTTCTTCGTCCGTTTGGGCTATTGGAGACTCCGTGTTGATCCTACATCGCGGGCACCAGCTGGCGAGCGCAAAAGCCGAGGCTACTCCAACCTCTTTTATGTGCAATAGTAATAATGGCGTCTCACCACCCATCACCACCGACCGGTATGCAGATGCATCATGGTCCACCTAATGGTCCCCCTCCACCGGGAATGGCACCGCAACAGCAACCGCCGCCGCGACCACCCGTGCCACAATCAATGCAGGCAATGAACGAGGCTGTGTGGCTACAAATCGGTAAGGATCCTCAGTAGAGTTCAACATTTCAATGACTGACTGGCTTGTTATTAGGGAGTTTTGCAGAGCTGCTGGGGAATCTTGATGAAGCGATGGCTTCATACGAGCACGCTCTCCGAGCAAATCCTAGATCCATTCCAGCCATGAATGCGATAAGTTGCATACTGCGAACGCAAGAGCAGTTTCACAAGGCTGTTGACTTTCTCCAACAAATTCTCCAGTTGGATAATAACAATGGCGACGTGTGGGGTAGTCTTGGTAAGTGAATGTTTCAGGAAGCCTTTCAAATACTAACATCTATACAGGTCATTGTTATTTGATGATGGATGATCTTCAACAAGCCTATTCGGCGTATCAGCAGGCTCTGTATCATTTGAGAGACCCCAAGGTATGTTTATGATTCTTCATCACAAAGAATTTTCGCGTCGCTCAAACTGACTATCTCGCACAGGAGCCAAAACTCTGGTATGGCATTGGCATTTTGTACGATAGATATGGATCTCTCGAACACGCGGAGGAAGCCTTCTCACAGGTCATGCGCATGCAACCCGATTTTGAGAAGGCGAATGAAATATACTTCCGTCTCGGCATAATCTACAAGCAGCAGCAAAAATACCAACAAAGTCTCGAGGTACGCAAAACTAACCGAACCTAGCATGTGATACATATCTGACCGCTGTGTAGTGTTTCCGATACATAGTTTCGGTGCCACCCACGCCACTGACAGAAGAAGACATCTGGTTCCAGATTGGGCACGTCCATGAACAGCAAAAGGATGTAAGTTTTCGCATTTCCTTGGCACTAAGAAACCCCATTCTGATGATTGTAATAGTATGACAATGCGAAAATGGCATACAGACGCGTGCTTGATCGAGATCCCAACCATGCAAAGGTCCTCCAGCAGCTTGGCTGGCTACATCACCAACAAAGCAACAGTTTCAGTAGCCAAGAGCAAGCAATTGAGTACTTGGAGAAATCTGTTAGCTCAGGTAAATTAAATACATGTGAATTCGCATCATTATATAGGCTAACACGTGGTAGACCAGAGTGACGCGCAAAGTTGGTATCTTCTTGGCCGTTGTTACATGTCGCAGCAAAAGTATCCCAAGGCATACGAAGCATATCAGCAAGCAGTTTACCGAGATGGACGGAACCCAACATTCTGGTGCTCGATTGGCGTCTTGTATTACCAGATAAACCAGTACCGAGATGCACTTGATGCATATTCCCGAGCGATTCGCCTGAATCCTTACATTTCCGAGGTCTGGTACGACCTGGGAACTTTGGTAAGTTTGCTTCGTTTTTAGCCCATCTTTTCTCTGAAACACAGCTAATGATCGGTCTAGTATGAATCATGCAACAACCAAATCACTGATGCGCTTGACGCATATCAACGGGCCGCAGAGCTTGACCCAACCAATGTGCATATCAAGGCACGACTTCAATTGCTCCGCAGTGGGCAGACAAACGGTATTCCGCTGCAGACTAGCGCTCCTCCTCCTCAAGATGTCCATCCTCAGGCTTATCAAGCCACTGGAGCTGTTGGACCACCTGGTCCTCAATGGGGCAATTCTTCTCAGCAACCTCCACCTCCAGGACCGCCTGTAGGACCACCTGCCAATGGGTGGGGAGGAAGACTTGCTGAGATCAACCCACCTCCACATCCAGCAAACCCATATGATCAACGAGACACAGGCCGTGGTCAAATTCCTCCTCCACCACGCATGCCCAGTCCACGACAAGCTGAACAAATGAGACCTTATCCTGGTCCTGGCGCTGACAGAGTTGGTCCTCCGCCACCTCCACCTCGACGATCTCCTCCTCGTGAGCACCATGCTGCAATGGGACCATATCCAGGATCACTGCCACAACCACCTCCTCAGCAAGCTCCACAACCCCCTCCCCAGAGGGTCTCGAATCCAAATTACGCCGGCCCTGGACCATCTGTGCTCCCTCCAACTCGAAGTGAAATGAATGGTCCAGGACCTGGCTCATTGCCACCATTCGGACGTGTAAGCAGTCCCCGCACAGAAGTCCGGCCCATCGTGGATAATCGCATGCCTTCGCCCAAGACGGGTTACCCCACCAACAGCCCTATGCCCATCATGCTGATATGTCTGCTCCTGGTGGTATTGAGGGCGGGGCTCCCGCCCCTGCTTCTGCTTTAGCCGCTGCTGAAGCAGCTGCAGCTGAACGCAACGGTGACCGACCTCCTTCAGTCCAGCCAAAGCGACACCGAGAATGGGAAGAAGAATCGTCTCCCATGAAGAAACCTGCTTCAGATGAGAACAGAGCTCGAATGGATGATATGCATCACCGCAGACCATCAACACCTCCTCGGGAGCAGTTCCGACGAAGCTCTTCCGAAGCTCGTCGTGCTGAGGAGCAGCGACGCATTGATGACCAGCGCCGAGTCGATGACCAACGACGCATTGAAGATCAACGTCGTGCGGAAGAACAGCGTCGAGCGAACGAGAATTATCACCCATCTGAGGCTGCTCATCATCCTCCAACTCATGCGCTACCTCCACAACATTTGCCACCGATTCAGCAAGGACCTCCTCCTCCACCACATACCCCAATCCACGAATTGCCACCCCCACCACCACCTCCAGCTGTAAAAGAGTACCCAATTGAAACCAGAGATCGCGAACGGGAACGACCCGAGCACGCTGCCCCACCGGCTCCACCCCAGCCTTCAACAGAAGAACCTGAGCGTGCTGCAAGAAAGATGGACGTTGATGAGGATTATGATGATGAAGGAGAAGAAGATAAAAAGGTTGGTATTATTTCAGGGCCAGCTTCGGCCGCGGGTGACGCAAAACCATCTCCTACAGGGGTGAATGGCCATGCCACCAATGGTGTTACAAATGGTCAGCCAAAAGCTGAGCCATGAGCGATTTTCTATTTGCTTGAATCTTGTTGTTAATGACTTTTTGATGACTACTCGATGTGTATATCATCTTTCAATGAAAAGAGTTTTAATAAATTTGCAATGGCAATTGACGTGAAGTGATAATTCATACTCTTGAATCTTGTCTGTAGAAAAACTGCCGAGGTGAGATTTTGTATGAAATTACTGGAGAAAATAGCGAGATGTGAAATTGTGACAATCCTTGATCTGGAGCATGTTTGTCTGCCGGATCAGTCTGTCTTTGCTTTCCATATCTCTGAAGCTCAAAATGAGTTCTACTTGAAATCAAATTTGCCTTCTGGTGAGCCCAGACAGTATCCAGATTTGGGATTTGTGATTTGGGTTGACGGTTGACTCGAATGTCTACTTGAATTGACATATTTAAACATGAGACTGTCTTTACCCAGACCTCGTAAACTGTGCATCTATAGGGTTTGACTTTGAATGTCTATCCCAGTCGGATTTTTAGCTGGAACGTGAATGTGCTTGTTGATGTAAGACATTGAATGCGTGGCTATTTGCATTTGAGTTGATGGTTTGTCCAACCAAGATAGTTTCGCTAGATATGCTTGTTTCGTGCGGACGTTGGAGTTTATGTCTATGAATATCCAATATCTAAATGGTTATTCTATCCACCTCGTGCTTTCTTCAGCTGAAAGTGCAAGTCGATTGTACAACTTGTTGGTATTTGAATTGGTAGTTTATTCACCATGTTTATTGTTAATTTGATCTGTGTTTTGGAATGAGATATTCAATTGCTTGGCTACTTGATCCTTGAATTGAAGTTTATCGATCGACCGTTGATTCACTTCAATGTGCTTCTTGAAGTTGGACATTCAGGTGCCTGCGAAATTGGCATTTGAGTTGATGTTTTACGTATTTGATTATGCTCCTTGGAATCGGACATTCAGTTACCTGGTCATGTGGCATTTCATGTGAAAAGAAGTCAGCTCGTTTTGATCATTTGAGTTCGGTTGAAAGTGTACATTGAATTGGGACATTGGATTGTATGGATGGTTGGTGTTCAATTTGCACATTGATTGATCTTCACAGGCGAAGACGAAGTTTGGTTGGGGTCGGATAAGAAGTTCTTATCTTCACGTGATCCAAATTCTCGCTTGGAAAATTCCTTAGCTTGCACGCACACATCGCATACACAACTTCGCCAAAATACGTCCTGAGAACTCTCAGAAACCTCACGACAACCTCTCCTTTCGACAACTAACAACACATCTTGAGATATTCAAGATGTCACACAGAAAGTTCGAAGCACCACGTCATGGGTCATTAGCTTTCCTGCCGCGAAAGCGCGCAGCTAGACACCGTGGAAAGGTCAAGTCGTGAGTTGAAAATTCCTTGGTCGAATTTTATATTTTTTGCGGAAGTTTTTTGGAAGTTTTTGCTAACAATGGGGTGACAGGTTCCCTAAGGATGACCCCAAGAAGCCTGTCCACCTTACTGCCACCCTTGGTTACAAGGCTGGTATGACTACCATTGTCCGCGATCTCGACAGACCTGGCGCCAAGTCACACAAGAAGGAGGTTGTTGAGGCTGTTACTGTCATTGAGACACCACCGGTACGAACAATGCAGCCCGCTTGGCTTTGTGCCAATGGCTAACATCTTTATAGGTGATCGTTGTTGGTCTTGTTGGTTACATTGAGACTCCCCGCGGTCTGCGCTCCCTCACCACCGTCTGGGCCGAGCACTTGAGCGATGAGGTTAAGCGCCGATTCTACAAGAACTGGTACAAGAGCAAGAAGAAGGCTTTCACCAAGTACGCCAAGAAGCACTCTGAGTCCTCTGGTTCATCCATCACCCGCGAACTCGAGCGCATCAAGAAGTACTGCACCGTTGTCCGTGTTCTCGCCCACTCCCAGATCCGCAAGACCCCCCTCAAGCAGAAGAAGGCCCATTTGATGGAAATTCAAGTCAACGGAGGTAGCATCGCTGAGAAGGTTGATTTCGCCAACGGTCTCTTCGAGAAGCCAGTTGATATCAGCTCCATCTTCGAGCAGGATGAGATGATTGATGTTATCGCTGTTACCAAGGGTCACGGTTTCTCCGGTGTCACCAGCAGATGGGGAACCAAGAAGCTTCCGAGAAAGACACACAAGGGTCTCCGAAAGGTCGCCTGTATTGGTGCTTGGCATCCTTCCCACGTCCAATGGACTGTTGCCCGTGCTGGTCAAGACGGATATCACCACCGTACATCGGTCAACCACAAGGTTTACCGTATCGGAAAGGGTGATGATGAGGGTAACGCATCAACTGATTTCGATGTTTCCAAGAAGCAGATCACTCCGTAAGTCTAAAACATGTCACTTTTTCAGACATATGCTAATTTTATCAGTATGGGTGGCTTCGTCCGATATGGTGAGGTTAAGAACGACTTCATCATTGTCAAGGGTTCCGTTCCTGGTGTCAAGAAGCGTGTGATGACTCTCCGCAAATCCATGTTCATCCACACATCGAGAAAGGCTTTGGAGAAGGTCGACCTCAAATGGATCGATACCTCTTCCAAGTTCGGTCACGGTGCCTACCAGACTCCTGCCGAGAAGAACCAATTCTTGGGTACGCTCAAGAAGGATATCCAACAAAATGCTTAAACATCCTGAGCTTTTGTTTTGCGTTTCCTTTCGGCTTCTTGATCTGGTGTACGGGGATTACATTGCATTTTCTGGTCTTGCTATCGGATCGTGACCGTCGCCATGGAGTAGATAGCAATTCTATGATCGATGAAGACACGTCAAAAATTAAACAATTGATCCTCTTGTAAAATAATGTGAAATGTACTTCTCATAAATGTGACAAATTTCTGCGTTCATTGTATGAGTGAACTATTTTCATGATTCTTACATATAAACAACAACGTCATTCTTCATTTTCCTCGAAAGCACGCCCCCGCCATCAGAGCTCCAATCGCAGTCGCAATCTCACCCCACCACAACTGCCTCCACCAAGCTCGTTCCACCTCCTCATCTTGTGTTTGAATTCCTCCTCATCTCTCGACCTGACATGGGAGCTGTCCTTGCATGCCTAGTAACCGCCAGCCATTCAGTCAAAAAATCACGCGACGATAAGAAGAAGAAGACCGCTGCCCAGACATCGACTCAAGAAACACAGGGCACGAACCAGAACGAACCGCAACCATTAACTTCTACGCCACCGCAGCACGACGTCCAGCAGGGTCTGCAACACGAGCATTTGGCTTCTGTGCCTCCACCTGTAGTAGAGGGTGCCGCGATTGGAACGGGAGAGGTTGCGAGGAGCGTTGCTACGGAGGCGCCGGTACCAGTACCGGTTCCCACTGCGTGAGCAGACCCCTCTTCTTCATTCCTGTCCAGGGAAAGCTCTCTCAGAGCTGTCTATCTGTTGGCGGATTTGGGAGACGTACCCAGATTTGGCGCAAGTCAATCGGGAACAAGGCTGAGTGGCGCGCATACAGCACCAATAACGGAGGCAAGATGGCATCAGATGAGGACTACGCGGCGTTTCTGGAGAAGGCAAATCAGGATCCTAATGAGGGCGTGAGCAAGACACAAGGTTCGGGAAGTGGAAAGCTGGAATTCAAAGCTACGGAGAAGGGAGTGGAGGTCCCGAAGTGTATCGTGGATGTTGTGGGTGGTGAAGGGGCGTGGTATACCAGTGATGCAGATGAGAAGTTTGAGGCTGTCGCGCTGAAGTATACTGGGAAGACGCTTCCTACCGAAGGTTCGTTATGTCCTTCATTCGTCTCCTTACTTTCCCTCCTCCATTCTCATTTTCCATAGTCAAATCTCCCCATGAGCTAACAATCAAAACACAGAAATCTTCGCCAAAACCATCTCGCACCCTGAGCCCAAGAAGGCCAAGGTTGAGATCATGGATATCGGTGAGTGGGATTCGCAGGGTGAGTACCAGGACGTCGTCAACGCGGTCAGGGAGGCCGGCAAGGGCAGCGATGTCCGCGTCTACCAGGTCAAGAAGGATAGCACCCGGAGCGAGTATTGGGTTGTAACCATCGAGGGGGGCAAATTGGTTGGTGCAAAGGTTCTGGCAGTTGAGAGCTAGGGGAATGCATACTTTGCTGCGGGCTGCAAAGTCGAACGGGGATTCAAGATGCGGGGTGTTTCGGTGTTTGTTTAATGAAAGATATCGTATTTAGGGAACGAATATCAACTTGGAAAGACAGAGGAGTGCTAGTCGAATGTGAAATCTCAGTACGTCGAGTAATAACACCAGCCACTCTCGCAGCTTTGATACATTCCCAGGCCAGAAAATCCTACCATATGCTATGCTTTATGACTCTCGATGTGCCTCAAGACTCTCATTTTTATTTCCCACGCTTGTGCAAGATAGTTTGGTGAGGATCTGGTGTTGCTACCTATTGAGCACTCACATACTAGGTCTCTTGTCTAGATCCAATCCTTACATTGTACATTACAGCATCCTCCTCCAAATTAGGTTTCACGACCTGTTTCCCTTCGACGCGGAGGATGCATGTCATAGACTTTGAGGCATAGCTTGTAAGTAAGCCGAGGGCTATGCAAGTGCAACTGCAATGAGTGGGAGCTCACTGTGTGGTTAGGAAGGTATTCAACCTGGATGAAATTTCACATGGCAGCGATGTCTTGTTCGGTAGTGAGATCTCATGCGGCAGTGACAGTGACAGTGACATCTCAAGTGGATGATACGTTAGATAACTGGGTGTTAGACACGTGCAAGCGTGCAAACATGCAACGGAACCGGGAGACTCAACGGGGTTCTACTGGGGTTGGAGAGAGGGGAGGGGGCGAGTAGGAGGGGTGATAGCGCATGTCAAATATGATGGCTCCCCGTTCCCTAGCAAGCCAGTGGATTTGGTAAAATGAGGTCTGAGATGAGATTCTGTGAAGTCCTGCATTCCTTTGCACTATGTCGAAAGATAATTTACCAAGTTCCATTTGTAAGTCCGGTCTCCACGTGAGGGTGGTTGGAACCTTTTTCAACAACGGTAGAGCAGGCATTTCATGCGCTGGTCGAATGATCAAGTCTAGATCTGGATCTGGATCTGTTCCTGTGAGCTGCGGCGTTCTGAGTCACGCTCTTCTGTACCGGTGGTCCCTCGAGTCTCAGAGCTTATATGGTTCGATTGCAGGTCTCAGGGATCCAGGAGGATTCAGGAGGCGGGAAGTCGGGGACCTGGCTGACTGCCTTTCTTATGGTTACCAAGTAAAAATGAAGTTGGAGGCTTGTTGTCCTTCTTTTATGGAAGCACAACCCTGTAGCCGGCAAGATACTACTGAGACTTCTAGGTACGTCACTTATAGGGAAGACGTTCAGGCAACAGATCTGCCAGCCCTCTATATACATCAAGACGGGATCTGTATCTCATCAGGTTCACCACGGGATATAGAAACGGCTCTGTTTCGAGTACAACACTCCAGTCCTCGGAGAAGGCGGTACCAGCAAAGTGTCTCACAGGATATTCATTTCCCTGGGTATTCTCCGCGTTCAGACATCGCAACACTCGCTGCCGCCTCTAGAACGTTATCTGATGAGGACAGAAGTCCAGTCTCAAGAAGACCCCTTGAGTCGCCCGCAATCAGGGTCAGGTCCAGAACGGAGAGGAAACAAGTCAAAAATACCGTAATGAGCGAGATGAGATGACATGCTCTGACTCTGATGGAACAAAGTTTACGCTGGTCTCTTGATTCAGACCAATCTTCAGGGCGATTGCTTTTTGCGCACGAGCTGAAGCGTTGCTGAATTGGAGCACGCCCAATTAACACGCCCAGCCATGCTCCCTCAAGCAGCAAACTTGGAATGCCACACGAGATCACCATCCACCCCCTGATATGTGCTGGTTGTTCCCCCTGAACCCCACTGGATCTCCCAGGCTGTGGGCATCCAGTGTTTCGGGATAATGGGAGGATCACGTGCCGTGGCTGGGCCAGGGATGATCTTTGCTCTCTGCAGGCTGGCCGATCGCAGACAGATTGGTCGATCAATGCACAGCCTGCCGCCGCCGCCGGGCCACATGGAGTGAATGCGCTTTTTGTTTTGTTTTTGACAGCCAGAGTGAAGAATTGCGATGCGTGCGGTGAATTGCTATGAACACCTGGCGGAGAGTCGTGAGAGGCTTACCTTATACTGAGCGATCCTCTCCCCCTTTGAGACTGCCATAGGTACAGCAAGGTACCTTGCAGAGAAAGCAGTTGGTCGATCTCTTTCAACCTGGCCATCATCCTTCGTGTCGTCATTCCCGACGGCACTGCCGTCCGAGGGTGAGGGAAGCAGGGCAGGGAAGAGCACACACAGGCCCGGGCCCCGGTAGAGACGATGAGATGGAGATGCAGATGGGGGGCGTTGGAGGTAAAAATAGCAAATGCCGGCCGGACACCCAACAAACGAACCGACCCGCCACCTAGAATTTTTGCAAATGCCGGTGGAAGATGGAGCACGAGGGTAAGGACGAGTTACCGGTTGAGGGAGCGAGAGATGGAGAGAGAGAAAGGTGAGAAGAAGGCTGTGAATAAGGGTAAATAAAAGACGTGAAGAATGAGGTGAAGAAAAGATGCTTAAAGTCTAATTGTACTCATAATTCCACGCGACTTCGACTCAAACCATCCCATCAATCATCAATCATGCAGAAACAGATTCAGATGCTTTATCGAGTCTATCGTACTCGCCAGAGGGGTGGATGTGATGTGATGTGATGCGATGTGATGTGATGTAGTACCTGCATTCTCATACAGTAACGAATGTCAAGAGGTGCGAAGGTGGAGTTGGCCAACTGCCAGCTTCTTCTCTCTGCCAGGAACCAAACGTAACTTGCTCTACCCCCTGGACTAGCAAAGTTTGCCCACCTGCTAAACCCACTCGCCCTCTTTGCCTCATCATCCGAGCCTCTCCCCTCGCGCCTCTCCAATAGAGTTTGCGATTGCGCATCCGCCGAGCCATCTCCTGTGCTGCTCTCCTATCACAGGCCAAGTGATGCTCATCTACGCCTGTTCCAGCTACTCGCGCGAACAACCCCCCCAGCCTACCTGCCAAGAGGACGCCTTCCAGCTGGTTTGTGCCGGTCGACTGAATCAATCCTCTCCAGCTGCAAAACTCTTCATCACGTCGACACCTGCACAATTTCACGACCTCACACCAACCAACCGACGAACGAATCATCCATCCTGCCATCCATCTGCCGCATCGCCAGGCGTCTGTTGCTCTGTCCGTCCCTTAGATTGCCGCTTCTCTGCAGGATAGGAGGCATTGTGGGCTGCATTCACCCCTGCCCCCAGCAGATTCGCCTAGGAAAAGCCAATCTTTCCATCACCAAACCTTCAAACCGGGTCCTGCTCCAGCTGCTGCTTCTCACTTCGCTCGCTCGCTCGCTCTTCCCCGACTGCTACTGTCGGTCCTGCATTTCTGTCGTTATTTGTCGGTCATCCGTTGTGCGGACTCACCATCGTCTTTACCTCTCATTCCTTCACCAACGAGTAATTGCACTCACCACGTTCGTTTCTTCTACTGACGCCCCCGTTCGCTCTCCTCGCCACCACGACCTGCGTCCATTTTTGGATACGTCCGTCCTTGCCCCTGGCCACCAGATCGATCTCGAAAGTGCACGATTTCAACCCCGGGAAAGAATTGACTGTCGCAATCACCACAGGCAGACGACATTTCATACCAATACCCATCAGCGACTGCGTCCTGTACAATAGTCCCAATCCTCGAGTTTGACGACCCATTCGCAAAAAGAAAATCCAGCCAGCAACAGCAGATTCTGCAACCGGTTCGACCCTTTGGTTGCCAGATGAGAAGAGCCACCGGGCTATAAGTCTTGCGTATTTTCTCTCTTTATACAATGGCAGACAGACTCCCACCGCGGCAGCCGCTGCACATCACGGTGAACTCTGGCCATGACATATTGGCGGATATGCATTCTGATGGCTCAGTCCCAACGCCAATAACGCCCGGGACCCCAGGACTGACAAGGCAGTTATTACCACAAAGGCAGGTGTCAGGAGGCCAATCTTCGAAGAATCCATTCGAGTCGTCAAGGTCTTCGGGACTAGCTATGGAGTCGACAGATTCTCTTCTCTTACCACCGTCAAAGTCGAGAGGACCGCGCATGTACCAAGATATCCCCTCAGGAGAGTCCTCACGAGCACCATCAGCATTATCGTCGCGGAGGACAAGTTGGAGCTCCCACATGGGGAAAGCAGAGATGGCGGTCACGGCCCATTCGCTTCTCCGTTTGACGATTCACGGGCACCCTCACGAGCTGGGAGCGATGACGACAATGTGAACACCCAGACAGTGTCAGAGAAATACAATATTATGCCTTCCGCAGGACTGTTGCTTTATCCTGAAGATGTGGAGAAGGATGATTACCTTCACAACCCAGATCCAAGCGATAATGATCGAGAGAAATGCGACATCTGGAACAAAAGAGGAATGACGAACATGGGTGGTTTGATTTTGATAACCGTAGGGATTCTGATATTGTTCATTGGCTATCCTGCTTTGTGAGAATCCCGCTCTGAAGAGAATGGACCATGGCTAATGGAATGCAGGACTTTCGCACGCCAGACTATACCGGTGAAATCATCTACGTGCGCGAGCGATCCCGACTGTCTATCAGACAAAATGGACTTGCTCAAGAATCAGAGAGTGGGACTCATTGATCCGGATACACCAAAGACCGCATATACAAAGACTTCGAATGATGGGGAGAAGCTTAAGCTAGTTGTAAGTATTAAATTTAATCTGGAGAGCTGCCATACTAACCCATGTAGTTCTCTGATGAATTCAACACGGATGGCAGAACTTTCTACGAAGGAGATGATCCGTACTTTCAAGCTGTGGATATCTGGTATGGTGTAACGCAGGATCTCGAATGGTATGATCCAGACGCCGTTTCGACTGCAAATGGTACCCTCAACTTGAAATTCGACGCCTTCCAAAACCATAACCTCAATTACCGCTCTGGAATGGTGCAATCGTGGAACCAACTGTGCTTCAAAGGAGGGAGACTTGAAGCAAGTATTTCGCTACCTGGACGTGGAGATATCCAAGGATTCTGGCCAGGTTTCTGGGCCATGGGTAATTTAGGGAGACCTGGATATCCTGCTACCACGGACGGTCTTTGGCCTTACAGTTATCACGACAAATGTGATGCCGGAATCACTGCCAACCAGAGTTCGCCCGATGGGTTGAGTCTTTTGCCGGGGATGCGTCTGCCAGCTTGTACCTGCAAGAACCAAGACCATCCTTCAGCTGGCGTTTCTCGGTCGGCACCCGAAATCGATGTTCTAGAAGCTAGTAGTGGATTTATGGGACCAGGACAGTATGATGCTGCCACCGGTACAGCATCCCAGTCTCTTCAAATTGCACCATTCGATATTTGGTACCAACCCGATTACAACTATTTGGAGATTTACGATCATCAAACTACAGGTATGAATGTGTACCGTGGTGGACCATATCAAGAAGCTCTGTCAGGCGTGACATGGCTAAACAACGAGTGGTACGATGGAAAAGCATATCAGACATATGGCTTTGAGTACAAGCCTGGTGCTAGTGGCGACGTCAGTTGGTTTGTTGGAGACAAGTACACCTTCAAGGTGGACCACCGCTCACTCAGACCTAACGGAAATGTTGGTCAGAGGACGATACCCCAGGAACCTTTAGCCATTGTCATGAACTTTGGTATGTCCAACAGTTTCGCCACAGTCTTCTTAGCAAATCTGTTGGAGTTAATGCCAGCGACTATGCGCTTCGATTATGTACGAATCTACCAAAAGGAAGGCGAAGAGTCAATTACTTGCGATCCAGTTGGTTACCCCACTACCACATACATCAAGAATCACCCAGAGCCTTGTAAGTCTTTCTCACACCATGCTCAAGTACACATACTAATTTTAACCAGACGCAAATCAAAACTTGACGCTCTGGAAGGACACCAACTACACGTGGCCTAAGAACACCCTCGTTGACGGATGCACTGCCTAGGCATGTAACAACCTCGACACAATTTCTCACAACATTTGTAAAATCGAATTTTACTTTCAGTCCTAATATACAAGGAGCGGTACGAATATCATGCGCAAAAGAACATAGAGCAGGCGGTCGGCGCAAAATCATTCACGGCATCATTGAAGACTGCGGTCTTAATCATTGCATAGCGGAGTTGGCGTTTGGTAGAGGCATTCGCGTTCATTGTTCCTCCCAGGGTCAGGGCATCTTGGGAAGGTTTTCACTTCATACTATATTCATCTGGGCGATTGTAAAATACCATTGCTGCTTCAAGTGCTTGCTTTTTACGCGGTGTTTTTAGAAGGGTTCGAAGAACTAGAAGCCCTGATGGGTCGTCAACTTGCTCTTGATGAGTAGTTGGCGAGACGGCCGATTTGATGATTTGAAGCATAGCTGCGGATGAGGATGGTACATAGGGCGGCCTCGGAGGGCCTGGGGACCAGATGATAACATAGAGGGATGCTGGGCCCGGCGGCGTCATGAGAGGATTGAGATGCCCAAAGAGACAAATAGAAGACAAATATGAAACCCCTTGAAATACTCCAATCGTTTTTTCATTCTATACATGACATATACTGAGTTTCTCATTTTCTTCCAAACGTCTTAAGGCGAATATCGACTGGCAAGTGGCCTCCAACAAGTTTCTAGGAGCTTGGGAGGAACTTCCTTTCGACCTGTGCCTTTGACATACATCTAAGAGCTCGCTCAATCTCTAGCCCTATCCTCGGCGGAATACAAGGCTAACATAAAGGTAGGCACTAAGTGAGCACGGTGAGGTTAAGCCCGATCACTCTCGAGGAAACTCGAGGAGACTCCCGGACGGTTGACGAAAGGGAGGGGGCGAAGATCGGAGCACGGTGATCTTAGGTAGCTTAGGTAGGTAGGTAGGTAGGTAGCGTAGTCTCAATGTAGCTTGGCTTGGCTTCTTGTCTTGTTAAGCTTAAGCTTAAGTCGGGGAGTCCACTTTTTTTATCTACTGGGAGAGGGGGCCTCGGCATTTGGGGTTTGGGTGCGTAGATGTAGCGGGGTGTGAGGTTCCTTATTAGAGGTGTGGTGTGAGGTGAGAGAGAGGAGAGGGAGAGGGAAGGGAGGGGGATTGAGGTAGGAAGGGAGGCTTCTCGGGGATGCTGGAGAAGCGGCGGTGACGTGAGGGAATTTTACCTGGTCATGATGTACTGCGTTCGGGAGGTGGTGATTGGAACGTAGTGTGGCGTCGTAGGGAGATCAGGTAGGGTACTGAAGTGATGAATGAATCGTCCTGGGTAAGTAGGTAGGTACCTTAGTTATGGCTTCGTTGGCTCTGGCGTTGGTGTTGGTGTTGGTGTTGGTGCTTGGTGGTGGGAGATCTTCAGATCTACTACGTAGATGTATGATCTCTCCATCTTTTCTCTCTTACCTCGTCTTTTCTCATTATTGAGTCAACTTCTCCTTTCAGTTCTCTTACTTTCCTTTGACTTGTTGTCATCGCGGATTCTTTCCAGGTCTTCCCTTCAACATAGGAACAAGTCAAGATGCTCAACCTTCTCTTTCCCATCACCTTCCTGCTTGGCACCACAGCAGCCTTCCCAGGCATGCTAGGCCGTGCTCCTCGTCCTCAGGGCCCTGTTCTTCCTCCCAAAGCTCGCTCCGTAAAGCGTGATGCGTCATCCTCGTACCCTCCTTTTCTCGGCCCCAGGCCCGGAGACGTTCGGTCACCATGCCCGGGTCTCAACGCAGCTGCCAACCACGATATCTGCCCACGTTCCGGAAAGGGTTATACAATCCCCATTCTCACCTCTTGCCTGCAGAAATCCCTCAATATGGGCGCGGACTTCTCACTCTTCGTCGGTGCGGCGGGCATCGGGTCGAACCCGAACTTCCTCTCGCTAAAGTTCGATCTCGACCAGCTTGATCACCACGACATGGTGATCGAGCACGATGCTTCGCTTTCCCGCGCCGATTTCTCGACGGGGAATAACTACTCCTTCAACAAGACTATCTGGGATACCGTGCTAGCATACTATGATGGCATGTCTGCAACCAGCATTCCGGTCGCTGCGAAGGCGAAGTTCATGCGTGTCCAGACCGAGGCGGCGAGGGATAAGACGTTTACCTATGGGCCGGTCCAGTTCATCTTTAGCTATGGCGAGACAGCCATTCATATTAGTACCATGGGTGATCCAGTTACGGGTGTGGCACCAATCGAGTACGTAAGAGCATTGTTTGAGGAGGAGAGGTTGCCATATGCGGAAGGATGGAGACCGACTGCCCAGCCGACAACGCTGGCGAGTTTAGCCCAGAGTGAGCAGTTTCTTCTTATGCTTGTTTTGATTCCGTTGGTGCGAGGCGAGGCTAGGTGAACTTGTTGAAAATTAGACGCTGACTTGTGGAAAAAGTGATCTTCGAGTTGAATATTGCCAATGGAGAGGAAATCCCTGAAGGATTGATCTTGAGCGAGTCGACACTTAAGGCTGCGCTGAGAGGGCTCGATCCCATTACTGGGAAGGTTCTGAATCCGACACTGCAAACGATTGGTGGCTTGCTTGGTATTACAGCATCAACTTAAGTGGAGTAGAGGGCTGCAGATTAGAGTGTAGCTTATAGGGTTTGGGTATACGATTTATGATTGGGTAATATTGTTCTGCAGGGAGTTAGTATATATATCCACCGACAGAGGGCTTGGTGGATTGAGTAAAGAGAAGATTATACCTACGACAGTAAATACAACTCTGGGTTTGACAATATTGCCTTCCGTGGCTTTTGATGATGTGCGAATGAGTAGACAAAGATGAAGGAATGGTGCTACTGAGTAAATCTGCTTTTCAACAAACGGTCGATGAAGCCTAGTTGTTGATATTGGCATTAATTTCCCTGTTGGTTTGGAGAGTTGTAGGATACTGTGGTGGTACATGGTTATCTCCTCTGTTTGGAAGACAGTTGCCTCGTAGAAAATGATACCAGTGGATTTGGCCAGACCAAGTGATACTTTGCAGCAACCAGGTTGAATGTAATGAAGTTACCTTTCAGTGCCTTGTGCAAGAGATTACTCAGTTGAGATAGGATTCGTGCTCAAGGAGAGCCTTTGAAACCGTACTTTGGTAGACATGGATGGAGAAGAGCTGTTTTGAAACCAGATGTCTAACTCAAGACCGAGGACGCGGTACCGAACAAATCGGAAGAATATTTATATTGCGGGGCCGCTAATACATGTTGTCTTTGAACTCAAACTATGTGTTAATAGAAATGAAATTGGAGGCTCGTGTACTAGTTTGAGTTCCCCCAGGAACGCAGGGACAGTAGGCTTTAGTACATAATTCGAGTCCTTGAAATTAAGATTCTGCATGCCGGAGACTGAGAACGCCCTCACAGATATGGACAAAGGGGCTCCGGTCTTCGTTCACATCTTGAGTTCTCATGTCGCGAATCCTTCATCCTACTCCCTTGTTCCTGGTCTTGGTTCTAGGATCAGAGCGCAGACATGTCATCAACCCAAAAGCAATTTGCAGGGCGGTAAAATGTATGGTGATGGGACCTGCCTAAGTGAGTACCTAGCTGATGTGAATCAAAGTAATCTAGAATTATGGTCTGATTCAATGTGCCATTCCCAGACAGTACTCGTACTGGAAACAGATCTACATGCGTCGATGTGCGTTGAAACGCCCCGACGAGCATCGGGCTTTCATATCTCAGGATCTATACCAATTGCATTGGCTACGAGAGGGCGAGGCAACCGGTTGGCAAAGGCACTTCAAAGACGCTTGTGCTTGATCCTCGTCTTTTAGCCATGGATATACAATCGCTGAATGTGCGGTGTTGTTCTGGACATCACCACATTCTGCGCCACCAAGATGTTCAGTCTGTGTAACACCGAGGCTGAGGTAATGCGTACGCGGTGGCTGTATGAGGGGAAGTGAAAGAAGCAAGTGGTGTGCAACCATACACGTGAAGATTTGCTTGGAGGGCGTCCGGATCACACCAATAGTCATCGGTATAGAGCCCCGGGGTAAAGTTGCCTTCGCCTTTCAACAACAATTCAGTCCGGCTGTTCTCCTCTCCCTCTGAGCCACTCATTCGTCTCGGCGACAAGGGTCATCCATTCCCCAGGCGAAATCCCCATCCCCAGCTCGACAAAGTTTAGAAAGCCATTCAGTGCCGGAGGTCGGCTCCTGTGTCCTCCTCGGGCCTATCGCCGTGCTGCCACACTCGACTATCAGCGTGGGTGTGGTGGGTGGAAATAAGTCGAAATTAGATACTGTATCGCCTCAGAAGCACGAGTGGAAAAGAAAGATCTCGCACGTCGTAAGCTGATGTTGGGCCTAGGCTCTGTGCATATCCTTGTTCTTGAGCCCTTCTAGCGTCTTGTCGTCGAGACGGTCGCCTGTCAGGATTTTAGGCGGTCCAGCCGTCTGCTCATCTCGCATTCCGCCCACCATTCAGGCCAATCGCCCGCCCTCGTCTGCAGGGGAGTGCTAGACGGCGTCGACAGCTTCGCAGACGCAGGAATTGTCCTTTACCACACTCGAACTGGTCCTGGTCCAGCAGCCCCAACGACGGCGACGACAACAACATCCAGGAGTTCCTTCTTCCAATCCGCGATCGAGGCGATTATGCTTCCCGGCTCTCACGTCAACCTCGAGAGACATGGAAAGGCTGATTATAACTAAACCCTTGATTTCCTGAACGCCCCGACGAATCCGCGATCCCCACACAGCCTGACGCGAATATTCCTCCATGCTCGCCCTCGCCCGCGTGCCAGCTCAAGACGAAAGTACATCTGGCTGAGCTGGTGGATTATGAGCCGTTTATGACAACGCGCATGCAAAGATGGTTCGGATTGGGATTCGCGAGCAGCTGGCGGTGGTGGTGATGCTCTGCTCGTTTGTTCCGCTTATGGTTTTGAGTGTTGCTGTTTGGGTCAACAACCACGACTTTGTCGTTTCCGTCACAAGCAGCGAATTGGCTCTCACCGCGAGTTTGAAGGCCGCCCAGATCGCATCCGACCTCTTGATTATTCAGTCGACATGCTCTACGATCGTTACCAGGATCCTCCTACAGAATGCCCTCAAAAATTACTACAAAAACCCCGCGACGGCCAATTTCACGAATGCCTTGAGTGATATTCAAAGTGCTCTTGCGAGTGGGGGGTTCAGCTCGCTGCTGCAGACGGTGGTATTCTCAAAGAATCAGACTGGATCAGTAGATGGAATCTTGCGCGCCACAGTTGCGGACCTTGGAATTATCACTGGCAGATATAGTAATGGGTCTGTGGGATATCTTGGTGACAACTCTAGCCTCGGATTCCCAGAATCTTTATACCCGGTAAATAAACCTTTCAATTGTAATTCGTACGGTGGGAGCTGCGCTTTGGACAGTGCCTATCCGACCTAATTGGTTGCTTGTGGGCTATCAATTGCTCTTTAGAATGATGTGCTGACAAACAACAAAGAACATTACATACAAAACACTCGATACTCCCGATCCTGTAGATCCTTCTGTTAACGGTACTTCGGCAGCAGCCTTTACCGACTATCCTTTGAACAATACGGCTGCATTATTGCTAGGTCCTCTGATAATCAATAGCTCCTACGCAATGGTGTCTCTCACCCTGCCTATACTCGATAATACAGACAAAGTCTCTGTGTTGGGCTTCATGACAGTCATCGCGGCGGCGACGAGCATCATTTCGGTCACGCAATCTCGAGAAGGTCTAGCAAACACTGGGATCGTTCTTATAGTTGGCCCAAGCCGGAGACAAAATCGATTTAGATACGAGCAACGTCCTGCTTCAGCAAATTATACCCCAGCCATCGGCGCTATGGACACTGCACCTGTTCGATTCGTATTTCCACCATCTAATGACACTTTGAATAGTGATAGGCATACCCAATACAAGTAAGATGCCCCCTTCGTCTCTCAAATCCTCGTGCTTTGTTTTTGTTTAAAGTCTGCATTGAAGAATGATATCAAGAGGCAAGAGCTGACCAACTTAGTCAAAACCTCACAAACCTGGGCTCTTCGAATTTCACACTAAAGAAGTACGAAGCTGCTTTGAGTGGTTTCAGCAAGCAGCACTCAGCGATAAACAATGCCAGTAGCGTCGTTTCGACAAAGAACGAAAACAATGTTAGTGTTGCGGTCGGATACGCAAGACCGCAAAGTACACTGGTTTCCTGGCTCCTGATAGTAGAGCAGAGTCACTCAGAGGCATGGGCTCCTATTGATAAATTACGCCATATTGTCTTTGCCTGCGTGTTTGGTACCATGGGTGCCATCATCCTGGTAGTGTTACCTTTGGCTCACTTCAGCGTGCGGCCTATTCGACGACTCCGAGATGCAACAGAAAAAAGCATTGCGCCTCCAGGGTTTTCTCCTGCTCGGGAAGCATTGATTCAGCACGAGGTGACGATATTTCTGGCGACGAGTTGGCAGAAATGGAAACAGGAGCTGCTCGTTCTTCGCATTCCAAGAAAGGCTTCTTTGTGAGATTGAGAAACTTGGCTGGACCTAGACGAAAATCGGCTGGTGAACGGACCGAGGAGGAACGGCGCAGAGTGTTCAAAATACCAGCTAAAGTGCAAGATCGGAAACACTTCATCACCGACGAGTTGACGGAGTTGACGGGGACATTCAATGATATGTCGGACGAGCTCATGCTTCAGTATTCTAGCCTAGAAGAAAGGGTGGCTCAGCGAACAGAGGAGCTAGAGGTAGCTAAGAAGGCTGCTGAAGCTGCCAATGAATCGAAGACTTTGTTTATCGCCAATATCTCCCACGAGCTCAAAACTCCCCTCAACGGGATATTGGGCATGTGTTCCATATGCATGAGCGAGACGGATCTGGATAAGATAAAGAGAAGTCTTCAGATTGTGTATAAGTCTGGGGATCTTTTGCTTCACCTTCTGAATGACCTCTTGCTCTTCAGCAAGAACCAGATTGGCCAGCAAGTAAGCCTTGAGGAGAAGGAATTTCGGCTTGTGGATATCAAAACACAAGTACAAACCATTTTCCACAAGCAAGTTGTTGAGGGCAAAATTAACTTCAGCGTCAAATTTATCGGTGCTGAGCCAGACTTCGAAAATATCGAAGATTCTGGGACTAAGCTGCCTGCATTGGGCCCCAAGGTACTATTTCCCTCAAACATTTATCTCAGAGAGACACACACACTGACGTATTCTCAGGAACTGGGCGGCTAAAGGACATGTGCTTATGGGGAGATCAGCATAGAATATTGCAGGTGATCATTAATTTGATCAGCAACAGCTTGAAATTCACTCCTGAGGGAGGTAAGGTCGAGGTTCGGATAAAATGCTTGGGTGAAGCAGAAAGTTCAGACACAAGTCGAAATTCGATGGGATCTAAGCAAAGCTCACAGCGTACGACAAGAGGCCGTCATCATCACGACTCCGGGTCTAACAGCTCTCAAATCTCCAGGAAGCATTCTGGGTCAGGGCATACTAAGCCACAAGGCACAGCTCTGCTCATTAATCCTATGGATCCGAAGGCCACACCCAGAGTGATCAGAGAACGAGAACCTACACCACCACCCGCTAGTGCCAGAACGTTGATGTTTCAGTTTGAGGTCGAAGACACCGGACCTGGCATCCCTACATCCATGAGAAGTCGAGTTTTCGAGCCATTTGTCCAAGGCGATCTAGGGCTGAGCAAAAAGTATGGCGGTACTGGTCTTGGTAAGTGATTTCCCCTTCAAGTATGGTCTCTAACCATCAAAATCTGGATCTGGACCCATATAATCATTGACTGTAATGTGTGGCACATTTACACCCACAACCCCACCTAGCCCAATACTCATACAAAAGAGACAAGCTGACTCCAAGATTAGGCCTCAGCATATGTTCTCAACTGGCCAAATTAATGGGCGGCGACATTACCCTGGACTCCACGGAAGGCGTGGGTTCAACTTTCACCATGAACATTCCATTAAAGCATACCAAATCGCGTGCTTCGTCGACCTCTAGTTCAGCTCAAGGGTCTCGGCCAACCAGTGAGCATAATGTTGATACTAGGCTATCGTCTCCAAAACGTAATGTGGATTCAAGTATGGAAAAGGATTCGCAACCGAGACTTGTCGGTTTGAGTGCACCTTTCTTTGCCTCTGCCCCGGTACCATCCCCCAACCAGGACGGACCACAGCTCGCTGCTCTGGACACTGTTACCGCAGGAAAGGAGTCGGGCTCAAAGCTTCGAGTTTTGGTAGCAGAAGACAATCTTGTAAATCAAGAGGTTGTCCTTCGGTAAGTAGTTCTCTCTTGCACCCTATTTGTTCTATTGCTCACAGCCTCAAAGGATGCTTAAGCTTGAAGACGTTTATGATGTTGTGATTGCCAAAGATGGTCAAGAAGCCTATGATAAGGTGAAGGAGAGTATGTCGGAGAAGCAATTCTTTGACCTTATCTTCATGGATATTCAAGTAAGTCAAGCCTTCCCGAGATACGTATGTTTATTTGCTAACTTCGCAGATGCCCAATCTTGACGGACTTCAAAGTACTCGTCTAATCCGTGAAATGGGTTACTCTGCTCCAATTGTCGCGCTGACTGCATTCTCCGAGGAAAGCAATATCAGAGACTGTTATGATTCGGTACGTGACATCTTAAGTCATTGTCTATGCTTTTAATAAACTGATGAACTTCCAGGGCATGAACCACTTCCTCAGCAAGCCGATCCGACGACCAGCACTTAAGCAAGTCTTGAAGCAGTTTGCTACCATTGTGGAAGAAGCAGAAACGGTGTCTGCATCCAAAAGCTCGACTCCGAACTCCGAAAACGGATCAGTCACTAAGCCACTGCAGCCCATCACTAATGGCTCTGCGAGTGTGTCGCCTCTATCATGAACCCAATACTTTACGCATAAATACATTACCGACATTCAATGAGTCCGATTCCAAGTCATTACACCCAAGGATTCGAACTGGTCTTTACTTTGCTTGTGGCCCGCGAGCCTCTAAGATACCCACGAGTCTTCTTTCGTTTGTCATTCTGAATCATAGTTTTATCTGCACATAGCTCTAGGCAGACGGCGAAAAGGGAGTTGCGTACACGAAGAACACAGGATTTAAAAGCGCAGGTCCACGGATTGGATACTGCTGGGATAAGGTACGGAGCGGATGTTAATCTTTGGCGTATTTCTGCATAGCGTATGAGCGAGCGAGCAAGCAAGCGTGCGCGTGAAGCATTATTTGTCTCGCAAGCATCTTGGAGGACGCAAAGTCCTGGAGGATGCGGCTTTAATGATTAGTGTCGGTGTAGATAGTTAATGGTCCCAGGGTTTGTGTGGTTATGGTTCTTCTAGCTAGGGCGCACGCAGTTGGCCATGTACACGAACATTGTAAGAAGTCGACGATAATATACTGTTTGCAAACCTAGTAATGTGACTTGATGTGTCCGAGTATCAGCCCTGTATAGCTTAACTAGCTGCGTATTCCTTTGGACGACTGTTTCTGACAATAATTGTGAATTGGTTACACTGAGACGCTGATACGTCGTAGAGAAGCTTCGGATTCTAGGCAAAGGGTGATAAACTTCTCTTCTATTATCAGACAGTATTCTGTGGTATCCACTTGGAAACTGTCGGTTCGTGATGCCAATGAACAGCATCACGCGTAGGAGAAAATAGTCAGGAATCATTCACCACTTCTGAGTAGCCCCGAAACCGCTGTCAAGGCAGTTTGCTTCGACCATTCGTGCCAGATATCCGAGCCACGCACTGCCATAAACAATGAGATATATTACATTGGCGTTGGCAGTCAGAGAGTGGGGGTGGGGGGTTTGAAAGAAAGTTCCTAGCGACCTCTCACTCGCTCCAACCACAACCAAGAGTGACAACAAGTAAACTGCGCTTCCCACCTTCGGCACGGCAAATTCAGTTCCATCAGTCAAAAGCGGCTACCTCGACAAGCCGTGGGTCCTTCGTCGCAGGTCGTCGGTGGTTTATATATCGTATATGCGCTCCAATCACCGGGCGCGCAAGAATATGGGGCGGGGACGTAACAGCTGTGCAGGTGCTGGGACAAAATGCTCAGACTCCGGTCATGTGCTCCAGTTCGCCGACAGATGGCCGGATCTGAAGACTTTCAAATACTCGACTCCTGCTTGTACAATTGTCACAGAACAACTTGAACTGAAGCAAATATGACTACCTTTACTAGAATTCCAGAGGGGGAGACCCCTTCCATCAGTGTTGATGTGACCCGGAGGTTGTCTAAAATTGGTACCCCATCTGGCCATCGCGTGTGAGGGGTTGATGTGCTGACTTTTCGATAGATCCTATGATATATGGAGGTTTCATGGAGTAAGTATAGTCTTCTTATTGCCCACGAGTTCCTGGTTGAAAATTTGTTCCATGAGCGTTTTGCATGCACTTCTGCTCTGTAATTGGAAGTACATCCGGCTTGCTCCATCGTGTAATGTAGAAGACTCTTCACTTAGTGGTTGAGGGAAGCTTCTTGAATTTGGAGAGATACCCAAGTATCTACCAAAAGATATCAAGCTCGATTCCATTGCTGAAATCACGATGCTTCGAGCCTTTCATTTCCCACCTCACGTGGGCATAGCTGCCCGCGAGAGAACTTATTCTTCCTACTCAATTTTACAGCCTGTAGATCGTCTCATGGCCTTCTATTCCATACTGCTATTAATTTTTTACTTCAAATTTGCTCGAGGCTAACTGAATAGGCATATGGGTCGCTGCATCTACGGAGGAATCTACGACCCAGGCAACGCCCTCTCAGATGCTAATGGATATCGTACCGATGTTCTTACTGCGTTGCGAGAGCTTGATGTCCCCGTCATGCGGTATCCAGGAGGAAATTTTGTTGCAACGTATCATTGGGAAGATGGTGTTGGGCCCAGAGAGAACAGGCCTGCACGCCCAGAACTTGCTTGGCTGGGAACTGAGACGAATGAATTTGGTAGGTCGAGACACATTTTTATTGCATTTCATGACTGATATCCGAAAGGTACCGATGAATTCATGCACTGGTTGAGTGTGTTGAGCGAGGGAAAGGAGAAGAGGGTAGAACCTTACTTTGCCCTCAATTTTGGAACAGGCACTTTGCAGGAAGCTCTTGCCTGGGTAGAGTACTGTAATGGAACCAAGAATACATACTACGCCAATATGAGACGAAAGAATGGACACCCAGAACCTTATAACATTAAGTACTGGGCCCTTGGAAACGAGGTAAGAATTTTCCCTCACACCAGGTAGGGATATTACTGATATGTTTAGATGTGGGGTCCTTGGCAAGTCGGCCAAATGAATTCCTCGGACTATTCCAAGACGGCATCACAATGGGCCAAAGCACTGAAACTGCTCGATCCAACTCTGTGCCTTATTCTTTGTGGCGAAACCGGGCACTCAACCTGGGATCACGAGGTATTGAGCGCCTGCATCCCATTTGTCGAGATGCACAGCATTCATATCTACACATCCTCCCACGAGCATGTCCCGAATGTCATTGCACCCTTGACAGCTGAGCGTGCGATTGAGTCAGCTGCGGCTCTGATCGATATTGCCCGTATCGAGAATAAGATCCCAGCCACTGTACCCCGTACCACCATCTGTTTCGATGAGTGGAACGTCTGGGATCCTGTACGCGCACCAGGAGAGCTTGGTGGTGAAGAGCTATATACACTCTCAGATGCCCTCGCGGTGGCTGTCTGGCTTAATGTGTTCGTTAGACAGAGCAAGTATATGGGTATGGCCAATATTGCGCAGAGCGTCAATGTTATTAGTCCATTGATGACGACTAAGGACGGAATCATGAAGCAGGCAACCTGGTGGCCATTGCTCTTGTTTACAAAATACATGCGTGGTTGGACTATCGGATGTCACGTTTCTGGTGGAGCATATGATGGTGTAACGGAACCGGCTTGGTTGCAAGGTGTCTTGGATGACGGAGCCAGCTGGCTGGACGTAAGTGCGTGCGTGAACGAGGAGGGAGTGGTAACCCTGGTGGTAGTAAACATCAGTGAGACTGAGGATTTCGAGGTCAATCTGACCGGCACTGGGAAGAATATTGACGTGTACACGGTTTCCGGACCGGATGTTAAGGCTACCAATTCAGAAGGCAAGGAGGACGTGGGTATTGTTGAGAGCAAGTGGGAGGGCGGAGATAAGTATAAGTTTGGCAAACATTCGGTTACCATGCTGAGGTGGGAGACTGGGAAGAAAGTGATTGAGGTGAAGAAAGGAGACAGCAAGAAATTGGATACGAGGAAGATGGCTTGGAGTAATGATATGCCTGTGGTGTAGTGCTTCCAGACACGGAAAAGACATAGCTAAAACCAAAAGTTGTAAGAGCGGAAATGATGCTCAAAGTTAATATCTTTTCCCGGCAGGGGTTGTAGTGATTTGTCATGAAGCCTCTGCTCTATGGCTGAATTGTGATTGAAAGAAGAAGAATTCAGCTCTTATTGTTTTAATTTGAAAAATCCACTGCGTCGGAACCAGTTGCTGCTGTACCCCGCTACCGAAAAAGCTCGAGCTAGTGTCTAGTGGGACGAAAGAAGGTTACGAGAGAACAAGTCAAGTTTGATCCCGTGGGTTTTTATTTGTATGACTTGCTTGGGTATTTACAAGTCCGTTCCCTGCCGTAGCCTAACGCCAACTGCTACTTTGCAGTGCAATTTCCCTCTCTACACAACTTCTTAGATCATAAGTCTCTCGACCTTGTCCTTCAAGCTTCGGATCTGGTTCATAAGATCACTGGCCTCGTTGGTGGTAATGCTAGCGGCAATAACGGCTCTGCTAACACCGCAGGCACGTCCAAGAGCAGTCTTGCTGGGGACATACACGTATGGGACGTTCTAAGAACAATATATCAGCGTTTGCTTCTGATCCGAGGCTGGGGAGTACCAACCTTGTCCTCGCACAAGAGGGGAAGATGGAGGAGAATGGCGAGAGGGGCTGTGTCAGCTGCGAGGATGATCACTTCGCTGATACCACGGTTCAAGGTCTTGGTGGCTTCGTTGGCACCCTTCTTCAATTGGCGGTAGTGGGAGGCCTGTTGGACGATGTCGAGAATTTCTTGCGCTGCACCAAACGTTAGGAAAAACTTCTGCGATGTCCAACGAGAACTTACTCAAGGCAGCGTCAGCGACGGGCCAGGCGGCAGATCCGTTTTGTTCTTCGGCCATTTTGTTTGAGGGTTAAAAGACGAAAAGAATGTCTAGAACTTGTCAGTACATGGTATCGCAAAGGATTTCTGATATAGACGTGGGATCTGCGAATGCATACCTTTGAATTGAATAACTTGTCGAATGATCGAGGTATATTTGGCAGGGTTCCTTGCGTTGGCTCGCCCTGGTATTGTTGGATTGACGTGGTGGTAACTTTCTCGAAATAATTTGGACGGCCTTCTCTTCTATCTTCAAATTGTCGAGAAAAAAGCTCGAGGCGTAGACTAAGGCCAAATCGGGATTAGCGTCGAAGCTAGGGACAAACCTCTCTTCGAACCTCATCATCGCCGTTCGGACAACAACTCTGCAAGCACAGCTCCATCACCAACGAACTCAATTGTCGTCTGTCCAACTCAGTCGACCTTCCAAACATCGAACAATCTCAAGCTTCAGCTTCACACAAATCGTCAAGATGGTCGACATGGATATCGGAGACTCTTTGGTGTATTGGTAAGTGCTTCACGACTCGTCCAACTCCTTGGTCAAGATAAGCTTGGAATTGCATTGATAGCAATTCAACGCCATTCCTTCAAGTGTCAAATGTTTTTGTATAGTCTGCTAACTCATGATACTCCAGCCCGGTCTACGCAGTTCGTATCCCCTTGTTATCCTACATCGCCCCCTCCGGCTCCGCGACTCAATCCAAGATCATCAAGATGTTGTTATCAATAACAGAGGACTAACTATCGTCTAGCCATTCTTTGGTGCTATGGGATGTACTGCCGCTATTGTATTCACCTGCTTCGGCGCTGCATATGGAACTGCCAAGTCTGGTGTTGGTATCTGTGCCATGGGTGTTCTCCGACCTGATTTGATCGTCAAGAGTAAGCTTAGCAGATGCATTTGATTTCGAATGCATGACTGACAATCATCATAGACATTGTCCCCGTTATTATGGCTGGTATCATTGGTATCTACGGTCTTGTCGTGTCAGTCTTGATCTCCGATGGATTGAAGCAACAACTCCCTCTCTACACTGGATTCATCCAGCTTGGCGCAGGTCTCAGTGTCGGTCTTGCTGGTTTGGCTGCTGGTTTCGCCATCGGAATTGTTGGTGATGCTGGTGTCCGTGGTACTGCACAGCAACCTCGTCTGTTCGTCGGCATGATTCTTATCCTCATTTTCGCCGAAGTCTTGGGTAAGCCATGTTTGTTTCTCGATGCCAAGGATTGATACTGACTCTTCATAGGTCTTTACGGCCTGATTGTTGCCCTTCTCATGAACTCGAAGGCTAGCTTGGATGTCTCATGTTAAAGGAGATATTCTCGGGAAGAGAAGAGGACAGGAGCCAAAGACAATTGACAACCACATTTCTCCTCGACTTATTGTGAATATTGGTGACGGACTATGGGTATTGAGAATGGAATTTGGGGGTTATGGGCAGGCTATGGAAGGGGTTGTGCCATGGCTGAAAACATGTGTACTCTTGCTTGTTCGAACAGATAATGGCGTTTTTTGATGCATAGAGTAGAGATGGCAGCCAAGGTGGTCCGTTCGACCGTGTATGCTAGTATTTCTATTGTTGGCATCAATGACATTTCGATCTCTGTATAAAGACTCCGCTCGTGGGGCTCGGGGGTGGCAGTGACAAGATCATACCAGAACTTGACCCGCTAATACGCATGGTCACGTTAACACACCGTCGCAGAGGAATATTCTTAGTCCGAGAACCAAACAACAAGGAAGCTAGGAGAAGGCTCAAGCCTCGCGTCGGACTGCCGACAGGATTGGGACTTGATGTCCTAAAACAATTGCAGCAGCTACAACTGCTGCGGACAGTCATCCGTATTCTGCTGACTCTTCGGGCCACCCGATGCCCCACACCGTCCACCCCGCAACTCGGGCAGACCCCGATGGTGATCAACCATACAAAAGGCACCACACACCATTTGGAAGCAAGGAAGGAAGAATCCGTCAACGCATCGAAGGAACTCTCACACCGCTGCGCCGCACCAGTCTCATCCCAGCCCCAATCATAGACACTGCCAGCACCGTCTCCAGCGTCAGTCAGCAGCTTCCGCAACACCACCTCCGACATCCCCAGCACCCCGGCACCCACTCCCCAAGATGCGTCTCCCATACGTCGATACGACAGACCCAACCACGTTCACGACTCCAGAGGAGAAAGCGATCGTGGGGCGTGTCGCCGCCCGCCGAGCACCGCGCCCTCTGCAAGCCCTTGACCTGACGCTGCTGCACTCCCCCGCGGTGGCGGATGGCTGGAATAGCTTCCTGGGAGCTGTTCGGACCAAGACGAGCTTGGCCGACGACGTGAGGGAGATCGCCATCTGTCGAGTCGCCGTTCTCAACCAGGCGTGGTATGAGTGGGGTCACCAGTAAGTTCGTTCGCTTCAGCGTTTCTTGTCACTCGTCACCCTTACATTGCTGCTCGTCTGGTTCAATATCAATATCAATATCAGTATCAAAAAACACAACTAAGTATAGAAAAGTGCACCGCTGGCAAGAGATGGTGGAGTCAGCGAGGCTGGCATGAAGCTCCTGGCAGAGCAAGACCCGGGTAGTGGGAACGGCAGTTCTGGGGAGGAGAGCGGGCTGAGCGCCAAGCAGTGGGCGGTGGTCACGTATACGGATGCTATGACCAAGGATGTCAAGGTGAGCGAGGCGGTGTTTAAGGATCTCAAGAGCTTCTTCTCTGGGCAGGAGGTTGTGGAAATCACAGCTACTGTAAGTTTGACCTCTCCCCCTGTCCTTCGTTAGCCAAGCGAGCTTGGGGGCCTTACTAGGTGGCAGTGAGTGAGGTGGTATCAAATGAGGACAAGCAAAGCGAGTAGCTTGGGAGAAACTCCGTGCCGCGAACGGAACGTTACCATACTGACGTCTTGATCCAGGTCGCTGCATATAACTGCGTTAGCAGATTTCTCGTGGCTTTAGATGGTAAGTTTCGGGCACGAACTAACTCCTCTCCTCCCCCACCATATATCAGATCGAGAGCAAGGCAGGTGCTAACTGGGGCGGTAGTTGGAGAGAAGAACAGCATCACAGGCCCAGAGGACGTTGGAGCTCACTGATTGGTTGGGGCGACGGGTGATGCGAGAAGGGAAAGGCTGCATGAGGGAGGTTGACTGTGCAGTTTGCAGGAGCTGTTCCACTTTCCCATTGTCGTGCATGTCTCGCATTGCATCGCGGCAAGCAGTCAGAAGTTTCTTTGCGCTCAGTATCAGATTGGGGGAAGGCAGTTAGAAGTTTGCGCACAGCGAGAAGGATATCACAGTTCGGCGAAAGCCCTTATCAATTTGGTTGGGCTATCAATCGGCGTAGGCAGGGAATAAAACGAATATATCATGCTTCTGCAAAACTTCCTTTATATTATTTGCCGTAGCCGCTTCAACAGCGATAGCAGCTGCAGCAAGTCCGTTGGAGACCGATGTATCAGTGGTCTGTCCGAAAGCGGTAACTCTTCAGCACATCCTGATAGGCTGGCAAAAAAGTAACTATCCCAGATTTCTTTTCATCGTAGATCATCCTCAACACCATATGTAAAGCTGCGCTGGCAAATAGGCTGAATGCAAACTCAAAAATATCGCTGGGATTCAGGACACCTCACTGGTCCCTCTGATTCTGAGATACACATTCGCTCTGTGCACAGGCGACCCGTGTGTGGGAAATCCTTGCTGGAAGGGTGCGAAGGAGGTCCACCGATTGGGTGCCGCCTCAAGCCGAAGTAGCAAGCGAGCGTGAAGGATATGGCAGGGTCTATCCCGTTCTCAATCTGATCGTTGGCGGCCGATTATTTGGGCACTCGCACCCACACATACATCTCCTCCTCTTGGTGCTTGGCTTGCATCTCGGTTTAGGCACGGAGCAGTTGACGTCCTTAGTCGCCTCTTGTTGTGCTATCAACCTTATTCTTGCAACTGGGGAAAGTGTAGCCTAAGGTATTCAACTGCACCCCCAATGCTGGAGGTGCCACCGGCAGACTGAGTTGGATGATCGAGGGAGCAACCCTTACCAGCACATTGGGATCAGAGGCTGCCATTTGTGTCGTCGATAGTGCTTGTGATCAGTACGTGTCATCAGAGAGACAACTGTCTGCGTCGTATTACAGCTTTACAATGAACTGGGTACGTACGGAGTAGAGTCGTGAATTGAGATTACAGATTAGGAAAACGCTCTGTATTCGACCCCAATCCTTTCCAAACAGCTGCGAGATTCAGGACCGGGTCTGCCAGAATAGGACTGCGAGATTGGAGCCGATGATCGTTCACATCCAACTTTGAAAATAGATATTATATTCCACCGAGATTGACGAGAAGAGTCTGGTGAACTCCCTGTGAGCGGGAGATTCAACTTCAGCTCACAGTGAACATTGGCTATTGTATTGTTTTGTCCCTACAAAGACTTTTCGCAGCAAGGCGGCGTCGTCCTTTACTCTTCGTGAGGAAAAATAACAGCGACCTCGGGCGAACAATGCTTCGACTGCCAGAGCTTCATGCAGAATGACGGGTAACTGTTAACCGCAAAAGCGAGTACACATGCCTGAATAAGGTTTGTTCTGACTGTCCAGATCAGGCTGACATAATGACCTGCTCTGAAATTTCCCCTGCATTGTTGCTTCCAGAAGACGTCGTTTTTATGTGCACAGGGTATCTCGTAAAAGCACCTTCGGATATCGTTCCTCACGGCAGCAAATGAGAGGAGAGCCAAGAGATGACAAAGTCGCGATCTTCAGGGTCACATTGCGGACGCATCTTCAAGTGGGTGGAATACCACGGAACGGGAGGTGGGGCTCGTCATGATCAGCCCACTTTCGCCGGCCTCTCGTACGATACGAAAAGGCGTCTCTAGATCCTGACCCTGACCCAGAGATTCTGATTCGATTTGTGCTGTCACGGAACTTTGGGATGTAACCTTGGCATTCTGCAATATCAGTTTGCTAGATGGACCCTGGTCATGCCACGCCAAGCGACGTCAAAGGCGGAACTTAGCGTGGTCCTTTTACGAGCAGCTATATCGAACCGCAGCCTTCACATTCCGAAGACGGCATATGAAGATTAGACTGGAATAGGGAGGAGAGGCGACGGGCCCACTGGCCGCAAGACCGGCGCTCGTTTAACCTCTTGCTTGTGAACGCTGCATGTGGAGCAGCGCCTTGTGGAGCGTAACATCCATGGCCTCTTGTGCAGTCTATCATTGGAAGCTGAGGCTCTGGGATGACTCAATGGCTGGTCCGCCGCAGGATCATTTTAACTCATTCGGCCACCGGGGATAGCTGCAAGTTGTCTCGCCCGCCGCCGCCTGTCTCGGCCAATAGGAGGTGCGCGCAGATAATGCATATTGCCTCCCTATTTGGCCGTGAGAAGTATGGCTTTGGCCGTCACAGGCAAGAGGAAAGTCAATCGGAGCAAGATGGCTGAGCAAGGTGAGGTTAGGATCAAGCTTCGAGGTGACGCGAGTAGTCTGAAGAATAGCTAAGGTAAGGAGTCTTATCGCAACGGGCGGAAGGTCCGGTGGGGTGACAGCGACGAAGGAAGTGCGATTTGGTTCAAAGTTTATCGCTATCTTAGCCCCATTCGAGCATGCGTTGAGTACCTTAGTTAGTGTCAAACATACACATAATCTCAGATCAAACAGTCAGCATTTACCAGACGGTGGTTGCAGGTTTTACAAGAATGTGGGAGATGTTACTCCCTTCATCTCTTTATCCACAGCAAAAGACATTTTCTATCGAAGGCTTTTTTTATTATCGGCTAACAAGCCGACTTAACGCCTCAATGAAGACTCGATTGCGAGGACGGAGCGGCCTCATCTGAAGTCTCCTGCACAAGCACGTGCATGTGCGGAACGCTTCCTGGTTGTCGAAGGCAGGCATGCAGTATTGCGAAGCTCACAGCCTGTCTGGCGTCACTGGGGGAGGGTTGAGAGGCCGAGAGAGAGTCCGCCCGTGCAAAGTATCGTATTTTGCAAGCACGAAAGATCCCAAAGATTGTGGCTTTGGCCACTGACAAGTCAGCAGTGGCATCACGCCAAGGGTGAACGAAGTACCACGGACTTCTTGCCGCCCAGGGATGCATGTTCTCTACCGCTTGTCAGCCTGCATAAAGTGCAGCATTCGAGGGCTTGGACACGAGCAGAAAGGGCAGAAAGCATCGTCGAGGGCCGGGGGCCTGGCAGCTTGGGGCGCCAAGCCAGGATCTGGTTGCACCGTCAGCAGCAGAACAGACGGGGGGGTTGCAAAGGTCGCATGAAGTAAGCAGTGCCAGATGCTGGTGTGAAGTCGGGTGAAGAATTAGGTAATTGCCAGAGTGCAAAGTCATCCAGCACAGCCGGCGTGCGATTGGCCAGCACCCCCTCCACCAGCAGCCCTTCCCCCGGTCAGCAACAGGCCTCCCGCCCATGGCCCACGTTCCCACGTTCCCATGTTCCCACGTTGATCAACCTTGCTGATAGGAACACACCACACCAGCACACTGGACTGTAACTCGAACTGGACGAGCAGAGGCAGTTGGGCGAAGCCCCTGGCAATCGATGGGGATTTCTGTTACCGCTCCCATCGAAGCACACCGGGGTGGTGATTGGGCCTCTGGACAGTCCGAAGGAGTTTTGTCCTGGACAATGGCGGTATGCAAACCGTTGAAAGACGCAGCACTCGCCCACGACTCCACCCGCAATGCCTCGCTGGGGCCGTTTGGGGGCCGATCGAATTCCCAATTGCTGTCTTCGGTCGCAAGGGCCATCTCCTCCCGAAATATGCTTCCCGTTATACGGGCGGATCCACGCTTCCCACCACAAGTCTTAAGCCTTGCGCATCCCTCGAAGTTCGAAGCCATTTAAGGTTTTGATCCATTGCGACAGCTCTATAGGTAGCTCAACAGAACTTCATCCTGCCCAGCTCTTGATCAAGTTGACCTACCCCCGAGACTCCTGGCACCTCCTGTACCTGACAACCCCTCACTTGTCTGCTTCCACACTCCGCGATGGCTGCTGGGCACTACAACGACAACTCGATTGAGAGTCAATCCTACCTTGTAGCTCCCGATATGGGTGCGGGTATGTACGACGGCACTTCCAGCGAATCCTCGGCGAGTTCGCCGTTGAACTGCAATGTAAGTGCAAGATGTACGGAAGCTCGCCTCCAGTCTTCTAATTCTCTCCAACAGGGCTTCGATAATCTGTACGGCTCAAATAACTACATGACGTACCCAACATATCCAATGCAGTACCCCATGAGCGGCGACGGCCTAGCTCCAATGGGCCTCATTCCAGTGGAATTGGATATCGAGGGTTTGTACGAGGATCACGATCGCCGCCGAAGAAAGAACTCAGGAAATGAGAAGACCGTATCTTCACACGTGCACTCGGTATGGACTCAAAAAAAGAATGCTTATTTGAAACTCGAACTGATCATAGTAGCGCCGTCGAGCCCAAAATCGAGCATCACAACGAGCCTTCCGCGACAGAAAAGAGAAGCACATGAGAGAACTCGAACAACGACTTGGTGAACTCGAAGGACGACACACAGATCTTTCCCGGTCGTACGAATCTCTCCAGATGGAATACACAAGCGTGAAGCAAGAGCTCGACCGGATGCGAAAAGAAAACGCGAGGCTAGAGAACTCTTCCGGTCCCTCGAAGCACTACTCATCGAAGGAATGGGAGCAGTCCAAGGGCGAGATTCTGGACCCGTTACTGTTTGATGTTTCTGCGTTTTGCTTCGATCAGGACGAAGGACACATCAGGAAAGAATGAAAAGTGAAAAATAATGTGTTTCTTTTTGGCGTTGGCATCTTCACAAGCGGGCGGCGCGTCTTCTTCCAGGCATTTTTAACAGGACGGTAGATATCCGGGGCGAGCAATGCCACTGCATGCCCACTGCGGCAGGAACGAGCAATATTCTTGTTGATATTGATAGGATAGGACGGGATAGGGTAGGATAGGACATGATAGCAACTAGCTATAATGAACAAATGATGAGCAGTGCAGTGACCAAATGTTCTGCGGGCCCTTGTGTTGGCTTCGCTCGTCCCCACACCCATGAGCAATGGATATATTCAACACCGAAGGATCTTCACTCCGGGAGGAAAAATGTGCATTCAAACAAAATGCCTCGTTGGCTGCGCGTCCGCATATAATTTCTCCGGGGCGCATCCTTCGCATTGAGCGGATGCATGACTCAATAGCACTGGTGTGTGAGAGCTGGAGGGCCTACGGTGAAACAAAAGCATGTTATCCTGACATTCCGAGGGAATAGAAGACACTCTCGGGTGGCGGCGTGGGATGGCGATGGCTAGAACGACCACGTGCTATCTTACACTTGGGAGAACTTCACTTCACTCTCTTGTGCGGTACTATTACTGTGCCAACCGATCGGTGATCCTGGTGTTTTCCACCCTCACGATGCGCGTAGATGTGGTAGACATCGCGACCGCGAGAGGAGAGATCTGCGGTAGATGCGTTAGGGTAGGTAGGTACTGCGGCTGTCGCTCGTCGCTGTAGCTGTCGCCGTTGGTCACGACAGGCGGGAATGCACGTCGCCGTAACACCGCCGCGCGCAGCCGATATATTGCTCTTTGTATCTGCCAGCATCTGCGATGATATGCCACGATATCCGCCATGCTCGACCTCCGGCCCCTCGGTGCAGAGGTGATGCCCGTCCGGAGCGTCGCGGAAAGCAGCAGCAGCACGTATAAACCTGGATCTCGAGGGTCCTCACCCACAAGAGGAGCGGTGATGCGCCCTTGAACTACGCCGCCGTCGAGACTCCACGGGATGGTGCGGAGAAGAACGCACCAGCAGTGCTTTGCTTGTTCTGTCATGGCCGCCGCTGCTGACCGAGCAGAGGGCAGATGCACCGTCGACGAGGCCCTGGGCCCGTTTGCTTAGAGACTTTTTGATTGAGCAGCTCCACGCCCACGCGCAGTTGCTGCGTGCAGAGTGGATGGACGGCAGTGCGCCGTCATGGCCATCTCCACCGCCAAAACCCAGAGGTCCCCGCCCCACCCCAACAAGAAACGTCAGAACCTCGTCTGGGAACCTTAAAACCTTTTTCGAATCCCCCTCTCCTCCACCCTTCCTGCCATCTCTCTCCCACCACATCGCCCTTCTCGCAATCATCTCCAACCCTCCCGACCGCAATCATGCCTTACACCGATGTTGATCAGCTGGCTATCAGCACCATCCGCATCCTTTCCGTGAGTCCTCACACCCCTCACCTGGCGAGAATTACCCCTCCATCGCCCCCGAGCGCGGTGCAGCAACGGCCATCCTCCACGCGATGAACCACAACGAAGGCTAATTTGTACTCTCCAGGCCGATGCCACTTTCAAGTCCAACTCTGGCCACCCTGGTGCGCCCATGTAAGTGCAATTCGACTGCTCTCGAGCTCGCAGATGTCCTAACAATCCGGCAGGGGAATGGCCCCAGTCGCTCACGTCCTGTTCAACAAGATTATGAAGTACAACCCAAACAACTCCAGCTGGGTTGACCGCGATAGATTCGTCCTCTCGTAAGTTCCCCCCTCTCTCTGCGTTATTTCTCATTGTGTTGCGCGGAGGTCCTTTACCCCACTTGCGAGGCTCGAGATAGGGAAAAAAGCAAAAGAGCTGCAGAAAGCTCACAGGGAGCTTGTTGACAACCGCAAAAAGAGATCTGCGAATTGCAGGCGTCTGCAAATCATCCCTCTTTTTGATTCCGCCTGCATTTCCTATCTTCAGCCATGGATTGTGCTGTCCAATGCATATTTGGGTTGCATTTTGCCACACCAGCAAGCTAACAACGCCCCAGCAACGGCCATGCTTGCATGCTTCAGTATGCTCTTCTCCACCTTTGCGGATATAAGCTTTCTATGGATGATATCAAGTCATTCCGAGTAAGTCTAAATGCTTACCTTGCGGTCCTCAACAATTCTGACATGAAATTTCCAGGCGATTGATAGCAACACCCCAGGTCACCCCGAGGCTCACGACACCGATGGTATTGAGGTCACCACTGGTCCTTTGGGCCAAGGTTTCTCCAACGCTGTTGGTTTGGCCATTGCTCAACACCACGCCGCTGGCGAGTTCAACAAGCCCGGATTCGAGCTCATCAACAACTACACATATACCTTTTTGGGTGATGGATGTATGATGGAGGGTATTGCAAGCGAAGCCGCCTCGATGGCCGGCCACTTGCAATTGGGCAACTTGATTGCCATCTACGATGACAACCACATTTCCATTGATGGAGACACCAACTGCGCTTTCACTGAGGACGTTGTTAAGCGATTCGAGGCCTATGGATGGCACACCGAGATCGTCGAGGATGGTGACAATGACTTGGAGGGCATTGAGGCAGCAATCAAGAAGTGCCAGGCTGTCAAGGACAAGCCATCAATGATCAAGCTCCGCACGACCATTGGTTTCGGCTCCAAGTTGGAGGGTACCCACAGCGTTCACGGCTCTCCCCTCAAGGCCGACGATATCAAGCAACTCAAGACCAAGTTCGGCTTTGACCCCGAGCAATCATTCGTTGTTCCCCAAGAGGTTTATGATCTCTACCACAAGAAGGGTGCCGAAGGTGCCGCTACTGAGGTGGAGTGGACCCAGCTTTTGGAGAAGTACTGCGAGTCATACCAGACCGAGGGAGCAGATTTCAAGCGCCGCTTGACAGGTGATCTCCCAGAAGGATGGGAGAAGAGCCTCCCAGTCTACTCCCCAACTGACTCTGCCGTTGCTTCTCGCAAGCTTTCCGAAATTGTCCTCCAGAAGATTCACGATGTTCTTCCAGAATTGGTTGGTGGCTCTGCTGATTTGACCGGCTCAAACTTGACCAGATGGAAGGAGGCTGTTGACTTCCAGCCACCTTCCACCGGTCTTGGTGACTGGAGTGGACGTTATATCAGATATGGTGTCCGTGAGCATGCTATGGGTGCCGTCATGAACGGTCTCGCAGCATATGGACTTGCCATCCCATACGGTGGAACTTTCTTGAACTTCGTCTCCTACGCCGCTGGTGCCGTCCGTCTGTCTGCTCTGTCCCAAGTCCGTGTTATCTGGGTTGCTACCCACGACTCTATCGGACTCGGTGAGGATGGACCAACCCATCAACCTATCGAAGTTCTCACTCATTTCCGTGCTCTCCCCAACTGCATGGTCTGGCGTCCAGCTGACGGAAACGAGGTTTCCGCAGCATACTACGTTGCTCTCACCTCCAAGCACACTCCATCCATCATCGCTCTCTCCCGTCAAAACCTCCCACAACTCGAGAACTCTACTCTTGCCCACGCTATCAAGGGTGGTTACGTTGTTCACGAGGCTGAGAAGGCCGATATCTCTTTGGTCTCCACTGGTTCTGAGGTTGGTATCTGCGTTGATGCCGTCAAGTACCTCAAGGAGCACCACAACTTGACTGCACGTGTTGTTTCTATTCCCTGCTTCGAGGTATTCGATGCTCAAGACAAGGAGTACAGACTTAGCGTTCTCCCAGACGGTATCCCATCATTGTCCGTCGAGGTCATGTCCACCATGGGCTGGGAGCGATACACCCACGAGCAATTTGGACTTAACAGATTCGGTGCTTCAGGTGCTTACTTGGACGTTTACAAGGTATGTGAACCCGATTAGAAGCTTAGAGCAACACTAACAACCGCATAGAAATTCGAATTCACCCCAGAGGGTATCAGCAAGCGTGCTGTTGCCACTGTTGACTTCTGGAAGGATGTCCCAAATATCCGCTCTCCTCTCAACCGTGCTTTCCAGCAACTCATCTAGATTATGGATCTAGTTGACTGTCTGTGACGATGATGACAATTCGTTGAGCGAAGGGAATCAAATTAAATAGCATGCAAATAGACCAATAAAAAGACGAAATAAACCTTTGAACAAATGAACAGCCACTTTTCCATTGTGTCTATGTGATATCAAATCTATTCGTAGATCTTGAAAATGAACCAGAGCTATTGTCACATATCCTGGGAGCCTGCGCCGCGCTATCCAACGCAATGATCGAGATAAAACTGACAATAGAACGAGGAGTGCATCAACTTCCAAATCCATAAATATCCACTCTAAACCCCAGCCCAGCCCAGACAGTCCTTCTGGCGGTCTCATTTCTGCCTGAATAGGTGACTGAACTCTCAGGTGCCTAGACATCCCAAAATCAACCTAACCTGAGGTATCTACAGTAAGGTACGCACACACATGCATGCATGCGTGAAGATGGACAACCTCAGGCTTCAACGTCGCTTGATTCAGGGGCAAAGGGGCAAAGAGGCAAACAGGCATAGAGTCAGGCAGGAGGCAGACATTTAGGTAGGTTGAAGGGTCGGTTGAGCAAGGAGGCAAATCGGGCAATTTAGAATTTATGCATTCATCTAAAGTAGGTAGGTAGTACACTATTTGCACACACAAGCCCCTCTCTCACACAAAGAGACAGAGCAGAATTAGAGTTTGTCCTTGCTTTCCCTCGGGAGCTGCCTGCTTGCCTGCCTGCTCGCTCGACCATCAATGAAATATGCTGAGGAGAGAATGCCAATTTCTACTCCTTCTCCCTGTCAAAGCAAATGGAAAAAGGAAAAGTTAATGCAGCAAGTAGCAGCAAACGTAGCTCAGCGGTGAATATGATATCTCCCGGAACGCCTCGACCGCCCAACCAGCCAGCCAGCCAACCAAACCAACCGGCCAAATACGCATTAAACTCCCCCCATATGCAAATGCAAACCAACCTCACCGACCAAACCAAAGAGAAGAGGAATGTAGCGCAATGCAGCAAACCCGCAACGCCGTCAAAAATCAATTTACATCATCGCAGTCTGAGCAGCTTGGTGAGTTGGCGCATGCTGCTGTTGCTGCTGCTGGCGGAAGGCTCCACCAACCATATTCTGCAGCTGTTGAATTTGTTGCATCATATTTTGGCTTTGCTTCTTCAGCTCCTCATTTTCAGTCCTCAGACGCGCCATCTCCTGACGGATGTCCGCGCTGTCATCTTGTTGCATCATGGCACGCTTTCTCTTCATTCCAGCGCGCGCATCACCCTCTTCTTCGGTTTCTTCTCCTCCTAAACCAACGCCATTTTGCAATATAGCCTCGCCACCATCGGTGTGCACACGTCGGAGATGCTCATTCAGATTTTCTTGTCGCGAAAAACCTTTGCCTGAGAAGCGTTTGCAGTTGGGGTGAGGACAATTCAGTTGCTTTCGAGGTCCGCCGTGTAGATTATGTACTTCGCGTTGATGTCGTAGAAGGCCTCCAGAGTATGTAAATCCAGGCAATTTCTCGCAGCCTTCTGCTGGGCATTTATAAGGACGGTCGTGCTTGTCCATGTGCTGATGCGCGTTAGTTATTTGCCACATTCTAAGAGAGTGGAATAGGAGCGACTACGAACCTTTGACCACTCGCATTTCCGGTTGAAAGTCTTTATCTCCTCAGTGCAGCCGGCCCAAGTGCATACGAAACGTCCATCATCTCCCTTGGTAATTGTACGATCTGGCTTTAAAACCGGCTTTGATCTGCTAGGACTTGGAGGATCCGACTCATCCTTCTGCTGTAGTTCTTGGATATCCTCGATGCTCAGAGCGGCAGCGGCATCGATGCTTTGAGAGTTGTACGGATTGTCGCTCAAAGGAATAGGAGGACTTGGATACCGATGGTGATGCTGGATGTTATTGTCTTCTTGATCTTGGCTAGGATCGTGCATCATCGTCGGCGGGTAATTGGGGAACGGTTGTCCTTCGTATAGAGACATGGCGGAGATAGTTTGTGGGTGGTCTGGGTTCGAGGTATAAACAGAATTGTAGCCTGGGTTATGGAGAGGATATTGAGCGCTGGGGCGAGGGTTGTCGTCGTAATAGTCGATCGAATCGTGAAAGCCTGGATTTCGGGGTGCTGACAAATTGGATGTGGCTGAAAACTGCGCCACACCTGTTACGCATTTGGATTAGTTTGAGTTTCGCAAGACGTGTGCATCTCAGCTGGACAGCAGGACAGGATCGGATAGGTACCTCGAGTCTTCTCTGTGCCGGAGCCTTCGTTCTTAACTTCCTCACCTGCCAGGTTGCCACGGCGAGAGAGGGCTGACATGGCTAACAGGCCTGACGCACAATCAGTCACATGCTTCCCGCAAGGCTGGAACGGACACTGGAGTGACCGGAAATAGTATGATGACTCACCTGCGGTACGAAGATCGTAAGGCGAGACGTCTGCCTGGAAATGTCGACGATCGTGTCTCTGCACGGCGACGGGTATTGGCTGCTGCAAACCCTGCTGCGCGTAGAGGTGGTAGGCCTCGTCCGTCTTCCGTGGATGCCTTGTCGCTCTGCTGTCACACCGGAATATCGCCGGATGATGAATTGGATATTCGAAATACGGCTCTGGTTTGATGACTGGAGGACCGGTTACTGTAAACAGAATATTAGATCAAGGCTGAGGGTGTGTGAAAATTCCTGATTGACAACAACTTCTTCGGTTGTGTAAAGGAGAGAATAGTGGGCTTGACTTGGTCAAGGTGCAGTAGATTATTTCTCGAGTAACAACAAACCTGTCGAGATATTCCGTGACTGTGTTCGAGAAGAAAGTTTTGTGTAGTAGAAGTTGGGTGGTAGGAGTTGTGGGGGAAGTCAACTTGTGGTTGACTAAAGTAGAACTTTGCGTGACCTCGTTGGTAACCTCACAAGCCAAACGCCGCAACTTAGCGATCGCAGATTCACCAACACGAAGAAGAGTTTACACACTAGTGTGCGAAATAACAAAGATGCTCGTCAGGAAGGGGTGTGTTTCGCGTACCTGCTCGTTGTCTCTCTTGGCTTGAATGAAGATTTGGTTCTCTATGTGGGAACAAACACTGCGGTGTTACATCAATCAGGCGACGATGAGAAGGAGCTCGATATTGGGAAGCGGCCATGACGAACATCCAACATACTCCCCATAGTACTAAGAGCGAAGGCCTAACATTTGACCACGGCCACGTCGAATTCAAAGGATGCCTCCCTCCTTCCCATTCGAAGAACCATCCGAACCCGAAGAGAGTTCGGAGTCGATGAAGCGAGTCCTTGCTTGGTCCTTGTCGGTAAGGACTGTTCGTCGTCGCAATGGGGCTGACATTCTCGAGGCTGGACAAGGCATAAATAATCCTACAGACACAAATCAAGGCTTCCAAGTAAATAAGAACAAGTGCCTGATTAGCATCGTTGGTGCCTCCATAAACCCAAGCGAGGCGTCTAGGATGGATCTCTACGTAGACAGGAGCTTTCTGGCGACTCGTTGGAGGAATTGGCACCTGGGCAATGCCCGTAGCCTGGCCTGAAGCTGGAAATCTAGGCACAACATCAGTCAGCCTTTGCATGGAGTACAAGCCGCATTTATGAACCATGCTACCCACAAGGAGAATAAATGAGCTTTCTACTAAAGCAGGTAGCAAGACAGAGGCGATACGTAGAATTGAAATTTTGGGTTCAGGCTTACTCGTTTAAAGCACCGGTTCTTTTTATGGCCAAGGCCTTTCCAAAGCAGGACAAACGACAAAATAACTCGGTGACCAAGTAGTAGAAGCAGGAGTCCTTCACGCACTTGCTATGAGTCAATATCCTTTCATCTCGATCGACCGAATCCATGGTGAGGTTTTATCGTGAAGGTATGACTACTTTTCCATAGGCTGTTGAATTCCATTGTCACTTTGGATGGACATCCCACGATAATAAGGACGTTGAGTTACCGTTGCAACTATCAACAGATTGCCCCTCATATCTCCAGACCCCGCAATGACGGCTTGAAAGTCAGACACAAGGCTTAGATTTTCCAAACCACACCGACACAACTCAAAGCCACAGGGTTGCACAGGGGCCCCAAAGTGCACTGAAACCCGCATTTCAGAGAGCGAAAGTCGAGAAAGTCTGCTATTGCAGGCGGTGCGAATACAAAAACAATCGGTGAGAAATGCTAATCGGTGTGAGCTCCCAGTCCTAGGGCTGCATGAACATCAGGGCCAGCCTTGCCGAGTTACCTGTTCCCCGTCGAAAGACTGGCTGGGGAAAGCGAGTCGTCGAATAAGAGTGCGAGAGGCCCTTTGCACTGCCTCAATGACATTGCGGCCGTGTGAATCAATTGTTGCCATGATAATGTCCGTGTGGCGGGCAGGGCAACGTTGCGACGCGATGATGTTGAATGAAATGCGAAGGGAAAGGGAAATCTTGCGGTCGCAACTTGTTTTCATTTCTGGGTTATCTCTAATCTACTGAGGCAGTAATGGATGCCACCAGGCGCGAATTTTGTATGCTTCCTCAGGCTTATCGTCTTTCAGGCTGTCATGAGGCAATCATCATGAGACTTCACGTGACGAATGCTGACGGCCGCATTCGGAGACGCAAGTGCAGCTCGATATATCTGTGTGGAAGGGCACATGGTCTGCTCGATCTTCATTGAAATCAGTTGTCTACCAGTCTTCCTGATTTGGGACAACAGGGTCTCAAGATGACCCTGCCTCGAGGTTGCACCACATTACAAGAAACAAATCTATCATTACGCATGTCTTTGTATTCAAACAAAGGATTCATGTGAAGTGGCTATGTTATCGAAACGGTATCCTTCAAGAGTCCGTAGGTAAGTCAAATTTCTAAATATCATAAGCAGAAACACATGGGAAGGGCAGTGCGATACGGGTTGTTGGGCATAGGAAGCGGAGAAGACCGGAGTCTCTTTCAGTCAGTTGAGAGGTTGCCTCTGAGTAGAGCGCATTGAGTAGAGCTGAGGTATCAAACTTTGAGATTTGGGAACTCAAATAGCTACTTTCTTTCCTTCTTTGAGGAGCTTTCATGGGAGTATGACAATGTCACTTTTCATGACGACCTCCAAATACCGTGCTAAATTCCTACACCCACATACCCCAAGTTCTTCGCCGGCCATAAACCCACCACTTTCTTCTCAAAACCCCCACAACACACCCCTTCCGGCACAATAATTGAACCATGGCCCCAAGCCACAGTCAACAAGGTACTGTCAATGTGCTCCGTGATCATCACGGATACAATAACTCCTGGGTGGCCCAAGACTTTACCCCTGCTGACAGCGGCCGCCAAGGCCTGGCTGTGCTCTCGCACCGCACATTCCGACGTCAGATATTGAATATCCACATCCTGGATGATTTGAATGGAGACCTTCGGTGCTGGCGTAATGGGGCTGGGGAATCCTAAGTATGACGTGGTGTTGTACACAGAAGTAATTTGCTGCTGTTGACTCTGGGGCCATGGATTCTGGTGAGAGTTTGGGTTGCTAGTGATATTCGTCGCGTAGCTATTCAACTCCATGGTGCTCTTGTTGCTGTTAGGAAGTTGATTCTATGGACTTTGTGTTAGCATGAGAAGATACGACGAGTACGTTCCGAAGATGTTGTGATTACGAGATTCTCCTACCATGTCGTAGATATCTCTGAAGTTTTGACTTCTTGCCAAGTGATGATGTTGTAGTGTTGTGTTTATCAACGAAGTTATTCTGAACAGTTAAAAATACTATAGCAGGGACTCCTAGTTATTCACGCGATACTTATACTACTTTCCATATCACGGATTGTTGTCTGGCTATCTCTATAATTGAAACAATATCCGATACATAAGAAGCGCAAACCCAATTCCCAGATATCACACACTACGTATCTTCCATTTCCTCGAAGTCGTAACCCCAAATTCGAGATCCCAGTTCTCAGATCTAGAATCTCAGAACCGCATGCCTTCCCAGATCTGGGGTTCCTAAAACCGACGACGTACTTACCCGCCCACAACCCTGTCATCCTGTCAGCTGCAAGCGACGGGCTTCGAAGCGCCCTCCCATTGGAACTGAATTACGAACCTCCGACTGCATATCTCGGCAGCGCAAGCGATGATTGATGGTGTGTGGCTTTGCATGCCGTGTAGTGTGCATGGGACACCGACTACGAAATCGACGGCAACATATCTGCAGGTCTTCAAAAGGAAGATGATATTGACGTTCTGTATGCGTAACAGACTGTTTCGAGCGAGCTAAACCCCGAGGGAGCGGGTGTTGACGTACTCTTCGTCTAAGGGGTGAGTTCGAGCGAGCTGAGTGCCACAGCTTGAAGAAAGTGGCAGTGTTTGTTTATTGGGGAACGTCAGAGAATGACAACCTCAAGCTCAAGACCTCAAAGTTGCTATCACTATATGGACCAATAAGGTTCATGGCACGGAATGTGTGCAAGACGGCTTGCGGAAGATGATAGGGGGCCTCACGACGTTAGATGAGGCAAAGTTCTCCCATAAGCGCTTCTGGGGTGGCCTTCAAAACTGAAACTGTGGGCAAACTGTCGAATTGGTTGCTCAAGCAACTGATGTGAGCCTACAAAGCGCTAGACTTCCTCAACTCCCTTCCATCTTACAGCATGATCCCTACCTTCGACACTGCGCTTTATGGGATCGACTTTGTCTTGCAGCTAGAAGATTTACTCCGTCGTCACAACATGTGCGCAGCAAGGAACTGAGGCCGTGGTTCTAAAATAATAACACTGGCCGTTGATATATGGACGTCTTAAACTCTAGTCATCAACCAGTACATAGCTTCAATATGTCACCGAACTACCAACACTGAATAGAGGTAAGGTACCTGAGTCATCATTAATCATGTAATTGCACCTCACTCCAGGATTCGCTATGCCTCTCAAAAATGCTGGATATACATAAACAATTTTCAAACCCCAAACGTCTACTTCTTTGCCTTTCCTTTCGCAGCTGGGGCTTTTTTCGTAGCTTTAGCTTTCTTCGGCTTCACGTCTTCTTCCGAATCATCCATATCCTCGTCTTCATCATTTTTGCTAGCCTTTTTCTTGGTTGCTTTCTTCGCTGCTGGCTTCTTGACCTTTGGCTGCTTAATGTACTTGTCCTTCTTGAGGTCAAGCTCCTCTTCTTCATCTTTCGGCTCAGCGATAACTTCTCCATCATCTTCCTCCTCAAAAGCTTCTTCAAGATCTGGCGCTTGTTGTTTCACTTTGGCTGGGGCCACCACGTTGCCGGCCTTCATGAATGGCAACGGGTGAGATCGAGCATTGTACCTAATTGAGAATTAGTATCGTGCTCTGTGAAAGTTGACATATGAAACTTACAATCTTGTGAAGGTAGATTTGGTCTGAGTCTCTATCTTTACCTTCTCCATATCTTGGGGCCCTAAACCAAGCTCCATCATGTAGTCGAAGTCATCTCTAGTTAGGAAGTAACTATCCATCAACTCGATAACCTCATCCACACAATCTTTTCCTTCAGTCTCTAGTCGCTTGATCATCTGAGTCCACAAAACAGGCAAATACTGCTGCCGGATTTCATGTCGATCACCAGATGATCGAAGACGCATATGTGATTGAATCTCCTTGACATATCGGGTGAGCTTGCCCAGCTTACTGTTATTTCCTAGCCACTGCGTAAATTGTGTCTGTCCGGTCATGAGTCCAGCGGCAAAACTGGCTGGCCTGACTGCGCTGAACACACCATGCACAGGCATCAAACTCCATTGCTGTTGTGAACCGTGAATCATCCTATCAACCAAATCACCATCGCTGATGCTCTCAGCCGCTTGGTCAATAAGTTGCAGAGCCTTAAGCTTCGCCTCACGTCCGCTTAGCTGCCCAACCAAAGCTGGCTTCGTGTTCAAATAATTCTCCTGGATCATGAGGTAGCTGAATTCGTGGTCATTGAAGTAGAGCTCAATTTTGTCGTTCAGGGTCGCCTTGCTACTAGGAGCAAACATACCACCACCGAGAAGCTTGTGACAGATATCCCAAGGTTTAAGAACCACATGCTTCTCCCATGCTTTGGACATGGATTTTCCTTGATCAAAATCCATGGCACTCTGGTCTAATTTTGCAGTGGATATCATGTTGATGATCTGCCGAATATCTTTGTTACTACCCTCGATGAGTGCATCGATAGCATTCATGGGCAGTTTGAGGCCTTCTCTGTGGCAGATTGTGGCGATTCGAGAGCGAACTTGTTCGACAGTGGGGCGTCGGAATGGGATGTCAAATGTGACATGGTCGAATGGCTTCATCTTTGGCAACCTCCGTTCATTACAGATCAAAATCATTGGGATATCCGTTGTCTTGCAAACTTTAGCCAAAGCTCCTACACCTCCTCGATCGCCTGCAGACATGCCATCGACCTCGTCCATAATGAGCACAATCTGTTTCTTCTGCTTGTCAACTTCCTTCCCGTCACCGGCAAAGTAGCCAAGCAGGGATTTATTGTTCAAGACTTCAGTGAGGCCTGTTTCAACCAGTTTCTTGCTTCGAGTATCACTAGCATTGCTCTCAATAACATCATAGCCCGCGAGCTTGGCTGCAAGATGTGCTGCAGTAGTTTTACCAATACCTGGTGGACCATGGATGATGATGGCTCGGTACCCGCCTGAACCATCCGGGCCTCGCTTTTGGAAGTCATACTTATGGGAACTTGGCCAAGCTCTGAGCCAAGCCTGTATCTTCTCCACGGCGCCTTTATTGCCGCATATTTGATTGACTGATGTCGGGGCATATTTGCTTGTCCATAGTTGAGAACTTGGCAAAACCTTGCGAGCAGGAGGTGGTGGTGCAATTCCCTTCTGGGCTGCGAGCTTCTGTGCTTCCTTCTCCTTCTTTTCCACCTCGATAGCTTTTCGTTTTTCCTCTTTCTCCATTTCTTCGGCCTCTTTCTTGATTTTGTCCAACTCGGCCTTCTTCTTCTCGATGTTTTTCTCGGCGGCCTTGCCATCTCCCCCATTAGCAGGAAGCTGTCGGATAAGTTCAAACAAGCCATCTTCATCAATAGTCTTGATTTTTAAATCGTGAATCTTTCTGAGTTTTGCAGGACCAGCGTCATTGCCAAGGACAACATAACTAGTGTTCCTGCTCGGGGCACCAGTCACTTTTCCTCCGTAACGCTTGACTAATTCTTGTCCTTCCTCTCTCGAGATGGTCTCTAAGATGCCAGTGAACACAAAAGTCATGCCAGCAAGACAGTTGTCTTCGCCAGTGGGGATATCCTTCGAGCCCTGAGCTGCCGGGGCTCCTGAGTTCCCACCTCCAGCTCCTGATTTTCTCCAATCATACTTAAAGTTTGGATCTTTCGGAGGAGGTGTTGGGGGACGCACAGTCGGGATGTTGTCGAGAATAGCTTTTATCGCAGAGCTTTCCGGCTCGACCGTCTTGGGAGCTCGTGGCTTCTTGGCAGGGGGTGGTTTCGATGACTTGGATTTGGCTGATTTGGAAGTAGGTTTGACATCTTCTTCATCATCCTCAGACTCCAGATCGACCGACTTTCGCTTCCTGCTGCCCGACTTTGAATTAGGCTTTTGAATGACCATGTCATCACTGTCGTCTAGCATAACAGTATCTTCATCCACCTCTGTCTTTCCCTTTGACTTTGGGCCGGCTTTAGATTTCGAGGTGGTCTTGGGCTTTGGAAGAACTTCATCGTCACTTAGGACTTCAACGTATGCATCATCCTTGCGTCTTCCTCCACTCTTTATATCTGCTGCAAATATATCATCACCAGCGTCCTTGTCGTCTCCATCAACAAAGGCAAATTCGTCGTCATCGTCATTTTCTTCTTTGTAAGATGTGGCTGTCTTTTTTCTAGCTGATGATCGTCCAGTAATCTCCACTGCTGGGACTGATTTTGATTTCGTAGGGGTAGCCTTCGCAGACTTGGGCTTTGGCTTGCCCTTGCTCGAGGCAAAGTAATCGGCAGTGCTTGTTTCTTCTCCTGTTGGAACGTCCTTACTAAGCCGAATATGTCAGTTGAGACCCAGCGGCGTGTCGTGGAAACTCACACTGCCTTCTTCGGAGCAGCTACTTTGGGCGTAGGCTTTTTTGGTCTGTAGCATTTTAGTCAGGTATCCGTGTACAGGCACGTTCTAAACATACGCTGGAAGTGGCTCATCATCATCGTCACTATCTTCAATGACTTTTCGGGCCTCTACAAATCAATTAATTTGGGCCAGCAGATAAATAATTGTGTGGTGTCCTTACTGCTTCTTTTCTTCTTGGAGTCTTCTGCCTTGGGGTTCTCCTTCTCTCGAATAGGCGTCGATGTCTTGCCTCCGAAAAAATCCCTAATGTCGGGCATTTCGGCTTTACAAAGGATTAGGATTCGTGATACAAGTTTTCTACAAAGGTTATGCCAACGTTATGAACAGACAGGCATTTGCGTGGTTGAATTGTCCCAAGTTTGCTTCGCGGGACGTGATGATGTCGCTGAAGTACGCGACTTTCTCGTGTTCAGGTGGCAGCGCGACTAAATTGATTCACCCCTGTAAATTCAGGCAGTCGCAACCGCAAATGATTGAACCGACCTCATACATTTTCTGAGCTGCAGCAGTGAGCTCTACAACCCACCACAACCATGAAGCTTCGAAATGTATCAAGCTTCGCAGCTCAATTCGAAAAGCTTTCAATAGCTTCAAGTCCTTTACGACCCCTTTGTATCCTCCAACCTCGTCAATCGGCCACAACATCCCCCTCACACCATGCTTCGATCATTTCTCGACGCCCGTTTTCGAGCACAAGTGTCAGACCTGGAAATTGGCTGTTACCAACTATGCCTGAGAAGAAGCGGTCACGAAAGGGCCGACCTCGTGTGCCAACGGGCGGTTCAGCAAGAGGAACAACGATAGTCTGGGGAGATTATGGGCTACGGATGGCAGATCATCACCGCAGAGTGAGCGCTTCGCAATTGAAGATTGGAGAGGATGCTATCAAGGTCAGGCTAAAGGGTATGCGGTATCGATTGTATAAGAGGGTGTGCGCGAGTATTGGTGTCTATAGCAGTGGTAACGAGGTATGTATTTACAAGGGAACGTGCTTTACGGGCCTCAACTGACCGCTACAGGTGCGTATGGGTAAAGGAAAGGGTTCTTTCGATCATTGGGCATCCAGAATTGCTGTGAGCAAAGTGATCTTTGAAATCAAGGGAGACATCCACGAGCAGGTGGCAAGAGACGCTTTCCGAATAGCTGGAAACAAGATGCCTGGTATGTGACCCTTCAATTGTTTTCTGGCGTCTTACTAATGAGTGTTGATAGGCATGTATGAGTTTGTGAAGAAGGGAGATGCACCGGTTGTTGGTATCACGAAGATGGATGGAATTACCATGGCTGAGTTGAAGAGACCAAGGCGGAAAGTCCCTTTACCCATGCCATCTGCCAACCCTCTGGCCAGCTTATCATCCACGACCACTGCACCACCTCCTCCAGCAGTATAGCTGATGTGTAGATGAGCAGACAGAAAAGTGTACGTTAGAAGTCCTGATCATGATGTAAGAAGATTTTGTTGTGCTATAACACACCAACCCACATATGCATGTTGAGATACCTTCGGTTTAAGTGACGGGCATGTCAACTCTGCTGCAACCCCTTCCATGAAATTTGCACTTCCCCTCCCTTTACAGCGTTGAGAACACTCGCAAGGCACCGTTGAGAAAGTCAATAAAATCTGGTGTCTATGAAACCTCTCGCCATGATATCTTACATAGACCTAGGGCACCCAGTGCGAGAACTAACTCCCATAACCTTCCCTCCTTAACGCCAGAAGCGATGGTAAGCCCCCATGATATCGTCCCAAAGAGTCAGAATCATGATCCAGTCTAGTCCTGGTCCGATTCATCGGGCACATTCTGAGTCTCCTTCAATACCTAAGTCTCATTTTTAGCATCGCCACAGGATATGCAACCACAGCCATAAACTCGCCTCATCCAACTTCCGCTTCAACTCGGGAAGCATATTCTCCTTCACAACCAAGGTCTGATCATCTAGCTCCTCAATAATGTACTGGTGAGTCGACGAGTCGATCTTGACGATGATAGACTTGATCGAAGGGTCACATTGGACCAACACACCTAAGGCATCCCCATTTCAGCCTTTTGTCACTCACTAAAAGAACAGCCTCGAAGAAACATAGAGACACACCTCGAACAGCCCTTGGCATGTTGCCGGTTTCTTGATTGCAGGTCCTACTTTTTGGCGTGTTCTGGTATTGTCTCGTGACCGAGTGGCTGTAAGCTCAATGGAGGGCAGACCTGGTGGACGAAAAGCCGGAAGTAAATTAATGCCGGAAACCGAGAGCGAAACAACAGCCGCGCCTAGTCTTGGTCGATCAGCGGTCGCGTTGTTGCAAGACCAATGGGGAGAAGCGGATGCACGAGTGCGAGAGACGAACAAGCTTTTCGTAAGGGACGGCCTGCTCGGACAGTTGTGTGGACGCGAATGGATGATGTCGTGTGCTGGTCGTGGCTGGGGCTTGACAGTATCTTACAAATGTCTGCGAGGACCATGCACTTGCATATTCACCTGCTCTCCTACGATTTCTTTGATACCGAGGTGATTTCCTTTTGTTCGATTCCAATCTTCTACTTCCTGTCACTCTCTTCTACGCTGGATTGAATTTCGATCCAAATGTGAATATGAGTTGAGAAGCACGAGCAAATCTCAAGATGGCTCCTCGTACAAGAGCTCACACCAGAGCACGATTGCACCACTTACCGCCAGCTCTCCTTCTCTCAATCCTCATTCACGCATCTTTGTCCTCAGCTCAATCAACTCTCACCTTCACATCCGCCACGCCCACAACCTTCCTTGTATCATCATCGTCGTCTTCCCAGTCCTCCACATCATCCGTCCCACAATCAAGTACCCCGCCACCAGGCACCACTCCAACACCCACTCCACCCAACAATACCAATGATGACGACAACGACAACGACACCATACGACGCTCAGTCTTCAACTATTACTTCCTCATTATCGCAGCAGCCATAATTCTACTCGGAGTCGGGATTGTCTACCTGCGCTCCCGCAAACGCCGGAAAGCCGCCTTCATCCGCTCTTCCTCACAGCGAGCACTAGCACGCGATGTTGAGGGCTTCCGAGGCCGATTCGGTTTGAGCGGCGGAGCTTTTGGGATTGGCGGGGGAGCATATAGGGCTGGACCGAGGACAAGAACAAGAGGAGACACAGAAGAAGGCTTGGATGAGAGAGGAGAGGCGCCGCCGCCATATGTAGAGGGGACGAAGCCTCCGAGCTTGCGGGATGTGGAGGGCGTGGTGTCTGTAGAACATCCGCCAAATGCGGACGTCCAATTCCCAGCAGCAAATGGGCAGCGAGAAGCTATAGAATTGCAGAACATTGAGCGGGGAACAGTCAACGACCCACCAAGTTACGACGAGCATAGCAGTGATTCCCCGGCAGGGCCTACTACTATCGTGGAGAATGACATTCAAAGACATTTGTCAGGCGAACCTCCACCAACGCCTGATGACATACAAAACAATATAGTGACAGGTGGGACTGCAGGTAGCACAGAGATTACTAGGCCACCTGCGGCAGTTACCACATCGGAAAGGAGTACCTAGTGGTACGAAGATGTCTTTTGGGATTAGGTTTGGATCTTTACAAGGAGTCAGGGAAGGAAATAAAGGGTGTACAGTGCTGGGTTATGGGACTGAGTGTATCATACATAGGGAACTCATAGGAGGCGGCTTAAGTGGCAGGCACACTCACGAAGTAACGATTTAAATGCCATTATTATGACTATCTACTATTATTACCCGTCTCCTATTCAACGGTCTAATCAAACCTTCTCACCATAACTGGCGGCTTGTTCCCCAGAATCTCATCAATCTCTGCCATCACCTCGTCCGTGAGCTTCTCTACCGCGCTCAGCGACTGCACAATATCGTACACCTGCTCCGGCCTACTAGCGCCTGTAATGGCACTACTCACGTTCTTGTTCCTCAGCACCCAAGCCATCGCCAGCGTGGCTTGAGTAATGCCTAGCTTCTCCGCAACTGGCTTCAGGTTCCGCACAATCTCAATATCCTTCTTCCAGTCGTCGGTGCCAAACTTCTTGTTCATCATCGTGACGAAGGGGTCGGAGCTAGACCCGAGCCGAGAGTCGGCTGGGATGCCGTCGTTATATTTCCCGGTCAGGATGCCGATTTTGAGCGGTGAGAAGATCGTTAGACCTAGCCCATACTGTTCGTACAAATGCCGGAAGTCCTTCTCGACTTTAGTCCTGTTCAACATGTTGTAGCCTGGCTGCTCCATCAAAGGTCCAATAAGCCCCAGCTTGTCAGCGTACCGCCACGCTGTGGCAATCTCATCGGCATCCCACTCGGAGGTACCCCAGTAAAAAGCTTTCCCGCTATTGATAACATGGTTGAAAGCCCGGACCGTCTCTTCAATGGGAGTGTTGCGGTCGGGACGGTGCGCGTAGACGAGATCTACGTAGGTGAGCTGCAGACGCTCGAGGGCCATGTCGACGCCTTCAATTACATGTTTGCGGGAGAGGCCAACGTTGTTCACAGGATTGTTGCCATGAGCTGCACCCCAGTTGATCTATTCATCTTGTTAATACCAGTTATCTGTCCGGCAAGATGGTATAGCTTACCTTTGTAGAGATCACCAGGTCATTACGCTTCCAGCCAAATTTCTTGATCGCTTGTCCCATAACTCGCTCTGATTCACCACCCGAGTAGCCTTCTGCGCAGTCGAAGAAGTTGATTCCCACGTCGTAGGCTGCTTTCATGCAGTTGAAGGTGTTTTCTAGATATGTCTGTTAGCTTAAGCAACCTGCCAATAATTGAACAATTACCATTATCAACATGACCACCGTATGTGAGCCACCCTCCTAGGGCAATGGCAGATACTTGTAGACCTGAACGGCCTAGGAATCTGTATTCCATCTTGGGGAAACCTTCTGGGACTGTCATTTTGGCTCTGGGTGAAGTGGTCAATCAATTAAATGAAATTCAGATGTAGACGAAGAGAAGGCTTAATTTGAGAAACTATAAGCCAGCAACAAAATTGCAGAAAAACATTTGGCGACTTCTCAGCTTTATACGTTATGTCACCATACATGCAGCGGGGTTATTCGCCATGAATAAATCAAAAGTGGGGAAGGAAAGGAGCTTCCACTGGTCCCTTGCAGGTTAGGAACATGTCACTGCCTCTTCCTACTTCGCAGGGGTCCAATTCCATAAACGGGTTCGGCGTGGCATGTTGATTTAAAATCGTTGTATGATTCGGCAAAGGAGCTCATGCTCATGAAGTCGTGCCGAAATTCTCGGTGGAAGATACCCCGCATTGCTTGGACCTCATTTGGCCAATGCCTTTCCAAAATCGGACAATTTGGCGAGCTGGGTTTTGCCCCCTTGGCCCGGAGCTCACGTCCGTGCTGGCGACGATGCTTGCAGAGAGGCTCGTTTGCAATACATTCAGCACTCGGTTGGATAAATAATTTCAGCTGGCCTGGGGATTTCAGGGATGAGATCACTTCTTATCTCATTCGAACTCCACATGTGGTGTTCGTGTCTTTTTAGTCTAGCATTATGCCTCTATCTCACTGAGTGGCTGGCAGGGTCGAAAGGCCGGCTGGCTCTCTGACTGGCAATTGAAGAGCGCATCAATGGGGGACTTGGGTTAGTGAGGCTTCCGGAGCAAGGATCAGAGCGTCAACAATCCAAGTACTCGAGCTCCGTAAACTCTTTCCGGACAAGAGAACGGAAAGAAGAGATGCGAGAGATAATAAGCAGACAAATAGAGAGCCTGAAACCTTTGAAATTGGCGAGTCGTAGTGCGACGTAACCATTATTCCCTCATGTAATGTACCATTCTGCCGTATCTCCTAGCTCTCATTAAGGAAATTGGTGCAATGGAGTTCTTGTTTTAATGTTTTTATCTTAATTATGATTGACAATGATATCAAAATCAGACGAAAGTAGATCCAGCAAAAGTTCTTGTAACACTGTAACTTCTTTAGCTCAGACAATGCTCTAAGTGCCTTTGTTCGAATTCTGTTTGATCAGTACCTTCCGGAGTGGAGGTGATGTCCTGGTAGGGGGTATCGTCTGTAGATCCTGAATCAGGAATGAGTTCTCTTTTCATACCATGCTGAGGGCAAGTTAGTCCATCCAATCTCGATAAACGTGATAAATCATTCTCCAACAATCCGTTCCACCAAGAGACGATGTTGTCGTTGGAGCCACAGGCAGAAATCTCGCTTCAGTCGAGGAACAGCCTTTCGTGACCACGCGAACTTGTTAACTTTCTTTCTTCCCACCATCAATCTTTTGCGAGATTTCACTTTCTCTCCAACAATACGACACTACGACAATATCTCTGTGTCGGTATTGTCTTTCTCTCACAAAGAGCGATCGAAGGACTCAAAAAGTCAAACAAGTACGTACTACGTTTCTATCTGCTGCTGCTGCCCCAAATCCACACCTTTCCCAAACTGCATGACTTGGAGTTCTCAACTCCGAATCTTGATTGGTACTTTTCTTTCCTTTATTTCAAATTGTCGCGTGGATTCTTCCCAGCATTTTGCAGAAGCTGCATGGTCAATTTGCACGCGTCAAGATCTGTTTAGCTTGAGCTTCCGTTCACCTTCCCCAAACACCTCCTCGTTCTTCCAGCATTTGCAAGCACTCCTTATTCTCGAACCACACGCTAGCCAAAACCGTCAATTCTTCATGTTTACTTCACCAAGCCTCTTCCAAATCACTTTCTTCAAAAAGAAATTGAGAGTAGATCGACGCGGACTTATTCCTTCCAATTTATCATTTTCCTTCTAAAAGACAACAATCTAACAGTATCTTTTACAGAACTAAATCATCCAAACAATCAAAGCCAAATCTCCGATATGTCCTGGGATACTGGTGCGGATACCGGCGGCGGTGGTTGGGGTGGTGGTGCGTCTTTCAATGACCCGTCGCCCGCTACAGGTGGATTTAACAGCAACTTTGGCGGGGGCGGAGGAAACTCTACTGACTTCGGCGGCGGCAATGAGAACGGCCTTGGTGGTGGTGAAGGCGAACGTCCAGCCAGATTCAATGATGGTAAATGTTTCAATTGTGGTGGCGAGGGGTATGTACTCTATTCATAGACAACTTTGCTGGCTCATCTACTGATCTGTTCATAGTCATTCTAAGGCAGATTGTACTGAACCAGCTAAGCCTCGTCCATGCTTCAACTGCGGTCAAGAAGGACATAACAAGGCCGAGTGCCCGAACGAGACCGTTGAGCGCGAGTTCACTGGTACTTGTCGTATTTGCGACCTTCAGGGACATCGAGCCTCTGCATGTCCCACCGCTCCACCACAAGTTTGTCGCAACTGCCAACAAGAAGGACACGCAGCCTTGGAGTGTAAGAATGCTAGGAAGATCGACCGCAGTAATGTGGATGATGTTTCTGCCGAGCTAGCATGGGTTGAATTGAAGGCTGCCGTCGCAGATCGAGACTTAGATGATGTCAAGTCAGCCGTCGCCAAATATGTCAAGGCAGTCCCGGACACGACCTTCGTTCAACTCGAGCAAGCATTCCGTTCTCAAGACATGCACATCTATCTCATCGCTATTGAGAAAGAGCTTGCGGTGACCTACACCAACATGGACCTTCAAGGCAACCTGGATCGTCCTTTCTCAGTTACATGGCGATGGTCAGATAAGCCTCAACGTCCAAAGGAGCAAGATATGTGGCCTCCCTCTGCTGCCGAGAACGTTGTACGCCTTACTCAAGCTGGTGAGCCCACTGATGTACGTATCACATTTCCTCAGAAGTCTCTTCCATTATCCCGAGAGCTGAGTTCAGGTGATGTTTCTTCCAACACCCTGCGACAACCCGACTCATTACTCTTTCAAATTGTGGCAGAAATGATTTGATAACATAAACTGACACAACACAGCGCGGTATTCCGAAGTGCAACAATTGGTGAGTCTTCTAATTCTACCCTGAGTCTTTCGGGGGGCTTCCTAACAAAACATAGTAACCAGTTGGGACACACGCGCAAGAACTGCCCTGAAGAGATCGTTATGAATACTGATCGTGCGGAGGTCAAGTGCTATAACTGTGATGGTGTTGGTCACCGTAACCGTGATTGTCCCAATCCTCGTCCCGACAAGTTCAAATGTCGCAACTGCAACCAGTCTGGTCATTCAAGGTTTGGACATCTTGTTATGTTATGTTGCTCTTCCACTAATGAAAACTTTATAGCAAGGAATGCACTGAGCCACGCTCAGCCGAAGGAGTTGAGTGTAAGAAGTGCAACGAGATTGGTCATTTCTCCCGCGATTGTCCACAAGGTGGTGGTGGCGGCGGTGGACCGAGAGCATGCTTCAACTGTGGTCAAGAGGGGTGAGTAGTAGACTGAAACTTCCAGTTCCATCCAGCTAATTATGAATTAGACACTCCAAGAATGACTGCACCAATGGTACGTACTTCCCAGGTTACTGGATGCCACTTTGAAGAATCAATCTCATCCAATATGTCTTCCGGGCTGCAATGATAGCCCGACTCCGTCGACCTCGTTCAGCGCCTCCATATTTTAATCAGTCTGAATCTATGCTAACATAATTCCTTTTGTAGAGAAAGTTCTTATCTGCCGTAACTGTGATGCCATTGGACACGTTGGAAAGGTAACTAGCAGTACACCATTCTTGTTTTGATAGGTCTAATACTTGGTTAGGATTGCCCATTGCCTCGCGACTACTCCCGTGTAAAGTGCAGCAATTGCGATCAGATGGGCCACACTAAGGTCCGTTGCAAGGAACCACCTAAGGCCGATGAAGATGGAGAATTCAATGGAGGAGGTGGCCTCGGTGGCGATGGCGGTTTTGGTAACGTTCCTGGCGGTGGAGATTCATTTGGCAACGTCCCTGGTGGCGGCGAGTCTTTCGGCGGCGCTCCTACTGGTGGTGAGTCGTTTGAAATGAACGCTTCAGCTCCTGCCTGGGCATCTGCTGCTCCTTCAGCACCAGAGCCAACTACTTCGTCCCATGGCTGGTAGGCGATCAACCACTTGGCTTCGATTTGTTTTCAGAGAGAGGCCGAACTCATAGTGGAATTATCGGTGGTGAAGGATTTCCCTTTTCAGGCATGACAAACGTTTCTGAGAATTTGCTGGCTTGGGAGCGGAACGTGAAAACAAATATCGCCATAGCTAGCTGGTAATTGTGCTCGTTTCATCGGCATAGCAATGAAGCCTTAATAAAACACGCGTGTGTAGCATTAGAATGTAACGTCTGATGACACTTATCGTAGTTTTGCTTGATCTTGTTCGAGCAAGTTTCTTCCTTTATCTGATCCTTCTATTGTAACCTCTGTCTCTTTTAGGATCAGAATCTCAAATTCTGGTCCTAACCAGAAGATCAACGAATGAGAACAGATTTCCGGCCTCGACGAGAGATGATATTAACTTCGAACGAAAATATCGAAGGCTTTCACCAGCTTGGTTCATGTTGCTCACATGTCTGGAAAGTTATGGCAAGTAACGCAGTTGCTAATTTCAAGGGCAGATCCCAGGTGCTGGAAGGTTAATTATTTTCGCAGTTTCGTTCCCTCGAAAGATGATTGTCACATTGCGCAGATTAAGAAGTAATCCGTGTCAAACTTCGGAGATCGTATTTGAAAGGCACTGTCATGCATTTGCTCTAGTTATCAAGATTAAAAGACCCAAACTTCTCCACGAAAATGATACAAGGTGAGCACAGAAATTTCTCAAAGCGAGGCTACCTCATTAACCATTTTTGAAGGAAGAATAAAGGAGTCGATGTGCCCTAGGAGATTCTTGAAGAGGAGAGATTGGGTGGATAATTGAATCTTCCAGAGTGGTAGCACTTTGCACCAAAAATATAGATAATCTCTCAAACAAAGCGTTATAAACGAAGATATAAATGTAAAGTAACCGCCAGCTTCGTCAGAGAGGAAATCAATTGGACTCGAATCGAGCTGGTGCTCAAGTGCTCGATACCATTACATCACCAGTGGAGCAACGTCTACGCTATCCAACCTTATTCCCGCTGGCTTGGAGGAGAAAATCCACCAGACATCGTCCCCTCGGGATACTACTTCAAGCAATCCGCCCGCAGTGGAAGAAGTGCGGGATTCTGGGGAAATCCCCACGCGACTCCAACCACTTGCATTGTTTAGGAAAACATCAGCGGCGAGCCATGACCGAATGATCTTGGCGCCGCCTTCGAGAGCACCTGTACCTTTACATGTATGTTTCTGCTGGCATTCGACTGGGATGGAGGGACCACAAAACGGATGCAAGAGTCAGTTCGAAGAGATTAAGATCCGACAGGCAGAGCAACGGGAACTGCTTGTTTGGTCTGTACCTCTTCTCCACCGATCCGTTTTGCATGTCAAGCTCGGCAACGGCGCACGAGGAACAAAGCAAGCGGAGTCGCTAAGTACCTCTCACAAATGATCTTCACAGGTTTGTACAGAAGGAGGAAAGCGGTCGTTTGGCGACAGGTTGGCTTTAAGACTTAAAGGAACCGAATCTCTCCAAGTGAAGTTTCGTTTCAATTTGGGCTGTCGCCGAGAGTTTCCTGTTCCACGGATGTTGCGCTCTTGTTGAAGTTATATTGTTTCTTATTTCGGGTATTTGGACACGCGACTTAGACCATCATGTTTGGTAGCGAAAGATATTTCGGCCTTCGGGGTCAGGTAAGTGCCAATCCAGCAGGGCTTTTGAGTGGTTGTCCCTGTTAGAGATTTCGAGATTTGAGATCCATTCTCGCGTCTCACGAGACGAGACTACACAGACTTGGGATACAACGCTGACTTGAAGCAGAATTTAACCCTAGCGGTAAATATGATAGCTGGACTAGACTTCTTGTGATATTCCCATTACCACAACCTGTGATCTCTCACTAACGCCTACAGCCTCTTCGGCTATGATCAAGGGGTAATGGGCGGTCTCCTCACGCTCGGAAGCTGGGTCCGCCGATTCCCAGAAATCGACACGGTCAACCACCGCGACAACACGCACATCTCCACCATCCAGGGTATCTCCGTAGCATCCTATAACGTTGGTTGCTTCTTTGGTGCCATCATCACCATTTTCATCGGCGACATTCTCGGTCGGCGGAGGATGATCTTCCTCGGCTCCGCCATCATGATCATGGGCGCCATCCTGCAATGCTCGGCTTTCAGCCTCTCTCAATTGATTACTGGGCGGGTGATTACTGGTCTGGGAAATGGTTTCAATACTTCGACTGTCCCGACGTGGGCGTCGGAGACTTCAAAGTCTCATAAGAGAGGCAAGATGGTCATGATTGAAGGTGCTATGATTACTGGCGGAGTAGCATTCAGTTACTGGATTGATTTTGCCTTCTCGTTTCTCGAACCAAGTTCAGTGTCCTGGCGCTTCCCCCTTGCATTCCAGATTTTTTTTGCTCTGATCCTCATCCTGCTGATAATGGAGCTCCCCGAGTCACCTCGCGTAAGCCCCTTTCACCACCGTCCCCTTGCAAACTTCCTTGCTAACCTCCCCAGTGGCTTATCCTCGTCGGTTCCGAAGACGAAGCAACCTCAGTTATTGCAGCGCTCGCCGACCTCCCTCCGTCCCACCACCTGGTTCGCACCGAGTTCTCCTCCGTCAAGTCCACCGTGTTGGAGATGAAAGACCACGGCTGGGCGGACCTCTTCACCATGGGTCCCGACCGCAACTTCCACCGCGTGGCGCTGGGCTACGTCAACCAGGTCTTCCAGCAGATCAGCGGCATCAATCTCATCACCTACTATGCTACAACCATCTACGAGACGTACATCGGCCTCGACGGCACCACTGCGAGGATATTGGCAGCTTGCAACGGGACTGAGTACTTTTTAGCTAGCTGGGTGGCCGTCTTCACCATCGAGAGGTATGGCAGGCGGAGTCTGATGATATTTGGCGCCACCGGCATGGCGGGCAGCATGGCTGTCCTTGCAATTACGAACTGGGCTTCGCAGGTTGGGCGGGGAGGGTCGGCACCAGGGATTGTATCTGCGGTCTTCTTATTTGTGTTTAATTCTTTTTTTGCGGTGGGATGGCTGGGGATGACTTGTAAGTTTATCCCTCACTCCTTTCCTCCACCATCCAGTGAGAAGTGGATGGGTTAAGTTGAGACGTTATGGATACTGAACTGGATAAAGGGCTTTACCCTGCTGAGATCGTCCCGTTGAAGATCCGGGCACCGGCAAATGGACTGTCGACATCTGCCAACTGGGCGTTTAATTTCATGGTAGTGATGATCACCCCTGTGTCTTTTGCATCGATCGGATACAAGACATATGTCATTTTCGCCGTAATGTATGTTCTCCCCCCTTCTCCCCTGCCCCGCTCTCTTCGCTTCGCTTCACTTCCCCCCATCTCCCCCCACCCTCTCAATAAACACACACTTACCTCCAAGCAGAAACGCATTTATCCTGCCGGTAGTCTACCTCTTCTACCCCGAGACCGCTTACCGCAGCCTCGAGGAGATTGACTCCATCTTCCGCAAGACGGCACCCGGCATCCGCGGCTGGCGCGACGTCGTGCACACCGCGGCCAGCGAGCCTCTGCGCTACGGCAAGACGGGAGAGCTGCTGCTCGATGAAAACGAAAATGAGAGCGAGAGCGTCCTTGGAGGTGCGGCGGGTGCGCGTGCACGTGCAAGCGTAGGTGTAGGTGTCGATGAGGAAAAGGCTGAGGAGAGGAGGGTCGAGAATGCAGGAAGCACGAGCTCCGAGGAGACGGCGCGTGGTTAATTGATTGCGTGTGTGAGAGAAAAAGAATACGCATTACAATAGCAGCACAAAGGCAGATATCAAAGTGACATGAAGTACAGAAAACAAGAAATACATACATACATACATACATACATACATACATAACATCCATTTCAGCACCGCGTAGAATAGATATCTATAACTCTCATATTCCATATATAACACATACATAACCCATTCTAAACATGAACAGAGAATACACCATCCAAATGAGGATAACGCCCTGTCAGGACGGATTTTCTTTCTTTGAAGGTTCAAGCTGACTTGCTTGTGCTTGAAGCACTTTTTCCAATAGGAAGACTGAACTAAGGTGTATGATAACTTTAAAAGAGCCGCGTACATCCATCACTAGGTAGACTTGGTTGACTTTGACTTACTAAGAAGAGCCCGCACATGGCATGAATAAAGGAGAAAGACACACCCACAGAGTAGTAAGGTAACTTTTGATCACATTATTTCATCGTATCCTCCCTCCTCCCTTCCTTCCTCTCTTTTATTCTCTTTTATCATTACAATTTCTCAAACCGAGGCTTCGTCTTCTTCAAGCCACTCAGCATGGCCCTCTCCACATCCTGCGTCTGGATCGCCGCCGAGTTCCAGACGCCCGTGTACCGCAGACTATCGGCGACAGAGTGATCCCGCGCGTGGTTCAGCAGCTCCTTCGTGCCCTGCACCGCTACGGGACTCTTGCTCGCCAGCAGCTCTGCCATCGCCAGGCCCGCTGCCACCGCGACCTCCTTGTCGGGCAGGACCTGGCTCACGAAGCCGACGCGGAGGGCTTCGTCGGCGCCGAAGACACGCGCCGATAGACTGACATCCTTCACCCACGAGAAGGAGCCGACGATCTTGGGGAGCCGCGAGAGCGTCCCAATGTCTGCCGCGAGGCCGATGTCCACTTCTTTTACGGCGAACTTGGTGTTCGCCGCGCAGATGCGCACGTCGGCACAGCTGGACATGTCGATTGCGAGACCGAAGGAGTAGCCGTGCATCACGCAGATGACCGCTACAGATCTATTAGCACATGCCAAACAAAGAACCGCACATGCGTGGAGGGAGAAAGAAGGGGAGAACTCACGCTTCTCGCACTTCTCAATACTGCTTATACAATCTTGGAACTCTTGCACATGTCTCTTGATCCCTACCGCAACCCGCGCCACATCCTTGCTCTTCTCTGCCTCCTGCGCTAGAACTCCGTTCTGGCTCGCGGCCTGGACGTCCAGGCCGGTTGTGAAGGCTCTATCTCCGGCGCCAGAGAGGACAATAGCGCGGATATCGCTGGAGAGGGAGAGTGTGTCCATCAGGACCTTGAACTCGAGCCACATGGCTTCCATGAAGGCATTCATTTTCGAAGGGCGATTGATTTGTACATGTGCGACGTAGGGGGAGGGGTAGCTGAGCAGGAAGTACTGGTATGTGGGCGCTGGTGAAGCCATGGTTTTGATGGAGGAGGGGTACAAAGGATGGTGGATGTGCTTGCTGGAGGGAGTGTCTCGAGGCCTTTCGTAGATTATCTATTGCTGGGCTTCTGTTTTTCTGGAGGGGAGTTAGGATTAGTAGGGTTTGGCAGATGGTCAATGGTTGATGTTGTTAGAATACAAAAGTAGACCGAAGTCTGGGGAAGTGGATAAGGCTGTGATATCTCGTCAGCCGAAGCCGAGGTATGAAAGGCTGACACTTGGCAGCAGCACGTGCTGTCTTGATTGCCATGAGAAGTCGAACTTATCATCTCGACCTGATCCCATTGAAATTTTGTCTACAAGAGGACTTTGAGACCTGAGATACTGATGATAGCTGACACCAGATACAAGAGGCGATCTGATAGCTTCAACGTGCTCTTAGTGCGCCAGACTAGAAAAGCCCCTAGGCGCTTTATGCGAAGCATCCGAACCTTGAATGAATATCTCGCAATCTCGTGATTTCTGGTCATCTGTTCATGATAGAATATGTGCCCGGCGGTTTCAATGATATGGATCGATCATTGTTGGATGTACGGCAGGGGAACGGTGTTGCGTAAGTGCATATGATGTGCAACCCCTACCTATCGGCAGTAGCTTCTATGCACTCGGCAGGAAGAAATTCAATGCAGAGAGTTATTAACAGAACATGATACTTTTCTCTTAATTGCGGAACCATCACTGACACCCAACCTCACAATTTAGACAACTTTGTCTCACCGAGCGAGCCGTTGAAATTTGCCCCTCATCCGATCCGAAGCACCCACCGTGGAGACCTGGTAATAATCAAGGCATTATTACACCCAGCTCGTAACTTTCATCTCGGATAATTCCCATCCAACGGCGTCCTCCACCTCAGATTGCTGACAGTGGGTTTGCCCGCTCTGCACAAACGCATCAGCTGGTCAAGGGTTTGCCCGCCGTTGTGCAACCGCTGGCACTTTTCGCCGCTCTGAGTTGCAGAACAATGGTGGCAATGGACGAACACCTCCATTCTGTCTGAGTCTGTGGTGAAGATTTCAAGCTCTTCAGATGGAGGTCGAAACACACCGGACTCGATGAAATCTGAGTGCGGCAGGGTTGGGTGCATGCACATCGTCCGAACTGGCAAATCACGGCGGGCCTTAGTAACGAGCGGATGGTGAAACAAGGATACCCGTTTAATCCTGTCATGCCACGCTGTCGACTGCCGGAGAATGGAGACGGTGGTGGGAACAATCCTTCATGATCAGCGGCCGGATGTACTTTGCCCTTTCGCTGGATGAATGTCCGCAAGTCGGCAAGTCGTAATCTCCAGCTCCCTCCGTCGGCGTGCAGGACACCCCCATCCCACCCATCCCGTCCATCCCATTCATCCCATCCCACCCATCGCGGGACTGTACAGGACCCTTCTCCTTTGCCAGAGTCGTACTTCACCCAATGGCAGCGGGGCATCGTGAGCAGCCGCTCGGCTGCGGCGTTGAACGGTGGCTGCAACGTTGGCAAGCCTCATCTTTGCAGGCCCCTCTGCCGTTGGGTGTGCAGATGCAAAATTTCGATGCAGCGCCGGATACAAACTCTAAAGTGGTGCGAGCATGAAGGGGTGGAGACGGCGAGTATCAAAAGATTTCGAGCATGCATGTGGGAGGAGCACGCAAGCTCCACCAAGGCAGGCGACGTCTCCGGAGGGCACCATGTGTAATGTGCAATCTAGACATCGCCGATGAGTATAGGACTGTAATGTATACTGTATAGTATGATGCGTGTGTCTGACCGGATGGCAAGGCAAGATACCGACTAAGGTACCTTATACGGACGGTAAGTTCCCCCTGCACCAGCAACGGCTTTTCCATCCGCCCCCAAAGGTGGTTGAGGGTATGGTATGTGGATTGTACGGTATGTATTGGATTGCATCGCATCACATTGCATCGTATCGTATCGTATCGTGCCGTATCGTGCAGTGTCGTACTGTCCTGTTCTCTGCTCCTGGCGGTCCTCAGTGTCCGATCCGATGGTGTCTCGTCTCTGGTCATTGTCACCTCCCGCCCTCCCGCCGGCCAATGGATGCCTCACCGCCCACCGCCCACTGCTTCCGCCCTGGGTATCCTGGCAAACCAATTAATACTGGACTCGTTAAGGGAGTGCATCGGATGCATCTGCCCAGTCACCATTCACCATTCACTGCCTTACTCACTACTGGGCCACTGGCTGTTTCTCACTTGCATCTGCCTCTTCTTACCTTACCCTTTCTTACCCTGACCTTGCCCTCTCCTCTGCTCCCCTCCCCTCCCTTCCATCGCCTCCCCTCGTGAGCCCCAGTCTTGGCCCGGTCTTGTGCCTCTCTGCCAGCCTCCACTCCCTCCGCAGCTTCTTCCCTGTCGCCCGTTGTGTGTGTGTGTGCGTGCGTGCGAGCGTGCGAGCGAGCGAGGGACCGCCTCTCACCGTTTTCGTCATCCCTAGAGAAACCAGCCGACTGACTTCCTATGCCAGCCGACCGCACGTCTGCTTCTTATTATTATGCCTATCCTTTCCGCCAGGGTCTCAACGTCTGGCAGGTGCAGTTCCAGAGACATTGATTGACCTGTGCATATCACGTCTCGTCACCTTTCCACAACCTCAGAGCCATGCAGTGTGACATCCTTTTTGCTGTCCTATCCCCGCTGGTTGCCAACTGCCTGCGATGAGCCTCATAGCACATTGAATTGAGTTCGCGTTGCATGGGAAGGAAGAGAACACCTCGAATGTAATAGGAATCTCTTATTTCTGTTTATTCTATTCTGCCCCTCTTGCGCGCGCGCTCGCACATCTACCAAGCAAACTTGCTAATCCCCTCTAGCTAGTCAAAATGTTCGAGATCGATGCCCAAAATCTGCCATTTGTGCGAACCAGGCAGGCACTGCTTCTACTGGATCTGCAGAACGACTTTGTATCCCTTGGAGGCATCCTGCCCGTCGAAACCCCCTCGGACTTTGTCGACAAGATCCTAAAGGTGGTGCCCGAATTCCGGAGCTCGGATAGCATCATATGGATTCGAAGCGTCTTCGAAGCATCTCGGGCAGTCAATGCTGCTGAAGGGGAAAGTGAGAGCGTCATTACGGACAAAGAGCTTCCGGTCAGATCTCGTGGCGCCGATCGACACCTACGGGAGCGAGCGCGACCTTCGAAGAAGTTGATCGAGGCGCATGAGAAGGTGGCAGAGGCCAATGGACGGCCGGTGAGCAATGGCACGGCACTGCTTGCAGATGGCGACGGAGAAGAGGTGGCGGTGGATGAGACGTACCTTACCATACCAGAAGGACAGGAACCCCAAGCTGTCCTACCCACCTCCCCAGGCACAAACTTTTCGCAGGCCGTGAGCATGTGCATCGATGGGAAGAAAGATCTGATCTTTGAGAAGAGCTGGTACTCGGCATTTAGGGATGGTCGACTGGTGCAGATATTGCGGGCCAAATTTGTGACGGGCATATATCTCTGCGGCGCTCTCACGAACATCAGCGTCTTCGCAACTGCCATGGATGCCGCGCGATATGGCTACTCGATCACCATTGTCGAGGACTGTCTGGGGTACCGGAGCAAACCACGACACGATGAGGCACTGCGGAAATTAGTCGAGTTCACGGGTTGCGACATAATAAGAAGTGAAGATCTCGTTGAAGAACTGCGACAGAAGGCACGAAAACAACAAGCTCCATCACGACCAAGTCAGAGACCACCACCTGCACACAAAAGTTCTGGTTTGGAGGGTCTCATGGCGAACTTGAATCTGAGACCCGAAAGAAGGTCAGCCACCAACGGCCAAGGAACAATTCCTACTGGTCCGCGGATAGAAGTGGCTGCCGCTGAACCGCTTGGAACCTCGGACTCATCAAAAGCTGAAGAAGAATCATTCGAGTACAGCCTTCCTCCCAAACCAGAAAAGAGAGAGAGAGTAAAGTCAAAAATAAAAACACGCCGACGACATTCGAAATCGAGACCTAGTGAGGCGGCCGGACCTTCAGGAGAGAAGGACCAACTGTCGCCTACTGCTGCGCGGTTGAACGGTGCATCCCAAGCGCTGGAGAAATTGCCATCAGGCGTAGAGAAGACAGCAGCTGCTCAAGGCTCGGAAACCTCATCCTCAAAACCTACGAACGGCGCGATGGAAACTGTTCCAAAGCAGAATGGATTTTCTCCGGATCAGCTAGCCGAATCAGAGAAGAAAGCTTTGATTGAGGTTGGACTTACTCCTCTTTGTGCTGGCGACACCACTATCATCCCCGATCTTCTTGATCCCGACCTGGCAAAAACGATATTTGAGAAGGTTCGCGACGAGGTTCGATGGCAAAAGATGAGCCATCAAGGTGGCGATGTACCCCGCCTTGTTGCTGTCCAAGGCGAAGTGGCCGCTGATGGCAGCATTCCAATTTACCGACATCCAGCAGATGAATCTCCGCCCCTTCTCCCCTTCTCTGCCACGGTGTCACGTATTCGTGCTCAAGTGGAAAAGAAGCTTGGACATCCAGTTAATCACGTTCTGATCCAGTTTTATCGTGACGGTACCGACTACATTTCAGAACATAGTGATAAGACACTAGATATCGTCCCAAGGACTTTTATTGCCAATGTCAGTCTTGGAGCTCAGAGAACTATGGTTTTCAGAACCAAGAAGTCTCCCAAGGGCGATGTTGAATCAGATCCACCATCTGATCCAGCCCCTCGACAAGCCACGAGAGCGCCACTGGCTCATAATTCCATGTGCAAGATGGGCTTGGTGACTAACATGCGATGGCTTCATGGTATCAGGCAGGACAAGAGAATGACAAGCGAGAAATCGGAATCGGAATTGGCTTTCGATGGCGGGCGCATTTCATTGACGTTTCGGTCAATTGGCACGTTCCTCGACAAAGACCAGCAGAAAATTTGGGGCCAAGGTGCTATTGCTAAGATCAAGGAGAAAGCAAGGACTGTCGTCAATGGTGACACGGTCGAGTCTGAGAAAATGATTAGAGCTTTCGGAAAGGAGAACCACTCTAGCGACTTCAACTGGAAGGAGTCCTATGGAGAAGGCTTCGATGTGCTACACATTTCCAACAGCCCGAAATTGTTTCTCTCAGGGGACTTTGTCGCAGATACGAGAGTCAAAATTCTTTTGGCCGAGTCTAATATAAATTGGACCGAGGGTGCACTGTCACCATCTTTCAACTGGAAGAGCGGCAACTCGCACAGCGATGTGGCACCTGTTCCAGAATCACTACCTGTCAAATTCGTGGATAACGACTTGAGCAAGTCCACCGTAGTTGGTGATCTAGCCATCATGCTTTATCTAATCGCCGTGTACGGTTCCAAGGGGGTTGCAAAGTCACAAGTCGACCTCGCCCGACAGTTCACGCGCCTCCAACAATGCGAGGAGATTCTGAAGAAATGGCAAGCAGTGCCATTTGCTGCGGAGCCATTCCGTCGCGAACTTGAGCTGTTTGAGGCCTATGCCACTGAGGCGCAGTACATCGCTGGCTCGACAGCCTCCGTGGCTGACTTTGCGTTGTGGCCCATTTTGCACGAGATTGTGAAGGAGGCGAAACACACAGAGGGGTTGCCAAACCTGATGACTTACTACAAGAGGATGGAGGGAAGAGATAGTGTTCTGAAACTGTTTCCTGAGGAAGAGGTAGAGGCGGAGGAGAAAGCCGAGCCAGAGGGCAAGGCTGAGCAAGAGGTAGCCAAGGTGGCAACAGATAAGAAAGAAGTAGAGAAGGTGGTGCAAGACGAGAAAGAAGAGAAAGAAGTTGCAAAGGTACCGGAAAAGTAGATTTTAAGCGGGTGTTGTTTGGGTAATTTGGAGACGGAATTGGGTTAATGCATTGGGAAAGGAAGGTGATGAGGTAATGAACACGGATCGACTCTCGCGAAAGGCTATGTCCTGAGGGGGGTTTTACAGGATCTAGATGCTGTTGGTTTTGATCCATGGCGTGTGTGTGTACCTATTGGTGCAGGATCTGGCTGATGCTGCCAACCGATTATTCGCCAGGAGCATGTCATGTCACGGGCAATGGAGATGAATTTGGAAGAAAGTTTCTAAAACACTCTTGAGTTTGCTTCTTCTACAGTGATTATTCGCTTGTGTCTTCGTGAATTTCGTATGCCATCAATGGGTATGTATCAACGCCAGCTATACCCCCCTTTTTGCCTCTGGGTATTGTTTTCCTTCCTCACTTGTGATCTTACATACTGGCACCTATATCACTAACACCTCATCCCTCCCGCCAGCTGAACTCTCCAGCATCACTCACCCCCCTCCATGCCCTCCCTTCCACAACCTCCTGCCTCCTTTCCCTCTCCGCCCACGCCTCCTCAACAGCAATGCCTTCCGCAAACAAGCCGACCTCTTCCCTGTCTACCCTCAGCCAGCCCCTCCACGCACTCTGGACTAGGACATCCGTGCCTTTGACACTGGCCCCGATACCTCCAATCCCACTCCCATTCCCATTCCCACCAAGACCGAGACCGCCGCCGCCGCCGCCACCAGTGCCAGAACCAGCACCAGCACCACCCGCCACGCTCCCATTCACAAACACCCCCCTCCACTCCCGCCCCATACTCCCATGCTCCCCACCCGTCATGTACGCCTCCAGCCCCGCGACCGTGACATCGAGATTTGCGCGCGTCGGCCGGAACACGTGCACGTGTGCCAGCTCCACGGGAAGCAGCCGCAGGTGCGAGGCTGAGAAGCGCCCGTCGAGGTCGAGCACGACGACGGTGCCGTGGTGCGGTGCGGATACCAGCGTGTTGATTAGGTGGTAGATTAGTGGTGGGGCGCGGGATGCGATGGTCAGTTTGGATTTGGAGTTGGAGCTGGAGTTGGATGGCGAGTGTTTCGTCCAGAGGTGGTCGAGGGGCGCGAGGCCGGTGCGTGTGCGTGTTGGATGAGCGGTTTGACGGAGGGAGAGGAGGAGCTGGGGATTTGGTTAGTTGATGGCTAAGGTAGATTGTTTGGTTTGGTGTTGGGAGTAATGCAGGTAGGGAGGTAGGGAGGTTGAGAGAGGGTGGGAAGGGGACATGTGACTTGACGTACGGATTCTAAACTCTCCTCGGATGTCTCGAGGTCTTGTAGAAGACGCTTGCCTAGGACTTCTGTTGGTGATATGAGGGTTGCGCGTGTGGTTGATGTGGTGGGTGTTGACATTGTGTTGTAGTGTTTTGTACTTCAGCCTGTCTTCCATTCGTGAAATCGTCTCATATCGCGTCGTCTCGCTTGCTCCCCCCTTCTTTACACCTCTCATTCTCGCTTCTTTCCATCCCTTCTCACTCTCACTCTCCCTCTACCCTACCATCCACTAACCTAACCTCAACCCCATCGCCAAAAACCAACCCAAACGCCAAGTGAAGATACACCCTTTCACGCTCGTACTATACTCAACCCATCTTGCACTTTCAGACCTGTCCATTTCTACATCCGTTAGAAAAAGCAGAAATGGCACCGCCCCTCATCTCCTTCCCAGCAGCCGACCTCCCCCAAGAGGTGCATACCAACGCCCGCGGCGGCTACCGAAAAGGCTTCAACGGCAAGCTGGAAGAGTGCGAGCTGCTGGAGATGCTCCAGTACCGGTGCGGTGTGGACGAGTCGGAGGAGTCGAAGGGCAAACAGGGCCTTGCGAGGTGCTGGCCTGTGGAGAGGCTGTTTAGGCGGTGAGTTTGGAGTTTCTTTTCTCTTTGGGCTTCTTAGATTCAAGAGGACGGCGGGTGCGAGGGGGAGGTGCGGCTTAAGGGGAGATGGGGCTGTAGATCTGACACGTGATGGGTTTTCAGGAGGGTGGTTGAGATATGGTGGTAAAGGATGAGGCTGATGATGAGACTCTAGGTGCAAAGATAGTAAGGGAACTTTTATGGTTGAGACTACAGCTTGGGAAGGGAATCTGAAGAAAGAACCATGAAAGAGAGGCCAGCTATTTGGATATATTTTTGAGGATGGTGCAAGAGTAGTGCCATTTCACAATCATTATCGATTCGTGGTGTGGGCTGGTACGTGGGCGTAACAAGCATCACCGAGAAAGTCATGATGGCACGCAATTGCATTCCAGAATCCAGAAACGACTCATCTGGTCTATCTCATACGAGATCTGCTCATTCGTAGCGCTAGCTATTGTACATTTAGGTCGTGCCGCTCCGGGATGCAGAAATAACTGCTACCTTCAAACCCCCAAACGCCTCGCTGTAATCAGATGCTATAATATGTTCATATTTCAAGTTTTGGTCCCAGAGATTAAAATGTCTGCAGATGGCGGTTTCCGTTTTACCGGAGGCCCTTTCCTGCAATATAACTTCTCCGCGTTGACAATCATGCTCCTGTCCGCTTCTTCAATAGTGGCAACATCACGTTTGCCAGCGAGCAAATCCTTCATGGTATTCTCCCACATGTTGTGTCTCTGTTTGCTCTTCGTGTCTTTACTGGCTGCATTCTTGATGTCCTTTTCTTGACCTGCCTTGCCAACTTTTGCCAATCTGCGCAACGCATCCTCTCCCTGCCGAGCCGCTTTTGCTGCCTCCTCTCGAATCTTGCGTGGATCTGTCTCTCGTGCCGATTCTTTCTCGGTCCATTTGTATGTGTGCTTACTTGGAAAAGATGGGAATCGTTTAGGAATGTGTGGCATTTGCAGCTTGTCGGTTTCTCCACTAAGGTCACTGCCTATTAATTTGGTGATGTCGTTGAAGGTGAGGTCTTCTGGAGGTAATGCTTCGAGCTGAATCTGGGTTTTGTATGTCGGTATGGGTGGTTTAAGATGAGGCTCTAACGATGCCATTGGGAGATTAAATTGTGTTAGTCCGTACTGGAAGTCGAGAGGGGTTGGCTGTGATCTTCTAGCATTCAACATAGATGATGTGATCATGGAAAGGAAATGCGTCGCATCTACTACTTGTCAGTTCAAAGCCGTGGAACATAATAAAAAAAACTGACATGTATCAACTTCAGAGCACAAAGCCTCCATGGCTTCTCTCGTAGCAGCTTCAAAACCGACATGTTGCAGGGCTAGGGCGACTGAGCGCTCCAGCAGCTGTCGTGGATCATCCTCGAACGTTGTAACTTTGTCCCAGCTGTCCTTGACATCTTCTTCAGGTGGCGGAGTAACAGGGAGATCGCTTTCTATCCGCCGCTTCTTGCTGATATGCTCGTGTATACTCCCATCCTCGCTGTCAGAAGGCGTTGAGCGCTTCAAAGGGGATATGGGAGCCATGGGTGCAAGAGTAATGTTGATATCAGGAATTCTTGCAGGGGAGACGGTTCCGCGGATTGGCTAGAAGTTGCATTCTCAACCTCGAGATCGGAACAGGAGGAGGTGAATAAATTGTATCCTTTGTCGCATATGGCCTTGCCCATGACCAAATTTCGCGATCGAAGACGGATCGCAGTTGCCAGCCTTGAATCACGTGTATAACTTAAGTGGGGCGCCTGAGGTTGTCATGCGATTTCTAACCTCACGTCTTCGCTCCTCCTTACGATCAAGAACCACAATTGAGAGCTTTCCTGCAGAGTTCGCAAATCATACAAAATGCCAATCAAGCCAATTACCGGAGTAGGTGACCCTCAATTTCTGCTGCACCAATTGACTGCAACACGTCATGAATTGAGAGCTTGAGGATAATGAGCTGACCTCTTGTTTTAGATGCTCCGACGGGGCCTCGTCATTGACCTCAGTGTCGCTTTCGGTGAGTGACAATCGATACGATTCTCGAAAATGCAGGAAGCAGGCATAGCAGGAATCGATCTGCTGGCTTGGAGATGCATGGAATTGGGACGATTGAACAAAGGACTGACTGCTTTCCGAACAGGTCTCGGAACCACTGCTGGATACCTCTTCTGGTAGGTTTCCATACAATCTATCAGTTTTGTCAGGTTCTTACTTTTTCATAGGTACGGATACCACGTCCCAGCCGTCGCCAAGCGCGATGCCTTCTACTCGAAATTGGAGGACCAGAGAGCCGCAAATGCATCAGCATAAATGTTGGGAATCGAGCGAGAGTCAGGATATGTTGATAGAGCTGGGGGTTTATTGCAGGAGGCTGGGCACGCAATGATGCGGGGTTAGAGGGGGAGATGGAGCTGTACATTACCAACTTCAGAGCTTTGACAATCGTACCTATCCATGAATGTGGTCCTTCGGCAAGCCTCAACTCTGCACCTGCTGTGTGCAAGTCCGGTTCTTTTCATCTATGGAGGGGACAGATCGTACCAGTACGTGCCAAGTCGGTGCAGATTCAATAGTGATCAGGTTATGGTCCATCATGTATGTGAGATGGAAATCCAAAAATGGAGCATCTGATGGTCGATTTTTCTCCTTCCCAAGAGTTTCAAGCTCACAGCCTGTGGTGAGATTTAAAACGGTCTACATTCCGCCATTTGCGGCTCAAGTGAGTATCTCAATATTCTGGGCCTCAATTTATGAGCCGTGTAAGCCAGAGCAGCCACTATTCAGCCTTGTTCACTATTCTTGCCTAACCTTAGCCTATTTTCACGAATTCCGGCTGGCATGTAACATGTGTTGTCTTAAAGCTTCCAATAACTCCAGGCGTTGAGGTGCTTCTTACACTAATTTACTTCAGATCATTAATTTTGTTTGCCAAAGCATCAACTTACCAAGTGCAACCGCTTTTGGTGGGCATATTAATTATGCAATCTAGACCTCTTCGAAGAGTTGGCTTCTTGTATTAAAGACCTCTCACTCATGATCTGTCTTGTACCATTGCATCTAGCTGATCCCAACGATATGATTTGTGAGACTTAAGATCGAGAGCGAAGAAATGGTCTCACATGCAGGAGAATAATCCCATACCGCCTCAAAAACAACGGAACCTAAGTACCGAGCATTTGTCCTAAGGATCAACATTGAGCAGGACAAAGGGATCACAGGCAGAACGAACATACGAGAACAGGGCAAGTAAAAATATCTGATGAACGATTAGTGCACTGAGAATATGCCGTCCCAATGGTCTGCAGGAAGTTCATAAATGTTTGTGTCTGATGATCTAAACGGGTGTGGGGTACTCTTTTCACCCAACTGCTTTCGTTACCTACTGGAATTCTCTGACCTCAATTTATTTTACATGCTCACCATGTTTACCTAAAACTTGATTAGACAACACGTTTTAGTGCAAGTAGGAGAGAAAAGTGACAGGAAAGCGATAGGATGAAAAGCTGAAGTCAAAGAATGCAGCGCTAAATGCCGAGGGTGAAGCTACACTTGTTTGGATTGGGTGTAATTCGCTGAACAACTTCTGGCAGTCTTTGAATACGTCAGTTCAAGAATAGGTAGCATAAGGTAAGGTATCCTATGGTGAACATGTAAACTGTTTTGTGGTGAATTAATAGAATAGTTATGTAGAAATTGTTAGAGGGAACCTTTAAGTTTGATACTAAACCTATCTTAATTTTGAAGTGAATTTCAGGAATGCTATTTACAGCTGATACAGAAGTTCAGCAACTTCCTTCTTGAAACAGTATTGTCTTGATTTGTTACCTCATCCACATGAAAAGACAACCGAGTGGCACGTCGAATAAAGTTTGCCGAGAGTCACGTGTAGATATTCTAGCGCACACGCTACCGCCATTTCGCAAAATACCTACCCTATCTCGAATCCCACAGCAGCACCGTCAATTCGAGACTCCAAACCAACGACGTTGAGAAAAAATGTCGGAGACCTTAATTCTCAAAGGCACCCTTGAGGGCCACAGCGGATGGGTTACGTCCCTCGCTACCTCTCTGGAGAACCCAAACATGCTCCTGTCCGGTTCGCGCGACAAGTCCTTGATTATCTGGAACTTGACCCGCGATGAGAGCTCCTACGGTTACCCAAAGCGATCCCTCCACGGTCACTCGCACATCGTTTCCGACTGCGTACGTTAATTCTGAAGAAATTGGTGGTTCAATGGCATATTTGTGGAATGGGTGCTGAGAATAAATACAGGTCATCTCCTCTGACGGAGCCTACGCTCTCTCTGCCTCTTGGGACAAGACTCTCCGCCTCTGGGAGCTTTCCACCGGTACCACCACCAGACGTTTCGTCGGACACACCAACGACGTCCTCTCCGTTTCCTTCTCCGCCGACAACAGACAAATTGTCTCCGGATCTCGCGACCGCACAATCAAGCTCTGGAACACTCTTGGTGACTGCAAGTTCACTATCACCGAGAAGGGACACGCCGATTGGGTTTCCTGCGTTCGATTCAGCCCGAACCCACAAAACCCAGTCATTGTCTCCTCTGGATGGGACAAGCTCGTTAAGGTGAGGAATTCTTCTTGCGCGCAACTCAGACATGCGGAGTTCATATGATGTTACGCAACTTAAAGTATTTGCTACTTCAGAGCCTGGGAGACCAGGCCATGAGACAACCCAACACCAATGCCCTGATAAGAACTTCGCATGTCACGAATTGAAGCGTAACTTTTCTGAAAAATTTCTGCTAACAAAAGTTCGCAGGTCTGGGAGCTGTCTTCTTGCCGACTACAAACCGACCACATTGGACACACTGGCTACATCAACACCGTTACTATCTCCCCCGACGGATCTCTCTGCGCCTCAGGTGGCAAGGACGGAACCACCATGCTCTGGGATTTGAACGAGTCGAAGCACCTGTACTCCTTGAACGCCGGTGATGAGATCCACGCCCTGGTCTTCTCTCCAAACAGATATTGGCTCTGCGCCGCCACCTCCAGCAGCATCATCATCTTCGATTTGGAGAAGAAGAGCAAGGTTGACGAGTTGAAGCCAGAGTTCCAGGCTGTTGGCAAGAAGAGCAGAGAGCCAGAGTGTGTTAGCTTGGCATGGAGCGGAGATGGACAGACCCTGTTCGCTGGTTACACTGATAACATCATTCGGGCTTGGGGTGTTATGTCGAGGGCATAAAGGAGTTTCTGATTGATGATGATTGCATGCGGGACGGGTCATGGCGACTTTGCGGGCTTTGTGATCTCTTGCTGGTTAGCAGGATGTATCCACGAACATAGCATCAAAGGGGCTAAACCAAAATAGAAACTCAAAAAATTGCCAAAACAACTAATTTTCTTGCTTCTTGGGTGTTTGTTCTCGTTCCCTTGGTAAGTCTTAGCGGCTCTCCCAAGAGCTCTCCCAAGAGTTCTTTGTACCTTGACTGAGCTGGTTTCCAAGATGTGTTTGGTAAAATGCCTTTCTGCGCCTTAATTGTCACATGTCTTTCTCTTGGCTTTGGCTTTGGCTTTGGCTTTGGCTTTAGGTCTTCGTTTTGTCTTGTGTATTTCTTTCGCTTGGCTAGAGTGGTTGAAGATTGTGAACGGTGACGTTTTGAGGCGCTTGCAACCTGCAGCTTGGCATTAACCTAAAGCTTAAATCTGCTAAGGTCTCCTCACCACCAGAAGCCAATGCTCATAAGCTGGCACTAACGCCGATCATTCGAGTGATTGATAGGTCAAGGATGCATGTACTTTAAGATCAAGACTCGGTTTCTTGAGATCGACTGGGCGTACGTAAACATTATGTGTTGACTCGAGACTATTTTTGCGATGGATCTTATCAAAAGTTGTCGAGTTCTGCGCAGAAGATATGCCTTAATCTTCTTTCGTCATTCCGAATTGTTTTCTCATTTCTCATAATGGCTAACGAGCAGTACTTGACGGAGAAAGAGATCGATGAGTTCTTGAATGAGCTCGACAAGAACAACAATGGATTTATCGAGTATCACGAGGTCGAACACAAACTAGACGAAGTACACAAGGAGATCGCACCGAGTCCAAAACCTCACAACCTCCACCACCAGGACAGAGAAGATGACCAGCGCCACCATTTCTTACGCTCTGTGATGGGAACAGATAAGAACCGAATACCGCGCAATGAATTCGGGGGTATTGTCAAGACATGGAAGGTTCCTTCCATGATTCCAGAGAAGAAAGCAGATGAAGATCACAATGATTACATGAAGTCCATGCCTCTGGCAAGACGGATTCGAGCAGTTTGGAACGTCCGAGGACCTGAAATATTGTTTATTGCAGTTGTGGTCGGGCTCATGATCGGAATGGGAACGTGGCAGCTTGTGAAATATGTTACAGGACCATATACTGCTGTATGTCATCCGCTCTCAAACCACTTTTCTTTCTAACACATCTAGGCTCTCGGATGGGGTGTTGTGCTGGCAAAGACATCTGCTGGTGTACTCTACCCAACCTTTTTCTTCCTGATACTCTCCATGTCGAGATACTTAGCGACCTTCGCAAGAGAATCATACTACCTCTCGAGATTTATAAACTGGGATCTATCACAGAGCTTTCACATAAAGATATCTATTGTGGCTTTATTTTTTGCCACTACCCATGCCATTGGACATTTGACAGGGTGAGCATACACAGTGTATGAACGTTTACAATGCTGACCCTTATCAGATCGTTCCTTTACGGCAGCAGAGCGGCCCAGCAACCACAAGTCGCTGTACAGCTAGGGGAAGATGCTGCGCCAATGTCCTACCGGGATTATGTCTCCTTACTCCCTGGCTGGTCTGGAATCACCATGATTGGTCTTTTTTACATGCTGGCTATTTTGAGCATGCCCATGATCCGAAAATGGAGCTACGAGCTTTTTCAGCTCGGTCACTTGCTCATGTTTCCAATAATTGGGCTGCTGTTCGCCCATGGAACCAAGCAGCTTTTACAATTCTATATGATGGGTTACTGGATAGCTATACCTACCTTGTTAGTTCTCGTTGAGCGAGTCGTCAGGGTTGTGAATGGATTTATCAGGATCCCTGCCAAATTGGAGATCCTGGACGATGATACTGTCGCTATCATAGCTACTATGCCGAACCACAGGTACTGGCGTTACAAAGCTGGGCAGTACATTTTCCTCCAAGTACCATCTCTCAGCATTTTACAGTGGCACCCTTTTACTATCAGTACGTGCATTGGCAATGAGTTGCAAGTACATATTAAAACAGATGGAGACTGGACTTCTAAACTCAGAGGCTTGGCAAAAGAAGGGCAATCTGAGTCTATTGAGATTGGAGTCGATGGACCATTCGGAGCTCCGGCCCAAAGATTCTATGATTTCGACCACAGCATTGTCCTTGGAAGCGGTATCGGCGTCACCCCATTCAGTGGAATCCTCGCCGACCTGCAAGCCCGTGAACACCGTCGAGAAGCAGCCCAGGCATCAGGAGCCACCGAACCGGATGCACAAATGCTAGCAGAAAAGAGATCTGTTCAAGAAGAGCAGCTCGATCGTCCAAAGTACCGGAGAGTCGATTTCCACTGGATCGTTAAGGACAAAAACTATCTGCTCTGGTTCTCCGACCTGCTTAATGAGATAACGAGATCATCGATGGCGCGCTCTAAAGATTTGAAACCGCATCTCGACGTCAACATCGTCACGCACGTCACGCAGAAACGGAAGAATATATCAACGTACATCTACCGCTATCTTCTCGAATGCCACCGCACAGATGAACATCCAGCTTCTGCACTCACTGGCCTAATCAACAAGACGCATTTCGGCCGTCCAGACTTAGGGGGAATTATGGACGACCATTACCAGATGATGTTGAAGTATTGTCGGTGTAGAGTTGAGAAAGCAGGGACAGAGGAGATCAAGAGGAGGAAGGTCGGAGTGTTTTTTTGTGGTGCACCACCCATTGGCTATGAGCTTGCAGATCGGTGCAGGCTTTTAACGTTAAGGGGTCAGGAAGAGAAGAGCTTCGTGGAGTATCATTTTATGATGGAGGTGTTTGGGTAGAGTTGGAGTAGAGCATGGGTTGCCGTGATCAGAATATGCAAGCACAGAATGCAGAATTTTTATAATTTTACTCATTCCGAATAGTTTTGAATAAGGTATATAAGCCATAAGTTTGACACAGAAATATATGTACTTGGCCTGTCTCCGACGGTGATCTAGCTCACTTCCATTTGGCGTCCTTAGGGGTATGAGGACCTGGTGATAGTGATTTGGTTATTCACGGGAAAGTAATATTGTAGAAATAACTGTCTCTCAGAACAATTAATATTTTAATTAGAACACAACATTGAACCAGTAGGAGGATTTTTCCCTGACAAATTATCTTCTTAGAGGCATGCACCTGAGGATATTTCGTCCTTGAATTTGAGCTGGCCGCCAGTATTTCTCGGCGAATTAGCGCTAGTCTTGCGGGATCGCTTTCATTGGCTCGGCTCTGTTGACCATCCGCGCTAAGCAATTCCACACAGATTGAATTCTGAAAGTCGAACGAGAACTTTTTTGAACAGACCTCGAATCGACAACCCGACGACAACAAATCGCCAAAATGGGAGCCCTCAAATACTTGGAAGAGTTCTCAAAGAAGAAGCAGAGTGATGCGCTCCGTTTCCTTCTGCGTGTTCGCTGCTGGGAGGTAAGATAAACTCGAGTTTCCTCCTGCGATTTTCTGCGACCACAACTTCAACATCGAAACCGATCCAATACTTCGAATTTGCTCTGCGAACTGCGAACACAACAGAATATTGGGGAAGTGGACATGGGGAAAATGGACATCTTTATGATGATTCCTTGTGGACGTCTTCATGACGCTCCTTGCTATACACTCGTTGAACATTAGCTGAGAGTGCATAATATAGCTTCGACAATTGAACGTTGTTCACCGTGCTTCCCGTCCTTCTCGTCCGGATAAGGCACGCCGTCTAGGTTACAAGGCCAAGCAAGGCTATGTCATCTACCGTGTCCGTGTCCGTCGTGGAGGCCGCAAGCGTCCAGTTCCAAAGGGTGCAACCTACGGTATGCAAGCTCAATTCCGACGGCGAGGGGATGATACTAACCATTGATGCAGGCAAGCCCACCAACCAGGGAGTGAACCAATTGAAGTACCAACGATCCCTCAAGTCGACTGCTGAGGAGCGTGTCGGACGTCGCTGCGCCAACTTGAGAGTCCTCAACTCTTACTGGATCAACCAGGACTCTACCTACAAGTACTTCGAAGTCATCCTCGTTGACCCTCAACACAAGGCCATTCGTCGTGATGCCCGCATTAACTGGATCGTTAACCCCGTCCACAAGCACCGTGAATCCCGTGGTCTTACTGCCACCGGAAAGAAGTCGCGTGGATTGGGCAAGGGTCACGGATACAACAAGACCACCGCTGGTCGCAGAAAGACCTGGAAGCGTCACAACACCCTCAACCTCCAAAGATACAGATAGATGTGTTAGCTGGAGTTTTTCGGGGTCTGTGTTGTTTCGATGCGCCGGGATGGATCGTCTTGTTGGTATGGTGGTTTACGGCATGGCAAGAGCAAACCAAAAGCTTTTGCTGCTTATGAATTAAAATGAAAGAAATTCAGAAGCCATTCAAATGTTCATTTTCTAAGGCTTATTTTGCGTGACCCATGCAGTGCCCCGCATTTGATAGTAATCTTGTTGCAAGTCCCGCGTTACTTCCTGGATATTTCTCGGCCCCAACTCCAGCTCGTATTCAAAAGTGACTTAGAACAGTGACCGCTCTCTTGGCGAGCGCAGACTCATGAAACCAGGGTTGCCCTACTGCGTTGAATTATGCGCCTGCTGGATGTCTGGTTTTACAAGGAGATCAAATGTACTTGATCTTGTCCACATAAATCACCGCAATACCCTAGATTGCGGGTGATTGAATGTCGAGAGCTCAGGTACCCAACACGCTCCAACGCGCATCACTAGTTGCTAACTTGTAGGGAAAGAGCAGACGCTCCCAAAATCCATCCATTGAGCGATTGCGGTTGCAGACCAGTAATACTATCGCGATCAACCTTTGTCCTGTCGGTTCAATGAATCATCCAAGCTTCAAGTGCTTTCTACGTAGAGGAGCATTCCACACAGAGTCGCGCAATGCCTCCTTGGTCGAGTCGCCTCCTTTCACCCAACTCGCGACATGAAGAGTTACCAGACAGTATCCCTAGCAAGTCAGTTTCCCCCGCGCGACAGCGCACAAGGGTTACAGAGGCAGACATTATAGACAATGCATACGGCATCCCCTCCCTCCAGATTTCCCCGCACACGAGCCAAGGTACATCGAGCCCTGCGAAACCTGCACGAACTTCGAGTCATGGACGTTCGATGAGCCACCCCTTCCCAGCTCTATTTTCTGGAAAGAAAAAACGCCATGGGGAATCTGCAGAGGCATCTGGATTTGAGTCCACAGACGACGATTTTGCGACTCTCCAACCATCACTGAATGCAGCCGGAAAGCAGAAAGTTCAGGACAAAGACTTGACAACTGGGAGATGTATGACCTGCGATTCTATGGTGCGATGGCCAAAAGAGTTGAAGGTCTTTAGATGCACGGTGTGCTTGACGATCAACGACTTGAAGCCGATTGCTCTGGAAGCGCGGCCTGTGGATGGGCATAGAGCACCAACAGCGTCAAAATCAGGAGCAAACCCTGGAACTCGAGTTTTCCAGAATGGTACGTCCATTGCGAGGATGTAGGGGAAACTAGGCTGACTACAAATAGCTCCCATATCTTTGGAGAGGACCAAACGAATTATCGACCAATGCATGACTGCTTATCTTCTGGACCGCTTGAGGCACGACGAACCAACTACGCTGAATGTAGCGTCCCCCAGCAAACATTTGAATGGGAGGCTTCAAGATGAAGATGAACCTGTTGAAAGTGTTGATAAACTCTATACAGAACATACACAAGATGCCTCCACACTGGCTGTACCGATACACTCCTTTGCTCGCCCCGTGATCCCGATGTCAAACCATAACGGCACAAGAACTCGGCCCCCGTTTGATCTGATTCGAACAGACTCATTGACTTACTCAAAGTCTTCGCCAGAAGCATTCTTTACTACCCATATGGGGAAGCGTGATCAAGAGTCTCCTCGACCCAGAGAGGATTTCCAAAGCCGGCCTACGCAACAATTTCAGCAAGCAGAAGAACAAAATCAACGTACTCGCTTTAACACTCCTAGACATATCTTCAAGAGTTTGGAGGACTACATTGTCACCTCTTTCGGCTCAATTGAACGTGTCAACACGTCCTTTAGTACTGGAAGGCCGAGTCTAGCACCAAGAGCAGCTAGTGAGGGTACGAAACGTACCATTCGACACTCTTCCCTGGATCGAGGTGCTCGCACAGAAACTCAAATATCGGAATTGGATGCTAAGACACTTCTTTTGGGAGACTTTGCCGAAAATGGATCTTGGTGGACAGGTGATCGATTACCTATAAGGAGTCCCGAGAAATCCCGGACTCATAGGAGTGGCGCTGAGGGATCCCACGACAATCTTGATCTAGTAACTTTGAAATCTCCGCGAATTGATTGGGCCGAGGTGCACGAGTGGTATGATGTTGTTTTACATGCTGGGAAATTATGGCAGAAAAGGCTGGTTGAACTGGCTGCCTCTGAGGCGTACATGTCGAGACTACGAACTCCTGCAGAGCCAGAACTTAACGATATCGACGACGAAGTATTGGAGGCGCAAACTCATACCCAGAGAGTACTCCTGAAAGCTACTGAAAGCCTGCTTAAGCGTCCAGGTCGGCAGTTGAACGATCCGAGCGACTTGAGGTTTTTGCTGATCATTCTGACCAACCCGTTGCTCTATCCTGGCTCTGCAAGCTCGAAAATAGCAGAACGAAACAGATCTAGATCCAGGTCTAGAGACAGAGAAAGTCCTTCCAAGCAAGGTGCTCTACGGAGAAAACCGCTAAATTCTGGACTGGCCTCATCAAAACCAAACACCGGCAGGGGCAGTGCTGGGCAGCATTCTGGAATCATCAAGAGAATCCTTGGATTGCTATCCAATGTCTCGAATGAATGCCACCATCATCTTGTTACTTGGTTCGCAAAATATCCAGATCGTCAATTTCAGAGGACCACCGATTTGATAGGGAGCTTCGTCACTTATCGGCTCTCTAAACAGCATGGCAAGAAGAAAGATATTGAGCAGGATCACACAGCTGGTCTCATTCCTACCGTGAGTGGAACCAGGCGCAACAATTCGGCAGCTTTGCATGCTGCACTAGGTGCCTCGAGTCAGCCTAAGAAGAATGATGGGAAACCTAAGTCCGTTGTCTACAATGATGATTGGCAGATCAAAGCGGCAGCAAGAGTGATGGCTCTCCTCTTCTCGGCCAACAACAGCGCCCAAGCAAGACGGGGAGATGGGCGTGCCCTCGCCGCCTCAGATGAGAGGCACAGTGCTGGACTCGCAGCTCGTGACAAAGCACACAGGTACGGACAGATTTTACCTATTAGTGACTTCTATAACACGTTGCTCGATTACTCAGATCTCATTGCGGATTTTGAGGCCTGGGAATCGAAGAGAAGCAAGTTTGCCTTTTGTCAATATCCATTCTTTCTCAGTATTTGGGCCAAGATTCAGATAATGGAACATGATGCTCGACGCCAGATGGAAGTCAAGGCAAGGGAAGCCTTCTTTGATAGTATCATGACTCGGAAAAATGTCAACCAATACCTATACCTTAAAGTTAGACGGGAATGTCTTGTTGAAGACAGCTTGAGGGGTGTTAGTGAGGTTGTTGGTGGGGGCGGCGAAGAAATTAAGAAAGGACTCCGAATTGAATTCAAAGGAGAGGAAGGTATTGACGCAGGCGGGCTCAGAAAAGAATGGTTCTTACTGCTGGTCAGAGAAGTTTTCAACCCAGAGCATAGTAAGTTATGGCGTACGCCAGCCCTGAAAATATTCTGACCATAAACAGGCATGTTTAATTACGACGAGGATTCTCATCTTTGTTATTTTAATCCAAACAGTTTCGAAACCACTGATCAGTTCTTTCTTGTTGGAGTGGTTTTGGGACTGGCTATATATAATTCAACCATCCTTGATGTGGCGTTGCCACCTTTTGTGTTTAGAAAACTTCTGGCCGCCGGTCCGGTTCCTGCACCGGGGGCAACGTCACATGCGAAACCCTCAATGACCTATTCATTGGAAGATCTTGCGGAGTATAGGCCTCTCCTGGCTAACGGCCTACGTCAACTACTCGACTTTGACGGTGACGTCGAAAGTACTTTCTGTCGAGACTTTGTTGCGGACGTCGAGCGCTATGGTCAAGTGCTACAGATTCCACTTTGTACCGATGGCGAGAAGAGACCAGTGACAAATTCGAACCGACGAGAGTTTGTTGATCTTTATGTGAGGTATCTTTTGGACACGGCTGTGACCCGCCAGTTTGAGCCATTCAAACGAGGCTTCTTCACCGTTTGTGGTGGTAATGCACTTTCTCTTTTTAGGCCAGAAGAGATTGAACTTCTGATAAGGGGTTCAGACGAACCCTTGGATATTGCGTCTCTTCGAGTCGTAGCAATATGCGAGAACTGGGGTGTTCCCAATGCGGCCGAGACGGAGCCAGCAGTGAGTTGGTTTTGGGAATCTTTTCAGGCTGCGAAGCCAACAGACCAAAGAAAGCTATTGAGCTTTGTAACGGGTAGTGACCGCATCCCTGCCATGGGCGCGACGAATTTGGTGATCAAGCTGTCGTGCTTGGGCAATGACTCAATGAGGTTCCCCGTGGCGAGGACATGCTTCAACATGTTGTCTTTGTGGCGCTATTCTTCAAAGGAAAAGCTGGAGCGAATGCTCTGGCGTGCTGTTCATGAGAGCGAGGGGTTTGGATTGAAATGATGCACATATATGGGCATCTGCATAGGATGAGTGTGCTCTGGAGTTGGCAGGCCACAGATTGTGGCACATTGACGATTGAGATGTGGAGTGCTTGATGAAGAGCATTGCGTCGGGGAAAAGATAGAGAATTACATTTTAGTCATAGAACAAGTGAAGAAGTTACCCAAATTCAGCTATGACCTGACTCCAATGTTAGATGGGATTCTGATTTCCACCAAAGTATAGGTACATGTGATGATACAGTCTGATCATCACTCTTTTGATACAACCAACGCCGGTCCCTATGCACTTCGCCATTTGCTTTCTTTTCTCAATGCAAATCCAGACCCCCCTCGCCTGATCCAATAGCTCCCTCTCTCTCTTCCGCACTTCATTCGCTTGTGCTGCTTTCGCAGCATTTGCCTCAGCTCTCCGGTTCGACTCCGCGATTTCTGCGATATCCCGCAACTCATCTGGTGTTGCCTTTACCGTCCTCGCCTCAGTCAGCTTCAGCAACTCATCCAGAATCTCCGACTCGGTTCTGTGCTTCATGTTTATGGTTTCTACTCGTACGGTCTGGGAACCAGACTCGGATTGTGACGCCGGAGTGGAGGAGGTTTGTTTCGATGTTTTGAGGTCAGTGGTAGTGGTTGAGGCAGGTGTGGCAGAGGTGTAGTGGACAGTCATAAGAGCCGGACCTTCTTGGTTTGCGGTGCGGTTCACAGTCATGGAAACCGTGGGATTGTGGTATTTGAGACGGGGGAGGCAGTTCCGCCAGAATTTCCTTCAGGTGGAGGTCAGCGTTGTCTTCCTTGTGGTGAAATTGGAGATGGATTGCTAGGTATCAGAAGGGGGTATAGGTACCTTGGTCCATAATGCCCGTCATGGATATTCAGCGCGAAATCCATATGCACTTTCGTCACTTCGGGTGGCAGGATTGCTGCCCCGGGTCCTAACCTTATGGAAAGGAGCTGTAAATGTGTCAATTGGGGAATTTGGGGAGGCATGCGCTCGTCGAGGGATAGATTGAAGAACGTACCCGCTGTGATTGCGTACGTTAGCAGTGCTTTGAGTTAGGGATATCCGGGGAGAACTTCTTACTGATTTCAGCCTTCGCATGCGCAATGCTAATTTGACCATTTTGAATATCTCTCTGCTTCCGGAGCTCAGATGGCGTCGTCGCGGTCGTTCAACTTCGACATGCACAAAAGATTTAAGCTTTAGCGCTAGCGCAACCCCTGTCATAAATGTTTTGGGTCGGCCCTGAGAAACTTGTGATGTAGATAGAAATCCACCAGATATGAAGTGACTATGTCGCGAAGTGTGCGTATCATTCATAGGGCAACGAGGCAGTTTGGGGGCCCGGTAGCAGATATACCGGCGTTCTTATGTCCTGGGATTCTGAGGATTGCTTCGACACAGGCCACGAAACAATCAGCGACATGCGACCACCTCCCTCGACTCGTTATTCGAGCTTCTCACCACAGAGCCACTGCTTCTCTTACTGTGGATAAGGAGTCTGTTGGATCTGGCGGAGCTACTATTACAGGGCTGGATAGATTGCCTCAACAATGTGCAGGTTGCGGTGCTTTCTCGCAGACAATCGACCAAGAAGGTCCCGGGTTTTTTACTCTTACGAGGGGATCTGTCAGAAACTTTCTGGGTGGTGGAGCAAGGACCAAGGTTTCCCAAGAAGATGATATTGTCAAGAAGGCCCTGGAAGAGGCAGGTGGGGGGACGAGAGGGCTGAAGCTTGGTGATTTTGCAAGTCCAGGTACAGGAAACAAAGACTACTCATTCAGGGTACTACTAACTCGAGAAAAGTCAAGAATATTGAACCGCCAGTTTGCGATCGATGCCATAACCTCAAGCACCATGAGATGGGCGTCTCTATACACCATCCGTCCATGCAATCAATCCAGGACACCATTCTCGAGTCCCCATTTAAATATAACCATGTTTATCATGTGCTGGATGCGGCGGATTTCCCAATGTCTTTGGTTCCAGGACTGGAGAAGCTGCTACACTTGACCCCGCAAAGATCTCGTAATCGCCGTTCAAAAACTGGGAGGTTCTACCATGGGCGAAAAACTGATGTCAGTTTTGTCATCACACGATCTGATCTATTCGCCCCGGCCAAAACTCAAGTTGACAGTATGATGCCGTATCTGCGGGCTGTACTACGGGATGCCTTGGGAAGGACGAATAAGGATGTGAGGCTGGGGAATGTTAGGTGTGTTAGCGCGAAGCAAGCTTGGTGGACAAAGGAATTGAAAGAGGAGATTTGGCATAGGGGCGGTGGTGGTTGGATGGTGGGAAAAGTAAACGTTGGCAAAAGCCAGCTCTTTCATAACGTATTTCCGAAGGGCAGGCGGGAGTTGGAGAAGCTTAAAGGGAAGAGAGCAACACTTGCTGCCGCTGAGACCTTGGAGGACCTCGACAGTCCCATTACAGCTTCAACTACTGGCGAGACTCCTGTGGGAATGTCCAGCGAGGATATTGAGGCTAGTGCTGCAGCAGAGCTGGACAATGAATTCAGCGCGGAGAAAATAATACTGGAGGACGACGAGAAAGACTTCGACGCAGAGTACGAAACGATGAATTCGGACTCGCTTGACACCTCAATGCTACTTCCTCCAGCTCCGGCTGAAGAAGACTACCCAGCAATGCCCCTCGTCTCATCTCTTCCAGGCACAACCGCATCACCAATACGATTGTCCTTTGGAAACGGCAAGGGAGAGTTAATCGATCTCCCCGGTCTCTCACGAGGCGATCTCGAACTCCATGTCCAACCGGAGTTTCGCCACGAGCTAGTAATGCGCTCTCGTGTACGACCTGAACAGCAAGTCATGAAGCCAGGAAAGTCTATACTGTTAGGTGGATTCATTCGCATTACACCAACAGACCCGGAGGTTATTATAATGGCCTATGCTTTCACTCCCATCAAGTCCCATCTTACGAGTACTGAGAAGGCTGTTGGAACGCAGACGGAGAATCGCATTTCGAATGTGCAAAATATCGCTGTTCCTGGCACAGGAGAAAAGATCAAGTCGGCAGGTATCTTCCCACTGAAATGGGACGTTACTCGTCAACGTACGGGGCCTATCACCGCACCTACTGCAGTAGGCATCAAGCCTGAACGACTTCCCTACCGCGTCCTTGCAACAGACATCCTGATTGAAGGTTGTGGCTGGGTTGAGCTTGTAGCCCAGGTTCGCAAGCGACCCAATGGATTGTCTATTGTTCGTGAGAAAGACGAAGACCCAGATCGGCAGCATGAGCCATTTGACTTGGAGCTAGCTCGCGAGCATGAGGAGCGTGATTCAGACTGGCCTTGTGTTGAGGTGTTTACACCTCAAGGTAGATTTGTGGGCACGAGGAGACCGATGAATGCATGGCTGATGACGACAAGTAAGCCGGCCGCTGGGAAGTTGCAGGGGAGACCGAGAAGGTCGATGAAAGGGGTAAAGAAGGTGGAGAAGACCAGGAGGAAGGTGGCTGGGTGATTGTAAAATATAATACTTGTGTACGAGTGAGTGCTTAGATACCCTACTTATTTTATTTACGCTTGATGTGACTTGAGAACAACAATGCCGGGCGTATGCGAAGTGTCTTTTTTGTTTGACTGGACTTCTAAGCAATCGTTCGTCTTCCTTTTGAGGTTTCACGGATGCGTTCCCCCTATTTTCTGTTTGCAAGTTCGTCGATTTTTGAGTCTTTTCGACCCGACGATTGCAACGCATTGTGATTTCTGTGATGTGTAATCCACTGCTTTTATCCCCTCGACATCACTTCTGCCAACGAGGCTTGAATCAAAGTGAGCTCGGATACACTGCCATCCTGCCATTATACTTTAGTACGTTCATGGAGGGCGAGAACAAGGGCAGAAAGGTGATAGGACTGACAAGATGACGAGATGACAGTTTAGGAACTGCAGATGCCATCGATCGTAATACGATAAACTGTGAAACATTCCTCTCTTGGTATTTGTCGTCTCTCTTGAGCGCGCATAACTTGGAATGTGTCAATTGTTGTTGAGCGATAAGGGCCGGGGGCTTGCGAAATGTCATAATGAAAGCTCTCTACTATGGAATGAGACAAATGCAGGAGCTTATGAGGCACAACACATCATCAAAAACCATTTGCTATTGCTCGAGAAAACAAGAAGATAATACCCCCCCCCCCCCCCATAGCTTATTTTCCTACCATCGAAATGTATACATTCATCATAAAAAGACAGTTTCAAACTTCAACTTCAATCAAACATCTTGTAAAGCCAACGCACTACCACATCACCACGCCACTCCTTATCGCATCACCTCATTTTATCAAGCCAAACTATCTCTCTTCTCGCCCCTGGCCTCGAAGACATCCATAACCTCCTCATCACTTCCCACAAATGCCTTGTCCCCAAATGCGACTGCGATTTCCTCCAAGCTATGATTCGCCGTCTCGACATAGTAGAAATGTGCCAAGCCAGCCGAGAACAAACAGAACCCAGCGATTATCAAGTAGAAGTACCCATGAATACCCGCGAATGCATCAGGAGACACCATTCCGATGATGAAATTGAAAATCCAGTTCGACGTAGTAGCTAAGGCCATGCCCTTACTTCGTCCGCGGAGTGGGAAGATCTCAGCTGGGAGCAGCCAAGGCATCGGACCCCAGGTGAATCCGTAGACAATATTATAGAGCATCACGAAGGCATATTGTCCGTTGGCCTTGGTATCTATTCCGAGATTGGCTTCGGTGAAGGCGCAGACGATGCCGAGGAGAACGGCCATTAGAACACCTGTTGATAGCGTTAGTTGAGAGGCGCTATTTGTCTGACTGTGGTGGAGACTTACCTCCAAGAATGAGAAGAGGTTTGCGCCCCCAGCGGTCAGCTAACCACCAGGTTACAACGGTTGCAGCAGTGTATGGTAGAGCATTTGCGGCCGTGTAAAGAAGTGATTTACGGTTATCGAATCCAGCGGCTGCCAGTGTGCTCGGAAGATAGAAAGAAATGATGTTAATTCCATTGAGCTGAGCAAACATCTGAACTGTGATACCGACAATTGTGCGTTTTCGGTATTTGGTGAACATTTCCTAATAAGGCCTCGTCAGCTCCAAAAAATCTCGTTAGCAAGTGGCACGTCTGAGTAGCTTACCTTCCAGGTAGATTTACCAAGAGTTGCCTCGTATACAACAGCTTCTTGAATCTCCATGAAGACTTGCTGAACATGCTCGGCTTCGGTGTCGCCATCTGAATGGAGATCTGCGACTGTCTGGAGACATTCGTCCATAAATCCATTCATTGCAAGCCACCTAGGAGTCTCGGGTAGGAAGAAGGACATGGCGAACAAGAAGAACGAGAGGACGATTTGGACGATAAACGGGCCCTGCCAGGACATTTTATCTGGAAGCAAAAAGTTGAAGCCATAGTCCACCCAGCATGACAGCATGTATCCAGCAATGAGGAAGGTATACTCAATCCCAACCATGAGTCCTCGCCTATGAGGTGCCGCAATCTCTGTCTGAATAATTGGAACAGTCATAGACAGGAAGCCAACACCAAGACCTTGAACAGTGCGACCAGCAACAAAGGTTGCAAAGTCACCAGCAAAGATTTGGATGAAGGCGCTGAAGAAATATATGAAAGCACCTATGCGGACACACTTCTTGCGGCCAATGATGTCGCCGAGTCTACCTGCGATGAGCGCTCCAAGTGCCGCGGTCAACTGCAAGCAAGATACCGATATGCCAGTAATGGAGGGATTGACCGAGTCCAAGGTACCATTGGCTCCTCCATACTGACTGTAAAATCGAGACACGAATATTGGATTGACTAGTAGTCCAGACATGATACCTATCGGCATTAGCAAAGACACACTTTCGCATTAGCTGGTGGACGAACCAGAATTGTAACCAAAGAGAGCATCTCCTAAGCTTCCAAAACCGCATGTAGTATAGAGCAAGGCTGTTCCTTTGAAGGGATATCTAGCAGTGACCTTCTTTGGTTTCAAAGTCCTCTCAAGCCAACTGTCCTGTGACTTTACTTGTGAGGTCACAGCCAGTGACTGTTCCCTGAGGGAGACATTTCGCTCTGCTGCCGAAGATCTTCTGACCGCCATGATTTGCGTGGCCTACAAAGTGAGGTTTATGTTTGAAGGATGAGGTTCTTGCTGAAGACAGTAGATGAAGATCTTTGTGAAGAAGAAACTACCCATGGGGAAGCTGTTCCTTTTGTACCCCATGCTTCATCCCCATTTTGCACCCCATGGGGAAAAACATAACACTGACATGAACAGCTGGAAAGCTAGACTCTCCACTCTTCGAAATGATGCGATGGTTAATCCACCGTAGATTTCCCCACACCAGCCACTACTCTTGGCTAAGGTGCGGTTCCGACGGGAGACTCACAACCTTCACACACGGTTCCGATTTCTTGTTCAACTTGTTTGACAAAATCTCGCGCTGAAGGACCGTAGCCTCGATCCAGCCGGATTAAAGTTTAAGCCAGGTCCTCTCATAGGTCGGGCGGGGAAAGCTGTCGAAATTGTGAGGGTCTGTGGATTTACGGTTCCGATGACTTCGGTTCCGACCGCGCATTTTCATGCTCGTACTCGCACTATTTCTCGGAAACAGAATCAGATGAGTGCGGTTCCGAGTCTGGCCTGCCCTTCTACCTCTGTCTCCGGGTGATGCATCAAGATTGCAGCCACCACCAAAATTTCATTACCGTCTAAGTTTATGATGGTCGGTTGATATAAACTTACTTCCACAACTATGTGGCTTCCAACACCATCGCTCGCCCTTTACATCCAAGTACAACTCCGTTGTCAAAATGAGTACGAAACTGAATGGCAATGCAGCATATGAGAATGTGTCTGATGTGGGTCAAATCTCAGATCCACCTCACTGAAAATGACTTATGAAGTACTTTAGGAAAGTCGCGCTTTCGTGCTTCAGAGAAAGGGGGAGTTTTCTTACGAAACAAGACCGACACCAGAATTACCAACAGCCAAACATGTGCTTGTGAGGATTATTGCCACTGGAATATGCGGTAGTGATGTGAGAATTCTTACCTGTCCAATGATCTAATTGAGCACAACTGATGGAATATATTCTGTACAGGTCCATTACTGGAAGCATGGAGAAATCGGTCCTTTTGTAGTACGAGAACCACTCATACTTGGACACGAATCAGCTGGCGTTATTGTCCGCACGGGGTCTGATGTCAAGAGCATCAAGCTTGGTGACCGCGTTGCTATTGAGCCGGGAGTGTCATGTCAGAGCTGTGGGTTTTGCCGCTCTGGCAAGTATAACCTCTGCGATGATATGCAATTTGCGGCTACGCCTCCAGTTGATGGAACCTTAACAAAATACTACACCGTGCCAGAAGAGATGTGCTTTGTCCTCCCGGAGCACATACCAATAGAGGAAGGAGCCTTGGTGGAGCCTCTAAGCATTGCTGTCCACTGCGCACGTCTTGCGTCAATCACCATGGGACAGACTGTACTGGTCATGGGAGCAGGTCCAATCGGTCTTCTGTGTTGTGTTGTGGCCAAGGCATTCGGGGCGTCAGTTGTTGGCGCAACAGATATCGTGGAATCGCGACTTGATTTCGCTGAGACCTATGCAAAATGCCATACCTACAAAATGGAACAGCAGTCTGCGAAGGAAAACGCCAATTCAATTCTTAGCAAGTGTGGTGTTCGCGATGGATTCGATGTTGTGATTGATGCCACAGGGGTAGTAAGCTGCATAGCCAGTGGGATATTTGCCCTGAAGAAGGGAGGTGTCTTCATCCAAGCCGGTCTTGGAGCAGCCGAAATTGCGTTTCCAGTGGGAGAATTATGTTCCAAGGAAGGCGTATATAAGACGAGCTTTAGGTATGGGCCAGGAGACTATAAGATGGCCGTTGAGCTTCTCGAGTCTCGCAGAGTATCTGTGAAGGAATTGATAACACACTCGTATGAATTCGAATCTGCCGAGCAAGCTTTTGCTGGTGCTGCGCGGCAGGAAGGGATTAAATGTATCATATACGGACCCCGGGACTGAAATGTGGGATGCGAGAGTAGATGATTTTGGGAATTCAAATGTCAGAAATTGAAATTGTCCACATCCCATAGCCAGAACTGGCCAATATCCTCAACACTAGTAAATGTGCCATCATGAGAACTGATATTGTTCGAGCCCATTTGTCCAGCCTGGCTCCAGACATCCTCCATCGTGGTGATATCTCCATAATTACGGCGGTTACTCGAATCTTCTTCCAAGCCGACTTGTTGCCGTTGGATACTTGTATCATAAAATACTAAAGCATGTCAGTGATGTGGACTGGGGTAACTAGGCTGTTTCAGCCGCTGACCTCTTTGAAGAGTTTCTAAACTCTGCATGAAATGAGACCCTTCAACATATTGAGTATCCAAGCTCGAGAGCTCTGGCGCGGCTGCTGGGTCCCTCATTTGAGATCCTGTCTGATTCAGTCTCGCTTGCTCCTGTGCTATGTCGTTGCCGTAATGAAGTTCACGGGCCAAGGGATCGTTGAGTGAGTTCTCTTCGACATTTGAATGATCGAGTAGCATCTCTTCCATCTCCTTCTTTAAGATTAATTGCACCAAATCCTCTAAGATCCGGCTGCATTGCAATGACAAGGACGCGTGATTAGACAGCGACTTTTGCATCTGCAGGGTTCTCTTTAATCCGCGCTTTGCTTCCTGGGCCGTGTCTGAGAGAGTGTCTGATAAGGCACATATGAATAAAACGACCGATGCGGTAAAAAGATTCATGCCCAGAAAAGAAACCAAATGTGTCGTACGCGCCAAAGCAAACAGGTTCGGTTTCTGCTGAATATTTGATATCCGCAAAGCGGAATTTAAACATCGCTTAAAACTTGTCTCCCGTATGTGATCTGAAAATTCCGCATTCGGAGACGTTGCGTCGGTCATACTCGATTGGTATTCACGAGAAGCAAGAAGAGGGCGATGCAGGACTATCATAAGGTTGTCGTACGTCAGCTGCAAAGACAAAGCTTGTAGATGATGCATCTTATCTGCGATGGAAGACGCGGCTGTCAGGTCGTTGATCTGTTCGAAGGACAACCCAAGGGGTAAGTCTTGATACCACTGCAGTAAAGATCTGTTCGCTGTGGAAACCATTTCTGGTAGCTTCAGATCAAATTCTGTGTTTTGAGAAGTGCGCAATCCGTAAATGTCTTCAAGGAGTGGGGAAGCTATCCGGTATACCTGATTGAGACGATATTGGTATGGAGATAAACAAAGCTCAGCCACTGGGAGAAGTGGATCGAATTGGACATTTTCTAGAATATCCGAGGGCATAGGAACGTTGCAATCTTTCTCATTTATCCCCAGCGGCCTTCCATAGGTGATCGTAGCGAATATGTGTGTTGATCAGTTTTGGTAAACATCAAAGGACGGGAAGTTACAAACCTGTCCCACGTATAAATTGTCCACCACACTCGAATCCTCTCTTGCTTATCCTCAAATGACCATTTATTCTCAGAATCACGATGTAAGTCCATTGCCTGTGCAGTTTTGGTGGCTGCACCCAAGATCGAGAACGAAGATCGTGGCTTGCCGTGATATAAGTAGAAAGACCCTAGAAGAGCACATAGCTGGACGAATTCTAGACAATCTTCATCCATAAGATCCATAAAGTCTCTCTGTACGACTTTCAATAGCTTGGCCCTGAGAGAATCTATGTCATGATCTGAAAAGCCAAGCTCTCGACTTCTGTACTTTGGTGTGTACCAACAACCCATGATTAGAACCATTAATAGCAATAGTAGATATCCATGATCACTGCGACTAGCCAGCCCGCTTGCCATAATGGCATTGTATCGATCTCGAAACTTCGGTTCATAGACCACCAAGGAGAACCAGTGTACAGCAGAAAAGTAAACGTCTAAAATCTTGTTGCAGAGCTCGAGTCGTGGCAATTCCATCCCAATGATCTCGACAATAGGTATCAAAGGTGCGGGAACTTTATTGGAGCTGTTGGAACCACTGCCTTGGTGTCGTCCTCCACCTCCGGGGATAGCGGAGGTAGCTCTACTTATGAAGGCTGGCGATTTTTGGAATCTGAAAATCTGAACACTGTCAAACGGCGGATATTTCTTTGGATTGACGGTTACCATACCTTGCGAGTCATGGCTAATGCAGAGTCCGAATCAAAATTTGGGAGGTTTGAATCGCTGCGCGATGATTGACGTGCTAGGGATGGAGACCTTCGGGGCTCGCTCGCACTCAATGGTGCCGGGGTATTCCACATCAATCCAACATGGCTCACCCGATCCGAATCATTTGAACTGAACACACTCTGATGTTGACTTGAGATGCTCGCTTGGTCATGATCTTCTAACGGGGATGCTATTGGCGCTACAGCCTCAGACGAAGTAGAGGGGCAATTGGTTCCGGCATGGACAGTACTCTGTCTCCGCAATCGTGTTTTTCTAATCAAATACATCAGTCAATCTCACGGCAAGATTGGAAACTCTCACTTAGAAACTGTTCCTGGAGCTGAGTTCGTTGTGCATTCTGTTTTTGCACGTACACAATGCCGGCAAGGACGCTCATAATCGCACTGAAATCCCGAGTTAGCTAATGTAGATATAGTTTGGAAGCAATAGCAAAAATTAGACTGCTCACCCTTTGCTTCTGCCTCTTACATCTATCGCAAGCTTTACTAACACGAGTAGGAAGCCTGTCTTCTCGCTCCATAATCTCATGTGTATGAACAAGGTTGGTAGAAGTTCTATGAAAGAAGTGGGTAAGGTAGTATTTCCCCACTTCTGCCTGAGGAATAAGGCCTCAGAGTTCTATAAGCGAACCCCTCATCAAAGTCAATAAACAAACAAAGAATCAGACTCAACACAAACAAATATATAAAGGTGGCGAGAAACTAAAAGATGAATTCATAGTGACTATGTAGCGATGGCTTATATTACAAGATCCAACTATATATAGTGGAAACCCAGTATTGCTTGGCAAGAATCACGAGATTTGTACCTGACGACACTTACTATCTTACCTATATCTAGTGTCGTTACCTGTGCGCGAGTGGAATAAAGCCACCCTGCTTCATTAATTGACTTATGTGGCTGGTTTTCAAGCATACAGATATGGTTGTGGAGTTGTGATATTGATTTGCTTATCGCTTGTAACCAGTGAAACTGAGATTGTTTTGCCAGCAATTGGGGATTACAGAAAAGGCAATTAGAGTTTAAATCTGGAGGGATATTTCTCATAAGGTTCGACTGAAGACTTTTAGTTATTTCTATTGAAAACCCCCTAGAAGATAATGAGGAGGTTCCTGAGTAGAAACTTTAGCTAGCGCACTTGATGGTTGAAGTATAGTCCAGAATAAACCAAAACAAACAGTTCTTCATAGAAAGAATGATAACGCTAATAAGAATCAAGGGCGTCAAATATTTCGCTTAAGTCATCAAGATACTAGGAAATTTTTCAAGCCCAAGATTTGAAATTTCACAAAGGTACGTCTAGTTCACACACAACCACCAAACCAGAAGAATCAAAAACAGACAAAACCTATTCTTTCATATGATAATTGGCCTGAATCATTGATCATCTCAAAGGTCAGAATGTGCAGTTTCTGGTGCGCTTTTCTATACCTAAGGTACTTATGTCACTTTACTAACGCCCCACATAAAATTGTTTAGGTCCCAAACTTGTATCACCTCATCACAACCAAATTATCGATTTGGACAAGCAGCATTAAAAAGAATGAAGTCACTACTTGGTATTTGGGTTTCAAATCTCTATGACGCACGAACGCAGTCATCACACCTGTGAAGCTGATCATCCAGTCTTGTGATTCCCAGATGAAGACCAACACCGATGTCAACAACCACGGGGCAAGTTTACATCCCGCTCCTAATCAATTGCCTACTGAATCAGAAATTGACCCACCCACATAACTCTTCCATTCGAGTTTACATTCTTTGATCCTTTCAGTTGAAAGCGCAAAAGCACTTAAATATGCCCCGCCGATCCGAAGCAATGAGCATCATGCTGCATCATCCGCCACCACCACCACCTTTTCCCCAGTCACCAGGATCTATCCCTGGCAACTCACCAGTCTACGAGCAGAACTCTCAAACGATTGTCTCAATAGCGACAGCAGCTACGCGACCAATCTCGAATCCCAACTTCAGCTTTCGCAGAAGCAGTTGGCGTGCTACAGGCCCTGCCTGTAGGCTGACTCCCGAGGACGGAACCTACCCACCATACCCACCATTACACAAATACCCATCAGGGAATTCAGGATACAAAATGGCACAACGCGGTACCGTCACCGCTATTACAACCATGTCATCACTATCCGCGCTACGTATACCCGAAGATGCCTGGAAATCACATGCCAATGCCTTTCTTGCAATGCCACCTGAGATTCACATTGAGATTTTCAGGTGCCTAAATCCGATTGATGCTGTTTGTTTGAGTTTAGTGAAGTATGTTCCTGCTTTCCAACCGCTACTTCTACCTCAAGCTACCCGGCGTTTCCTTCCAATATTGCTAATGCGGCCGTTTAGTCCATCCATCCAAAACATCTACAAGCACCTCTATGCTTCTCCTCTGTTGAGCCTCACCATATTCCCGACATTCTTTGAACCCAGCGACCTCCTAACAGGCTCCCCGCTCTCACCGAATCCGCTACCCCTGGCGCCCGATAGGTCTTGCAAGCACTGTGTCCCAGTACTCTATTACCCCGCTCACTGCGAGCTACATCACCATATTCGCTCGTTCATCCCTAAATGCTTGACGTTTTGCTCTGGTCCTTGCAAGAAGTTCACTTCCTGCGAACCAAAAGGCTTCTCGGACTCACACGAGCACTGTGGAACTTGCGGAGTCAATTATTGGAGACGGTATCAACGAGGCCGGAGGATGATTGATGTTCGCAGACCGGGAGAGAAGCCGGAAAGGGTGGCGAAGTGGTACAATGGTACTGAGTAAGTGGCCATTCAAGGCTTGTTTGTCGTCGAGCTATAAGCGTAACACATACAGTGCTTTGGTCATTGACAAATATGAGATGTCTTAGGTTAATGCGCTGTTTTGTGGTGGATGTAGGAAAGGGCGAGCCCACAGGACACGCCATAGGGATTCCTAGATTCTCGTTGTACTCTATGGATTGAGCTTGCACTGTATGGGCGGAGCGAAAGGACGAGAACTAAAAGTGCCATTTCTCTCGAATCCCGGGACATGGAGTTGACTGGTAATTGAGAAATTGCAAAGCTATTCAAATATGAGAGCGGTAGAGAGGTAGAAAAGTAGTGGTTTAATGTGGATTTGGATGAGGTCAATGAGAGCATGGTTCATGGCCCTGCGTTCAAGTGACGTTCCGAAAACAACGAGGCGATTGTGACGAATGCAACCCTTTTTACTTGAACGTGTTAAGCCAATCAGAGAAGCCAGAAATTGCGAGACTTCACCAACAACTTGCCGAGACTGATGAAATTGAAGTGGCAAGAATGCAAGATGACTCAATTACGGTCACCAAGTTAGTCAGAGGACAACTTAGATCTATCAATGAATCTTTTATTTTACATCCATCATAAGCTCGATGCTCCGTCTCGTGAATGCTAATGTATCTCGCCTGGGCGTTCCAACTAAGGAGTGACCTTGCTCATGCTAATCAAGCGCTTCACACCAACCTATTTCATGTTAGCATGTTCTCACGAAGTCGGAAGTAAAAGTCTAGTAATTACCATCCAGTTGCCACACTCATCAGTCTTTTCCCTTTGAATATCCACTTGCATTTTCGAAGCAGCATCGTAGTTCCTTGACTGCAAAGCTTCGGCAAGCTCGCTTAGTGTCGAGATGGTGCCTGGGCTCACAAGCTCCTCATTGTTCAAGTGATCAAAGAGGATGCTCAGTCGCTTTTGAGTATCCTTGACTTGAGCAGCATAAGTAGCCGGGGCCTTGGAGGCAACTCGTTGCATTTCGCTTGTGAAGATGTCAACCATTCTCTGGGCACTTGGCGGGATGTGAGATCTATCACCAACTGGATTCTTGGCTCTAGGCGGTGGCGCAGAGACCGGGGCATTAGTTCGTGGTGGTCCAGTGGGTGGCCTGGAGCCTCCTTGTGGCGGACCTTGCGGAGGACCTTGAGGAGGGCCTTGGGACGGGGGTGGCCCTTGCTGTCCATAAGCTGCCGAAGGCGGTTGTGCGGCTTCGTATGGGGATTGAGACGGAGCATACTGGTTTTGCGCATTGCCCGCAGGAGCATAGGGATTGACCGGAGGTGGAGGTCTGTTTCCAGCTTGGGGTGGCGGTGCAATTTGGGATTGAGGTCCAGGTGGCTGGTTGTACTGTTGCGCAGAAGGTGCTGGAGCATATCTGTTAGATGGAGGTGCCCCAGTTGGTGGGGCATTATATGGCGATTGGCCGCGGTGGATAGTTGGGGGCATTTGCGGGTGGCCAAACTGCGGAGCTGGCGAAGTGCTTCCTTGAGGAGGGGCATAATGGTTCGCAGCCGAAGATGGTCGAGGTGGATGCTGGAAGGTACCTGGGGCTCCGCCTGCTAGTGGCGAAGTCACCCGATTTGGGGCAGGTCCCTTGGGGGGAGGTGGTGGTGGAGTAGGCGTAGCTCTCGATCCATATGGGTTAGAAGGTGGAGGCATTGACAGATTCTGCTGGTTTGGGAATGGAGATGTGATCGGTGCTACTGAAGGGGTACTTCGCCTAGCAACAGGAGGTTTAGTCACCATAGGAGTGTCATTCCATTGGCCGACGTCTTTATTAATTCTGGGTGGAGGTGCAGACGGGGTAGTGTTGCGTGGCGGTGCGCCAAATTGCGGGGGCGCTCCGTAACTTGGTGCTGCCGGAGTACCATAACTGGATGCATAGGGAGCATAACCAGACTGCTGTTGTTGCTGTGGTGGTTGGTATCCTGTCTGTGGAGTAAAGTTATTTGCCGGGGGAGCGTATGGATTTGACACAGCTGGAGCAGCTGGTGCCAGGGGCGCGAAGTTGTTGGTGGCAGGGCGTACTGGTGCGGTCGATCCCATTGGTTGATAACCAGCTCCAGGTTGAGCCCGTGGTGCAGTTCTCGATGCTGGCTGCTGAGCGGATTTGGTCACAGCTGTACCCTTTCTCGATGCGAGCTTGACTCGATTACGAGCAACTTCCGCCGCGGGATATTGCGTTGGCAGGAGGTCCAAGTATCTCTCAGCAATTGATAGGTGACCATGGGCCGCAACAATGTCTGCATACTCTGTGTACTTTTCGTACAGGGCAGCGAGTTTCCAATCAGACGTTAGGTTGCGCTCGCTATCTTGGAATTTGGTAACATCTCGGAATACGGTGACCTTCTCGATGAAGTTCTGTAGCGACCTGGCGTGGACGGAGAAAGATGAATCTCCAGAAAGATCTTCAATGCCAGCCTTCTCAGATTCTTGGAGCTCTGTGATCCAAATGCCGATGACCTTCTCCAATTTTGATCCTACTAAATAACAGAAGGAGGCATCCTTTGGAGAGCCGGATTCCATTATTCGGTCTCCTAGAGCTTCGCATAAGTCTGGGAACTCTGTGGGATCCGCGTATGTGCACAATGTAGCCATAGCCTCTTTCCAGTTAGATAGATCTGCGTTATAAACGACATCCCATAGGTTCTTCCCTATGACTGACGTCAAGAGGCGGAGATAATTTGGTCCCTCTGTCTTGCGGGACAGGTAGGCGGACTGCGCCTTTTCAAACAACTCTTTCCCGCCGCAATTAGCGATGATTAGTGCGTCTGCAATACGATCCTCCTTCACACAGATCATCATCGCCCTCTCAAACTGGCCCATCATCAAAGCCTGCGTGATTTGCTTCTCAGAAGCCGAGTCAGAGTCTGAAAGTAAATGGAAAGGATTGTCGGTCTTTGCACCCTTTGTGGCTGCAATGCTCGATAGGAAGTCGTCTCCATCAGCACCGTCGAACAGAGTTGACAGTCGACTATTCTTTTTCGCCGCTGCTTTTGAATCTTCCTTATCTTCTCCCTTAGACTCATCCAAGTCCAGATCTGCAACACCGTTGGATATTTCCTCAGCCTCCTCAGGAAATCCTAGGTATTCAATGACTTGTTTTCTAGGATTCTCAGCAATCAGAGTTTGAATGACCTTCCAATCAGCCTTTTCTTCCTCGGTCTTCGACTGTTCTATATGACTTTCACAGATGCTAGTGATATCTCCAGCGACAATTGCTTTCTCGAAGGCTACAGTTGCTGATCCAACGTCTGTGTCCACTGAGAAAATCGAGATTTGAACCTTCGATGACCGGTGTTGACCAGGCGCTGTTTTTGATAAGCCGTAACTGATAAGCTTTCCTCCAAAACCAAAGGAAGCACCAGCTGGTCTTTCAAGCCATTTGGGTGCCTTCTTTAATGAGAAAGATGCGCCCTGAGGTTGGGTTTGAGCCTTCGTGAAGAAGTCCTCCCCGTCAACGGGGCCTTGTACAGGAGTTTGCGCTGCTGTTGGATTGGTATTTTGCAATGTCTGAATAGAAATCTTGCCATCAAATGACGCAGTAGCTGAGAGTGCGGGGTTATGCGGATTGAAACGAGTCTGGAAGGTCCAGTTAGTGACCTCGGGAAACTCCCCAAGATTCTCTCCGGTTTGTGGATTCCATAACAGTGTTCTGTTATCTTTTCCGCAGGATAACAGTAAATCACTATCTTGCTCGCACCACGATAGGGACAGGATTCCTTGGTCGTGACCCTGCAGAGTACGTTCTGGGGCATTAGAATTCCGCAAATCCCACAGCAGAATTACCGGGGTTGAGTCGTCCGGGGTAGCTGTCAGAAGCTTTGTAGCATTATTAGGATCCCATGCAATCGCTCCTACAGCCTTGCGGTTGTTATTCAAGGTAAGTGATGCCTTCTTCGTCTTCAGATCCCAGACAGTGACAAACCCTCCACTTCCCCCTGTTGCCAAAATGTGAGGGACCTTTCTATTCCACGCAACACACTCTAGGTCGTCTGATCGTGCAGCCGCAGTCCCCAGTCTAAAGGGATTTTGAATATCGTTGACGTCGTAAATGAAGAGCTCCCCCTTTGCGCCGGCAGTAGCTAGAATATGTGGCTTCAATGGATTGAATTGTAAAGACTTGATTGCGCCTGTATGCTTTGTCGTCCGTGACATATGGGCATCTTCCCCTTAATGAGCTTCTCAGCATCCCACAAGTCCAAAGAGCCATTCTCGAGAGCTCCAGCGATTATGCCCCGCGGATGGTCATCATTTGCAGGTGCCCATGCAATATCGTGAAATCTGGCAGCCAGGAGAGTTAGTAAGCCTGCTTACAAGAGTTTGTTCCAGCCTGACGTACCTTGAGTCTGTGATAATAGTTGCAATGGGCTGCAGCTCGACACCCTGCTCGAGGTCGTCCAGACTCAAGTCCCATAGCTCCAGCTTCGTCTCATCCGAAAAGTCTGCGTCCACTGCACCAGCTCTTGTTCCTGTCACCACCAGAGGAGCCTGCGCGCCAGGCGAAAAGGCAAACGCTGCCGTGCGAGGAATCTCTCGTAGGCGCACCATTGTGGGGATATGTGATGTTGGATCGCAGCTTTTAGGCAATTGTTACAGCTCTTGCGGTTGTGGAATAACTTCTGAACTTCGTAGATGCGTGCAGCAGTTAGGGACACGCAATCGGCATCTAGGTTGCGGCGTAACAAAAGTTGAAATGTGGTAGGATTTCGAAGTGAGTTCCAGGTGTTCAAGTTAACAGAGACGGACACATTTCCCCAGAGCAAGAACACGTGACGTCAGTACGTTAAATTTCGGCCTGATCGAAGAACTACGATTTCAAGGACGAATACACAAAATACACGTAAGGCTGTAAATATGACTGATCAAGCAAGATGGAAGGCTACGGTCTATGTTGGTGGTCTCTCACATATGGTTAATGCCGAGAGCCTCCACGCAGCCTTTCTCCCTTTGGTGAAATTGCAGATGTCTCTCTGCCGTGAGTCTCAGCTGTAATGAGGTCAACTACAACCTTACTAATATATCATAGAAAACCGGAAGCACCAAGTTCGACAGAGCCTCACCGAGGCTTTGGCTACGTTGAATTTGAGGATCCAGAAGATATCAAAGATGCCATCGACAATATGGACCAAGCGGAACTCTTTGGCAAAGTAATCAAGGTCAACCAAGCGAAGGCCCCCAAGAATGCGAATGAAGGATTGGGAAGCAAGACGGCGTTATGGGAGCAGGTGAGGCTAACTTAATCTCGTTCTCTTTAAATTCTAGAACCTGTTGCTAATACGAATTCTAGGAGGGGTGGCTTGCTGAGAATGCTGTCAGTGAGGAGGATAAGATGGCAACTGATAGAGCCAAGACGAGTGTAGAAGATAGGCCTGATGATCCAATGCAAGGTTTGGAGGGACTAGATGTTGCTGGTCCAAAGCCTGCATAGAGAGAGGGGAGTAGCCGGACAGGAGACCGAGGCATTTGGTCATCACAACGTAACGTTTTAGGGCACGCATTGCAACGGCGTTGGAGGTCAAAAATCTTTGGAGTTCACGGGAGAGGTTAGGTTCATGTAGTTTGAGGACTCTACAATAGTATGGAAGAAGAAGATCGAGGCGATGTGTATTTGACACCAAACATGACCTGCGTTGCTTTGTACAGTCTCCCAAGAGGAGTTGGTATTGCATTCTATCTGCCCGTATTCCAACCTGATAAACAGAGTCCCGAATCTCTCAATTGACCATCCTACACTTTAATCCTTTCGGTTTTGGCGCACGAGTCTCATTTGCTTGTCAACGACGAGCTTTCGGATCAAAGAGTAACCAGCAAAACCGACGGCGACACCAACGACAATGCCTGTGATATTGTTAATACAGTTGTTCTGCTAGAGCAGCACAGTGTGATATACCGAGGGGGATCAACTCCGGGGGCATCTTTCTGAGTTGTCGTAGGCGTTGCGAGATAGTGTGAGCTGCAATTGCGACAATTAGCCTCCCATCCCTTCCGATTATGCAGCGATATTCCAATTGATTCATCTCCATCCCGATCCAAGATTGTTGCCCGTCGAATCTCCAGGTGTTACGTACCGCTCTGCTCCTCCTTCTACAAAGCAATCCGTCAGTCCGTAATTGAAGCTTTCAGGGAGCAGCAAACTTACCGGCATAGCCATAAACTTCTGCGTAGGCTTGAACATCCTGAGGGCTGCTCTGGTGGGCTGCATCGTGACTGATTTTCCTCCGAAATCAATTTGTATTCTGCTTATGATGTTGAAGGGGGAGAGAGGCACTGCAGCTTCGCGGTGGTCTGAGTTTGGACCTGTTCCGCGCTAAAATTGCCGACGTCTCTTTCTGACGACCATCCATCTTCCTGCTCCTCAATTGATCTCCCCGAACACACTCGCACCTCTCCACTCCGCCAGCACCTGAATAAACATTACCGCAATCATGTCTGACAGCGACCGCGAGACCAAGCCCTTCAAGTTCGTGACTGGTAAGCTCGAATGCCCTTCCCAAGTGCTCCGAGACAAATGGCCTGATTGCTAACTTTGCTCCAGCTGGTACATAGTATTCCCCCCAAGCTCGATCGCACGCAATTGACTCTCGATAGGCTTTGATGCCCGTTTCCCGAACCAGAACCAGACCAAGCACTGCTGGCAAAACTATGTCGATTACCACAAGTGCATCATAGCCAAGGGCGAAGATTTCGCACCTTGCCGCCAGGTGAGATGAGGTCAATTGAAGTGGGGGATTACGTTCTGACTGGCGGATTAGTTCTTCTTGGCCTACCGATCATTGTGCCCAAGTGCCTGGTGCGAGAGATGGGATGATCAGCGCGGTTAGTATTCTCGGCAGGATTTGGCCTGGACATGTGCTCACGATTTTTCTCGCAGAGAATGGAACTTTCCCAGCCCGACTCGATCAGTAGAAGGATTGGATTGCGCTCTAAGCTTACAGGATGACGGAGAAAGGAGCAGTTTTACGAGGGCTGTGTACCATACAAGTCATGAAGGCGATTTGATAGATCGGAGTTTCTTCAAGTCGGGGTGAATACAACGCAATATTTATTGGAATTATGTACAGGTTTACCATGATGCTCCTTGAACTATGCTTTTTTCACCGCCCTCAATCGATCGTATCGCAAGATAGCCCCTAGTAGGACTTGTGCTCCATTTCCACAATCTTCAAAGCTACAATATTCAGCTGGATTATGGCTGATCCCATCACGACATGGGACGAAGATCCTGAGATTGTCAGCTCACTTTCATTTAACTTTATGTGTTATTGACTTACATGGATGTTGGTGCATGTCGGCTCGTGTAGACACTTTCACAAAGTCAGCCGATAAGTCATGTGCATCATGGATACTCCTTACCTATCATGCCCAGCCCCAGAAGTCATTCTCTGCACCTTTCCCTCAGCTTCAGTCCCTAGCATGTCTTGGGCACTTTCCTCCACACATTGAATGCAATCCGGATGGAATTTAGTAGCCGGAGAGTCCGTATCTAGTCGAAAATCCACCGCGCACCCTCTCCCCTTGACCCCCAAACTGTTCAAACCCCCAACCTCCTCGCCTGCCACTATACGAGAAAACTCATTTCTTAAAACCCTCTCGAGTTTCGCAAGTTTTGCATCCTCCTTTGATCGAATGTCCAGCGAGAATTTTACCTCACCGGGCACCGTGTTCGTTGAGCCAGGCTTCAGCGTCAAGATTCCGGTGGAAGCCAGGCACTCCATCTCCGCTGCCCTATTATGGCTGTGCACAATACACTTCGCAGCTGCGAGCATCGCATCACTTCTATTCTCAAAGTCTGTGGTTCCGGTATGGCAATCGCTGCCTGTGATGGTGACGGTGAACCAGCGGTATGCCTGCACACCTTCGACGGCACCTACCTTTCCCCCGAGCGCTCGAGAATAGGGCCTATGAGAATATTAGTAAATATCTTGCCAATTAGATGAGACCTTATTTTTGAATTGGGATCAAAAGATGTGCCTCACCTTGCTCGATATGTAGTTCAAAATGAGCGCCAATAGGATTTGATTCGTGGCTTGCTTCTATGTCGCCTAGGTATCCGATTCGTTCCAACTCCGATTTTTGGGTTACAGGATTGGATCCAACGGACAGAAGCTTATGAGCGGTTTCCAGAGAGTAAGCTCCTGCCCATACGCCAGACGAGACCATGGAGATGGGGAAGCGAGCGCCTTCTTCGTTGGTCCAGTTTATCACCCCTTGAGACTTAGTTTTGAGAGTAACGAAATAAGAGATTGAAGAGACAGACATACCAGTGGGATATTCTGTCTCGATATTATTGTCATTCATAGTTTTGAGAGCCTCAATACCGGCATGCACGCCTAAAATGCCGTCATATCGTCCACCTGTCGGCTGGAATCAAGATCAGTGAAGGACAAACATAATATACTTCAGCACCTAACTAACCTGTGTATCAAGATGAGATCCAGCATAAGTCGGCGGCCCGGGATTCTTCCCTGCTCTGATTGCGAAGATGTTGCCTGGCACAGAAGATATTGGCATGGCGTTCAAAGGATCAATTGCCAGAACTTATTTACCCATGGTGTCAATTGTGACGTTACATCCTAGTGCCTCTGTCGTCGCAACAAACCAATCTCGAGCTTGCTTGTCGGCGTCCGTCAATGTAAGACGAGACATTCCAATGTCTGTTTCTCCACTATGGAGAGCTTAGCAATGCGATCTCTCTGATGCAAGCAGCAGCCGCAAGGTAATATACCAAGCCGGGAGTCTAGTATAAGGCATCTACTTGGGAGATTTATTTGGAAAGGAAGTTTTTGGACCTCTGAGAGACAAATCTAAAACATAGAACTTACAAGCTCCAAAAAAATCTTCTGAGGTATTTCCTCAAAGACCTGAATACATGCTCTCAACTCATCTCACCAGCAGAATAGAAACCTCGCCCTTCCCAATCATAATACACAACTCAATCATGAAAAAACAAGTAAAGTAAAGTAAAGTAAAGTAAACTCACTCTCCCCATCGCTCACCCTGTCCCCATCGACAAGTGTAATGTAAATCGCTCCACAACCTCTCCCTATCAATTTTCACTGCAGCAAGCTGTTCTCTCGACAAACTCGTGGTTCTGATTCCTCTTGACGATGTGTAAGGCAATGCCTTACATGAAGGGATGGCTTTTGATGTTGGCCGTGGGAAGATGTGAAGTAGTCGAGACCGACGGAAGAGGGGCCGGAGAGGAGACGTGGGATGCATTGCTTGTGTGGATATATGGGCGAGCGAGAGGTATACTTCGTTTAGTACGAAAGAGAAGAGTTGGTTGTCATTGGAATAAAGCTGACTTTAAATCTGTATCTAAGGCATCTTAGTTGGTAAGTAGGTTTGGGATGAGCTGGTGACGTCCCGAATAGGCAAAAGTGGGGTCGAGATGGCTAAGAAACAGTTATGGTCAACATTCTGATTGCGAAACCACGCTCTGTTCATGTACAGGAAAATCTCTCAATTCGAATGAATTTTCATCTTAAACAACAAGTAGAAGTGGATGAACTCATGCCAAACTCTTGATCGACTTGCAGTCCTACTTTCGTAAACCACTCAAACCATTGCGTGCTGCATAGATCCCATAAACCGCACAGTATGAAGTCCGAGTTTAAATGTTGTAATACAAATCTTCAAATTGTACAGCGCTACTTAAGCTATCGCCATGACCCAATTCCTTAACGCCTCGCTTTAAAAATACAATCCACCCTTAGAGCCTTTCTCATGCCTTCGCCTTTCCCTTGCCCTTTGTGACCCTACCCTTGGCTGGGGCCTTTCTCTTCGTTACTTTCGCAGGTGCAGGAGGTGGGGTTGGTTCCTTAGCCACTTCTTCCTCTACCTCTTCAATTGCCTGCAGCTCCGCGTTGTCCGCTTCGGCTTCTTCATCATCATCATCACTGCTCATGAACTCATCATCATCGTCAAATCCGAAAAAGGTTCTGGCTTTCGGCTTGAGTTCTGGTTCCGACGGAGGGGTAGTTCCTTTTGAACTGGTTCCAGCCATATCCTCGTCTTCACTTGCTGAGATTCCGGATCCAGCACCACTCGATGTTGCCAACAGATTGTCCTTGTAATCCCCGGACTTCATCGCAGCCAAAACGGCTTCGCGCGTCCTCTCACCTGCTTCTTCCTTGTCCTCAACCCACTTGCCATCGACCTTTCCTTTGTTGCCACATCTAATTTCTTCTTCTCTTCGCTCTGCCAGCTCAACAACTTGTTCCCACCGCTTCCGCCTTTCTTCCTTTTCTCTTTTTGCCATCTCTGGCTTGATCGCTAGATACTCGGCTAACGCCTTTGCTTCATTGACTGTCCTGAGTCTACGGCCATCTAAGTTCCGACTTGACCCGTTGTCATCCCCTTGGTTTCGCTTTCGCTTTGACGACATGCGGCCACCTGCTGCACGCAGTTGGGATCCAAATCCTCCTTTGCCACCACATAATGGAACCGTCAGGCGAAGTGATAGAAATTCATCATGCGGGTTGGAGAGGAGATCAGAGATCGGTGATGAGGATTCTATCGGCAGCAATTTGTTTGAGATTGTTGTGAGAATGAGGCGACTGCCGGTAGAGGGTACGCGCTCATGGATTTGCTCTTGAAGTTCGGAGATTGAGGTCGCGGAGGGAAGATGAAGCGCAAGGGTAGATGGGAGGTTAAGACCGGGAAAGGAAGTCAAGAGGACGTTGATTGTTGAGGGCGCCATGATGGAGATGGTTGATGTTCGTTGTTATGAGGGGCGCAACTTGACGATTTTCCGATGTTCATCAGGTTGCGAGGCTGAAAGTGGTTCCTATCGCGCTAGTTTCTAGATCAGCCCCATTGATCACGTGCAAGCTCAAAATATCTAGCCGAGTGGTACGCACAATCAACAAGTTGAATTGTGAACTTTTTCAAATCATCGCAACCTTTCCGACACCAACAATCGAAAACCTCCAGCCGTCAAGATGTAAGTAGATCAAAGACCCAATTTCAATCTCTGCAGCATTATTAGCTTGTTGTAATTGCAGATTCTCTGCATTGCGACTCGGCTGAAGAAATTCTTTGTTGCACGAAATTCAAATGCTGATTTATGTAGGCTTATCCCAAAGGCCGACCGCAAGAAGATCCACGAGTACCTCTTCCGTGAGGGTGTTCTCGTTGCTGCCAAGAAGTACGATCTTCCAAAGCACCCAGATATCGACACCAAGAACCTCTTCGTCATCAAGGCTTGCCAATCTCTTACCTCCCGTGGATTCGTCAAGACCCAGTTCTCATGGCAATACTACTACTACACCCTCACCCCTGAGGGACTTGACTACCTCCGCGAGTGGCTTCACCTTCCCGCTGAGATTGTCCCAGCTACCCACATCAAGCAACAACGATCCCACGCTCCTCCTCGTGGAATGATGGGTGGTGAGGGTGAGCGCGAGCGCAAGCCTTTCGGTGGACGTGGTGGCCGTGGTGGTGACAGAGACCGTGGTGACCGCGAGGGTGGATACCGCAGACGCGAGGCTGGTGCTGAGGGTGGAAAGGAGGGTGCCCCATCTGGAGAGTTCGCTCCTCAGTTGTAAGTTTGCACGTCCATTGACTTGAGATATCGTACTGACTTTCGACTAGCCGTGGCGGTTTCGGACGTGGTGCTGGACGTGGTGGAGCTCCCCCTGCTGCTTAAATTGGCATTCAGTTCTGTTTGCTCGTTGCATCCGACAGAAAATTCTCACAACATCTTGAAATGGTTGGGCCAAACAGTAGCGCGTTTTGGTCGAGTGATAGTAACCGCTGGGGGGATGGGAGTCAAACCCGTCAGGTATAGGTCGAAGGGGGAAGTTGACACTTCAAACCTGTCAGGTAGCATATCGAGCTTTCTTCACGAGTTTGTGGTCACTTTGCGTGAAAATACAACCCTATCACCTCACTTGCTGTGAATCTTCCTGTGCATGGGACTCTTCAACCTTCTGCGTCCAGGATCCATGACTGATTATGCCACTGCATTGACTGGGAGGAACACCAGCTTCAACCGACGAGTGAAATCCCAACATTTTACACCCTCTCGTGCATCTCCACAAGCCACAGGAACTGTTACCCCACCTCCAAGTTGTAACGAGCATTTCTCCACAGATCGCATGACAGCCCGGACCACTGGGTGCGCAGAGCTTGCTCCAATTTTATTTGGTACGTCCTGCAAATGATATCTCTAATAGCAAGCCCATTTGGAAGGAATCCGATGGTGGTGAGTGCCTGACTGGAATTCTCTGAAGCCATCATTCATCGATGCTGCATCCGTAACCTTACACGGCCTAAATAAGCCCCACCAAGTTCTGCAGCACATTCGGCTTAAATCACAGTTCCATACACCACCGGATGCGCTCTTCTCCTCCCGGCTGAATCCCAAACATTGAGCTGCACTTCCTCCGAGGGTGCCTCGTCTTGTTTGTCACCAGCGTGACGCATTCTCAACGGAGTTTCGAATAGTAGTCGAGCTTGTCTAAATGTGGACAAAGTTCAGTGGTTTGTAGAAGTCGGCCCCTCAAGAATGCAAGCCTGAGAGCGGGGTGATCGGCGCACCCAGCCAAACCAAAGGAGAGGAGGGGTGATAAGAACAGGGAACCAAGGAACGGCCAAGGTTGGTGGGACTACTGAGCAAGCTCTCCCAGGTAGTGCTTTTCATAAAAGGCACAACTTCCTGCCGTCACTCCAAATCGCCCTTTCGTCTCGCACAATTAAATAATTGCTTTGCTATAATTAAAATCGAACCCGATTATCATCACCCATCAATGTCAGGAGTCATGGCCAACTTACCAAAGGAGATGAAGGCGTTGAGGTGAATATACCTACCCCGCTTACCCGTCTGAGCGATGACGCTGTCAACAATTTGTGGCGCGGCAAAGTTCTGGAGGGGTTCTGTTCGGCTCGCTCTGGAGATGATGCTGACGGACCTCAACAGATACACCAAGCCAGAGGAATATGGCATTGTCACAGTACCTCTTCCTAAGCTTCGAGACAACGATGTCTTGGTCAAGGTCTCCGCCTGTGGCGTTTGTGGTATGAAAAATGTTCAGAATAGAGGGAGATTTTGTTAAGAACTTTGTCCAGGTACTGATTTGCATATTCACGAGGGAGAATTTATCGCAAAGGTGAGCAGACCTCTTGATATATATCCCAAACGGCCGCAGATAGTCTCCATTTCAAATTTAACATCCAATTGGTCATGCCCGAGATCATGCCACCTTGATGGGTGCAGCCAGGCCGAAAGAAGTTCAAGTCGCTAACCATACTCTCATAGTTCCCTCTGATCCCTGGTATGTGAACGTTTTATTTTACATCATCTCCCAATCGGAGAGGTCCTTCATAAATCTCCAAACAATGGCACATGAAGCCCTTCAATTGCCATGCATCTTTGGCTCTATCGCACGCGAACTCCACGAAACTACAAGCCGAATATACCAGCATAGCAGAGTAGAAGCGTGGAATAATGGAGCCGGGAATACCTGACCTGGGCCATGGAAATGCTGGGACTTTGTCAGCGGGAGATTTGAAAATTGCTGTCATTCGAAAGCCCTAGCGTGCAATGCAAATGAGCGAGATTTTTATTGACCACTGACTGATACAAAAACAGGACATGAGACCGTTGGTAAAGTCGTGCGTATCTCCAAATCTTGCATGAGAGCCACATTCTAACACTTGGAACAGGCTGCCATCGGAAAGGATGTCAAGGGCTTCACGGTTTGTACAACCCGAAAACAGCTCCTCGGCTTATCTGCAAGAAGCCGATTTCCTCTACGAATATCGATCTGACAGAATCCAGGTTGGAGAGCGCGTAGTCGCTGACAACTCCGAACTTTGCAATGAGTGTTTCTACTGCCGCAGAGGACAACTACTTCTTTGCGAGCACTTTGAAGCTCACGGTGTAACTATGGGTATGTTCCTACTTATTAATCTTTTCTGGCTAAACCAAGTTAACAATTACTAGACGGTGGCTTTGCCGAATACTGCGCGTACCCAGCTGGCAAGGTCTTCAAGATCCACAACTTGTCTGACGTTGATGCAACTCTCCTCGAGCCTGCCTCTTGCGCAGCCCATGGCCTCGAGAAGATCGCTCCTAAACTCGGTTCATCCGTGCTCATGTTTGGAGCAGGTCCGACTGGCTTGGTGTATGTCTAGTTATCCTGCCCAAATTTTTACTCCATGAAGTCTTCTTGACGAGCTAATCAATATAGCCTTTCACAAATGCTCCGCCAAAATGGAGGATGCCACGTCGTTGTTGCTGCCCCAGAAGGATTAAAGATGGACTTGGCCAAGAAGCTCGGCGCTGGTGATGTACGGCCCCTGTCCTTCTACTCGCTACCCCTATCTGGTGCCACGCCGCAACCAGCTAACCGAGAATCCAGGAATACATCTCCCTCTCACGCTCGAACCCAGAAGTACAATTTGAGAAGATCAAGTCCGAGAACCCATACGGCTTTGACATCGTCGTTGAAGCTACTGGGTCCCCTAAAATTCTCGAAGATGCCATCAACTAGTGAGCAATCCTCTATGAAGCACATCTTCCAGATTTTTACATTCCACGATGCTGACTCCCTTCCAGCGTCAGACGTGGTGGTAAGCTAGTAGTCTATGGTGTCTACTCTGCATCTGCTCGCGTTAGCTGGCCGCCAAGCAAGATCTTCGGCGACGAAATCACCATCCTCGGTTCCTTTTCCGAGACATACATGTTCCGTACGTCATAGCACTCTCCTTTTATTCCCTTTTCTCAACTATAATATTGACACAGCTAACACTCCCTAGCTGCCGCAATCGACTACCTCGACTCCGGAAAGGTCAAGGTTGAAGGCATCGTCAACAAGACCTTCAAGCTGGAACAGTGGGGCGAGTGCTTGGAGTCCATGCGGAACAAGAGCGCTATCAAGGCTGCAATTGTCTTTGACTAAACCAGTCGTTCATTCCATTTAGTGTCCGTTCGTGTGTATAGTTGGGAGGATTGAGCAAACGGACATAGGAAGGAATGACAGCTAGGTGGGATCTCTATGTACAATCACGATGTAGCTATTGTATTTGTTGAAGAGAGTGTCGAATGGATAAATTATTATTGACTAGTATTGCATACAGATTCTCGTAAGAGCCGTGAGATCCGTGAGTATAGAATAGTATTCATTTCTTGCTTAGGTATAATTCGCAGAGGATCGATTTACCATCCTCAATCTCTCCTCTCCCAAGCCTGAAACCCCACTAATCGATTAGGAACCACCTAGAGCAATGGTTCTTCCGTTCCAAGTCGCAATGTACTTGAAAACTCCTCAGGGGTTTGATCAGTTTCCGGTGTCTGTGGTTAAAGCGACGAGAATATGGCTCTCCAATGTGTCAAAAAAAATTCTTCGCGCTTAAGTGTAAATAATCGCGTCTATCCAACCCAAAGACTGTGCTCTCAATCAGTTGAATATGAAAAATAAGACTCACCCTCTTCTCGAGGATTTTTCTGTTGTAAATCTTTAAGCCTCATGTCGGGTACCATAAGCTCGTGTCCAAGACATCTGTCTTGCGCGAGCGCCGTACTGGTGATCACAAAACTTTAGAGACGTTGCCGTGAGACGTAGCAATAGATCATGTTTCGTTCTGATTCCCGTAGGAACAAAATGCAAGGAGAAACCCGCGAATTTTGGGGTAAGAAAAAGTACCCAGGTACCGCGGTCGAAACAAAAAAAAAACTACGTCAACTCACTTCTCACATGTCATATCTCACCACATCAACGCTCAACGTCACCCATCCCCTTTCACAGAACCTCAAAACGCAGCAAAAAGCGCACTCAACGACTCCAAACGGCTTTCTAATCAATGCATCGAACTCCAGCATCTCGATATCCAAATGTCCATCGAGTCAAATATATCGATACTCCACCACGTTACAGACCCGGTTCCTGTTTGATGTAACCTCTTAGCGCCGCTAGCAGCACTACGGACCATCAGACGTATCACCTCTCGCCTTAACGCATCGCATCGCATCGCCTCGCGCCGCCTCGCGCCTTCTTCATTTATGACGTGAAGATAGTTCTTCCTACCGAGGCAGCTATCGCGCGTCGTCGCGCTACCTCTGAGCCAGCCATCTTAAGTTAGAGCAGACAGCCCAGAGTTGGGCTGGAATCGTGTTCGTAGTTCGTGCCTGGCTGCACTTTGATTGTCGTCCGCTTCACTTTCCCCTCTCGACACGACACGCTGGTTGTTGTGTGCTTGTTTGCGTGTGATTGAAGTTAGAATCTTCGGGATATCTTCTGTTTGTTTCATTGTTCGTGTGACAGGAAGCTGGATTTGTTTCGGGTGGTTTTTTTAGGTCTGGGTTTGGAAGCAGGAAACTCTGGAGTTTGGAGCGTCAATTGGAATAGGGACGCGGCAAGGATGAGGACTACTTCGCTGTTGGCGTTTGCGGGGATTGGGGCATGGAGGTATGGGTTTCTCACTCTTCTTCCCCAGTCTTGATTAGTTATACGGATTTCTCGATATTTGTCATTGAATTCACCTTGCTGACGTAGAAACCAGTTTCACATCCGCCCTTCCCATTGCATCAGACTCAACTTCAACATCAATATCACAGTTACCAGAGGCAGAAGCACAACCACCGCCTGAATTCTTCCCACCACCACCCCCAAAAACCGATTCGGAACCTCCGCCACCCCCAACAGAGAATCTACCTGTCACCGAGGCCAAATGGCAACCATACACTGCACCTCCACCTCCCTCACAAAACCAACAACAATCTCTCCTCCTGAATCCAGAGCAAAGAAACGAAGATACTCCTGAAGTTTTTCCTGTAGCCTGCTCTGTGTCCAGCTTCGGAGGGGGGAGTATGGTACTTCATTGGGTGCAGAAGGATGGGAGTTGTAAGAGCCGTTTGCAGGTTAGGACTAGGGCATTGTTTAAATGGGGTCAGGATGCGAAGGGCAGTGAGGGCGAGAGGGTATTGGTTGGCGAGGAGAGTGTATAGAGGTGGAAATGGATTGCGATGCGACTGAACCGGATTGAACGCGGAGTTGGTCTCTGCCAAAGAGAGGAGGTGGCTGAAGTTACGAATAGATGGATATATGAATTTAGATTGTGCTTGGAGTCGGGGATTTGTCTGGAGGTATTGACTATGGTAACATTGGATAGGTGATGATTGGCATGAGAGCACAAAAAAGTGGAGGAAACAAAGTTGGATGGATTGAACTTCAACATTACTCTTGATGCCATTTATACATTGGAACATTACGCAAAAGCGCAACTGGAATCGACCACACACATTGGATAGCTCTGGATGGTTCCGGACGAGGGAAGTAGGTGGAATGGAAAAGCCTGCTTTAACTGTAATTTAATGTACTGTACTGCGTAAGGTACGATAGCATGGCGTAGAAGTACATATATATATATATACAAGCACATAAAAGTCTATATTCCATATTCCATACTCTCTCTATACTCCATACTCGGAACACAAAAAAAAAAAAAAAAAAAAAAAAAAAAAAAAAAAAAAATACAACACAGAACAGCAGGGCAGAGAACAACATCACTCGATCGATAAAGGCAGAACTCAGAAGGAAGCACGGCTTGATTATACCAATCTTGATATTTATTACTCATAAAAATCTTACAATTCATTCATCTTTCCGCTGCTTCTACCTCTTCGAAGCTTCTTGTGCATTCCGGAGGAGCGGTGCCTCCCTCACTCCCTCCCTCCTTTACTCATCTCCTCCCTGTTGATCCCACGCTCAGTTGAATCCAAGCCCCTCGCCATATCCAACGCAACGCCACGCCACGCCACGCCAAACAAGATAGCACATCATTCCACTAGTAAGAATAAGCTTCACTCATTACAACACCGAGAACCATCAAACATACCGATCAATTCCAATCCAGACCCTAAACCCCTACAGACTCCACGATCCCTCCCACTCAGCGGAAGCAGTTCAATCCACAGCAGCTAAAGCGGAATCTAGGACGATGAACACCATGTCGATCGGCGGTTATGTTGCCCCCTGCACGTCGGCCACCGAACCCTTTATTGTAGAAGAATGGCATTTTAGAGATTTGATTTGGGAGGTGAAGTGGTTTGTGTGGGAGAGTATGGAAAAGTCAATGGGGACGAGAGAGGTATTTATCCCTCTCCACATCCCCCATGATGATCTCCAGCAGGTTTACATCAAGGTTTCCTCCGCCATCATCCAACACACACTCACACTGACGCGCTACGTCTGCGTTCCAAACACGCAGAATCAAGATAAATCCAGCTGCTGTGGCTGGTCAGCCGCCTTGGCTGACGGTGCCGAGAGAAACGGAAGCGATCTGTGGCGTAGGCGGCTGCACCGCCACACGCACCGCCACAGCGCATCTAGATTTTTTGACCTGCGTGGGGAAAGCTCGACGTCAGACTGGCGTATCGCGCAATAGCGGTGAGCGATGATCGGGGTTGCTGCAGAAATCTGTTCTTTCTTTTTGGAAAAAATACACGCGGTCGGTGAGGATGCGGTGCAGATATTACTCGTTTTGGGCTGCCTGCAGCAAAGCGCAGAAAGTGGTAATTTGGCGCGTGCCTTCGGGTAAAATGCAACGTGAGGGGTCGGCTTGGTTCATGACATGACTCTCCACAAACCATAAATCGGCTGTGCATGGAAGCTTTATTCCTTCATCCTCTTGTTTGGTCTCGAATCATCCGGTAATCCGCTTCTCTTCGTCCCTGGGAGACTGCTCGTCCGGATATCGTTGTCGTCCTGTGAGACGCGACGATGGGGATATTCTGACTTGACGCCCTCGAAGCAGTTGCTGGACACCTTGTCCCCGGTGTTGAAGAATGGGTGGAGGAGCGCCTGTTGCGCTGTCAGTCGTTTCTCGGGGTCGTATTCCAGTAAGCCGCTCAGTAACTTGTAGCCCTCCGCACCCAGCGAGGCATTGGAGGATGGGTGCGAGGTTGCTGAATGCGCATTGATCGTCGCATAATACCACTTCTCGAGATTGCTTCCGTTCTTGGGATGTGAGCTGGAGAGTGTGCTCAGCTGCGCCGACTCGGGCATGTTCACGAGGTTTGGCCACTTTTCTTTGGTCGGCAGCCCCACAATCTCCACAATCTTCTGCATCTGGTTCCGTTGAAAGGGGACGGTCTTCTTGGAATCCATCTTGGCCTCCTCACCTTTAAAGATGGGGCGGAGACTCAAGAGTTCGGCGAAGATGCATCCGACGGCCCACATATCGATGGCGGGCGTGTAATGGCGCGATCCCAGGAGTAATTCCGGCGCTCGGTACCAGATGGTGACCACGACCTTGTCTCCGGAGAAGAGCGAGTGTAGAGGTTTGTTAAAGAGACGTGCCAGACCTAAATCTCCAATCTTGACCTCTCCCGATGACGTGACCATGATATTCGCGGGCTTGAGATCGCGATGGAGCACCCAGTTGGCGTGCAGGTACTGGCACCCGTTCAGCAGCTGGAACATGATGCTCTTGACGGTGGACGGCGGGATGGGGTGGCGGGTGGGCTGGGTGTGGTGGTGGATAATCTGCAGCAGGTCATGCTCGGCGTACTCGAACACCATGAAGATACACTTGTCCTCCAAGATGATCTCGATCAGCTTGATGACATTGGGGTGGCTCAGTTCCGAGCACAGGGCCATCTCGCGGACAGCGGACTGCGAAATTCCGGTGTATTGGATTTGTTCGCCTTCCTTGTCTGTGCCTCAGTCAGTCATGTGCAACCCAGTGGGGGCCGGCTCGCGATGTGATACCTGGCTTGAACTTCTTGATGGCAAACTCGCCCACCTGGCCATGGCGGCCGACGGCCTTGTAGACGCGGCCATAGGTGCCCGAGCTGATGAAGCCGATGACTTTATATCGGTCGATGACCCGGACTTTGCTCTGGTAGCCGATGCCCGCACCGGCACCTCTGTCGACGGGGTCTGTGTGGGATCAGCAGCGGTTCGGCGGAGAATGAAGAGCACACACGAAAAGGAGGGCGTCGTGAGGGAAACATGATCAAGAGTGTCTCGAAATGGAGTGCGAGGTCAGATGACCTCAACCAAATCCGAGTTTTCCTGCGAGGACGCGGGCCTCATGAGGCGGTCGTGTCACCCGAGGAGCGGTGGCGGTTGAGGCGGAAGCGATGGGTAGGGGAAAAAATATAATAGTGATGATGAGAGGAGGAAGAAGAGAGGGGGAGGAGAGGAGGTAGAGACGACGATGAGGTGGGGAACGGATCAGGTGGGGAGGTGGATTGGAGGCTGGAGGTTGTCGGGAAGGGAGGAGGAGGAGGAGGAGACAAAGTGGACGTGCTCTCACCATCAAAGGCCTGCTGCACGCTCCTCTTTAAGGTTTGCGTCCTCTGGCTCTGGGCGCTGGCGGACGACGGACCCCCGGAGGACGGCGGATTGGACGTCAGGCTCATTATTGATTTTTATTATGCGGGCGGGCGCCGTAATGTTCTGGTCGCGGAGGGGGAGGGGAAGATACACGCGTTGGCACGAGAGAGCGAGTGCGAGGCGAGGCGAGAGAGCGAGCGAGTACGGCGGCGTAGTGCAGAGAATAGGGCAAGGTTAGGTAAGGTTAGGTAGGTGGTACCTTGGGTTAGGTAAGAATGAGAATGGGAATGTAGAGTAGAGTAGAGTAGAGCGCGGGTGCCGTGGTGTGTTGCAGTGCGGTGCGGTACGGAGCGAAGTGGTGCAGGACACTGCAGTGAGGCGGACGTGAGGTGCAGTGGTTGTGGTCGTGGTCGTGGTCGTGTTCGTCCAGGGCCCTCCCTTCAGTGCATCGCGCCCGAGTGCAGTGCAGTGCAGCAGAGGTGCAGTGGAGTCCTGGAGAGGGGCGACCGAGGTGGAGGCGTGAGGCGCAAGGCGTGAGAGCGATCCCTAGGCACGGTCAGGTGCGAGGTAAGGGGGAGGGAGGGAAGAAGGGAAGAAGGAAGGAAAGGAAGAATAGGTACGTACCTGGGTACGGGATGGATGGATTGATGGATGGGTGGATGGATGCAAGGGAGAGAGGACTGGTTTACAACGTCGATTGGATGGGATGGGATGAGAAGGGATGGGTGGATGAATGGACAGAGAGAGAGAGAGAGAGAGAGAGATGATTAGGTGGATGGATAGATGGGTGAGAGGAATGCGATACGATACGATGTGATGCGATGGGAGACGAGATGCGACGAGACGAGGGGAGGGGTGTGATACAGGCGTGAGTGAGGCGCGAGTGAGGCGCGAGTGGGTGGATGGGTGAGTGAGGATAAGGATGGATGAATGAATGATGCCTGGTGATGGGGAGGAATCCCGACACGAGAACCGACCGACACGCGACAGGCGAGTGAGGGAGCGAGTGAGCAAGCCGTTAAACCCGACGTGGATGAAGGGGAGAGATGTGATATGAGGAGATGTGATGTGATGAGATGAGATGAGACGCGATGCGCTGTGAATGAGTGAGTGAGTGCGTGAGTGTCTGTCGGCGACAGATGCTGTCTCTCCGACGCGTCGCGCAGGATAGGATAAGGTAGGATAGGATAGGATCACACAACACAAAGCAAAGGATCAGAGCAAAGTGTCTCTACCGCTGACCTGCAGATGTCGATGGATGGCAGTCAGTCGGTGTGCAAGGCAAGGACTGCACGCCATCTGGCTTTGTGCGACGGGTGGTGAGTTGCGGAGGTAAAGTGATTGGATGATTGCTTGATGAATTGACGTGACTGATCGATTGTCTGTCGGAATGATTGAACAAATGCCCTCTGCCTGCTGCTGCATTGCATGCCTTGCGTTCGTTGCATTGCATCACAGTCAGTGTTCTGCATCCCCCGGAATCACCGCACCCTCTGATCCGACAGGCGGAGGCTCAGCGTAGGCCATCATCCATGTTCCGGCTGTCGCATAGGCGATGTCGATGAGATGCAGAGGCTTGTATCTCCTGTAGGCCACCTTACGAAGTTTCTACTGGTATAAACACGTAGTGTGAACTACGGGAGTCAATGATCAAATCAGCACTTACTTGCCTAACGACCTATCTGCCTACAGATATAGGATGTATGTGTCCTACTGCTACAATGTTTACGCTACACCCTCATACCCTAGCCATGCATCATACCTAGCCATCCGATCCATACCTTCCTTTGCCTACCAAACCCTCTCTCCCTACCGACCTACCGACCTGACCAACTTCCTCTTACAGTGTCCCCATGGTAAGCTCGGGTCCGGGCATCTAGCCACCATTCCTACCCAAGTTCTTACATTTACCTGCCCTACTAAATCCGACCCAACTGATTCCACTGATTCGACATATCGTACCCACCTCCCATCCACATACGAGTACCAAGATGCACTCGGAGTATCCTTCACTCCGGCATAGAAAAGATGTGCCACTCGCACACAGGCAGTTGTTACCTTATACTCCGAGACTCCGCATGCGCGGAGTGAGGCCGATTCTGAGGCTGAGACTGAGACTGCGGAGAGGAGAGGAGAGGAAAGACAGGAGAGAGGGGAGCGAGGGAGAGAATGTTGAGTTTAATAGATGGGACTAGGCTACCCAATCCGTAAATGATTTATACATTGGGATATATACAATGAAACGAGATTAGACTAGATTGAGTAAATAGACTAGGTTAACCAAATATATGAATGAGTTTATATATCAGCGTAAAACTAAACGGCAAAACTCTGTGCGGCTGCAAACCTATTTGATGTCTCTTTATTTCTGCCTTTATCATTTCTTAGTCTCTAGAGAACTGTCTATCTCTATCCACCTCTTCCACCTATACTTCCACGCTTAACAACCCCTCCCTATTCTAACTCTACACAACCCCTTCCAACTTCACCCCTCAACACCCTCAACACCCTCCCCCCAAACCCTCTTCCCAAGCACCCACGTCTCCCGCACCCTCGCATCCTCACCCAGAACGACAAAATCCCCCCTCCTCCCCACCTCCAACACCCCCCGATCCACCAACCCCATCGCCCGCGCCACGTTCTCCGTGACGCAGCGCACCGCCTCCGGGACACCCACCTCCGCCCACAGCATCAGGTTCCGCACACACTCATCCAGCCCGATACACGTGCCGATCAGCGTCTCCGTGCCCTCGATCGTGACCTTGTTCCCGGCCTTCAGCTGCCGGAACGGGATCTGCGCGTGTCCTGGGTGCAAGCCGTCCGGTAGGCCGGACAGCTCGATGCTGTCGGTGATGAGGATGCAGTGCGTTGGTGACGAGCGGTATGCTACCCCGACGATTCGCGGGTGCAAGTGGATGGCGTCGGCGATGATGGAGAAGTACGGCGGCGACGGGTCTGATATCAGTCCTGTACGTGTCAGTCAGTCAGTCAGTCAGTCAGTCAGTCAGTCAGTCTTGCTGGGCTGGTTCAGCTCTCCGTCTGACCGGGCGGGCGGAGACGAGAACATACCTGGCAATCCGGGCTCGCGGTGATGCAGAGGATTCATCGCGTTGAACGTATGCGTGATCAGATTCGCACCGGCCTGCATGCCCGCCAGACCTTCCGCATGATTCGCAGCACTGTGGCCCATGGAGACGTGAACACCGTATTCCTGCGTCAGCCGCTGGATGTGCTCCAGCGCTCCCGGCAGCTCCGGAGCCAACGTGACGACTCGGATGGAATCCCGTAGGTTCTCCTGCCCATAGATCGTCTCGAGGCTGGCGTCAGCCGGGACGAACATGTTCTTCGCATCATGGGCTCCCTTCTTGCTAGGTGCTAGGAATGGGCCTTCAACGTGGGCGCCGAGGACGGAGGCACATCCCTCTTCGTTCTGGGGCTTCAGGTACGGCAGCGCGCCTTGGAAGACTGCTGATGAGACGGTGGGAATCGTCGGGTAGAATCCCGTGACTCCTGTTGAGGGGAGGTATCTGGCGAGCTTGCTGACTCCGGCTTGGTAGGAGACGGGCTCGCTGTAGTGAGCGAAGTGGAAGCCCAGAGCTCCGTTCGTCTGGAGCTCGATGAATCCAGGGGAGATAATGGCATTCTTGAGGTCGATGGTTTGGGTATCGGCTGGGAGTGACGAGTTGTCGATGATGAGGCCAGTAGAGTCAAGCGTGAGGGGTGCAGAGACGAGCTTGCCGTTGATGCATTGTCGGCAGTTGATGAACTGCGTAGGAGACATGTTGAATTTGGTGAAAATGGGAGACTTGTCTGATAGAGGAGATGTTGAGTGAGTGGGATGTATTTTCAGCTCGAGGTTGAGGGCTCGTATTCACGTAAGCTGCATGAAGGAATGTGTGGTCCTGAAGGATGGAGGACAATTGATAAGGCTCCTCAGGGTAATATGGCTTAAGGCAGTTTCAGCATAAGCCTTATAACGCTTCCCAATGGAGGAGAAATAAGTGAGATATACTTCAGCATTGAGGTGCTCGACTAGATACCAAGGGAACGTTACCCCACTACCAAAATAGAACTGGCGGGTCAAATATCCCTAGCATGATTGGTTCGCTAGTGCGGAGATCCCTCCACGAGTGGGAAAGGGGTCGGAACTTTGTTGTTCTCTTTACATTCACTCACTACATGTTTACTGAGATGTTCCTTGCTGCTTAAGTTCTTAAGTAAGATTTAACCATGCTTATACCCTCACAGCCTCTCAATATCTCTCAAAAGCACTTCCAAAGGAGCTACAGCTTGGCGCATCATTGGCTTGTGATAAAATGACGTAGTGCAGACCCTGCAGCCTCATCCCATTCAATCACCAAATCTTGGAACAAGAATGAGATTTTACTCACATGTTGTTATGCATGAAGCTGCAATATTGCTATAGTTTTCCAATCCCAGCGTGCTAAGTAAGCGACTGTCTCTCCAGACCTCGCATCAGCGGGTCCAAATTCACATCGATAGTCTGAACAATTCTAGAGTTGGGCCGCGGAGAGAGGCTACAGCTCCAAACAACAAGATCAAAGCACAATGTCGCAGGATCACAAGACTGGTCCAGGGGGCCACTACTCATCCACAAACCCCATCCCCAACATCCAGACATTCGTCGAAAACCTCGACAAAGACAAGAAGGAGCGCGATGCCCGGATCGAAGCCCACCAGAAGGCCCACGGGGGCGACGTGCAAGATCACCAAGCTTCCCCCGACGCAGGAATCTCCGGGACACGGAAGCGGGTGACGGATCCCGTCACCGGGCGCGAGGTCGAGATCGAGGATGTCAATGCGGATTTCATGCGGGCCGTCGAAGATCCAAAAGTCAGTCAGTATGGCAGAGTTGCGTTACGTTGTGTTGCGAACCCACGGCTGATATATGTGTGCTAGCTGTCGGTGCCGAATGCGAATGTGGATAAACCTACACCGGTCAAGACAGATGCGAAGCAGTCGGGGGAGGAGTATAGGCACAATCAGGATGTCACTGCGCCTCCTGACCCCGTGGAGCCGTATAGCACGTCTGATGTCCCGATCCATGGGGAGAAGACGAATATCCTGTTCCATCCGACGCCCTCGGTCTCTTATGAAGCGATGTTCGAATCGATTGAGAAACGGACGACGATTCTGTCAGGTGCAGTGTTTCTCTCAATCGTGGTGCTGGGCAAGATGTTCGGGGGCGCATTGTATGGACTTGTCCCACTGGCAATGTGCGTATCGTCCGGCATATTCTTGTCAATGAAAGAGCTCCTACGACAAGGCCGTGATCACGAATGGTCAAGTGAGACGAAACGCGGGGAATATGTAAGAGACTCAGGACAAGTCCGTGACGTTGCTAATCAATCCAGGCAACTGCAAATCTGATTCCCGAATCCGTAGAGTGGATGAACACCTTTCTCGGCGTCATGTGGGGGCTGATCGACCCCGACATGTTCGCCTCCGTTGCCGACACCCTCGAAGATGTAATGCAAGCTTCCGTCCCTGGGATTATCGAGAACGTGCGAGTCGCAGAGATAAACCAGGGCACGAATCCGTTCCGCATCTTGAGCCTGCGCGCCCTGCCCGATGGGCACGTCCGGGAAATGAAAGACGACATTCGAATGAGGAACCAGCAGGTCAAAGACCCCCAGGAGCTCGCTGCGGATGAAGAAGGTGGCGATTACTATAATCTGGAATGCTCCTTTGCGTATCACTCTTCGCCGAAATCTAAAGCTTCGGGAAACATTTCGGAAAAAGCGAAGAATATGCACATGCAGCTGGTATTTTATCTAGGCATTAAGGGTCTATTTGGAGGTAGATGAGCTTCATTTCATTCCAACCATAATCATATTCTGACTTCTATTAGTACCGCTCCCAATCTTTGTTGAACTCCAAGGCCTCGTGGGAACCATTCGATTGAGATTGCAAATGTCACCCGAACCACCTTTCCTGAAAGCTCTCACATTCACATTGATGGGCGTTCCCAAAGTGCAAGCGGGCTGTGTACCAATGCTAGAAACTGGGATCAACATTTTAAACCTCCCTCTGATCTCGAATTTCGTCAATTACGCCATTGCAGCAGCTGCTAGTGAGTACGTGGCTCCCAAATCCATGACTCTCGACATGGGCAAACTGCTTCAGGGCGATGACATACAAAAAGACACAGAGGCCATTGGTATCCTTTGGATTCGGATTCATAGAGCTGTTGATCTCAGCAAGCAGGATCGACGGGGGAGTACCGGTGGTGGTAGTGATCCTTACATTACCGTGAGCTTTTCAAAGTATCACAAGCCAATGTATTGCACCAGGGTAATCCAAGACAACTTGAATCCGGTCTGGGAGGAAACGTGTGCCTTACTTGTAACCCCAGATCTCATCAAAGCTGACGAGCAACTGTCAATGGAACTCTGGGACTCTGATCGTGCAACAGCCGACGACATCGTCGGCAAAGTCGAGCTCTCGATGCAGAAGTTGATCCAGCACCCTGGCAAGATGTACCCTCAAGTCTCCAAACTCCGCGGAATGCAGCCAGACAGCAGCATGCCCGGCGAGCTGCATTGGGAAGTCGGGTATTTCGGCAAGCCGCAGTTCCGACCCGCTCTGCGGACGCACGGGAAAGACATCAACCTCCCCGGGAAGCTTCAAGACAAGAAAGAGTTCCAGGATGAGCGCGGAAGCCTTGACACAGCCACCGAAGCAGCAGTCGTGCATACGCCACCCGATCCTCTGTGGCCCAGTGGTATCTGCAGTGTCATCGTGCACCAAATTGTCAATCTTGAGCATCTGAACCTCAAGGGCAGTGAGGGCAAGCGTAAGGGGAGAGAGTTTGAGCCAGCTCAGCCGAGTGGGGAGAACACGGATGAAGAGGCTAAGAAACTGCCCAGTGCATACTGTATTATTCACTTTAATGATCAGTTGGTAAGTACATGTTGAACCCCTAGTTGGAAACCACTAATAAGTGTCCAGATCTATCGCACTCGTACCAAAGCCGTCAGCAGTAAGCCAATCTTCAACGCGGGCACCGAGCGCTTCATGCGTGACTGGCGTTCAGCAATAATCACTGTAACGGTTCGTGACCAGCGTATGCGTGAACATGACCCCATACTCGGCGTCGTCCCCTTAAAGGTCTCAGACATCCTGCAAACAAGCTCCCAGGTAACGAGATGGTATCCACTCGATGGAGGCATCGGATTTGGGCGGATCCGCATCTCTCTTCTCTTCCGAAGTGTCGAGACAAGATTGCCGCCACAGCAGTTGGGATGGGATGTTGGCACGTTCGAATTCACATCTGCTAGGATTCTTGCTACGGGATACACGCACCGTGCCAAACTAAAGATGCGAACCGGAGGTAGCTCTGGAAAGATTGCAAGAACGCATTGTCAGAAAACAGATGAGGGCGATGGAATGTACTGGGACTTGGCTAAAATCAATGGCGCAGATAGCATCCGCTTGCCAGTCAAATATCGATATAGAGCCCCTATCGTATTTGAACTGCATACCGCGAGCCACAGGAGCGCCGATGCATATGCGGTGATCTGGCTGCACCACTTCGAGGATAACAAGACAGAAAACATCAATATCCCGATCTGGAAGACCGACAACGGCATGCGGCTAACGCAGAACTACATCACAGAGCAAAACTTCCACGACATCCCAGACATCAAGATCGAAGAGATCGGGCGGCTGCAGTTCCAAGGCCGCTTCAAAGCCGGCACAGATGCAGAGCACGCTCGCTTCGTCACGGACAACGATTCAAGAGAGACTCAGGAGACGTGGGATGCGTGTCGCTCTGAAGGCGTGCGTGGTGATACGGTAACGAAAGAGCTACCTCCAGCTGTCCAACAGCTGCACGACGAGTCTCTTACCCAAGGTCGCGATGTGCTCTCGCAAGCCAGCGAGGGGGAGAAGAAGAAGTGGCTGGCGAAGGACGGGACGGATTGGAGCGGTGCATTTGGTGAAGATCCCGCTGCGTATGTTGATCGAAAAGGGGCTCGAACAACCGAGGACAAGAACGCAACTGAAAACCGAGAAGACAACGATGATGACGACGACAACACCCCCGATTCAGACACATCGTCCATCTCCTCCTCGTCCACCTCATCCAGCGACCTCGGGCTCCACGACGCAACGAACCACGACGATTTCTCCTCCGACACCCAAACCAGCGACAACTCCGCCTCCAACGACATAGACAATGACACCACGGCCCCGGCTGGTAGTTCCAAATCGCGCAACCCAGCGCGGCAGGCCAAGAACTACAACCAGACCAAGCGCGAGCTGCACCGCAAGCAGCGGGGCCTGATGCAGTGGAAGCCGATGCGGAGCATGCGGTTTGCGAAGAACGAGGCTAAGTTTGCGGTCAAGAGGACGCTGAAGGTTGCGAGTTTGAAGGGCCGCCAGCCTGATGTTGAGACGGAGACTGCAGCTTAGGAGGACGGCTGGTAGGTGGGTTGTGTTGCAGTACCTGGGAGGGGAGGTCGTTGCATTGTTGATCTTAGAGGCAAAGGACAGTGAGGGAGGATGTTTGGCGGAATGGGAAAATTCACGTGGTAATGATGTACATGAAGTTATGATTTTATGAGCTTATACCATCGATTTTATATACCAACGCATTTTCAGGAATGTCATGTTTCAAATCACCCCACGAAATAAGCAGTGAAAAGTCCATTTACTGGTTATTCCTGCTTTTTAAGTAGAGTAGGTAGGTAGCAAGGGTATCAATATAAGCTACCCAGCCTGCGTATAGGCCTTAAATCTGCCTCGACTTACTTCCTCATCTGGAATGCAGTAAGCGAGTATGGGATAAAATAAGGAGCCGAGGCGTTTTTCCTCCCCATGCGTCATGTAGCAACAAACACTACTGATGCTTTTCCCAGGGGTATAAATTATCGCATATCAGTTCATATCTCATGTTCACATGTCACATATTACTTCACCGTCATTACCACACCCTGCCTCAAAGCCGATCAAGCAGTCACCATCCTCACGCTCTCCCTAACGCCCCCCTTCACGCCAGAGACGAGATTCGTCTGCATCCTGCGCTCCACCACCTCCTTCGTAACGCTGCACTCGCGATCGCCGCACCCACAGCCCTCTTTCTCATCAGCCGTTTCGCCGTCTTCATCTCCCGAGTCGACAATACATTCGTGATCCTCGGAATTCAGTTGGCATTCTTTATCCCGGCATACGCATGGCCCGATGGGTGGCGCTTCGGGGATCTTGCAGACGTGGTCAGCGCGGAGGAGTGCACAGGTGGAGATCACAGAAGGCTCGAGACAGCGGTTGCTGGCGTGGATATGGCTGTGGGTTTTGTGTTAGCATGTGTTTCTGAAGTTGGAGACGTAGGACGAGACGAGCTGTAGAAGTAGCTCTTGAAGAGCCAGTTTCAACATAATTCTAGACTAAGTCTGAGAAGTGACCTCTTTCGAGGGTTTTAAGTGCTTTCCTAATGTAATGAAAGGTACGTACTGGTGATGATAAGGTCCAACCTGGTTCTTACGACGCTTGTGACGCTTGTGGTGTTGCTTTTGCGCCAGAGCTTTAGGGAGTGCCGCAAGTGGGAGGGCAGCTAGTGCAGCGAGTGGGAGGAGTTTGCGCTTGATGGGGGAACTTGGATCACTGCTCCCATTTCCAGCGCCGTTTGCTGGCCCATGTCCACTGGCACCGCTTGGTGGTGGCGGCGGCGGCGGCTGAGCGACGAACGGAGGAGGGGGTGGTTGTGCGTATGGCGCTGGGGGAGGTAGAATTGCGGGTGGAGAGATTGGCATCTCATACAGCCCGGGAGGAGGAATCGAGTGTGGGACGTAAGGTGGTTGGCCCCCAGAAAGAGACGCTGCGCTCACAGCTGGATCGGGGACTGTGGAGGATACATTGGTCCATGGCTGCTGTCCGTGGCCTGATGATGGCTCATGGTAAATCTCATAATACTGCGGCTGAGCAGGTTGGGGAGATCCACCGTATCCGGCTTGATGCGGTGGGGGTATACCGGCGGGGAATATGGTGCCGGAGGAGGATATTTATTTTCAACCATTGAATGCCCTGATGCTGCTCCAGTACCAGCACCTGCTCCTGCTCCAGCAACTCCTGCTGCCATGAGTTCTCTCTTTGGATGATGGTGATGTTTCAAACACCATTTACCAACAAAGAAACCCAGAATTCCGAAAATGATGGCAATGCCAATCCCGACTCCGATGCCTATTTTGGCTACGTTCGAGAGACCACTTTTGTGGGTTGTGGTTGAGGTCCCGTTGCCGGAGGACGAGCCTAGATTCACCGGGACGATTGTGGTGCTTGAAGAAACAGCAGCAGTTGTTGTTAATTTCGAGGCCGTCGCGCCGGTCACAGATGTGTCAGGAACTGCTGCAGTCGTACCCGTGGTTGTGATAGACGGCGGATCACCTGTTATAACCTTATTGACAATGAGGGTCTTCACGGTCATTACCGTGTACTGCTGAGTTGAGTAGACAAACGACGTATAGTATATATACGAATTGGCTGTTACCGTTGCGATAAGCGTAGAGCGGATTGTGCTTGTTTCTGTCACTGAGATTGAAATTGGGGTTTCGCCTGCGCGCTTGAGCAAGAGACCTATTTTCTTGAGCCGAAGAGAGAGCAACTCAAGGTTAGGTGAGACTGGTGCTGGGGCTGGTAGTGGCTCCTGCAATATATTGATTGAATCATGGCTTGGTGGATGATTGAAGCCAGTGGCAGTACTTGGAGCATGGGAGATGACCTGGGAAGAAGCATGCGCCGCTATTGGGGGCACCGCTTCACTACTCACCAACGAGGTGCGTTTGGCAAGTCTCGCTCCGTATGGGACAGTTGTTGCCACGATCTGGGTGCTGGTTGATGTGACGGTTACTGTCTGGTAGACAGTTTGCAGGTACAAAGACGAAGCCGTGACGTAGTTGTAACGGGTTGTTGTTGATGCGATATAACTGGTGATATAGATTCTATGTGAATATCTCCAATTAGCATATAACTCTTTTCCACTCATCCCAACTAAATTCTCAATTCCAGTGCATGCAGAAGACTTACGTCGGCCATACACAAGCATTCGCCAGGCAAACTGATCCTTTCGCACAGCACCATGCTACATCATTGGAGAAAGTGCAGCAAATACTACAGGACCCACAGAGTCCAGTCCCACATCGAACAGTATTTCCGACAGGAGTACAGGAAGCCCGTTTGAACACGGCGAGTGGATTGGGAGATGTTCCTGCTGTTTCTACTGCTGCTGGGCGGGCTCGGGGGTGATGAGCTGCTCGGACAGCCAGTGTTGCTTGAGGTGCTGGCGCAGAGACAAGATCAAGCTCAGCGCGGAGGGAGGCTATGATTGAACTTGTGTTTCCGGTGCCGGATTGATGGAGGTACTGAGAAGGCCCAGTCCCGAACTCCAACAATGCAGCCGCGAACCACAGAACAGAAGAAAACATCCTTTGTGGTGTAACTTCTTGTTTCCGAATCCTCTGGCGGCGAGCATAGAATGAAAAGCCGCCCCATAATGGGGTGGCTTTCGGTGGGAGTTATATCCCACCAGCAATGCTAGAATTAAAGATGCAGTGGACTTTCCATTAGAGCCTCGTCCTACGGCTGTCTCTGGACACGTGCAGGAGGATGCTTGCGAGGTTACACTGCAAGGAGCAAGATATTGAATTGTTGAACGAACGAGATGACACGAAAAAAGCCATCGTTTAAGAGCCTGCCACATTCGGGTAAATCAACCTCGTCGAAACAGATTCCGGCCTATTATACACCCTGAAGTCCTCGACAACTGATCGAACTCATTACGGACGGGAAATTTACAGTTGAAGAGCTTCGACATGTCGCTCGAAAAACCCTTGGAACTGTTGACAGCACGCATGGAGGATTGCATGTGCATATGCATGGGTAGGTGCAGGAACGAAACAAACAAATGATTGGACAGTCAATATAAATGGCAGGCCTCCTGTGGCACGAACTCGACTGAGGTCATTCAAACATGAGAAGAACAGTATCCTACAGGGATATGCTCAGCCGCAATTGCTGATAAGGTTAAACCGCAGACTTAATTTCCTGCGGTTTGCTTGTTGATTTAAAGCTCGTACACCCGCCACACCTAAGAACAAAACCACCAACCACCACAACTCTTAGCTGCAGCTATGTGAGGTCTAATCTTGCACAAGAGAGGCTGAATGGTATAAAATCTAGCGCAATAAAAGTTCAGCAGCCTGATAATTAAAATTTAGCTCGTGGGTTGAGTCTCCAAAGTTTTATTTCCCCCTCGCGTGTGAAGAGACAAACTGAGCACCGCAGGCGAATTACCATATATATCAAACCATGATGCAATTTCCCGAAACTTCGGCATCAAGTATGCATATCGCCGCTTAGTTCTCTGGCGCTGCTGTGACTTGAATTTCAAGAACGACTTAGGCAGAGAAGGAGACATCAACTGCTTGCGATTCAGGACGCTGCTTCGCGTTACTGGTACGCGGCGACACGTGTATTGGCAAAGAAACAGCAAAGGCCGCTCAGCAATATTCTTCAATTGTAGCCTTGCCTCGAAGGAGTTTTGGTCTGGAAGTTACTAAGTATTGGAAAGAAAACTTGCGGGTTCGCTAACTGCAAGACAACTGGCTCGTTACTTCTAGGCCAATGAGCAGCGAAATCCCAATACTCAGAGAACTTCACTCGAAGCGTGCATTTTCAAAAACGTGGGTTATTGAAGTAAAATAACCATCGCTCATGACACCGCATTATTATTACAATTCTGCTAGTATTACAATTTGCATATCATAAAAACTAGGATCTCTCTCCATCTTCCATTCCAACATCCCCAGAACACATATCCCGGGCCTGGTCTTATCCTTCAATCTCCGAGGCACCCTCCAGAAAAGAACAAACAATACACCATCTCCTGTGAAGAGATTCGTGTATTGTGCCGCCTGCCCGTCACAGCCAGCCAGTAAGAGAAGAAACGTGGTATCGCCGCCATAAAGTTAAGCAAAAACGCTGCATCGTCAACTATACGTCAAGAACAAAAGCCCAGAAAAATTGTAGAGAAAATCGTGAGTGCGCCACCTCGGAACCCTGAGACCAAACCAATCCGTAGCCCATTTTATTGTGCGCTTTTTACGTCCGTATAATTGTCTAGCAATTAATGTGTACCAATATCGAAGTCGAGTGTTAAGAGGCTATTCGGAGGGGTATTCGTGATGTACGGTGGTTCGTTGCCTGTTCCAGTCGGAGGCTGACTATTTCTTCCCGCCTTGAGTATTGGGCGGTGATTTTACGTTGTTAGAGAGCCAAGCCTACAACATTAGCACAGATTCAATTTCAAGATGAACTTCAATGGTACACTGGGGTACGTACTAAGCCTTCCAACAATCCTTCGCCCGTTGTCGCACAACTGGGCACCACAAACCAGATCTTGTCCTTTAATTGGGTAAGCTTCAGCGCATCTGTCACTTCCTGTGGTTTCATGGCTATTCACATGTCAGTACATGCAAGTCCTTGACGAGGGTTTTGTAGTTTCGAGCGGTTGATATGCTCGCCCTCAAAGTATGCTACAGGAAATGTGTTGTGGCTTACCTCCTGGAATATCCTGCTTGTTGGCAAACACCAGTAACAGAGATTCCTTCATTTCCCGATCATTGATAATCCGGTGAAGCTCTTGTCTGGCTTCGTCTATGCGCGCTTTATCTGATGAGTCTATGACGAAGATAAGGCCTTGTGTGCCTATGGAGAAAATGATTAGCAAAACATCTCCAGGATCGGATTCAATCCCCGCCCATTGTCGTCAACCTGTCTTCAACCAACCAGCCTGTTTCGTCCCTGCAACATCACCGCTCGCAGAAGTGGAGGTGCTCGTGACAAATTCAAGAATTACTTACCACTAAAGTAATGTCTCCAGAGGGGTCGGATCTTGTCTTGTCCACCCACATCCCATACATTGAACTTGACATTCTTGTATGTGACCGTCTCGACGTTGAAGCCCACGGTAGGAATAGTTGTAACGTCTTGATTCAGCTTCAGCTTGTAAAGTATGGTCGTCTTTCCAGCAGCATCCAACCCCAACATCAGCAGGCGCATTTCCTTTGATCCGAAGATCTTCCCCATCATCTTGGAGATTTGGCCACCCATTGTACTTGTCTGTGTGCGTCAAGGGAGGTAATTGTTTGAAAGAGGGCTTTTCGAAGCAACTTGGTGAAAGGTCGGTGAGCGCTGGTGTTCTGATCGTGTTGACGATCTCGAGCCGATCTCGATTCTTCTCTCTCGTTCTTATTCGTCTTCGTCTGCGGGCTTGTGTCAGAATTGTGCAATGTCTCTGTCTCCCGAGATCCACAGTGTCCGTACGGTGCAACTATCCTGTTCCTCGAGGGTAGGCTGAAACTTCTTTCTCGTGCCAAAAAGTATGGTCGCGTGTTAATCTCGTGAGATGGTATGGTCTGCGTATACTCGGCGCGGAGCAATTCTCTTCAAGACGGTGTACTTGGCGCTTGGTTGTAGTATGACCGGCAGTGGCGTCGCAATTGAGGAAAATCAAATCCAGGAAGGTCTTTGAACTCTGGATGCCGGCAGCGGGCAGGGAAATTGTAAGAACGCGCTTGTTTCGAGTTTCAGGGGCATCCAGCACAAGCAGCGTGTTTCTTAATGCCTCAGGCATGAAGCTAAGGTGCATCATGTGATGTTTAGTGGGTCCTTGACAGGGGTCGTGCGGGCCAAGATTTAGCGCGGGGCATGGCTGTGACGTTGCGAGGAGATACAGCATTTAACACTCAAGCCAGAAACAATCCTTCACCTCTCTTCGTTTCACAACATCTTTCTATTTACTTTCAATTCCCTCCCTTGAATCACAAATTCATCATGCAAGTCCCCTTGATTCGACTCCAATGTGGAGTTAATAGCTACGATTGGGGCAAGGTGGGAAAGGACTCTGCAGCTGCCCAGTTTGCTGCAGCAACACCGGCTGATGACTTCTCAATTCAAGAAGACAAACCATACGCAGAAGTATGAGAATTATCTGAGATGGAGTTCATGCTCACGATAGACAGCTATGGATGGGCACGCATCCTTCGAATCCCTCCAAGGACCTCTTTACGAAGCGCACCCTCCTCGACCTTGTTCAAGACAACCAGGCTCTCCTCTCTCCCGAGGTCAGCGAGAAGTTTGGCAACAAACTACCGTTCCTATTCAAGGTTCTCTCGATTGGCAAGGCGCTCAGCATACAAGCCCACCCAAACAAGAAACTTGCAGAGCAATTGCATGCTCGAGATAGTAAAAATTACCCAGATGACAATCACAAGCCAGAGATGACAATCGCCATCACACCATTCGATGGCCTCTGCGGTTTCCGCCCCTTGGCGGAGATATCTCACTTTCTTTCAACTGTGCCGGCATTGGTGAAGCTTGTGGGAGAGACAGAGGCGAAAGCATACCAAGCCGCCATCGAAGGACAAGAAACCTCGGATAAGAAGGAACACGAGGACGAAAATAAAAAGGCGTTACAGAAACTCTTTGGGGCATTGATGAACTCAAAGAAGGAAGAAGTCGAGGGGGCATGCAAGGAGTTAGTCGCGTCCGCGAAACAAGAGGGTGCTGATTTTGCTGGTGGTGGAGGACCAGCAATTGAAGGCAAGGAGATGGCAGACCTAGTCGTTCGACTAGACAAAGAGTTTCCTGGCGACATTGGGTTGTTCGTTCTCTTCTTCCTCAACTACGTCAAGCTCGAGGTCGGCGAGGCTATGTTTTTGAAGGCTGATGATATCCATGCATACTTAAGCGGAGACGTTATTGAGTGCATGGCCTCTTCGGACAACGTCGTCCGTGCTGGTTTCACACCAAAGTTCAAGGATGTTGACACTCTGATTTCGATGTTGACATACTCCTACGCCCCAATATCGGAGCAGAAGATGGATCCAGTCGACTACCCATACGTGACGATGAATGCCACTGCATATTCGTCAGGATCTGCCGCTTCGCTCTATGACCCGCCAATTGATGAGTTCAGTGTGGTCAAGACTGATCTCAAGAAGAAAGGGGCAAAGGCTACCTTTGAGCAAATCTCCGGCCCAAGCATTTTCATCTGCACTTCGGGTAGTGGCAAGATCAGCGTTGGCCCCAAGGTAGAGGAGGTGAAACTTGGGTATGTATATTTTGTTGGTGCAACAGCAGAAGTAGTCCTTGAGAGTGAAAGTGAAGACTTCACCACCTTTAAGGCGTTTTGCGAACTTCATGTCAAAGAGGAGGGAAGAGAAAAGTTATGAAAATAGAGTGCAATTAGAAGCAAAGCATGAGCCACTTGGTAAAACATTTTGTCACTCTACAAATCTAATAGAGCTAAGGTTATACGCTCTCATGCGCCTTTCGTGCTTTTTCCTCTAACATTTATACGAGAAACAGAATCCCCATGCACGAGTGTCCCATTTTGGGCTCGTTTTCTGTCATGTTTCAGCTTCTCCGAGTTTTCTGAGGTGTATGGCGGAGTTTATGACAACCTTCGATTCCAGAAATGAGTATCTAGTCTCATGACGCCATCCTCATGAGGGGAGAGGAGAAGCCCGTAGCCAGTGGCAACCCAAACGCTAGCAATATATTCAGCAAGTTCATAATTTTCAACAAGCTCCTCATTGAGTTGCAGGATCCATCCCCATTCGCGCCTTCAAATCTAACCGGTACAGAGCTCATTTCCAAAGGTGTACAGTTTCTGCTCGAATGCCATGGGTACAAGTTCGTTCTGCTCCGTTATCTTACTCTGCTATTTATATATGCTGCCACATGTACCATAGATGAGTCGTAACCATTAGATTGTTATAGGATTTAGTCTTGCGGTCAGTAGTTTAGCAGTCTGCACGATGAACCTACTACATCTAATCAGGAATGCCCTTACCTCTCTTCTTCCATGTGATCGTCGTCCTCACAGCACATGCCGTACTACCTACCATTCATGCACCTCCATCTCCCCCAGGTCTTTCAAACAGTATCCTAGCCACTCTACCTCCCGCCCCAGTTCCCCTCCATTGTCCTCAACCGCAATCGCAAACTCCATCTCCAGTGTCCTCTGCCCGTTCTTGTCCCAATCAAAGTCCCTCAAGTCCAAAATATACCTCCACTCGCTCCTCCACATCCCCGGCTGACGCATGAGATAATCCTGCATGAAATAATGACTTGGGACAGAGGCCAGCCGACGCTTCAGCGCATCGCCGCCCGCCTCGTCGAGCTCAGGCACTTGCCTCACGAGCGTCATGCGCTCAATATCAGGTAGGGTATCGAACCAGAGCTCGCGCAGCCGCCAGCGCTGGTAGATGGGCTTCCCAAACGTAGAGCGGTAGATCTCGAAGTTGAACGCAAAATGCTGGCACCCGCGCATCTGCTCCCTCACCTTCTGGCGCGCAACAAGCGACTCGGCCGCAAAAGCAGCAAAATCAGGGTTTGGAGTCGAAGAGCTCTCGCTGAGGAAACATTCATACACAGCCGCCATGAGCCAGAACTGTATGCCGTCTTCGCCCCCGAAGTAGAACACATCCGCAGCCTTGTTGACGTACACCTTCCTCTCTCCATCTCCGTACGCAGTAGCCCAGAGCGTGTATATTTCTAGCCCGAGACGGCGTGTGTAGGCGCAGGTGTGTAACGGAAAAGGGACAGCATGGGGTTGGTTCGCGATCCGTAGGACATAGTTATCATGGGTGCGGCTGCGGTGATGGGCGATGCGTTGAACTCGCCGGGTACATGCCACGTCCTTGATCGCGTAGTCCCAAATCTGGTACTGGAGCTCGAGAGGGAGGGAGGAGAAGCGTGGGAAAGATTGTGCGGTTGCCATAGCTTTGTGCTTTGTAGTTAGAGGCGTTCATGGAGGGATGTGGTCGTGGTGAGAGATTGTCTGATTAGTCAGCCCCTCTAACCTTCTACCTCGATGTCAAAACTTCAACTAAATTCACTGCAATACGTATACAATTTGCCGTTCAAGCCACATGTATTTTTTATTTTTTGGATTCTTAAACACAGCAGAAGCTTTAATCTGAACTAGGAATTACTTCAATGCAGGAAAGATCCATTGCTGGAACATACTCCCTAAAGCAAAACAAGCATATATTGCCTCATCTAGCGCAAAAGCTTGAGAGAAATACGCTTATTTTATTACTATCTTCGTCTCATCTCAATTACTTGTGCGCCTGGCACAATTTTGCCGTGCGGTTGTTAAGTTTTTGGTTTCTCAGCCATAGCGCAGCTGATTGTGCTGCCAAATTCATCTCAGTTCACTAGCTTCAGTCCAGCTCGCTATAGGCATGCGTTAGTATGACTGTTTAACGGATAGTAATTCGTTAAGTGGCAGTGTTACTCACTCGGTGCCAGCACGTCGTAATTAGATAGGTTTCCTGCAGCACGACGAAGTGTCGGCGTGAACTTGAAAGGGTTGAGTCTGGTGACCTGAGGGGGCTCCTGGTAGACCTTTTTATTCGTAAGACGCTGAACTCTGTATCATTGGAATTCGAGGGATACGAATCGACCCTGCTTGGTCTTTCATAGTAGTATGTATCACGGCCTTTTGGCCCTTCTTGTAATCCATGCCCGGGCTCGACTAAACAGGCTGGGAGCGTTGCTTTGTTCGGGGGCAGTGTTGCTTGAGACATTTACAGGGCTCGGAAGACTGTGAAATATGAGTCAGTATACCTCCTGGCCAAAGGGACCAAACTTACTTTTGCAGATCGTGATCCAATGAGCTTGTTTCTTCGTTATTATTACACATCTCTACAGACACGACAGAAGTTATGCTTGGAGATCTGAAGCAAGAGCATCCAGTCTTCAATATGTCCAACTGAAAATGCCCTGCCAGATGATTTAACCTATTTTCCCAGCCCTGCAGAGCTGCACCACAGGTACCGCATGGCCAAATCCCCTGTTTCCAAGCTGGAGGTCTGCTCCATTGTTTGACCATAAATGGCGTCAATATCGCACCTTCATGATGGTGCTTTACGTGGTCGGCAAGACCAGTTCGTGTGTTGAATACAGGCTTTGAAGTTGGCGACGTTGGAGCGATTCCACACGGTCGACACTTGTGGAGTGTCAACAAATCCCAGTCCGTGAACAAAACCCGACAGAATGCACAATTCCAATCTTTCATGGTAGGGTTCATACATGGTGCGAACGAGCAGACCCACTCTTCCCTGGGTCGGTGAACGATAGTCTCATGTGCCCGCCACTCATCCTCAGTGTTGAAACGATGTGTGCAAGACTCACATCGATATCTTTGGCAAGAATGAGATTCCTTGTCAGCGACTTGATTCATCCTGCTCTCTGTATCTTGGCGACCTTCGTCCTCTATTCCATGACCAAAATTCTCCGCAAAACCGCACGCTTGAGTTTCCTCGGGATAGGGTTGGGAAGCAGGTAGAGGAGTCGGAGGACGATCGATCAACAGGATCGGCTCGGAAGACTCCGATCGAAGAAGAGGGTAAGGTTGCAGATAGTCAAAGGCGTCCATATAGTTGGTAGGCTGATCTTGACTTTCGGATCTTCGATGGCTTTCCTTATACTTTCGACGGGCAAATGATATTGAACTGGCGTAAGATCTTGCTGCACTACTTGCTGCAGAGCAATTACTTGATGCAGCACTACGCCAACTGTTGTTTCTTTCGTGCCGAAAAGTTTTCTTTGCATCAAGAAGAGCTGACAGGACCGTAGAATTGAACAATGCGGGTTCATCTAATGGTTTATCTGATAGTACATCAAAGTGACGTTCTTCCATGGGATCAAAGGAAATACTAGTATCAACCCAACCGGTTAGCTTTTGGGCAGTCAGCGTTTTGACGGTCATCGTTTGAGCAGTCAGCATTCGGGCAGTAAGCGTTCGGCCCTCCAGAAAGGTGTGATTAAGTCGGGAAACAGCGAACATGGCACCCGTTTTCGAGCCAAATTCTGCAAATGCTACTCCGTGAAACCTTCCACTTGTCAATTCATATCGAAATATTGCTGGTTGTGGTATGTCTTTAAGTAACATAATCTTGACAAATTGCGCCATCTTCATGGTTTGTGGAATGTTTTCAATCAGGACTGGGATATTATCCGTCGGTGATACATAGCGTGGGACGCCTTGATCAAATCTTGGTGCCGTATCCAGCCTGGGAGACGAACGTACGGCATTATTGATGGCAGAAAAGTCCGCAGGCTCTTCATTTGGAGGCGAGTTCTGCCACCTCTGAAGCATTGATTCGGGTGCATCAGGGATAGATTTAAGGCTGTTAGCCAAAGAGGAACCATTGTTGCCTGCTGCCTGGGGAATTGAAATAGGCTTGGCGATGGAGTTTGTTGTAGCTAGGTTTTGAATCAACAATGAATCGGAGCATGACGATGAGAAGACATTCACGTACCTTGTTGATGCTGTCCTTTGCTTCCAATCTTTCGCCTAGTTTTGACCTTGCTAGCTTTTGTGGACTGAGGATTACGACCTGGTCGCCGTTGATTGACAAACCAATTTCGAACCTGATCTTTCTCGAGAGAAGCAAGCTTGGCATACTCAGATAACTGTCTCCCGGTAGGATTCGGGTTTGTAGCGAACCAATCTTGCAGGAGCTTTACTTGTGCTTTAGATTTTGTATGGCGACGGTAGGCTGGAACCTCTTCGTTTTGCTCCACTTGCAGGGTGTTCGGAAGGGTCTCAGGGGGTACCCTTAGAGTATCCCGGTAGAAGTCCGAGACTTTCCCCAGCTCGAGTTGAGACAAACTGTCATGCTTTTCATATAGAGCATGGCCTTCAATGCAAGGGATGGGCGCATTGGCTGGTCCACGTGGGCATGGATCGGCTTGGTAAGCCCCCAGATCCAGTGGATTTACTTCCGGCTGTTTTCCAGTGCCATTACAGTGGAAGCAATTTACTGCAAAACCGTAACATGCTTCGCATAGGCCACCAAAAAAGTCCATCGCTTAGACAGGTAGTGGGGCTGTGGAGGGGTCTTCGACTTTGGTGGATTCCAGACAAACCCCGCACGAAGATTCCTTCTTGGGAACGTGTTAACTCCTCCGGCATATTGCAACAGAGGGAAAATGAGACGATGGATCTTGGGATTTCTCAACAAGGCTGAGACCGGAGCCCGATAGTGTCATTTGCGCAGCAGTAAACATTGTCAGGCATCCGGACATTGGTGCTAGGCATCAACACTCACGTGACGGCCAAGCTCTCCGTTCCATTGTCAACTTAGAAAGATACAATGTCACAGATTGAGATACATGGACGTGGAATTTGGGCAATCAAGTGTATATATATTGGGGGTGGGGGTGGAATAATGGCGAGCAACAGTAAGCTTTCCATCCCAGACTGCCTCTTCGCATTTTAACAGTACGAACCATGTCAAACACAACCTCAGGCCAGTAAGCTATGATGCCATACTTTTGAAATCCCTCGGAAACTGTGTCTGGTATTTTGAAAAAGCGCTGATTTAGGACCTTGTCATCCTTCCAATCAATGGATACATCAAAAATCGACCCCAGCTCGCTTGACAAAGAAGAATCTTCAAAATCTTTGCACGACTACTAATCAAGCTTTCTACATCTCCAAAGATCAAAATTTCGAGAGGGTACCGCTTGGATTACCCACGAGGAGGATGAGCGGATGGGATCTTGTACAAGCGTGGGAGAAGGAATGGGGACAGCTTAGGAGCGAGGAACTTCTAAAGTAAGACGTGAATAGGGCAAGATTGGAGTACATGACAGAGTTGCGTGATATTGCGGACACTGATCCGTTTGAAACTCAGCTTGAGATTCAAACCCTCAAACTTATGAGTATAAAAGTTATGTACAGCCGCTTTGAGAGGTGTGAGCCCAGTAGCAGGTTGGATTGACAGACATAGTTGAAATGGAGATTTAAGTTATGAAAATCGGAACAAGGAAAACTCTCAAATGCATAGAACCAGTGAAATGCAGCTTGCTGCCAGGTTGCTTCGGTAGTTATACTTTTTGTATCGAGTTTCGAGGGGTGACTCCAGGCTTTGCTTCCAAAAGATTCCAAATTATCGGACTTACAATTCAGATGCACGTTCTCCTACTACTTTGTAACAAAGTCGTCGCAGCCCTTAATAGGCATAAAAATATAAACATCTTCGATGCATTCGCTCGATATGCTATCATAAAAATTAAGTAGGAAGAGGAACGTCTGCAGCCGGAAATGACGAGGAGGCTTCTCCTCGTTCCATGGAGCTCAAAGCGTGTTCTTTGGCAATCATTCGGGATTTACCTATTGAAGCCGCGCTTGGTGTTTGAATTGAAATCCAGCGGTATGCATGATACTCATTATTGTAGTTCAGCACATCTGTTCCCAGGCGGTAGCTAGGAGAATCCATGGCCTGCCACTGAGGGACAAAGGTAGATTGTGGAGGCGACTAAGTCGAAGGATATGTTCGGATGTAACTGCCCGAGGCGCATCGCGATTTATTCTCTATATCGTGCTTGATGCGAATTAAGAAAGCAACTGCATACATCGGTGATCAGTTTGCCGTGAATATGATTCCTTGGCGACTCCAATTGGGTTGACTTGGCCTCCCGCCCATTACTGAAATTGTATTCCCTTAGTCGCACCTCATTCCACTGATGAGTGTGCGCGTCTGCAGTCCGAGTACCTATCCATGTGTGCCATGATGGAATTCTCGACTGGCTTTCAGCCAGATTCGTCACTCAAGTTTGGTGAATCTGGCTGTGATCATTTCCGAAACTCTATTGGGTGTTGAACCTGCGCGTCCAACTTTGCAAGAATTTGTCCCAGCCCACCACCAATGCTCCTTCACTTATGAGGATCGTCTTCGCAGATATATCTTTTGTCGTTGGCACAATTTCTGCCAGGAAAATACTCCTCCATCCTCAGTACCCACGCCCAGAAGCACAGTTACTCTTCAAGAGAATAGCCAGGCAATCACCGCGATGATCGGGCCTGGAGTTGGAAGCCACTTCCGTTGTGTGAGGAGCTCGAGAGGGATTCGGTGCGGATTCGACATGGAAGAGATAGTAAACAGTGTGTGTCATTTCCGATTACTGAATTGGGATGGGGACTCGTTGAAGGGCACGCGAGCAGACAAGGGATCGAGGCGCAGGTCCCAAGGCAAGGTATATTTCGAGCCGAAGCATCCCAGCAACAAAGTCCTCCGAGTCCTTGCGATACCGAGAAGAGGGGTCGTTCGATAGGTGTTGAAGCCTTCACCTGGAAAAACAGTCCGCACCTTGGATAATTGTGCGCACAGGCCGAGGATACTGTACAGGCGCGGCTCTCCACAGCTATGCCCGATGATTCATTCTTTTGTCTCTCCCCCTGATCATGCTTATGTCTCTCTTATCACAACACCTCAACCCCGACACCCCTGGCCCGGCGGGCAAGCGCTTGACAAAAGCTTAATCGAAGTCGAAAGCTGCTGGAGGAGTCCGAGTCTACCCCGAAATCTCTTCTGACTCGTCTCGAAGCCAGGGGCTGCACGTTGCGGTGGTGATGTCCGGACTCTGAAACTTATACCAAGCAGCAAGCTAGCATCGGAAAGGAAAGTACTTCCTGCACCTGCATGCAACCATCCACACACGCAGAGCTGCCGAACAAACATTCTCTTACATATTCTGTTGTGATGTGCGCCAACCAAAGCCATCCACCGACGCTTCCACGCGGGTTCCAGCCAGCCCCGGATGTCTCGAGGAGATGGAGTGGAACCACTTGCAACGCTTCTCGGATGTCCCTTAGTCACCTTTCCCGCCTGCACTTGTCACTTGTGACTGGCCGTGCCGCTATCAACACCCCTACCGCTCATCACAGCCTCGGCCAGAACAATGTCTTGCAATAGCTTAGCGGCACACCTCTTATCGCGAGGCTGACAGGGTTGAGCAATCATGGACACGCACGAAAGCCATTGCGCAGATGAGACCTCGACTTTCGATTACGGTGGTGGATGCAGGTGTGCGTCCAGAATAAGTAGCGCGGCGTCGCCGTGTCTGCTCGCGCTGATCATTTTCTACTGCTTCGTTTCCCTTCTGGCGCCGTTCCCTTCTGCTACATATTTGCAGAGCCGTTGGACATCTCTCCAAAGTCAGCAATAGCATCAACAGCAACCATGGCTGAAGTCGAACCCGAGCATGGGCTCGCCAGACATATCTCGACGACAGACGAGATGGATGAGGCCGGCTTGGCCGAGTTTGGTTACAAACAGGAGCTCCGCAGAGACTGGGAATGATGCACAATTTTGGCATTTCTTTCTCCATCATTGTACTTACCCCTCCTCTCAATTGCGCAATCATTTGTGAAGAATTGTCACTAATGCCCTCTTTAGTCTGTCATCACCGGTATCACCACTCTTTTCCAATATGGTCTTGTCACTGGAGGTCCAGGTGTTATGTCCGTGGGATGGATTGTCGTGTCATTCTTCACCATGTCCGTTGCGCTGGGCATGGCCGAAATTGTGTCTGCTATTCCCACCGCTGGAGGACCATATTACGTACGTTTCTTTTGATGGCCCTGGATATCTATATTTGAGCTTCTGAGACATGTCTCTGAAGCTATCCAACAAGCTTCTGTTCCCCGTCATTTCTAGGAAGTTTGAGGCTGACCTTGAGAATAGTGGGCTGCTCTGCTGGCACCTCCTAAGCACTCTGCTTTTGCCTCATGGATCACTGGTTGGTATGGTTTTTGTGCCATTCTGCCAACACCCTCTCTAACAAATAAACAGGTTCAATTTCCTTGGCCAAGTCGCTGTCACAACTGGTATCACGTTCGGCTTAGCAGGTCTTATTTCGGTGACTGCAACAATCAAGTCAAGCTACGAGCCTACAGCCGCTAAGACAGTTGGAATTTACGCCGCTGTTTTGTTCTCGCACGGCGTTGTCAACACCTTCGGTGTACACGTTTTGAAGTATTTGAACAACACGTCGATCCTTCTCCACTCTGCTGGTGTGACAGCACTTGCCATCGCAGTTCTAGCAAAGGCTCCTACCCATCAGAGCGCTAAGTTTGTTTTCAGCACTTTCTACGATGGAACGGGAGATCCAGGATGGAGTGTTCGCGCTAGCCCGGCATATGTTGCGTGCTGCGGTGCTCTCATGAGTCAATATACTTTGACTGGTTTCGATGCGTCCGCGCATTTGTCCGAGGAGACCCGTAAAGCAAACTGGGCGGCCCCAATGGGAGTAATCACTTCCGTTGGTTTTTCATCCCTCTTTGGCTTCTTTGTCCTCATGAGCTTCTTGTTTTCAATCCAGAATTTTGAAGACACTGTAGGCAGCTCATATGGCCAGCCTGTTGTACAAATCTTCGTTGACATCTTTGGCACCGATGGTGCCGTGGTTCTGATGTGCCTCATCATGATCTGTGTCTGGCATTGTGGTCTATTCTCAATGACATCAAACTCCAGAATGATGTTTGCATTTGCTCGTGATGGAGGAATCGTAAGTTTTACTCTGTTCTTTTCGCAACAGCAATACTGACTGCCATAGCCTCGTTTCTTCCACAAGGTCGATAACAAGTTCAAATCTCCTATCCGAACTATCTGGCTTGCTGCCTTCCTTGCCTTTTGCCTCTCCCTACCATCTCTCGGCTCGTCCGTTGCTTTCGCAGCTGCGACTTCGATTGCGACTATTGGCCTGTACATCTCTTACGGTATCCCTATCCTCATTGGACTCATCTACGCTAAGGAGTTCAATGCCCGCAAAGGTCCTTTCAATCTCGGCATGCTTTCCCGGCCAGTCGCTCTCGTGGCTGTCCTCTGGATCGGATTCATGACCGTCATCTTCTGCCTCCCAACTGCCAACCCAGTCACAAGCCAGACTCTCAACTACACCGTTGTCGCTGTAGGAATCATCGCAATTTTCAGCTGTGGCGCATGGGTTTTATGGGCCCGCAAATGGTTCGTTGGGCCATTGCGAGAGATTGAGGAGGCACACCGACTTGGCGTTGATATTACTGAGCCTGGAGCGCTTGAGGCCAAAGAGTTGGCAGAGGAGACGAAAGGAAGTGATACCAAGAGCAGCGATGTTGCTAAGGATTAATCGGTTGCGCGGAAATTTCTGGGCGGAATATATGCGTTTAATGGTCCGCATAGGCTAGGAGCCTGAGCGATTTAGTTAGATACCCTTTGTAGGTTCGAGGCATTGCATACATAATCAGCATAAATTTCAGTGTCTTATGATAAGAAATTCTGCGAATGAGGCTTGTGTGATATCGATATGGTTGAGCAAATGCTAGCACAACAAGAATTCTAACTAGAATATTTAATTTGTAGCTATCGAGTCGTGGTCTATTTGGTATGGTGGGTTATCATTGGTGGAGACTGATAGCCTACCTTCAGTCTTCTAAATAGGGGCTCCGACAACGGAAACTCTTAGTCAAACGTCTCTATACTACATGTCATCTGCAGGCCATGGAGTTGATAATGAAACGGGACTAATTGTTGTCTCTATCGAATGTCAGTTCGTATATCGCGTTCGTCGGCTGGAAAGGTGAGATCAACTGACGTGAGTTAGGCGGGACGGCGTGATCCGGATGAAGTGGGATGAGGCGGGATGAGGGACGAGGTGGGATAGCTAGGATGAAGTTACAAAGGTTTGTCCGAGTCCGGTGAGGCTAGGGCAGTATCAACTACCTATGCTTGCTCAGCAAGTTTTAAATGTGGTATTTTCCTGCATTGTGCCACTTTTCTAGAGACAGCCTATGGATATTGGAGAAATTATAATCAAGGGCTATAAGAGAATGAAGTGGCTACTTGGGTTCGATGCATAGGAACTAACGAGGTACACTGAGTACCTGAGGAAAGAAGAATTCATTACGTTTCAATGAACAAATTGAATAGGAGAAAACACATACCATAAGGTACACTGTTAATGACTAATTCCTGCCCGCCACAAAATGCGGGCCATTCAGATAACAAAGAGAGAACCCCAGCAAACCAAATCATCTGTCAATCCCCCCATAGTACACTCTATAGCCTCGAATGTAAGGCATTAAAACTTGGCACACCTGAATATCCCCTATGTTTAAAATCTGTATAGGGCAGGGTTCTATTAACGTCCCATTCAATAAGTCATGTTTGCACTCGATACCAATCTTGACGTGCGATGATGCCATCCCTTCTGAAATGGGCACAGTCTGCTGTTCTTAGAGCGCCGTCCCGGCTCTTGCACTTCCCAGTTAATTGCCAGTTTCGTCACCATCAGCGACGCGCAACTGCTCGATGAAGAGCAATTCGAGGGTTTCAAAACCGGGCGATATTATCCCGTAAATGTTGGGGATATATTTGGATCGAAGTATCAGGTTGTGGGAAAGCTTGGATGTGGTGTCACGTCCACGGTATGGTTGGCTCGTGACCTCCAGTAAGTCTCGCATTGCGTGAAAGAATTCAAGACTAAAGAATTAGAGGGCACAAACATGTAACGTTAAAGATCTATACTCGCGATGGAGACCACCAAGAAGAGTCTCGGATCTATCAGCGTTTGAGCCAGGGCAATCCTTCGCATCCTGGCTATTCTCATATCAGGACGGCGCTGGACACATTCACCATCCCCCGTCCTGGCGGCGATCACACTTGTCTCGTTCAAAAGCCAATGTGGGAAAGCTTTAGAGACCTCAGATGCCGAATTCCCGGGGGTGTTTTCACAGAGGAATTGCTCAAGGGCTCCCTCAAGCAGCTGTTCTTGGCGCTTGACTACATGCACACGGAATGCAATCTTGTCCACACAGGTGCGAAGAAAACCACTAGCTTCTCCGATTATCTGGCTGATATTATACTAAATTTTAGACATCAAGGCCGATAATATCCTCTCACAAATTGAAGATGAATCAATCCTTGATGCTTTCACAAAAGCAGAAATGGAATCTCCCTCCCTTCGGAAAACGGTTGACGGTGTCACGATTTACGCTTCCAGGCAGTTCGATGTGCCAAAATTCTTCGGGGATTCCGTCCTAAGTGATTTCGGCTCTGCAGTGCGTGGTGACGAGAAGAGAAACCACAACGCGGGGCCTCAGATTTACAGAGCACCAGAGGTCATGGTCAAAGCCGCCTGGAGTTATCCGTGGATATATGGAACGTGGGAGTTATGGTATGTTTCCTGATCTAATTTCCTTCGAAATCTTGCAAATAATCCAAGTAGATTTGGGATCTGTTTGAAGGCAAGCATATGTTCCACGGCAACGATCCCGACGGAAAAGGGTACTCCACTCGAACCCATCTGGCAGAGGTGATTGGAATGCTAGGCCCGCCACCTCTCGACTTACTTCAAAGAGGAACAAGAAGCTCAGAGTTCTTCGATAAAGAAGGTGCGTACGCCAGATGAGTAGATAGTTGAAAACGATGCCAACCTCTTTGAAATAGGAAACTGGATAGCGGAGGTGCCGATCCCTCAAGAGACGAGCTTAGAACACTCAGAGCTACGACTTCGTGGCCGAAACAAAGAGGTGTTCTTGCAGCTCATGCGAGGGATGCTCCAGTGGCGCCCCGAAGATAGGAAGACTGCGAAGCAGTTGGTTGAGGATCCATGGATTAATCAGATAATAGACTAAATTTCATCCCGTTGATAATTCGCTTGAATTAAGCTTCTCAACTGATTCCTGAAACCACTTGCCAATATGCTTCTCCCCGTCTAATGGATTATTTCGAGTGGGGTTTCTCCGAAGCCAACAACCCCAGTGTTTACATCAGACACCGACGGATTTCACAGGTCGAGCCTTGGGTAAAGATCAGACATTGATAAATATATTTGCGATAATATTCTTCTGTGTTGGACATGCAACAAGTAGATGTGTGACTCTGTTTGGTCTCTTTGTTTCTAATTCATTTTTGGGGACGATATTCCAAACCGATGTCCTCGGTTCCTCAGTGGATCCTACCAGCCCGATTATTCAGCGCCTTGATCTCTGGCTGCAACTCATTTTGAGATCGTATCCAATGTCATATAACCTGCTACATCGAAGGTGTATAGATTGGGCTGCCAGCTGAGTATGACAGAGCCTGGGTTGATATTCATGTCTGCGAATCGCCGCAAGTGTAGTCACTGCTTGTTGAGGGGTACAATACATGTCCACAACGGCGCCACTTGTACCCAACATGTATATGGCCTCTCCTCATGGGTACCTCATCCGTGCTCATACCATGGGGCTGACGAGACTATCCATCCAGTTAGGGTCATTCAAGAAGTCCAAGTCGACCATAGAGGCATCTTCGAAAAACCCCTGGGTCATTAATATATCCTGGTCAACTTCACGAACTATTTAGATCAGCTTGGGATTGCCCATCGAGATCTACGACTCACCTTGCTCTGAAGTTGTGTTTGCATCTGATAAACTCCCAAACTCCAGGCGCCACGTCCATATAAAATCATACAACAAACTGCAAACCAGTCAGCTCAAAAAAATTGCCATGGCATCCATCAGGATATCGTACCTTCCAAAAAACCGTGACTTGACATTCAACTGCGGTGACCTCTGCAGCACTTCCGTATGACTACTATGCCAAACTTGCGCCACAATCTTCCCCGATTTAGCAGCACTATCGTTGTTTGCTACTGAGCACCTTGCGATCGACGCCGTAGCGCGGTTGCATAATTTCCTCCCCGCCTCGGCATCGATGTCGGCGCTGTAGCTTGACCGCAGAACTTTGACAAGGGTGAAGATAGCAGTAAGATACATTATCACGTGGTAGCAAGTCCCATGTCGGAAGAAATTGCACAGCGAGTCTGCTTCCATCATGGTTAGGATGAGGGTGGCAGAGTGGTTGTAGGCTCGAAGTACCCCTTGTTTCCGAGACTCCGTGTCTGAGGGGTTGAAAAATGACATGGAACTGGAGTAAAACCGAGCTTCGGCTATGTGGACGCGGTCATGGACTTGTAAAGTTAGCTTGGTTCGAATTTGTGCTACTTGCAAAGAAATGATTGCTTACTTGTTAATATAGCCGAGTTTTCAAGTTCTATTGCATTGAGCTCTTCATCTAGCAAATCTAGGTCGTTCTGCCAGGGCAGGCTGAAGTGCTCATTACCCTCTTGCAGCCGCAAGTCTTGAGAACCTGAAGAATAATTGCAGACTGCTTTAGTAACTTTGTGGCAAAATCGTTGGATCATGAGCTTTATTCTGAGACCATCAGGAAGCGTGTAAATTGTCCCTACCTTACACGCAAGGTCGATTGTCGAGTCGAAAGGTGTGGCGGGCAACAAACCCATCGTTGCCTCTACACTGTAAATATATATTTAATATCTCCTCGAAGCGGATATTGCAAGATTGAATGTACACTTACCCTTGTGACACAATGCTTGCCGCAGCCCAAACTGCGGTCCTGGATCTACATTCCCTTTCATCTACTGTGACTCGGGTCTCTAGAAACAGGGTCAGATATCCTGGCTCTCTATACAAGTAGAATAGAGGCAGACTTACTCTGAAAATCGGTTGCATTCATTGGCCGATGAAGTCCAAGCTGCATACAAATGCTGACCGCAATGGAACTCAGTGTGGTAAGAGTATCATTCCGCATTGTCGCTGAGGGAAAGGGCCAACACGTCACCAGAATGATGGCTTGAGCTGAAGGAATACTGTAGGGTGGATTGGAGATTGCGGACCAGATGAGCTTAGGAACCCATTCCGACAAGGCACTGAAAAGCATAACATCGTCTGTATATCGACGTGAAGCGACGCTGATAATGGCCCAGAACAAGAGAGGCGCAGCTGCCCAATAATCATCTGGGGATTTGCTTGGGTCTAGAAATGGAAGGAAAGGGTGGTAAGTTTCGAAAAATCTAATAGCATTAGTCCTGTATGGTGATGTTCTAGAATACCTACATGTGGAAGAGCTGGTCAATTTCACTCGTGTTTAGGAATGCAGACTGAATGGAGCGAGGCGTCTTTGCAGCTCCTCTGACTCCAGCCCAAGGCGTAGAAACTGCTTCAGAGGCATGGAAAATTGAGAAAATCCCTGATCTGTATAAGTTCTCGGGTTCTGCGATTGGGATGTTGGCTGACGGCAACGGAGGAAGACTCGGACCTGAAGAACCCTGCACGAGAGCTGGGGAATTCACACCGTTAATAGAACCAGTCACAGAACCAGAACCGGAAGCAGAAGCATATTGAGGTGATGCAAGGTTGATAGGCTCGGGAGCCAGTCCCGGAATCGCTCCATGTAGCCTCGACGATTGGCCAGACGCCCCGTTGAATGCCGTCGTGAGCCTCTCGACCTGCTTTTCGAGCTCGGCTATTTTCCTTTCCTACTGTCAACTTCATTTTTACAAAATGTGATATGAATTTTGGTAGAATACCTGCTCTTACAGACTCTCTTGAAGGTCGTATCTCGCCGACACTCTAAGCCTAGCCTAGCACATCTCAAGCAGGGTTCTTGATTGGATCCTATACATCTGACCTACATCACCCGTCAACTTTCGTGGTGAAGCCACTACCAACTCACAGACCTTGGATTGCCGGCATGATGTGCATACCACTCTATCGGAACGAGGTGCCCGGTGATGTTCCCGAGGTGGAGAATCCTCGGAGCTTTGAGCTGGAGTCGGCGCTGTGTTGGCCATGAAAACAGTTTCTTCAGCGGGTATTTTGCTGAGATGAAACGTTTGGCGGTTTCGCTCCGTGAGGTGGGACAGGAGGGGATGGAGAAGATAACGGAGAGTGGAAATAAGGTTTCGATACCAAACCATATCGCTGAAATGACCGGAATAAGCATCACGTGACGACTTCCACCGTGTTCGCGCCGAGACTAGATGATCCCTGCGGAAATCGTTTCCATGTTGGTATAGAGAGGAGATGAGGTGTCAGACCACTGGAATATATTCAGAACCTCATGTAGATATGTAGTTCATTTTGCTAAATATTTCGTAGCCTTCTCCTCGTATAGATCGTGTGGGTGATCTGAGCGAGGCTAATAGTCTCCAACTTTTTAACTTCCACAGCCAGGACGGTGAAGAAAATGCTATCAACTCTGCAAAACTCGATGGATTGAGACATATTGAGTCTAAGCAACTCAATTCACTGCCAAAGCGATAGAATGTCACGCATAAAACACGGACGAAGGCGTCGCCGGAGCAGGATCATACTGTAGACCAGAATGGTGGAGTCTTCCAGGCTATCTACTGAAGTGAATCTGGAAACTTTCTACAATTGAACTGAAATCCGAAATTGAAAACTCAAGTTGAACTCATTCGATGATCACCAAGCAACAACTATTGCCTGGCAGATAATCAAATCGGTTTGGCAATATAGCTACGGATCTGAGATCTAACTCAAGGTTTGCCACAAACCGCAGAAGACCGAGAGAACCGTCACATGATGAAGTCATACACATTTGACTTCGATCCAAGAATGACCAACACGGGGTAAACCAATTCTCCGTCAATTTTCTCGGATAATGCATATCCATTCTTTGTTGTCTTCTTTCTCTTGATTTTCCACGTGGCTTTTCGTCTCGCGTCGCATCACATCGCCATGGCTATGCCGTCATCCGGAAGCATCCTCTTCCATATTCTTCTCTCGAACATAGTCGAACATCACCAAGACCATCTACCGCCATGGGAAAAGAGCTTAGAACTGCTAGAATATGCACTGGTGGTCCAAGGAAACCTTGATTGCTGGTATTGGAACCCACTGGATAAATTTGGCTCCAGTCCCTGAGATTTAATCGTCAAGCTATAATCACCATATGGTACCTTTGTCTTTCACTCCGCCCAGCCAGATCCTACGATCAAGCGATCTCACGGATAGAGGTTGCGAGGAAATCTTTCACTATTCCAGCATACTGATACCGCTGGCGGACCTTTTTAATAGTTGAGTTGAGTTCTCGTCCGACTTGCTACGACAAAAAAGTCACGTGGAGTTTTGTTCCCCCTCTTCCAGTCTACTTGGTCCCTAAGGCAAGTAGGTGCAAGGTGCGGGCTCACCGCTTTGTTATCTACCTTTGCTCATAATCGGACCATCATGTATCAAAGAAGACTTTGAATCAGCGAGTCATTAGCATTCTACCTCTTTGTGCTCAGAGCATAGTTGTCAGACACCGGCCAAGATCAATGTCTCACCCTTACAATCACGAACTCTTTGGCCTTGTAGACGCGCCATTCCTTCTGTCCACAATGTCGAGCGATGTTGAGAAACAAACAGGCACATCTTGGCATGGTCTATATCTTCTAAATTTCTGAAGATGGGCCTACCTGGCTACGCGTAATCGAGGACCGTTCCTATGGAGCTTGCATCATCATTGATAAGTTCTCGTTTGATTATGGTTAATTGATCTCGGTCCTCCATCCGAGCTTCTTGCAGTTTCGTCGGAGTGATTTGTTGAATGTCCGAGTGGCGGTGCCATTTAGCTGTCAGAGCACAGATGACAAAGTCCAAGCGGTATCATAGCGAATGATCGTCGACCCAAAGCTGTTGTCGTCTACAAAACGGGGAACCCCAAGGATTGTTTGATACTATAATGGTCTGTCTTATGATGCGGGGAGCTCGGATAGATGTGGTGAATTTGGTGTCGCGATTTCAACTTCGCCAGCTCTTCGTCCACTGAAGCTGCTCCTACCGAGTGAAACATTTTCAATGGCGGGCAAAATCAACGAATGATACGTGGTTATCACAATCATCCTATCTCTCAGCAGGCAGACTATGCCTCAGATAATTGGTCCAATAACTTTTGCAGAAGTACATGGAGACATGAAACCGTTGTTTATCCTCCTGTCTTGAGTATGGGGGACGCCTGAAACAATATTTTGAAGTATCGATGACGGACCTCGTCGCAAGACTGGCTCCGAGATCAGCGCTGATAAATTTAGGCCGTAAGTTGATCTCTAGATCTCCAGCTAGCTGATTGGCCCCATTTTATTCCAGCGGCTTGAGTTTCCGATATTCTAGTACTGCACCGCAAACACAGCTTTGGGTGGCTTAGACAGACTCCTTGATTCATCTCATCTTTTTGGATACGACATGTATTGACCCTGATCCAAGCGTATGGATCTTCCAATTAGGAAATAGTAGTGCCATACAGTCAAACGGAGGGCGGAAGGTAACGCATCGTCCTATATAGTTGATCACTCTTCCCAGATCTAGATTGTCCATCAGCAGAAATAGTCCCAATCTTGAACATCTGGTACTGGGAACCAGCCGATCTACTCGCAGCAGCTGAACTTCATCCTTTGTACGAAGATCAACCGAAAGCTCGGCTTCTTTGCAGCCATGAATCTCCCATTTCTATTGGCCGCCTTGTCACTACTCTCTTCTGCAAGCAATGCTGCTGTTCCTTCCAGGTTAACGACAACAGATACAAGCCCACTGACACGTAATCAACTGGGAGCACCTCACTATATCCCTCCTTCCCTACAGACAGCCCTTAAAGCCAGGTCTTTAAACCAGGGGCGGCAAGCTGGCGAAACATTCCCATGTCCGCCTAAAAACCCACAGGGCAGCGATGGTGAATGTGGGGGCTCACCAAATGGATGTTGGGGGATCTGAGTATCGAAACCGATGCAGAACTGACTTGGCCCAACACTTCAGTGACCGTCGAGGTGAGCTTCTTATCTCATGAGCGGGGGCCAGATTCTAATTTTTCATTTCGTTAGTACACATTCAACATTGTGAACACCACATGTTCTCCAGATGGCATAGAAAAACCTTGCATTCTTATCAATAACCAATATCCGGGTCCGACCATCGTAGCAAGTAAGTCGAGTAGATAGATTTAGCTTGTTATAAGTAATGCTGCTAACTACTGAAAGATTGGGGAGACTGGGTGAAAGTGACAGTTAATAATCAGTTGCAAGATAATGGGTATGTTCACTGAATGAAAAACAACACCACTTATTACTGATGACTTTCAGAACCAGTATTCACTGGCACGGTATTCGACAGATGGGTACCAACGAACAGGATGGAGTAAATGGATTGACAGAATGTCCTCTAGCGCCAGGAAGCTCGAGAACCTATCTGTGGCAAGCTACGAACTACGGAACTTCCTGGTATCACAGTCACCACTCTTCCCAATACACTGACGGTGTAGTTGGGGCAATGGTAATTCATGGCCCTGTCAGCGCCGGATACGACATCGACATGGGACCTATTGCAATCTCTGAAATGTGAGCTACACCACCGAAGCCAAAATGTTAGGAATTTACTAATTGATGTCAGATATCGAGGTAGTGCGGCTGCAACTGACTCGGCAATCTCTCATAATGGTCCTCCTGCTGATGTTCCTGATAATATTCTGTTCAATGGCCAGAATGTCAACTCGGCAGGTGGTGGAGAACGATTGCAGCTCACCTTTGAACCTGGAAAGAATCACTTGATGCGCTTTGTCAATACTGGTTCCGACAACTACTACAAAGTTGGGCTTGGTGAGCACAAAATCCAACCTGATGGTGTTCAAAGCTGACAATCAATACTCAGATGGGCACATGATGCAAGTTGTTGCAATTGATTTTGTACCAGTGAAGCCGTACATGACCCAATATGTCGGCTTGGGAGTTGGTGAGTTAGCACCATTGAAATGGCGACATGTTGCTGATTACGATGCTCTACAGGACAACGCGCAGATGTAATTATTACTGCTAACCAGACAACTGATAATTACTGGCTGCGTGCCATTCACGGGCCGTGTGTTAGCAACAACAACGACGGCAAGGGCACTCAAACAGCATACGTCTCCTACTCTGGTGCTGCACCCGGTCTCCCAGCAACACAGCCAGCGGCTGCAGACAGTAATTGTCTTGACGAGCCAGCCGCCAAGACTGTTCCCTTTGTAGAGAAGTCTGTAGATATCACAGGATTCAACACACGAAACTTGCCAATTTCATCACCCTTCGAGATCACTTCTGACACAGAAGGCCGTGTATTCAGATGGTCTATTGGAAACACAACTCAGGTGGCCGACTTCCAAAATCCAATTCTGCAACGACTCGTGAATGGCAACACCACCATCACTGCATCGGACAACATCATCGGGGTTGACGAGAGGGATGCATGGTCCTTCTTCTATATCCAAAACACTTATGACGAAGCTCACCCGTGCGTACTACCCTCCTCTTCATCTTCCAACCAACTAACAGCTAGCAACAGAATCCATCTCCACGGCAACGATGTCCGCGTCCTCGCCTCTGGAGCCGGAACATGGAACCAGGACCCTGCGTCGCTCATCACGGCTAACCCCCCAAGGAGAGACACAGTCATGGTCGAGGGCAGTGGATACACCGTCCTGGCGCTCTACACCGACAACCCCGGTGTATGGCTGTTGCATTGCCACATCGCGTGGCATGTCAGTGAAGGGCTCAGCGCCTCGATTTACGTGCGCAAGAATGACATCATGGTCAATGCGACTACCGCAGCGAACATTGAGGAAGGCTGCAACGCGTGGATAGTTATGTCGGGGACCAGAGTAAGTTTCATTATAGTGTCACGGGTTCTGGTCTTCGCTAGATGGAGTTAATTGCATTTCGGAGTTTAGAGTATGCGTAATGTTAATTGAAACTTCTTCTCGTCTATTGCTTTCTCCGTGTAGCTGATGTGTGAAATCTGTCATTTCTGTGACTGGGGCCCTCGCCTACGCCTAGGGTACCCAATTCCCCCCTTTCTTCTCGCTTGCATTCTCTAGCCTTGGCGCTTTCGGACTGATCAGCAAATCAGCCATATGATTACTATCTAAGTGCTTGTTAGCAAACTAGATTTTGAACACTTGTTGATTGATCTTGTGGAATTCATTCTGCTAGCTTTAATGTTGATGTTGGACTGGTTGATCCACAGCATGCAATCTCCTGTGGACAGGTTTTCGGACTCATTTCCCATCTGGTTAGCCACTCGAGAATAAATATCTGGTCTTCTTCTTCCACGCCTCCTCACTACCTAAATTTGAGTACATATTCACTTCCTGCATATTGATCTCGGTACGTTCCCCCTCGTTGCTCGATCACATTGGAAGGCAGAACATACTGATCACCTCTCCAGTCAACATGCATATTCCCACCGCCCCTGCCTGGGCGAGCTTCGTCTTGGCATCGGCATCCATTAGCGCTGCGCTCGCGGTACCTGTTGCCGGTCAGCCAACGGCACTCTTGAAAGACAAAGACTCCCATGTCGCCGAAGCGACCAAGACCGTTGGCGCTATTCCTGGATTTATGCTCATCAACAACACTCGCCCTTCTGAGAAGGATAAGCGACAACTCACAGCGGTTTATCCTCTTCATGTCCCGGTTCAGAAACTCTCTGAGACGATTGCCGAGGGTGAAGCCCAGGATTCGGACTACTGGATGCAGAAAGTCTTGAGCTTGAAGAAGCATATGCACCACAAGTCATACGCTGACGACGACTTGCCGTCGAAGAGGAAGGATACTTCGGCCCATTTCGTCCCGCATGGTCCCGAGATCAAAGCCGGAGACTTCAAGCGGGATTTGGAGCACACGCCTGCTACTTCGACAAGCCAAGCCGAGGGAAATCCCGAGGAGACACAAATTGGCCACTCTGGATCTCTCTCGATGCGAAAGCGAGATGTTGAAAACGCACAGAACACCGAAAAAACTGAGAACTCCGAGAACGCGGAAAATGCGGAGAATGCAGAGGGCTGGTGGCCATGGGGACATCACTCGACAACCACCACGAGATATAGGAGTACCTCGGTAATGCCAACACACACGCCAAAGCACAAGACCATGAACCCATCTCTTGCTGCGCAACCTTATGTAAAACCTACACCGAAGCCTTGGGACTTGCCTAATGGAAAGTACGACCTGAAATCCATTACATGGGAGAAGCGGGATGTCAAAGCCTCGGAGAATATTGAGAATGCCGACGCTGCTGAGCTGGCGCAAGCTGCTCAGCTGGCAGACATTGCTGCCAAGGCAGATGCTGCTCAGCAGGCACACGTTGCTGAGAAGGAGGCCGCTGCTGCATACTTAAATGCTGCTGAGAATGTTGACAGCTGGTGGTGGCCGTTTGGAAAGAAGGATAAGGAAAGCGACTCCGGTAATGCTGATGATGAGTCTCAATCGGCCGACCAAGAGGAGGAAAATCCCACGCCTAGTCCCACTAAGAAAGAGAAACACAAGGACGCCGGATCAAAAACAGAAGTTAGCCACCCTTCACATACACCACCCACTTTTTTCGAGAGAATAGACAGACTGAAGAAACATTTTGGGGTCTTTTGGTTCAAGTACATTGAGTATTGGAACGAGTACCAGTGTGTCGAGGCCGGTATGGATTGTGGAGGCATGGCGCCCCCTGGATTTCCTCGTCCTGATGTACCTGTACCCGATTGGCTCAGCCATCCGCAATGGATTGATCACCCGGAACTCAAGCCGGCAGATTGGCCTGAGTACCACCCGCTTTGGACGCCAGCTGACGAATGGGCGAAGGGCATGAAGGAAGCAAAGACCAAGGAGGAACGGAAGAAGGTCGACGATGCTTATTGGGCCAAAGCATACCACTTCCGGGCTCTTCGAGACATTCTTCATGAAAGGGAAACGGCCGAGTGGAAAGAGAAAAACCGACAGGAGCTACTGGTTGAGAAGGATCAACAGAAGGCCAAACTTGAGAAGGAGATTCAGCAGCTTGAGAACGGACCCGCGTTGGAATCGTGGGATATGTCGAAGGAGGATCAAGAGACAGCCTACATTGAGAAAAAGAGAAAAGCCGAAGATGCAGAGCGGGCCGACTTGAAGAAATTCAACGACGACCCGGTGAAGTATCGGAAAGAAAGAGCGGAGAAACAGAAGCAGTGGAAGGAAGAAGAGAAAGAAAAGAAACTGCACGAGAACGAGGAACTCACACGTAAGATGAAACAAGCGGAGATCGACTTGGCCAATAGAGAGAAAATTGATGCTGCCAAGGAGAAAGCCAAAGCAGAGGCAATGGAGAAGATTGAAAAAGACGCAGCGAAGGCACAGGCTGATATCGAAGCCCAGTCCAAGAGAGAGCGGGCCAAGGCTGATGCAGCGCATGCGAAAGAGGAAGCGAAGAGGAAGGCGGCCGAAGAGAAGGAAAGAGCTGCTGAGGAGAAGGAAAGGGCTGCCGAAGAGAAAGCCAAGGCAGCTGAGCAGCAGAATAAAGAGGCTGCTACCCGCAAGACGAAGCGTCACCATCAGAGGAAGACATTGGGACAGACCATGGATGACCTCCATGCTCGGAAGATGGCGAAACACAACGCCTCCTTAGCTAAAGTAGCCGCAGCGCAGAAGAAGAAGGAGGACGACAAGAAAGCCGGTCCGCACATTTTCTGGAAGCTCCTTGGAGAGAGGGCTGTCAATGGTGGCAACTCGACCAGCTTTGGAAACTCGACTATCTCCATGCGCGTTGCGAGACGCGTTGAGAGGAATAATCTTTCCTGAGGAATTGATGAGTACGTGCCATTGGATCTCCATATGGGTAAGTGAGGATATGTCTGCTTCAATTCGAATGTTTCAGAGCTGACTTGCGAAGACTCTGCGAAAGGACGGAATCTGACTAAATTGGACTGAGCTGTAAGGTATTTGAGAGCAGAGTGCAGGAGCGCCATCAAGCGTTCAGGCATTGTGGTATTGGTGTTTTGTATCTTATGAAGTAATCTTTGACGTTGGGTTAGGAATGAGTCGGGGTAATAGTTGAATGGAGTTGTAGAGGTGGATGTGAAAGGGAGATAGAAAAGAGGGAGAAAAGCAGAGGGAATGGTGCGGTTGTGCTCTGTATTGTAAAGAGACTTGGCATAATTGATATCACCCTCTCTGCTGAGTGCAGCTATTCTCATCTTCCATGCTACCCAAACACTCAAACTCTTCCCCACATTCATCAAACAAACCTTGTTCTGGTGCAATCCGAGAAAATCCAAAGTGAATGGACCTTTCTCCTCCCTCCCATCCGCGGTGTTTATATATTCAACGAAGCGAGAATGCTGCAACGATAAATACTTCGGTATCAAGGGCAAACATCCATACGAGCCTAGCTCCTTTGGCGCAGTTGTAAAGGCGGTCCCGTAACACAAATCGGTGAACTGTTGGGATAGCCTACGGGCATTTATACTGCGCCACATCCTACAGGTTATAAGTATCAACATTCCTTTCCAACCAGGAGCCGAAATCTCCGGCAGGGCCAATCCCCTGCTCAAACCAGCAGCCGACAGAGCTGTAAGCCCCTGCTGAGTTTGCAAGCATCTTTTTTTTTTCTTCTTTTCTCTCTTCACTTTTTGGTTTGTTTATCTTTTTGAGGAGTTGGTTTTTCGAGGAGATGTAAGCGAGAATTTGCCGAACGGGGGCTGGATTTGGGTTTGTTTACTTTCTTTGAATTCGCATCCAAGTCAAATCTAGATATCGAAGGGAAGCTGCAGAATGAAATTGGCTCGATATCTAAACTTCGAACAAGCCTTACGGTCCGTCAAAAGATTCTCGCAACAAATTCAGCCTTGAAGCGCATCTTTTGATCAACACTCCAGCCCTACCGCGGTTGCGAATTCCCCTCGCTTGCCGCAAAAGATTCACTCTTTCAAACAAGGCTGCGAATTCGCTTCCTAATATCAACCTCGTTACCGCAGCTATCTGATCCCAATCTTCCTCATTTTCCTCATCTTCACCATCTTCCCCCAACTCCACCCTCACCGCAAGTATGGCGAACGAAAGCAAGGACGTCAACGTCGAGGAAGAGGTTGACAACCTAGACATCGGCATCCCAATGTACGCAACAGCGTGGAACTTCCTGCGAGACACCGACACCAGCGGCGTGAAGCAGATCTTCTACGGAAAGAAGAGAGACCTCGCCTACATCGTCAACTGCATCGGCTACAAGGGGTTCCGCAACGACCTGAACGACAAGAACAAGGGTCGCGGTCTGGACCGCCGCACCACCGAGGCCATGTGGATCGATCTCTTGCTGCAGTACTACGAGTCTACGCATGTCAATGAGATTGCCATCAAGGCTAACATCTCACCGTCCGAGGCGTCCGCGCGAAAGCAGAAGTTGTTGTGCGATGCTTGCTATCAGGTTCGTATTCCATCCTGACTTCACTTTCGACAATGGAAAATCGCCAAATGTAAATTATGGCTGGCTGACAAGAATCCGGGATACTAGCGAAATGGCGCAGGCTCAAACAGAGAGACAAGTGAAGAACTAGAAGCATACTGGGTCAAGCGCAAGGAGCTATATCCCGAAATCGACATCACTGTACGTCTCAACTCACATCACATCCCCTCCTATCAATGAACCAATGATTACAACCATGAAGCACAATTTGATTCGCTGATTCACTCTCCTCCTGGCCGTTGCTGGCTGTTCCTGACCTGCTGACTTGCTAACACCTACAAGTACATCGCCCCAGACAGCGACGCCGACCACCCTGGTCACTCGACCCGCAACGGAGAGGACAGGGGCGACGACGAGTCGATCGACCGTCGAAGCGTGTATACTACCTTTAATAGCGAGGATATGCGTGGAGTTAAGGAGTGGCGGTTGGAGACGAATCAGCCGTTGGAGGGTAAGGGCAAGGGTGTGGGTGAGGGCGGTGCGTTTGTTGACAGCGAGGATGAGATGATGGTTGATGGTGATGGTGATGGTGATGGTGACGGCGAGGGAGAGGTTGACAACGACGAGGAGTATGACAGGGGAGAGTATGACAGCAACTGGGATGACGAGGGTTTGGAGGCCCAGGTTGGAGAGGTGGCGGGGGAGTTGGAGGATATGCAGATTGACGGATGATGGTGATAGTTGCGACGATGATGTTTCAGTCAGTGTTGATTCTGCATACATCGAGAGGCAACCATCGAGTTGTAATCATAAGGACGTAAAGGTAGTCATAGAGATGTCGAGAGTACCGACAGTCTCGATTAAATGACACAACACACACATTCACCCAGAATACCGAGCTTCCTCCATCCTTATTCATATTTATATTACGTGAGAGCGTGTCTTTTTCTTCTTCTTCTTCTTCTTCTTCTCTTCTCGTCTCCGAGAGGCAGGAAGCAGGAGGCAGAATGCATGCGAAAGCGGTGAATAAGATACTATGAGTTATTGGTGCTGCCAAACAACTTGGACCTTCCAATAAAGCTGTTTACTCACATACAGATTCACAGTTACAACAGTGTTCTTTCTTCTTTTTTTTTTTTGTCATACCGTACGTACGTAAGTTGGAGGTAGAAAGGAGAAGAATGGCACAGACGAGTCAAGAGTTCTTAGCTTCGATGAGCTATATTACGACGTATATATTAAGAAGTCGCACAATTCCACGCTAAGTAGCACGACAAGATTCAATCGCTAAATCGACAACAACCTGACATGCAGACAGTAGACACAACTACATGTGGCAGAAAGCAAACTCCAGCACCATTTGGTACCTAGTATGAGAGCTGCTTGACATACTCCACAGGCCCCTTGTACGTATGCCTCGCTCTGAACACGTAATAGATCATGGCAACTGCCATCGTGAAGCCGGTGACCAGGATATTCCAGTTCATGCTCGCGGCGTTGGGGTGCGTGGCCAGGGGGAAGAAGGGGAAGACGAAGGCGAGGACGAGGAAGCAAAGGGCGACGACGTTGACGTAGATACCGCCGCGGCCGAGGTCGAAGCGCGAAGGGAGTAGCGGTTCCTTGACCAGGCGCTTGCGCAGGATGCAGGCAATGGGCACGATGTACGAGGCAACAGTGCCGACTTGCCCGATGGAGATGATGATATTGAAGGCGATGGAGGAGCCGATAATGATGAGGGAGAGGAGCGTGCTGATCATCAGCGTGCAGAGGACTGCGTTGAGAGGAATATCCCAACCGGGGCGGACCTGTGTTTGGTTAGAAGTGCGTTGTAGCAGGGAGGAGGGAAGACGTACATAAGCGAGCGTCGAGGAGAAAGGGAGCCCCTTGTCACGTGCAAACGCGAATAGCTGTCGCGAGGAGGTGGTGACGAGATTGACCGCCGCAAAGAGCAGGATGATGGCGACAGTCGCGGTGAGGATGGATGTCCCGACGCGGGATTGCGTGGCGTTGAGTACGACTTGGATATATGGCTGTCCGGTGGGGGTGGTCAGGATCGAGTCGAGGTCGCCGAGGGTCGACATGATGGTGACGGTCATGATGAAGCCCATGGCATAGTTCACGAGCGCCGTGGCCACCATGGAGCGCGGCAGGACATAGGAGGCGTCTTTGAGTTCCTCGGAGAGATGGCAAGCTGAGTCGGCCCCGATCAAGGTGATCACGGGCCCGGTCATGCCCACGAGGCACGAGAGGCCGATGCTGCCCCAGTTGCCATTGTCCTCGAAATCCGTCCAGACGGTTTTGGCATCGGCCTTGGGCCCCATAACCCAGAGCACGATAAGGAAGGCAAAGAAGCCAAAGACGTGGAGGATCACAATGACGCCCTCCAGGAGGGGCAGCTTGCGCACCAGCACCGTGTTCCAGATGATGGCGAAGAGGGTGATGCCGATGCAGAAGAGCGTTCCGTGCCAGCCCTTGATGACATACGAGTCCACGTTCAGGGCGATGAGACCCTCAAACTGCTGAGCACAGGCAAATGCCAGCGAGGCCATCGCCGCCTGCCAGCCGATCACGGCAAACCATCCTAGAGATGTCAGTGGGAGGGACCATGTAGACTAGACGAGGGCACTCACCAACGGTGTATGAGAGGAATTTTTGATATTGGGGAGGCGCAAATTCCGAGACCCTATCCCGTCAGTGATACTTCGCGCTCGTCATGTGGAGCCATCCATACCAGTGATATTGTCCACCCGAGGTGGGCGCCCTGAGCGAGTTAGCGGCGTCGATCAAAAGTCAAAAGATGGACTTACATCGAAGCCATCTCGGCCATGGAGAGCACGACGTGAAACATTCCCACACACACGACGAGGAACATCCAGATGCCGCCGCCGGTGCCTCCATTCATCAAGGACAGAGCGACAATGCTATGATTGCGCGGTCAGCCGCACGCTTCGCACGTCCCCGAGCCCAGCGTCCGCCATGGATTGACTTACACCAAGGAGAACTCCCATGTGGCTCCCAGGATGACGGAGTAGCCAAAGATGGAAGAGAAGCGGAAGTTGCGCTAGAAAGGCGTCCATGATTAGCTAGAACCTGAGCTGGCAGTGCGAGACATAGGAGAGGAGGAGGAGGAGGAGGAGGCATACCCGCAGCTCAGGCAGCTTGCCCATCCGATTCATGTCCCTCCCATCGAATTCGGTGCCACGCTTCTCCAGCGCGACGGGATCGGTGATGTTGTGTTCATGGTCCACGGTGGTCGTCTCTATGCCACTCTCGACCTCCTTTGATGATTGGCTGTGCATGGTGGATGGACGAATGCTTGGTTTCCACGGTAGAGGTGCGAGAGGTTCGTGTTACACCACCCGGGAGAGTGGAAACGAGGAGGACAGGACGAGGAGGGAGAAAACCAACAAGTCAAGACGCAAAGGGGGATGACGAGAAGACTGGCAATAACATCACTCGCTGGTGGTGCCGCTGTTGCTGCCGTGGTCCCCTGCCGCCGCCCCTGCCGCCGTAGGTGTGTGTGTATGTGTGAGTGCGTGCGTGCGTGGATTCTGAGCTTATCATCCATTCAGCAGTAGTCACCAACGGCTGGGCTGGCTGGTCTCGGGGCTGGTCTCGGGGTGGTCTGCACTGCACGGCTGTTCCCCATGCATGCGGTGGGTGGGAGTGGCCGTGGCAATGGCAGTGGCAGTGGCAGCAGCTGGGTACCAAATGATTGACTGGCTTGATTGACCAGCTTGATTGACTGGCTGTGCAACCCTGCACGGGTGAGACGTGAATGAATGCCGCGCAGGCTGTCCTCTAGGAAGTATCCTATCCTATCCTATCATATCCTGTCCTCTTCTCTGGCCTATTCTATCATCTTCTTTCCTCTCTCTCCTCTCTCTCCTCTCTCTCCTCTCCTGTGCTTCCTCATCTGGGCCGTCCGGGGGAGAGAGAGAGGCAGGGCTGCTTCGTACATGCAGGGCGTGTCTCTGGCTGTGGTCTGGCTGGAAATGTCAGTCGATGTCTCTGCCGATGCCGCTGTGTCAGGCCATGAGGTACTGACTGGGATACACTACATGGATGCCCTGCTGTTCGCTTGAAGGTTCCTCCCGTGCTCCCTTCTCCCTTCTCCCTTCTCCTTTTTTCCTTCTTCCTGCCCCATCCCCATCCCCATTCCCCCTCCACCAGCGGCCTGGACCCTGGGGGAACCCCTGGCTTGCCCACTGAGGCCTGAGCGCTGTCACTGATAGGGGCGTTGCCGGTCTCCCTAACCCCATTGCGATAGGCACTCCGGGACGTGCGGCGGGGAGAAGCACGCCGGCCGTCCGATAGGCGCGGAAGCCTCCCAGCAGCGGCGATCTCTCCTGTTGCAGCGACGATGAGGACGACCAAGGAGGTAGTGGTGGTGCTGGTGGTGGTGCTGGTGCTGGCCATGAATGGATGGATGGTGGACCCAGGCAAAAGCACTCGCGCTGCTGCCCTGTTGTGGGCGACGGCACGGAAGGGAGGGAGCAAGCAAGCAGCAAGCAAGCAAGCAAGCAAGCAACCACAGTTCAGTCAGTCTCTCCCCTGCTCCCCTCCACCCACTCAAGCACTCACTCCCGTCCAGCAATCCCAATGCACAGGGGAGAAACGATTCCACTGCGCTTGCCGCGACCGAAAACCGCTCCCAGGAACGTGGGCGCGGAACGGATGCAGCCAGCGCCCAGCCGGCCAGCGCCACATCTCCCTCACAGCTCACAGATATTGCTAGTCTGCGCGAGAAATGAAACCGGCTGATGGGCTGGTGACGAAGCAAAGCAATATGGCCGAGGGACACTCACACCATGTCCGACACATCCTACACATCCTCTCCTCTTCAACGCACATTCGCACGACAACTCTCAACGGCGCGGCCTCATGGCGGTAGAAGATGACAGCAGCGACCACACGCGGACACATTACTGAGACGACGGGGCATTCCACCAGGTGTAGGAGTCAACCACGCTGACCGGCAAAGCGCGCTGCAGCGACGAGCAGAGAGGAGCGAGAGAGACCGAGAGACAGCGAAAGAGAAAGCACGACCATGGCCGTCCCAGCACCACCGACAGGCGATCGCTTTGCCGTCGTCACCTCGCAAGATCACGGCGCGCCTCTGATCATCGTCACCCTGCTCTCCCTGATCTTTGCTGTTCTCACCTTTGCCATCCGCATCTTCATCGTGAAGTGGAAGCGACACGGCCACGATGATACCGTCCTGGGGCTCGGGCATGTAAGTGTTTTCCACCCCACCAAAGCTCAGGCACTTGGACACATCCTGATCTGAGGCGTGACTGTAGCTTGTGGCATTAGGACATTGGATTGCCATGTTTGTTGCGCTGTACCATGGGCTGGGAAAAGCCCTGGAAATCGTGACCGAGCATGATCAGCGTGTGATGGCCATGGTAGGCGTCACTCCGCTCTCCCACCGCTGGATCTTTTGCTGACAGGGCTTTAGGCAGCGTTCGCCGGTCGAATCTTGCTGATGCCGGCTCTGTGTCTGTCCAAGATCTCCGTGTTGATCGTCTTGCGGCACCTCTTTCACTACGAGAGTCGCCGCAAGCTGCTGGTCGTCGACATCACCATTCTGGCCGTGGCGGCCTGGGGATTCGCCGCGACGGTGGTGCTGTCGGCCAACTGCTCCCCACATTATCTGGTGGGTAATGGCCAGTGTGTGAATCAGATGGCGCGAGTGAAGGGCGTCATCATCGCTGAGATCATCACCGAAGCGGCAGTGTTCGCTCTCAGCCCGTTGTTTCTGTACAGCTTCGACATTGCACTCAAGACGAAGGTCTTGGTGGTCTCCGCCTTTTGTTTTCGCCTTCCGTAAGTTACTTTTTGACGAATTCATATTCAAGTCTACAGCTATCCCGTATTCTGCTGCTGCTGTGAAGCTCTGCGCTAACCAAAGTAGCCTCATTCCCCTCTCCACATTTTACCTTTTGACCCAGCTCAACTACCTGACCAGCCTGACCACTTCAAATGCCTCAGCTGTGCCCAACACCGTCACCGCCGTCCCCAACCTGATCTACCAAGAGATTCTCATCTCCTACGCCTTAATATCAGCCACGATTCCTTGCATGAAAGCCTTCATGGAAGGCTTTACGACTGGCGGGGTCGGTTACATCCAAGACCCCAACGCAGGCCGGATACCAACCAAGACGACTTTTGGAAGTGGGAGAAGTGAAGAGAGCGAGGAGAGCTATGAGTTAAAGGGTGTGGGTGGCAAGGGCGTCGCTCAACACATAGATGGCGATGTCGATGCGGAAGGGAGAGATAGAGTGGTCGATGGAACGAGACGGATGTCAGCGAGATTGAGTCGAGCTTGGAATGGTCCAGGTGGAGGGGGTGAGGAGCTAGATAGCCAATCGTCCGAGGCACGAATGCTGAAGAGAGGGAGTGGCACTGATAGGGAAGAGATGGGCGATGTGAGATTGTTAGGAGAGAGGAGCTGACAGGATGTCACTTCATCGATTCGTCACACGATGCGTGTGACACAACAACACTACAACATACCGACTAAATTATAATATAGCACCGCACACACGCCAAAAGACACAAAATCACCGTCTCAGCGAAGGATTGCAGCGGATTTCAACGTCTCGGACAGACACATGGATAAAAGGAAACGAAACGACAGGATAGGATACCCCACACGGAGCTTCTAGGCGCTATGCTCTTGGTTACTTTGATTATTACGAACGACCCGATGGTCGAGAGGAGATTGTACAGTACAGCGCGGTGAACGCGGGCGAAAAGGAGTGTAGAAGTAGAAGAGACGTAGAAGAGAAGGGGAAGGAGGACGGAGTTTGATCTTGTTTTCTCGTCGCGTGGGATTCGGACTTGCATTTGGACTTGCATTTTGGAAGGAGCTTCGATCTGCGTTCAGGACATCAGGTGTTTCTTTTCATCGCGAAGGCGCTATCTAGGCAGGCACTCTCTTCCTCACGTTGTGTTTATATGTTGCTTTACTTTGGTTTAGCTTGGGCCGAATATCGGAACGGGAACGGCGAATGATGGGTTTTCAGTTGCATCTGCCGACTTTCGAGGGGAAAAACAGTACTCGAATCGGCGCGGATGTGCATGTGCATGTGCATGGGCTTCTTGGGATTTTACGCACGAGCGATGATTTTGTTTGTTTCTTTGTTTGAGATACCATTGGAGACGCCATTATCATATGTATATCTAGCTCTTTTCTTCTCTGGTCTGGCTGTGGATGATGAGATGAGATGAGATGAGTTGGGATGAGTTGAGGATGGTTAGAGAATGGCTAGAAGATATCGATAGATTTATTATTATTATTATTATTATAATAGAGAGAATATATTTGATTGACTGGTTAATAGATATGTGGATATGAAATCTCGTACGCGCTAGATGTGATACTATGAGCTGGGTGCTAGCCACTAGAATCTAGTATAATAGATTATCTGCCACCGTTCAAAACTTTTGTATTGTTGGTTCGATATTAGGCGTCAGATGCTCTGATTTCTCCTTTCCTTTCCAAACGAATAGCTCTATAGTGGTATCATGGATAGGATTCGATGGTCTCGTGTGTCTGTTTGTCTGTTTGTCTATTCTTTTCTATTACACTCTAGCTAGTAAAGTGCTTGGGTATACTTACTTACTTACGCATGCACCACAGCTCACGGGAGGGCGGTTTCTCACACCTCTCATTTCCCTCCTCTCATTTCGCATCCCAAACCATTTCCTCCTCCCTTCTCACTATCTCTCTCCACATCTACAAACCAATCTACACACCCACCCCTCCTCCTCTGATATCTGACATAACAATCAAGCAACCCCCCGAATACCCAAAACTAACTTCTCACCCACCGGCCCCGCGAGGAACGAGTCTTCCTGCTCGATGCCCTCGTCGTCTATGATGCTCGTTTCGAACGAGGTGTATAGCGCTGCTGTGATGGTTTTGAGCACTGTGGGGGTTGGGGTTGTGTTAGTGTTTGTGTTACAGTGTGTTTTTGTTTGGAGGTGAAGAGAGGATGGGAGAGGAGAGGTGAGGAGGAGGGAGGGGGAAGAGGACTAACTATACACAGCAAAATGACTCCCAATACACATACGCGCCCCACTCCCAAACGGCCAAAAATACCGATTCATCTCTCTCGACCTCTCCCCCTTCTCGTTCGCGTCCTCTATCCACCTCTCCGGCCTAAACGCACGCGGCTCGATAAACACCTCTGGATTCTGGTGCAGCACGTGCGAACTGGCGCCTACCACCGTACCGCCGGGGACTGCGAACCCATGGAGCACCGTACCGGTTGCGGGCACGAGTCGTGGTAGAGGTGCGGGCGATGGCGTGTACAGACGCAGGGTTTCTTTTAGGAGCGCGTCGAGGAGGGGGAGGGTGTCGAGGGTGCGGGGTTGGGGGTCGGTGGGGATGAGTTGGTGGAGGGGAGGGGGAGGAGGAGGGGAGGGAGAAGATGGGGATGGGGGAAATAGCGTTATTGCGGGAGAGAGGGTGCGTAGTTCGGTCCGGAGAGCAGCTTGTAGCGTGGCGTGGCATGGCCGCGAGAGTTCCCATTGCAGGTACGTGAGCGTGATCCGTGCCGTTTCGACACCAGCTATAAGGTGATCCAGAATCTCCGAAGCGACGACTTTATCATCCTGTTCCGAACTACGAGCAGCGCCTTTCTCACGCTGAGCGAACAGCTGCGCATCGAGTTGTGACCGTACGATGCCGTCTCCCTTCTTCTCTCCGTTTGTACTTGCCACTCGACTCTTCTTCACCAAGCCCAGCACAAACGCCTCTAGATCTAGCGTTGCTTGTTCGTGTCCGGGCAGCTCTCTGCTCTTGACTTTCCACCGCTCGAGGAATTCCCGTGCCGCTGGTAGGTCCTGGATGAATTCCGTGCAGCTGTTCACTCCAAGCAGGAATGCAGATGTGAAATCCGCCCCAAGTGCTAGGTTGAAGGTATACGCATCCAAGCGTCCCCATTGTTCTCCCTCTCCTCTGCTCTCTCTCCCATCTACTGACGCAGCTGCTAACGCCGGACCTAAGCGCTCATACACGAGCGTGGAGGAGAGGTCCCGGATTTGCTCCGAAGACTGCACGAAGCTGTTCGTGTACACAGCGTTTAGCATCTTCTTGCGCACAGCGTGCTCCCTGTTCCCCAGCGTGCTGACCATGTTGCGCGTGCCGCCATAGTTGGCAAACTGGGAGTAGAAATCCGACTTCTCGAACCCGCCGGTGTAAACTGTGCGTAGACCTTCCCACGAGGCGAGGGACAGCTCGGTGGGAGAGAGCCGGAGGACGGGAACCGGCGGTGAGGAAGGCGGGTAGTGCAGCTTGAGAAGCGTCGTGATTCCGGTCTTGCCATCGCGCCGGAGACGCGAGATCCAGATGTGTGAGAAGGGGGATGAGAAGTGCGCTGTTGGAATACCTGGGGTGGGGAAGAGCCGGGGGAGAAGGGTGTAGAGGGCGTAGATTGTTGTTGTGGCGACAAGTAGGAGGATGAGCAGTGCCATCTAGACGGTTGGTGGAGAATGAGACAGTGAGAGGGCTAGTGAGGATGAGATTTGAGGTGGTTGACATGAGCTGACTGAAGTGAAGTGAACTGATTATGTATTTCTTGAGTGCCATTCGTTCCTCAGTACCCCGCAACGTGGGGTCAGGGCGTCTGGTGGGGCATGCAGGTGTATGCAATCCCTCGTGGCAGCTCCATGAAAGACGGGCGGGTCGGGTCGTCTAGATAGAGTTGATTGGAGAATTTGGTAAAGGCAATAACATGGCTAAAACGTATGTCAATTGAGGCGATTGACTGCTTGCTGAGAGTCTGAATGTCATCTCATGGCCATTGTGAAGGTGATGCTTGGGATCTGGAGGGCGAGTACAGCACACTAGCTGCTGGGATGAGGGAAAGGAAACGTAAAAACGTCGAGGATATTAGTGAGAATGAAGTCAATCTTCTATGTTAAACTTGGTAGAAGGACAAATACAGTGCTGTGTTGGACGTCCTAGAGGAGAATGTGCGTGTTGTTTCAAGCTAGAGAAGTGTTAACAACCCTTCCTTGGGGAACACATGATTGTCTCTTCTGCAAACAGTTGCAAATTATACACATCGTGCCTCTCCATTGCTTGTGGAACTGAAGTATGCGAGAACGACTGGTACCTCTTGAACAGGAAGAGATCTGGTGAATAAGACTGCATTCGAGTTCTCCTCTCACATACAAAAAGTCTTAACATGAGAGACACGTTGACGAGAGTGACAGGCAAGGGAAAGGGAGTGACGCCGATGAAAACAAATGATTCCTAGCGAGAATTTGAAAGAAAATGCTGAAAGTAGAGCTCCATACACAAAGCTGTTCCTCGTGAAGTCGAGAACAGATCTAACCCGTCACGCATGAGTTGTCGATCAAACTAGATCTCTACCCAAGTGCTTTACTCCATTACTAAAAGCAGTCACACAGTGGCTTGAAAATGCAAGAATTGAGATGAGCCAGTTCACCACGTCAATAATATCAGTAGAGTCGGTGACTTGGAATGTTGTCCGCGACGCTTTGTAAGTCGCGTTGAATCACGGGATTTCCCAAGGGCCGACCGCCAAGCACCGACGCTAGCACTACAGTAGTAGTGACATTTATTACCAATCCATCAATGCTCAAGTGCATCTCGCAAGATACATTCGCAAGATAGTTGCTTCCGAGCTCTAGACGTCTCAGTTGTGCGAAAGTGATAGGCACACATAGATTGGTAGGAGATTTCCTTGCTCCAGGATAAGTACACTACATTTCCCTTGCTCTCTTGTCTTCTCATCATTCCATTACTATCGCAAGTACATCGCACTATACCTGCACTCACTCGAGCCAACAATACAAAGCACACATCATGGCTGATAAACGCGACAATGTATATCGCGTCAAGGGCTCCTCTCCCGTGGGCACTGCAACCTTTGTAGGCCTACGCTCCCTGGATATCTTCCTCCAATACAAGATCCTCACTGGCCTCGCAACACCCCTCCTCAATGCGCTCAACGTCATCCCCGTCGCATCTGCCGCGCCTCTGGTGGTATTGGGTCTGCCACTCAAATCGGTCATTGTTTTATCCATGGCAGTGGGATCTGTAGTCAAGCAGTGCTACTGGGCTACGTTGGTCGCCAAAGAGCAGATGCCGGTGGGAACAGCAGTTGTGGTTGCATTCTTCAATTCCGTCTTCAATTCCTTCAACTCGATCTTCGCCCTCACTGCCGCGGCCAGCTATCTCGCCCCAAGCGTACTCACACAATCGAATAATATCCACGAGCTATCACCTATGTTCATTGTCGGCGCGACAACTTTCACAATTGGTCTACTAGGAGAAGCGCTTTCAGAAATTCAGCGCAGAAATTTCAAGGACGACGCGAAGAATGCTGGGAAGTTGTATACAGGCGGGTTATTTTCACTGGCGAGACATATCAATTACGGATCCTACACGTTGTGGAGAACGGGATATGCCCTTGCCAGTGGAGGGTGGATGTGGGCCACTTTTGTGGGGGGATTCTTCACCAACGACTTCCTGAACAGAGGCATCCCGGTCTTGGATGAGTATTGCACAAAGAGGGTGAGTTAAGCTTTTGTGAAGAGATGGATGTTGCTAACGAGTTATAGTATGGTGCTGCTTGGGCGGAGTATAAGCAGAGGGTTACATACAAGTACATTCCTGGTGTTATCTGAGGCACGACTGCTTGGAGGACTTTAGCATGGGCCGTAATCAGCAAAGTTGAAGGTGGTCGTAAACGCAAGTTGTATTTGTACGCCGTGGTTCTGGTACTGCTTGGTTGATTCTTGCTGAGATGTCCGCCGTGTGTCAGTAAACTCGTTTATTGCAGTTGGCCCATTGAGTAGCATGTAAAGTAACAAAATCCAAGAAGGTATCACGTCAGAATCGTCTTTTCAGTCTATGTCGGGATAGCTTGAGAAGCTTCACTTCGTGTGAGATATGATGTCGTCTAAAGCTACTTATTTTTACGACATGTAGCAATCAATCAAGATAGATTCAATAGGCGTCATGGTGAACATTTTATTAATTATTTTCATGCAAGAATGTTGTATATTAACTGTACCGCTGAAGGATCTAGCTACCCACTTAAAGATTCCTGTTTGAAGATCACGTGAGTCCCAGGCAACGTCAAGATTCGCGTTTCAATCTCACTCTCATCCACAACACGTTTAACCAATCAGTGAGACTGCAAAAGCCCCTTCGTTTGTTGTTTGTTCTAGTCAGACACTCCTTTTGAGAATAGAGACTCTTGGTCATTAGTCGCAAAGCTAGCTGAAACAGGGCAATTGATGCAGCCGTCGTATGTACCTCCGACCCTGCCTTGGAGCCCCCATTCTGTCGTGAGGCATCAACTACCACGACAACCCCGCTAGCTTCAATTCCACATCCAGATTATAAATTGATAGCCACTCCCATTCTTACGAACTCTATAGATCATTCATTGGATAGGGCTACATAACAGAGGGCCGATAGAAGCTTGATAATTTGCGACGCACAGTATATTGCTTATCTTAAGATAAATCACAAACGCACCAAACTCATCCACCTCTTACACTCATTTTGAGCCGTTGCGCGCTGAATTTACGTTCAAATTTTCAAAATGGGCTCCGATGCCCCAGCCGACGGCCATGCGCCCTCTATCGCTTCAGAAAATACGCCCCTCCTCCTCGCCGAACCCATCCCCATCGATGATTCAACGCTCCCGCCAGACCAGGAGGATTTCTGCACCAACGGCACTGATCATGGAAAGCATGCCGACACCCCGTTACCGAAGAAGCAGATTTTCCTCCTGTGCTTCGCTCGGATGGTGGAGCCTATTGCATATTTTGGCATCTTCCCGTATATCAACAAGATGATCCAAGAGACGGGCAATTTGGAGCAAGCAGACGTGGGGTTCTATAGTGGATTGATTGTGAGTTTTTTGCATTTTTTGAGATGAGAGCGATGCCAGACAGATGGAAAGGCGGTGCTGACAGAAGGAACCAGGAATCGTGCTTTTCGTTGACGCAGATGATGCTCATGCTGGCATGGGAAGAGTCGCAGATCGAATCGGCAGGAAACCAGTGCTCGTCTTCTCACTATGTGGTGTGGCATTCGGCACAGCGTTGTTTGGTTTGAGTAAAACTATCCTACAAATGATCATCTTTAGATGTTGTGCGGGTATCTTCGCAGGGACCATTGTGTGAGTCGTTTAGTCCGCTGGTACCTGAGCATGAGATGATGCTAATTAGAATAGTACTGTGAGAGCCATGATCAGTGAGAATAGTACACAGAAGACCCAGGCGCGAGCTTTTAGTCTTTTTGCTTTCAGCGGGAATTTGGGTATTTTATTTGGCTCTATCATTGGTATGTTATCCAACATTGAGATATCTTCGCTGCCGTGCTTACGCGAAATAGGGGGTTCATTGTCAAGTCCAGCTGATAACATACCGTTCCTCTTTGGGAATATCAAATTTTTCAAAGATTTCCCATACGCATTACCAACATTCGCCACGGGGTTCATTGCATTGTTGGCTGCCGTAGTCTGTGGACTTTTTGTAAAAGAAGTGAGTGTCTTCTAGTAGACAACAGGGAAGAACAGAAAGCTGACAATCCAACAGACGCTCAAGAAGAAGGTCAAAGGCGATGGCACTGTCGCTGAAGTACCTATGACTGTGATGGAACTTCTCAGAGCGCCAGGTGTAGGCTACGCCCTATTTCTCTATGGACATGCTATGTTGCTTGGCCTTGCATATACAGCAAGTATGTGACCCCCTGCCTTATGCTAGCCATGTCCGGATCTATCTCCTACTAACGAAATCAGTCACGCCTGTATTCTGGTTCACATCTCCAGCTCTCGGCGGATATGGCCTCACACCACTTCAGATTTCCATCTTCTTCTCGGCAGTCGGCATCTCGCAAGCCTTCTGGCTCCTTGTTGTCTTCCCACCACTTCAAGCACGCTTCACCACGCGCGGAGTACTCAAAGCCTGTTATATTGCATGGCCATTATTCTTTGCTGCCGCGCCAATGGGCACTTGGTTTTTGAGGAATGGTTGGACCACGACATTTTGGATTGTGGCGCCTGTGCTAGGAGTCTGCGGAAGTGCAGTGTCTATGGCGTTTAGTATGCTCTCTGACTTCTAATTTTCTCAATATTCTCCTACCCTCTATTCGAATCTTGTTCAAATGCACAAGCTAACACCCACCAGCGGCAGTTCAATTGGCGCTCAACGATGTCTCACCCTCTTCCTCAAACCTTGGTACACTCAACGGTCTTGCGCTCACACTCACCTGCGCCATCCGCGCTGTGGGTCCAGCAGCATTTAATTCTCTCTTCGCTATTGGCGCCGGAAAGCAGATTCTAGACGGATACTTGGTATGGGCTGTTTTGATTGCGATTGCGCTCATTGGAACGGTGGCGATCCGGTGGTATCCTGAGCCAAACGAGGACGACGAATAAGTTCTATCGATTCTTATGGGGATAGAATTAGATTGGGAAGATGCTATAGAGGGCACCTTAGGGACATGCCCATCTCACCGGGTGCATTCACCCAAAATGGACGACAGCATAGGATTGCTTTCCCTCCTTCCGACTGGGCTCCTATTTTGAGGAAAAATTAAAAATTCTCAAATCAGCAAACTCCTTATGTGAGAGCAAATATTAATTCCAAACCTGCTGCACGTGCATCTCGCGTCAACAGAATACATTTTCGATGTTTCAGGCACCTACGTCCTTCTTAAGCAAGACCAGATACACCACCCTACCATCTGCCTACCTGCCTAATTATCTAAATTATCTTTCTCCAGATCTCCATATTCTCAGTCTAGAAAATACGGTCGTGTTCAGTAGGCAAACAGGCACGCATTCATGGTGCCTGGCGCCAAGACAAGCCAACCGGGCCAGAAGACATAAATCGGGGAAGAAACCCGAGCAGTTAGGCCGGCGGAAGCAAGGCCCGACCTCATCTCATCCCATGCATCTCATGTATATGCATCTAACATCGAAAATCCTCGGACTCTATAAGTTTGATGATCCTTCGGATTATTCATCGCCAACTTAAGGGTTGTCTTTTGCGCACGACTACATCTCGTTGCAGCAATTTGTGCAGTTCAAGGGCTCGGTCTTTGGATCTCATTATTGATTCGATCCCCGATCGTAGCATCAACATCAACAGCAAGATCTACTCAACACCACCGCCTACTTCTCCAAATCAAATAGAAACCCTACCCACAGCTCAGAATGTCCGCCAACCTTCCCCTCGATTTCTTTCATCTTCTCGGATCAAACATCAACTCTCGGGTAACGCTCGCTTCGCTATGCCTCGTGTCCCAAACAATGAATAAGATCTTTACTCCATTTCTATACTCCCATATCCGGATCGAAAACTTGATCCCCAACCCCTTGGACACTGTCTCCCGACTCCCAGCCGCGACCCACCTGAAACACACGCGCACACTGTATGTTGGGCAAGGCCCCAGGAATTGGGATGGGGATAGGGATAGAGAGATGGATCCAGAAGCCTTGGGTGCATGTGTCGAGAAGATGGTGGCATTGGAAAGTCTTGCGTAGGTTCCACCTCTCTTTCAATGCTTTTATTGATCAAGCTAAAGGAACCCTCAAACAATCTGACAACACAAACAGAATCAACAACGACCTAACAAGATTCACCTTTCAAACCCACTGGTGCGCTGATGCCTCACCCCAGCGGCTCAGCCACCATCCCGAGGACCCCGATTTCGTTGCTCTCGAGTCTCTCGCTGCAAAAGGGACCCTCCGCTCCTCCAAATCAGCAGTTCGCGTGAAGAAGAGGGCTTCTCCTTCGCAATTCCACTATTTCGCAATCTGACGACACTCGTGCTGCAGGGCATGGCATACCGCTACATGCACGAGAAATCCATCCTCTCAATCCTCGTGCACTCACCGCAGCTGCAGGTGCTAGGTCTCTCGCAGATGATGTTTGAGGAAGAACCGACAGAGGAGCACTCCGGGCTGTGGTACCTTTGCTCCCTGTTCCAAACGGAGTGCCTAAACCCTGGCGTCTCGCGCTTGCAGCTGCGAAAGCTAGATCTAGGCACCGGGTTTAGGCCTGAGTCTAAGCCAGAGTACGTACCACAAGGACAGGGAGGTCAGTACATTGAGTACCTGACTGATTTAAAATATCTAAAGGAGCTGGTGGTACACAATTGTGATCGCTACGAGTGGTACGATGAATCCCAGGTGTGGGAGGATTGGGGGATTATGGCTGAAGCGACGAACATCACCAGCCTAGAGGTTGATCGGTTGACAGCCGGCGTGATGAACTTCGTGGCGCAACAGAGAATGCAGAACCCAGATATGTTGCAAGAGATCAGAGGCTGTGGTGATCGCAACAATATTACCACGCACTCGGGGGATGATGAAATTATGGACGCGGGGGATGCTCTTTTCGCGCTGCCCACGGAGGCGCTAGGTCCGGGATGGAAGAAAGTCAACTTGAACTGTGCGTTGGGTGGGTTTGCGGCGCTTTGTGCTGGGAGCGAGGTGGAAGAGCTGGGGTGTCGTTTGCCAGGGGATGAAATGGAGGCGTTCATGAGAGACGTATTGCCCGGGATGAGCAGATTGCGGGTCTTGGTCGTATCGAATGCTGATGGGTTGGAGGATGCACAAGCGAAGAGGACGATAGCGGAGGAGATGTTCGCGATTAGCGAGCGCGCGTGGAAGGAGAGGGATGGACAGGGAGTGATTTTGACTAAACTGGGCTTGGTGGATACTGCTTATGAATATGCTTTACCTAGGCCGGATGAGCTGGGGCGTGATAGGACGATAAGGGAGGTGAGGAAAGTGGTTGAATTGACAAAGGAGGAAGCTAGGTCTTTGTTTACGTGGCCAGTGGATGACGAGGAAGAAGTCTAAGGTACGCAAAGCATCTGGTAAGCCAAGACTTAGTCTCTCCTTCGCATATAGCTCTAACCAATATCGACATTCAAAGCTCACTTGAACTATAGCATCTAAAAATAGAAAGTAAAGTTTCAATAGCTCTATCTTGCATTGCTATTTGTGGGGCATCAATATTGATGTAGCCATCGGGACAGACCATTCACCAGACAAAGGCGCTCTCTGGGTACTTTATCCTCAGAATGCCTTCAACAAGTAAATGCTCGAATACGGCTATTGCAGTACAATATCCCGGTCATCCTCCTCCAGGTAGTGGAATCTTAACACAAGCGAAAAAGAAGAAATTGGGGCTCTCGTATCTATGAATGCCGCATAGTTAATCAAGGGTCGTTAGATTGCCTGGTGAGAGAAGGAAAGTAAGAGCTAGCGATCTGAAACCTGGAAGAGTCAGCGGTGCCGACCTATATCGGCTAAATAGAAACCACTCAAATTGTGCACCCGTACATAAACCCTTGAGGTTGACGAGTAGTGCCCGGGTCAGACTGATAGGCTATCTAAGTTCTATGCTCACTGTGCGGAAGGATACCCACTCTCTACATATTACTCATCTTCCTCTTCCTTCTGACTGTTCTGCTATAAAATAGTTATGGTTGCAAGGGCTTAAGTCCATGGTCGGTATCTGGAGTTAAGGGTATTAATATTGAGCCTCATTGTGTCACGATTTCGAGTGGCTCATGCATCTCCAAGTTGACTGCAGCTATGTATGTCAGTGCAGATACGTGGTTATGCAAGAGCAAATCTCACGTAAGGTCCGAGTTTTATGCAGACTATCTTGTTCTGGCTGTGATCCCCGTTTCTAGACAGGTTGAGGTCTCAGCTAGTGGAGCACTGGCGGACAACTACGGAATTCTAAGTAGGCTATCAGATCAAGTGACTATATTGGATAACTGTCACCCAATCTTCTAGACGTTTAGAGCAGTGAGCCGGTGACTCACGGGTATCATTATCAGCAAAAATTTCCTCTTTCGAATTGTTGAACGTACAGAAAAAACAAATTCAGACTTGGGGTCATTCATTTCTTTGCGAGTCCACCTAACTTAGAATCTATATATCCTAGGCTTTGTCCCCTTATGTATCCTTCAATTCTTTCTCGACAACCAACCTTCTCAACTCGCATACCTCCTCCAGATCTTTGGTTATCTTATTTCTCCAAATAGCAATATGCTTCTGTTATCTTCTTCCAAAATAGCTTTCAGTTTGCTTGCTATCACCACCGCCGCCGTCGCTGATCCCAAGGCCATCTTCAGAAGTTATAAAGATGGAGCCAATGGAGTGGTCGCCAGCTTCAATGCCAACTTGAAAGCGGTTTCATACACTACCGGAGTCTGGGGATGGGGCGTTATACCATTGGATTGCTATAATGAGGCCATCAATGCCAATTTGAGTCCGTATGATTTCACCGTATTTGATGTCTTCTACGAGGACTGTCCGGGGCAGCATTGGTCATTTTGTCGGCACAGTAATTCTGTGATGAGGTTTGAAATCATCCCTTCTCTTGATTGGTCAGAAACTCATCCAGTGAACAGTCAAACGGAAATGAAGACCTTGTTCAGCAAACTGCCTGTCAGAGAGCGCCAATGGGTCCATCATGTTATGTCCTTCACGTAAGCACTATTTATTCACAGACTACAATTTTATGTTGGTCTTGTGACAAAGGACACTTTTTTTTTCGGGAATACATTCCCTTGCAGAATATCTAACGTTTCTGCTAGCGACGGCACAGGCGGTGCTCACATGAGCGGCGGCAATATCGTTTTTAACACGCTTGACCCCGCAAACTACCTTATAACTTTCCAACACGAAACCACGCATGCCTTTGACTGGGCACGAAGCGAAGGTAATGGTCCGCCAGATAGTGCAGGTGCCGAGTGGAAAGCGGCCGTAGATGCGGATTCTTGTACTGCGACTGGGCTTAATGACCCTCTCAGTTCGTATCCTCAACCTTTCATCTAGTATCTAATTAACGTATTATACCTCAGATTACGTAGAAGCTTTTGCGGAGACAGGCTTGCTTGCGCTCTACCGCATCACAGAACCAGGTGGTCTGAATCACTTGGGATTGGACTGGACGTGTCTTTCAAATGCTCTCAATTACTTCCGTGATCATCATACGCTTAGGATGACTCCTAGCGGTGTGTGTGATAGAAGTGTCCATCATTCTAAAACTGGTAAGTAAACTAAAAGCGTACCAATTTTCCTATTTGCTTGCCATAGTGGTATCTAGAAACGCTGACTGTTCTCTCTATGTAGTTAGTATGGGGCCTGCAAGTGGACATGGGCCTGGAGGGACCCCTATCTAGACGTCTCTCAGTGTGACTCTGCTCTACTTATTTGGTTGGGGCTGTAGTCCTGATCTTCTATTTTTATCGACAAGCCACTCTGGGCTGTAGAATCAGAAAAGATGTTGCTTGTTGGCCGGAGCTATGTTACATGAGGCTTTTTATGACCTAAATTACACTTTCAAGACTTCTTATAACATAATTCGAAGAGGGCTTTAGCCAGAAATTGAAACTGTCATCTAAATTCGCGAAGCTCTTTACTGATTGTGTAAAGCTGTGGAATAAAGTCACAACAGGCTACAATAGCTATTTCTTGCCAATGCTATATCGAATAACAAGCGACAAGCCCTCAATCCCTGATACGCCCCCCGCATCCTTCGTGACGACTAGCTTCATGCCAACCAACGGGACCCCCACATTAGCGCGTGTCAGCAAAATGCTCTTCCCAACTTTCGTCGGATCCCACTCGTCCTCCAAAAGTGTGTCAAGAGAAAGCGTCAAATCATCCGCAACCGTCTTGTCCTGTCCCTTCACCAGAACAGCTGCGCTCAACACCGTGACGGTCTTCCCTCGCGCCCAGAACGGCAGCCGATCCGACAAATCGCTCAAGTCAAGGACGGCTTGGCGTTTTGTCTTTGTCAGGCTCAATGTCGCTTGGAATGCGTACCACTGGTTTGAGAAGTCGTTCTTGAGATCAAAGAAAGCATAGAGACCTTCCCGCTGTCCCAGATCCTCGATGCTGGCCTGGAAGCTCGCTACAGCCTCGTTGGCTGCGCGCCGCAGTAGTGGTCCGCCGTCCGCAGCAGTGTAACGCATGTGAAGTACTACATCGCTGATGGTCTGGTAGTCGAATTGCCGTACTGTTGTTGGCAAAGTCAGGCGCCACTTGCTGACGGCACCAGCGCCTTCGAAGGGCTGGAACCGCTCGCTGTCCCCGGCACCCAGCTCAAAGGTCCCCGTATCCTGGATGCCCGAGCTGATGGCTACCTGCGTGATAGGTACACGGTCGGTACGGAACTGGTCAGCATGGGCGTTTTCTCCAGTGAGGTCGTGATAATCTTCGCCCTTAGCTGCTGCCGCGCTGACACGGTACTTGTGTTCAACAAGCGAAAGCGTGGCTGCTAGGGTTGTATGAGGGCCGACCAAGCATGGGATCGAGAGAGCTACGCTACGGATGCGTCGCATATAATGTCCCGGAAAGTCGATGTCAAAGAGTAGCTCTGGCAGTTCGAAGAGTGCAGTACCTGTCTCACGCAGATCAATCAGCGCGAGCGGATTCATCTGGCGCAGGGAGAAGCTCTTTGCTATCTCAAAATCGTAAGCGCGCTTGTCTATCGAGGCGATCTCCAGGCGTCGAAGGTCAAAATTAAGCTGCTGTGCGGCCAGCAGTCCGTCATGGCTGCTGTCCCAATACCCGCCAGTGCGTAGGAAAGCCAATGGCTGACTGCCTCTCTCAAATCGAAGAGACTTCTCAGCACGCCGAGCCAAGTCAGCAGTGAGAAGGTAGAGGTCGTAATGCAGTGCTCGCACTGAGTTCTCCATCCAAGCATATAAGTTCTCGTTGGTGTACTTCGAGCGATACCACTTCTCCGTCTCAGTAGCGAACTCTACCTCCTTGCCCTGCAGCGCAACCTCACGGTCGTTGATATCCAGTCTCTTCTTCTGGATTTCAATTTGCTTGTCAATACTCTTAATATCACGGCCCCGCATGTTTGCCTGCAGTCGACGATCCTGCAACTGGCGCGTCAAAGTTGCTTTCCTCGCTGATTTGTGCGCGTCTTCAGACGCAATAGTAGCGAGCATCCTCACGGCCGTTGCACAGCCGTGGACAGACTCAGCCACCATGTGGGAGTCGTAACGAACAGTGACACCAACACCCATGGGCTCGAAGGTGGTCGTCATGATTGGCATGGAGCGCAGCATGGAAGTATAGACATCCATTGCCGAGGCGCCCAGGTTGAGCACCGTTGAGTAGTCCGCCATCTTCATCTCTCGAGCCTCATAGTAGTTCATGCGCGTATCATCCGTTGTTGGCTGTTCAATCGTCTGCTTGATATCTTCCCACTCTCCTTTCTCGTCAGGAATGTTACTAAGGGGCTCGCCGATTAGCTGTAGGTAGAAGCTGAGCTGGCTTGCGGCAGACTCTCGGTTAAGGAGCAGTGACTCGATGGTTTTTTCGATCTCGTGTCGTTGAAGCTGCCGAATCTCAAGACCCAGCGCTTGTTTTACACAGTCCTGACGCGCTTTGAGCAGAGAGAATGCCTCACCATCCCTCTTTTCCTTCGCCTGCAAAAACTGCTCGCCGAGACTCCGCAACTCGCCACACATCTCCAAAGCCTTCGTAATGAGGAAAGAGAAACGATGGAATGGCATGGGACTATCCATATCATTTAGGAGGGACGAGATGCCAGCTCCGCCTCCAGATAATGCTCTCGCTACCGCTGCTGGATCCAACTCTGGCTCGATGATAGAGTACACAATGGGCCTACCCTGGATATCAAGATTGTTTCTGATCTTGAATAATCGGTCTTGGACCAAAGATCTAAGCGCTTGGTACCTAGGGTTGGGTGGAAGGCAGAAGTAAGATGTCTGTAGAATGCACAGCAATTTCTGGCTTGCTGTGCTACTATCCTTTGCATCTTCACTGCCTCGCTTCTCGACATTGCACATAAAGGGGAATGCAAGCTCGAGATCAACCTTGGTCTTTGTGCCCAAGTCGCGGAACGTCATTACTGCAGCTTTGCCCATCTTTGGCATTTTTGGCGGTTCAGGGCCAAGGACGTGATTGGCCTCGATATATCTCTGGATAGCGAGAGGGAGAGCTTCAAGTGAGCCTTGCCTGAAGTACTCGTCGCCGGCAGCGACGAGGATCTCGATGTATTTCATGACGATCCACTTCATGTAAGCTTGAGGTCTACCTCGAGCCGTGGCATGAGCGTTGGACGGATTGCTTCTCCTCTCCGCGACTGCCAATTCAAATAAGTTATCCTCCGGCCAGCCGTTGAATTGGTCTGAAATAGACTCCCTATTTGCTGCAATCTCCGTAAAAGGAGGGAACTTCCAGCAAGCAGTCCATGGCGTGGTGTGACCTGGCGAGGGATCAACTGTAGGATCGAAGACCATGCGCGCTGCACGAAGCGCCAACTCAAACTGCTGTGTTGCATGGAAGCGGTCCATTGCCATGAGAATGGTGTGGAGGCCTAGTTCCCAGTTGTAAAGCGAATAAGAAGTTGCCAGCTCATGGTAACTTGACAAGCCTTTTGACAAGCGTGCCTTGCCGTACTCAGAGGGAGAAAGGGATGCCATGACATTGTAGAGTGGCTCTATGCTGTCCGCATCGCAAACAGCTTGTAAAAGAAGTTGCGAGCTCTCATGCTCGATGACTTCATTGTTCGAAACGCCTGATGTATTTGTGTACGCGACAGAGTCGACAACAGTTGGCAGTGGCCGCATTATCGGGTAGATGAAGACAGAGCGGCCAGACGTTCCCTCGAATTTCTCATCAACCACTAGGCCCGTAACGCTGCGAATTTCATCCCCGTATGAGAGTGTCCAGGTAAGGTTACGCTTTTTCCGAGTACCTTGTTGAGGGAGAGCCAGAAGAGGTGACGCCGCCTTGCCATTAGCATAGGCCTTGCCTCCTGGCGCTACAATTGACTTACTCGCACCGGTGTCTACCCAGGAATACTTCTGAAAGACGGTCGGCAATGTCTCTGCGTTCGGTAATCTCTGCTTTCCTGCTTTGATGGCAACTATGCGGTCGTCCTTGATGGCGAATTCTCCAAGTGAGTAAACCGCTTTGCCTTTGGCTCGCCAATAGCTTCCTCGAATTTTGAGAGTGTCTCCATCCTGATACGTGCTGAAGTTAAAATTTGCGATTGATGGAAGCGGCTCTGCTGTGTGTTCTGGAGCCCAGTCTACGACAATCGACGACTGCGAAACGCGCTTGGGTAGCCACCTGCCATCCACGAACTCAGTCCAGGCGATCCTTACTTCCCAAGTTTTCTGAGACTCAGTTGACCCCACTGGTTTGGTTGTCAGATCTACAAATGTCGACGGCTTTTCTTTTGCGCCATCTTTTGCGGGTTCTTGTGGGGTTTGGGTGAGACCGCCTTGGACATGATCTGCGGAAGATACAGGAAGAGCCGCTTCCCACGCATGACAGGAATCATATAATTCCCACCGGTTTCTAATGTCTCGCCGTTGTAGTCAGCCTCATAAGTTGTCGCCTCGAGCTCGATCTTCGACCACGGTGACCAGAATGCATAGCATCCTTGGATGATCAGCCGCATCTTGCGGTAGTAATAACCGTATGGCGCGCTATGAGTTCTGCCAAAGAAGTGGTAGACATCAGAGTCGCTGTCATTTTGACGGACATAAGCTAGGACGTTGAGATCTGCGATTTCCGACAGGCCTTGGACGTAGCCTCTAATAGCAGTACTGAAGGTCTTCCAGTTCAGATCTTTCTGCATGATACTAGACTCGTAATCGTCAAACACCGCGGTTTTGTCGTCCCGCAGCGACGGGTCAATCCAATTCTCTGGGTACAAAAATGCTTTGCGCGTGGCTTGCCAGACGTTGTGCTTCTGCATCCAAGCCCACTTGGCAGGCAGGATGTTGCTACTCTTAATGCCCTCGTCAACCTCTAGGCCAAGAATGCAACGTTGAACGTACAGCTGCACAACAGAAATAGCTTGCTTCATGCGGGTAGTCTCCAACTTGGCTCCCATTTGCACGTCCATAAGGAAGTAGTCAAAGAGCCCGTCAGCATCAAATATCTTTCTCTCCTCGCGGATGTAGGGTTGTTGGAGTAAGTAATGTACTAGCGCAGTCCTCTGTTTCTCTCGCACTTCCGTCATGCACTGAACGAGTTGCCGCTCAGCGAGACATGATTGGAACGACAGCGCATTAGAGAAGTCTTCCTCGATCCGGCCAGGAGCTGTCGGGGTAGCAACCTTGAAAAGTAGCTCAATTGGCTCAGTGATATCGCGGCCAGGAGCAGGTTTGATTCTTTGAAGCGTCTCTATAATCCTCTGAAAATTTGTGAGCCCATCAATACTGCGAAAGTGTCCAATGATATCTGGGCCGGTCATTCCTCGGAACTTCAGCTCCAAAGCAATGTCTATCTGGGTTTCCTGCCAGCCCGTCGCGGCGGCAAGGCGTGCTGCTAAACCTTCCGATTTGGTAGAATTTTTCAGCCATTCAAACAAGCGTATGAGCTGCCTATGCTCGCCGTCCACAGAGTCTCTCAATTCTCTATAGGCTTGTAGTTTACATAAACTAGTCACAGATTTTGCACCCAAATCCAAAGGCAAGAAGCCGTCAGGTTTGATGAAGTATTTGAACTCCTCCAGGGTCAGTTCCAGCTTCTTGACAAGCTCAGCCGTTCGACCAACACCGTGTAGGATCTTGGTGACTGAGCTGATGCTCTCATATGGAAGAAGCGTCGCATTATTGAATTTGGTGGAAACGGATTGCTGGGTTGACCACCGCAAATTTGAAATGTCTGTGGACGAGTTAAGCAAATAGGTCTGGCCTGTAGACATCATCACTGGGTCTGATTTCCGCGTGGGCGATTCGTCATTTAAAGGCACGTTGATGCCATTGATTGAGAACTGTATGGATTCCTGGTTATTAGGCAGTTCGAACCGGTATATATCGGTAGCAGTCGGACTGAAGTATGCTGCTTTCAAATGCTTTACATCATCACTCAAATATTGCACGTCCTCCAAGCTCTGAAGCGGTGATTTGGTCTGGCTCACTGCGGCATCCATCTCCTCGGTACTTCCTTTCAACAGAAGATGAAGTATTGTTTGGTCTAGGCCGGGTATCTTTTCCGACACTGCTTGCAGGGTAGAGTCAAGGATAATCTGGGTTCTGAGCGTTGGTAGAGCGAGTCGTACAAATAGAACGCGTCGTTCGGTCAATCGAGTCTGCTTCTCAATCTCCTTCTGCTCTGCCATAACCAGCTCGTCAGGTTCCGCAATTTCCTGTTGCTCTGCTATTTCCTTCGCAGCAGCAGCAGCAGCAGCAGTAGCTTCTTTCTGCATGGATGGTGTTGCTTTCTTTTGCTGTGGTATTTTGGGCTTTGGAGCCACTGCAACTTCCTTTTCAACATCTTCTAGGAAGAGTTTCGTTGCAAATTCCTGCTTTTCAGGCGGAAACTGGCTGTAGATCCGCGATTTTAAAGCCTGTAGCGGAAGTTTGGAGCTATTGTGAAGCTTTTCGACGCCAGAAATGAAGCTGCCCCCCTTTTGGGAGGCATCCTTGACCGCTTTCAGCTCCTCGTCTGACATGACGCCACGAACAGTCAATGTAGTCAACTTTCCAGATCCTGATAGATCTTTTATCGCAGAGAGTCTATGAGGGAGCTTTGCTTTGTCTGGAACAGACTCTGTGGAACTGAATTCCACTGATTCTGTGTTGACAGAAATGCCTGTTTTAGGTATTAGTGATTGTTTTAGCATCAAAATATACAAACTTGCCTTCAATGAAAGATGATACGACTTTTGCCGTGGGACCATCAAAGAGCTGACTACAAATTTCTAACACATCCTGGGAAGTGACCCGTCTTTCCTCTACTTTCAAAATCCACTGTTTGTTGAGCATATTGGCCTTATCGGCAATCGTATGAGCAAGATCCAGGATATTCCTCTCAACAGGCTCTGCTTTGCCTGTTGCAATTCCAGTGGTCCCTGACGAGGCAAGAATTTCTGCAACTGACCACCCGTTATCGTGCAGTCTGCTCCATGCCTCGACAGAAGTGAATGTGGTTATGGGATCTTGAAATATATCATTGTTGCCAGCGATGAGACTACGAACAGCATCGTAATCCTTAGGCTGGACTTTCAGAATCTTGCACAAAACACTGTGGCGATAGATTTGTGAGAGTCTCTCCAGAGATAATTTCTGATCAGCCTCCACGCCTGCTGCGTTGAGGAAGATTTCCCATGCCTCTGAACTCAGTCTTAGAGCTGCCTTTAGAACAGGCAGGTGGTTGGCGAATGTTTCATTGCCTTTTTCAAAAAACTTGTTCCTAGCATCAGGCTTGAATATGTCTGCGGCGCCGAGTCGAGCGGCTGGCCCCACAAAGACTTTGTCATATACGGATCCCTTGCCATGTGCATTGATCGTGGCCCAGAGGGACGATAAGATGACTACCGGTAGCTCAGATAAACTGCTTAGCCTCACAACGTAGGCTATATCCTCGAGCATCCGGCTGGTGATACCACGTGAGCCTTTTGGAGGGCTCGGGATTCCGTTCTTGGTTTGGTTCTCTGTCAGACTTGATAGCACGACGTCAAGTTCGGAAATTGACCAGCCAAGTCGATTCCGTAATCGAATAAATCCCTGCAGCTCGTGGCATATTTCCTCTGTCAGTGGGCCGACTGGGGGAGTATCTCCCTTGGCAGTAATATCTAAGCAGAGAAGTCGCATGTCGGAAAGCTGATCGCTAAACGTCTTTACACGCTTAGCGTTGGTGATCACAAGCCTTGTACCAAAGTACAAACTGTTACAGATTTCCAGCAGTTCTTCAAACGATAATCCGGAACGATGGAGAAGTTGGCGTCTGATGAAACACAAGCCTTGCCCGCCTTGCTTCATTTTTGGTTGAACTTGCTCGATCTCGTTTTCTTCTTCCTCATCCTCGTCTGCCTTCACTGCTTTTGCATCTAAGACCTGCTCTTCTACACTGAGCATAGTTTCGTTGTTATCATATCCCCAACTCAAACATGTTTCTGGTACTTTTCGGTTTTTTAGATTTCCTATAGGATGCTCTGCTTCACCGATTGAAAGACCCGATAGCAGGTCTATGAACTTTAGCTGGTAGATCTGTTCACGAGTAATGACCGCAAAGTCAAGCGCTTTGAGTTTGAGCGTCTCTGCCACGATTGCACGATTGTAAACTGCACTGGCTTCTCCTAAGCCCGCTTTCTGAGATTTTGAATCCTGAAAATCCACATCTGGAAATTGCGCGAGCAGTAACGCTTCAGATCGGAAAGTATTCATGATCTCCAGCATTGACATTCCCATGGAAGACAGGTATACGTCAATTTCTTCCAGTGCCTGATTGTACGGGTAAATCATCATGGGGTACATCTGTTTGGCAATGTGCCCTCCGAATACTCCAACCTTCTGAGAAGCCGATAGAGATATTGAAGACGAGTGCTCGTGATCAAGCTCTTGATCTCCAGGAACACACCTTGAATTAATGAAAGATTCTAGCACTTCGTTTGTGAGAGCGATGTATGGCAGCATATCCTTGCTATTTGAGCAGGATAATTCCAAGTCCTCCAAGTCCGGCCGTCGGCTGCTAAGAGCCTGAAGCGCGTTCGAGAAACCTTTCTTTGAGGAGTCGCACGAGCTGGCTCGGAGAAAGTTAAGGAGGTCGACAAAATAAGCTGAAGCACTTGTGACAGAGCAGCAATCCTCGCATCCGGACGATTGGAGGTTGAAGATTTCTGTCATATTGTAGGCTTGACTGCCGACTGTGGCCGTCGGAAGCGTCTTGACTTTCGCAGAAATCGAGCCGCTAGCTCCACTCTTCTTGTCATTCGCATTTTGAAGGACTACAGCTTGTGGTTTGGGTTTTGCTGCTTGATCTCCAAGAGCAATGAAATCATCCTTGATGCTTATGAGTACTCTCGCCCATGTTTCCTGATTGCGACAGTCTATTGCAGTGGCGTGATCATGTATCTTCCTGCAATCAGCGTCAGAAACAGCCAAATCTCCCTTCAACATTGTGGTTATAATTGCGACAAACTTGGCTTGATCAAGCACAGCGATGTCGTGGGCAGATAGGAAGTTCGCTTGGATCAGGCTGTCAATATGGTGAGGATCTGTAACGAGACATTGTAGCCGCTGCAAAGCTTTGAGCATTTCATGAACTTCAGAGAGCTCTTTCTCGGTTTTCAGGTTGGTCTTGCTTATAAAATCTTTCTCGTGTGTCATATCGTGGAACTCAGCAGATACAATTGGAACACCTCGCTTGACAGATTCTAGCAGAGTGTCCTGGATCGCATCCTTCAATTTGTGCCCTCGCAGCAATTTCTCCGCAATCATAGATGCCAGAAGTACGGCAAGTGCTTCTGTCGAGAATAGTTCAGACCTGAATTTTACAAGCGTATCATCTCTAGTGACGGGCAGCACCGTGCTGTAGTAATACTTGAGGGCGATAGGTACCAGTGGCCGAGTTGACCAATCTTTGAAGCGGATACTTCTATCTTGCAGGAGAAAACACATCAACTTTTGGTCTTGGGCAGTTGTTTTAGACAGCGTTTTGATGTATTGCAGCCTTCTGACTTGACCTAAGGACAGTGGTGCCAATTCACCAGCTGTAACGGCAGCAGAAATTGCCAAGAATATATCCTGTCCACCAGCAAGTAGTTTCTCAAGCATCCCTACTAAGTCCTCGTTCGTCTCGTTGTCTTCGTCGTCAGTTTCTTCTTCAGACCCCTCTTCATCTTCATCATCGGTTTCCACTTCCCCATCTTCATCTCCTTCGTCATTTTTCTTTTTGAACTTCTTGCCCTCCTTATGATCCTCCGCAAAGAAGGCAGTCAGAATGGAACGGAAATCATCCCCTCCTGTTGAAAATGCACTGGCCATTGTGGTTAACCTGCACTGCTGATTTATGTGGGAAGATACAGGATGCTCTCATGTGCACATGAATTGACCAGCTGATAGGACTCCAGGTTCCGATGGTGCAACTCGATTTGATTTAGTCCAGGCAGATAAAGTTGAAGGCAAATAAATTGCCAGTGGGTGGTATTCTTGCGTTCATCTGAGTGAGACTCTAGCTTCGATCCAAGGATAAAGTAACAGGTGAGCCGACAGTGGTAGCAAGCCTTCCTATTCAGAGGCAGTGACTCGTCGAAAGAAAGAAGGAACTGCAAATTTCCAAATGATCAACAATCATATGTTGCTTGAAATGTAAATATTCAAAGTAGTAGCATTCGGTAGAAAATCAGAGCCAAAAAAGAGCTTCATGCAAATGACGCATTTAAAGCGTTTGCATACCAAATACGTAGCGAGATAAATGTAGCATAGGGGAATATTCAAAGTACGACTGAAACAGATACAGGACTGGGAAGTGAGTGGGGCATAATGGAAAGACCCGTCTCGAGCTCAAGTGTGGCAAGTCGCTCCAAATTGTCGTAAGCTGGAAGTTCCGAATTAGAATGATATCCCTGACGCCATTCTGAAATGAATATGCCGCTGCAGGCGGTGTGATATCTTTCAGCCTCCCGTGTCCATAACCGGTGTCCGTTGCGGCTGTCGATCTCTTCTGTAAAGGAAATGCGGGGTTCAGTGCCCTGGCAGATACCCCTAACCCCTTTTGCACTTCTGCTTCCGAGATCTCAGCCAGCCACGATTTAAGCGAGAGCGGATCCATCCGACAAGGTTTCGCCATCAGGTTGTCCGTTTCGGTGATTACATCGCTTGTTGTTACCTACTACAGAGCCAAGTATGTTACCATACATGACTACCATATGCAGTGTGGGTAGCGATAGGTGGCTAGGTTTCCCTCCTACAGCGGTACAGTCCGTATAGCAGACGAGAGCTGAAATCTCGACCTTGAGATTACTTAATTGAATTGGCACTAAGAACGGTCCAGCCCGCTTTTTTAAGATTCAAAAAGCTCTGTAGATAAATTATAGCACGTGTGTTTGTAATTTATGTACGGCATGCCCGGGCCGAACCGAATATACCGTAAATCGTGTCGTGGATTCGAAGCAAGCACGAGTTATGTAATTTGTGTCTCTTCAGAGCAAGACTTATGACTTGAGCTTCTGAAACAAATCTGGAAGTCCTAATAATCCCTCTCCATGCTCAATTGATGTTGTCGGTTGTTTCTGTGCTTGAAATCCAGTGCTTCTAACGACCTTGTCAAAGCCCACATCTGCATTCACGCTTATTGCTATTGTCCACTACAATTTGTTGACAAAACTTGCCAAAATGACTTCCTCTGTCACAACCAAGATTCCTGATCGTTTCGACATCAGTCTCAGTACTGGGACTGCTGAGGATGTTAACGTCAACAATAATTACTACGATCAAATCGTCACCATGTCTCAAGGTGTTATCAACAAGAGTTTCAAGGCTCTCTTTGGCCAAGTTGAGGATGCGTGCGTAATGTACCACGTTGATGAGCGCTTTGGGGAAATTGATGCCATTCTTGACGCGCCAACCATTATGTTAAACGGAGCGTCGCCCAACTCCACTGAGGCCTACTATCAACTGCGGCAAGTCGAAAATCTAATATACCAAAGCATTGTGCTGACATACTTCTAGCATCAAATCTGGTACGGCAACAATCAAAAATAGGCAGCCACCTCACAAGCAAATTGACTTGCAAAAATGGGTGTTAACTGTTAAAACGGCCTTGAATGAACTGACGCTCTCTATCAATCCTGGGGAGAACGAAGATGTTATCGAACGCAAGACGCGCTGGATGGATGAGCTGAAAGAAAAGTATAAAGGCTTTAGCCCTGGTGACTACAGTGCCAGCAGGATATTTGTCGCTCTCTCGAGTATGCATTAATTTCTAAATTCGTACGACTTGTGCAACACAAGTTTTTGTTGGTTCTAACTTTGAAAATAGACGCAGAGTGGCTTGGACCAGTTTCAAGCTTGAGCCAGTGCTACGATCCAAATACGGGTACTTTCACAAACTACAACACATGGAAGAGCCTTCCTGAAAACTCTCCGTATGCACTGAGTCTCATGACCTTGATAAACGAATGGGCCACAGGCGAAGAGCAGAGGAGTTCTTCAACTCTGGGCGTCAAGTTCGAGCGAAACAAAAGCTTGAGTAAGTCAAATTCGAGAGCTCCTCGAGGCTTCTTTGCAACCTTAGCTTACCTCATTCTTTTCGAATGTAGTTCGATATGAAGATCCAACATTTAGTAAGTTTGCCAGACTCATCGAGAACTTTCCTTCGCGTGACCAGCTCATAATTCTGTACAGCGCCAATACATGTGTACCCCCAAGTCTACCAGTACATTGACGAAAACAACTTGATGGGCGTTATGAGTGTAGGTGATTATACACCCGAAAAAGAAATATTGACGGCAGGTGATTTCAACTGTCTCGCATACTGCGAAAATGTCGATTGCGCTTGGACAGAAGAGCAGAAAATTGCACAAAGAGGCATGCCCCTTGCAAGAGAACTACCTCACGAGAGAAGGCTAGGATTTTCGGGTAACCTTGCTCAGCCTGCGCTGAATGGAGAGCCCCCAATCAATGGCTCATTTGTTCTGGACTATCGAGTGTTTTTAGTTCAATATCTCCTTCCCCAGCTTCAAGAGCTATGCCTTGCTACCGAGTTCAAAGTTGGCTCACCTGGGAGGCATTATGATCAGGAAGCCGAGAAGATGAGTTTTACCCCTAAGTACGCCATTGGAAAACCACTCGATTACGCCACGGTTCCTTTACCTGCATCGGACACTTATTTTCAATTCTTACGTGGGGTGAACAAGGACGGGAAGAACTGTTACTCGTGGAATCGAGAGAGCAAGCAGCTTGGCAGAAAAGGCGACGGCGTTGATCCCTTCGAGTACCATGGTAAATGGACAATTTCTGGGATTATTACCGAACTCTTCTACCAAACCTTTTTTACACGGGAAGTTGAAGGCGTTATCGGTTACAATGATTATAACATAGTGGCCAATTCTCGAGTGGACGTTAATTGGAATGCTGGAGAAGACACCCTCAACGTTAAGGGTACCATCACTTTCGACTATTCATGCCGTTTTGCAAGCAACAAAGAAATGAATGTCAATCTTTCCGTTAAAGAGTAAGTTCCCAGTATTGTTTTTAGCAGTGTACTGCGTTTAATTATACGTGGATGACAGATATCTCGTGCAATGCGATTGGTCTATTCAGATCAAGTTAGAAGACCCAGAGAATGGTGTAATGAGTCCCCAAGTGGAAGGTATTGAATGGTACGGCGAGAATGATAGTCTTCCTAAGCCCAAGGATTTCGAAGTTCGAACTGTAAGGACCGCAGTTGATACAAGCGTCACGGACACTACCGAAGGGCAGATCAAGACTGATCTCCTAGCAACACTATCCATCGGAATTGGGAAAATCATAACCAATCTTCAAGACCGTTTCGACAACGTTGGAAAGTTTGTATATCCTAGTCATGGCCAACTCCTCTTCACCAAGCCTAAGTTCACTCGTGTTGGGAACGTCATTGCGGAAATTGACTATAGCGGGTGAGTAGCATTTTTCAATCCTTACCGAAGTTCGAGGCCTGATAATTCTCCCAGACTCAATGACTCGATTGATTTCCCAAAAGTCAAAAAGAATGCTCTGCTTCCAGCAACCGTGCCAATCCCATTCACATCTTCGTTTGGCGAAATGCTCGAGGACAAGAGCGAGCCCAAACTCACATGGACTGTTGATTTCGACTACAATCAAGATAAAGAAATTGGCCGACTAATTCTGATAGGTCACAATAAGACCCAAAAGAGTCTTGGCTTCCAATCCATCTCATTTACTCTCTTGCCATCGAGCGATGGTGAGAACAAAGGCTATATGCTGTTCAACGGAACCAAATGGGAGAAGGAGAGCAAAACCATAATGGATAGGCTTTACAAGATGAAAGAGTTTATTTGGAATATCATTACTCAGAAGGAAGCCGATGATAGCACCGAGATAGTCCAAAGCACCACAGGCGAAGTTGGTACCACAGATTCTACTCTACTTGATGAAAACGAGAAACCACAATCCCAGTCAGAATCCAACAACCGTCCTGACGAAAGTGGAAATGAAAAGCCACCCCAACCACAGTCATGCCCTAGCGCCCACCCCGATGAAAGCGAAAAGCAAAAACCAGCCAACCCACCAGTCGCACGCGGTACTGAACAGTCGCATCTCGTCAAGAAAGGGGGTTATGCCTACAGAATTGAGCGCAGTTGGGAGACTGATGAGCAATACGTTGGCTTAAGTGTCGGCGTTGACCAGACTACGAGAAACCTCGAAGCTACCATAACTGGCTATAGGGATTCCAGTTGCACGAATAAGCGTCCGATGTTCATAGTTCCACAGAACAAGATGATCACGGTCGAGCTGCAGGGGCCTGTAGACAAGTTGGGCCTGTATGCATTGCGCCTCCAGGAGACATGGAAGAGCACCATTGGCACTGATGGTAGACTGTTGGGCTCAGCGATTGACCACAAGGTGGTTTATCTCGCAACACAAAAGAGTGGTAAGGTTGAGGTTTTGACTTGGGATGTTTCCGACAAGAAGAAGGAAAACGACGAGAAGAAAAAGAAGGAGAAGGATGAAAAGAAGCAGAAAGAGATAGACGCTGGATTGAAGACAGCTGCTGAGAAGTGACGACATATGTTGCTAATGATGATGCATGTTCTACGACTTTGACATCCTACTCTAAGGACCCAAAGTTTGCACTTGATTTTGTACAGAGATGCATTACCATTCACTCACACGATAAGGGGATCTGATTTCGACGAGAAAACTTGCTTCGTTACAGAATATAATCTATGTCTTTCTTGAAGATCTGGAACTTTCCTCAAAGCATCAACCTAGGATTCAATTGAATTGAATTTCCAGTATCTTCCGCATTTTTGAACATGAGAACTTTTCGGACTACCACACTGCTTCCATATTTCAATTATTAATGCTCGAATTCACATGGAGTCTCATGCCCTGCCTACTTTCTGTGACGCCAAAAGAGAAACCGCGGTTTTCCCACCAGTTTTGGCTGTTCGTCACTTCATCCAAGATTTGTGGCGGTGAGAGCTAAGGTTAGAGGACAGCGTTGAGAAGCAGCTTATCTTCGGTAAATCTGCCTTAAATGAACCACGTAGCTACCTAATTTGGATTGCACAAAAGCCGAAAGCCGCCAAATCCTAAAGCGATTGCAACTTGATTAGACGAGCTCAACAGTGCCATGCGGCCGTTGTCGAAGATTGATTTGCGGCTGGCTGAACACTGCATTGCCGGTCTCTGACATGGAGCCAAGCGGGAGGCTCTGGCCGTGCCGGCTCACCGGCGTAAAGTGTCCAATTGCATGTAGTATATTCAACCATTTCTCGTGATGACGGATTGGTGCTAGTTGAAAAAAGCGGGACGGCGCTCACCGCGAAGATCTCCAGCTCTGTTTCGTGATATGCGAGTGCATGGCCATTGCAGAAGTTGTTACAGCTTGCCATTGCCAGCCACAGGTTTGCATCGTTCTAGTTTAGAACACAGCTACATGAATCACTACCGACTTTGCTCAAATTGATGCATCTGATCTGGGATAGATGCAAAGATTTACCCCATTACCGCATTCAATAATCTAGACAGTTATTCTGATACGACCTTGCCAGAAACAACTCGCATCTTGCTAACCAGCTGCCAGATATGCGATTGGAATGTCTTTCCAAAAGCCTCTCGGCACCGACTATAGCATTGGTATAAGTCACAGACAACTCGGGCTTTTCATTTGGCAGAATATTTGGTTAAAAGAGCTTAACTGGTCACTATAGCTGTAAAGTGGAGTGGATGTCAATACTGTAAGTCCCGTCCAGTCCAATCCAGTACGGGTTGTGTCCTTGTATCTTTCCCTTCAAAACAACATCCATGTTCATTTTTGTGACGAAAATCTCTTCGCGACAGCTCTTTGAACTATCGAAACGAAAACTGGTGCATGTCTCACATTATCCCGATTATAGTGGGGTATGATGCCTGCGTAAATATGCGAAGTCGCGTATATTTGAAGCTAGCTCTTTTATATACCATGTAAATTCGTACTAGTCCCAAGTTCACCGGAGGTGCCGCATCTCATGCACATAAGAGGAGAATCAATATGACAGTGCGTTTTAGGGCGCTGCTGAACCTGCGGGGTAGTCTTGAGGCTGTTAAGACCCTGGTCTCAATACCACGCAGGATAGATTGACAAAGCTGGACTACGCCACCAAGTTCTTATATTATCCATGATTTTTTTCACTGTGCGTAGCATCTAGGTGAGTAGGGATCATTATCCAATCTGGGGGATCTTATATCGCACTCTCGGTTCTTACAGCCAATATTCCCAGCTGAGTTTACTGTGCGTGACAGGTGCTAGATTCGATTGGCTATCATGAGTGAGTTTGAAGCTGCTGCACATGTGCAAATCCATAACTTCCGCGCTCTGTTCTGCTCGCCACATTCAAGGGCCACATCGAGCCAGAGACCAGTTCACTCGTCCTGCAAAGCTCGCTTGTCTGAACCTTGGTGGAAGCGTGCTTGAAGTTCTCGCAGAGTAAGAACACCAGCACAGTTCATTGTAATTGAGCTCTTTCATGTTGGCAGTTCTGTCAAGATGGAAAACAACTACAGTAAAGTTGGTCCTGATACGCCAGCGCTGGCCCAGCAATCTGAAAATTCGAGCATTTCGGGACCAAAGCCAATATCACAGCCAAGCGTCCCTCAGAAATTGAATCATGGGTCTGCACCTAACGAACAGCAGCATGGCAACATCCCAGCTATCGATGCGGCTAGTTTTGCAACCGGAAAAGGCGGTGGTGCTTTGCGGTCTATTGATCAGTCGTTCCAGGTCAACTCATCCTCTGGAACACTGTCCCTTAGCATGGCGCTCCCGGTGACGAAAGGAAGAAGTGGTTTTCAGCCATCACTGAATCTTAGTTATGACTCAGGTGCTGGTAATGGTCCTTTTGGTCTCGGGTGGCAGTTAAGTTCTGAGAGCATAACACGCAAAACATCCAAAAGAATTCCTTTTTATGACGATTCGGATGTTTACATTCTTTCAGGGCTTGAAGATCTGGTTCCTGCTGTCAGCCCTGAAATCAAATCTGTTGATAAACCTACAGAAAAACTTCGAGTCAAACCTGAAGTGGAGGACGAGGTTGTAAATGGGTATATAGTTCAGCGATACAAGCCACGCATAGAGCAAGAGTCAATTCGCATTGAACGTTGGACAAATCAAATTGACACAGCCGATGTGTATTGGCGCACAATATCAAGCGCAAACATCACCAAGATTTTTGGACGTAATGACGAGTCTCGAGTCTTTGCAGATGGACCTAACCAGAAGCGCATTTTCTCATGGCTCATCTGTGAGTCGTATGATACATCTGGGAATGCAATCAAGTTTTCGTATAAAGCCGAAAATGAAGAATCCATTGAAAATGGAAGTCCTGATTCTCTACTATGCGAGACGAATAGAACAACGTTAATCCGTTCGCGGGCCCGATACCTCAAGTCCATCCAGTATGGAAATCGAAAGCCATCCCGAGATCCGAAGACTTGGAATATAGAGCCGCAGAGAAATGGTCCCAAGGATTGGATGTTCGAAGTTATCTTTGACTATGGAGAACATGATGTTCCATTTCCAACTCCCGCCCAGATCAAACCCTGGAAGATGCGAAAAGATGTGGTTTCGTCCTATGCCGCCGGCTTTGAAATCCGGACATATCGTCTTTGCCGCAGAATGCTGCTCTTTCACCATTTCCTCGAGAAATTGAGCAGAACGGATGACATGGTATCTTCTGTTAGCTTTCAGTACAAAGAAACACCGACCGGATCATTTCTGGAGTCTCTCACTCAGCATGGACACCAACACAACGCCGACAATGTTTTATGTACAAAGAGCCTCGCACCGTGCACATTTAAATATAAGCAGCTTTCAAATATTGACAGCCTGAAGCTTCAAAGTATCAGACCGACCTGTCTACAAACTTTGCCTATTAACCAGCCCAACTCGGTGACTCAATGGATTGACTTATCTGGGGAGGGATCGCCGGGCCTTCTCGTGCAGATTGATGGATCTTGGTACTATCAACGCAATGAAAACGCTGTTAATGCGGATTATGGCGACCTTCAAGAGGAATGGAGTGACTCTGAGCCCGAGCTTGAATCAGATATCATCGACGGTTTTGGGCCAATCAAACATTTACCACTATACCCCAGTGTACGCGACTTCACCACAAATTCCTTCCAAGACTTGGATGGGAATGGATTTCAGGATCTTGTTAGCACTGACGAGAAGGGCCGACCTTTCGCATATTATGAGCGCCTGAAAGATGGCTACTGGACGATGCAACAACTGTTTCCTTCAATATTGAACATCAATTTGAATAGCATTGATGTGAAGAGGATTGACCTTACCGGCGATGGCCATGAGGACATCATGACGGTAGACAACGAGATGGGCGAGATTATCTGGCATCAATCCCTCGGGAAGAAAGGATTTGGGCCTGAACGAAGAAGCCATCGCGGGGGTGTCAATAAGCCACGATTGCTAGTGAATGACGACCACTGCGCGTCTTATCTGGCCGACATGGGAGGCGATGGTATGGTAGACATTATGCAAATACAGAACGGCCGAATATCATACTGGCCCAATTTGGGCCATGGCGCCTTTGGTGAGGAGGTAGTGATGGGAAATTCTCCAGTCTTTGAAAGTGAGTTGGGCGACGACACTGTTAATTTCGACCGAGTTCAGTTACTTGACATAGACGGCAGTGGCACTCCAGACCTCGTATATCTGTTACCCACCGGAGGCGCTGTGGTCTTCTTCAATGAATGTGGCAACTCCTGGAGCGATGGCATCTTTATCTCGCGTTTCCCTGCCATCAACGACCTCACGTCTGTTTTCACCCTTGATCTGCTCGGCAAAGGGACATCCTGTCTTTGTTGGGTAGGACCAGATGGGGCCAGCACCAGCGACCTTGTAATTCATTATCTAGACCTTGCGAGCGCCGGAAAACCGCATCTTTTGCATTCGTTTTCGAATGGCATTGGCTTGAACACCACGGTCAGCCACTGCCCGTCAACTTATTTTTATCTTCATGACGAGCGTGATGGCAAACCTTGGAAAACAAAGCTCCCGTTTCCAGTCCACGTCGTGAAGAAGTTGGTAGAGAGGGATGTGATTGCTGGTACACTCAAAACTACCAAATACAGCTATCACGATGGCTATTTTGATGGATATGAGCGTGAGTTTCGAGGCTTCGCATTGGTTGAAAAGTGGGAGCATGAGGAATTTGACTTCGACGTTGGTCAGAAGAGGTATCGGCATCCTGTGTCTCATTCGAAATTATGGTATCACACTGGATCTTCAGAAACTCCTCTAGTACCTTGTCCGTCAACCACGTTTAAGAGTCATTCGCTGAGATCAATGCTCCCTGAAGACGTTATGTCCTTGGAATTTGGTCGCCTTGATGCGTTCCGGGCTCTGAAGGGATCCGCAATCCGCGTCGAGACGTATGCCTTGGACGGAACTGAAAAAGAGAAGATTCCATATTTCATTCAGGAGTCTAGCCACGAAGTGACTGTCCTACAGCAAGGAAGTGGCAATACAAGGCCATGGGTCTTGAGAGTTGCTCCTGCGGAAGCGATGACCATCAATGTCGAACGGCAAGTCAATGACCATCGAGTACAACATAATCTCACACTTGAAAGAAACAAATTTGGCGATGTTACCAAAGCTTTATCTATTAGTTACGGGCGAAAGGATAGCTCGCTCGCTGATATGAATTGCCGAGATGCGCAGCAAGCGGACGACATATTCTATTCAGAAACCTCTTACACAAATCCTATAAACGAGATAGATTCTTTTTACAAGCCTCGAGTTGCCGTAACTCGCAAATTTCGCCTACTAGGCCCAAACATAGAAGGATTACTGAATATCAACATGCTTCAGAAAGATGACTTCAATTATGTTCGCTCTATGTTTGAGCGCCCAAGTGGAGATAGCGATTTACTTCAGTATAAGGAGGTCATAGCAACTGTCAAAAGCTGGTTTCGTGTGAGAATAGGGGAAACTCGGGTATACTTCCGCAGCCAGGACCTCACTCGCCGCCTTAAATTAGGTACCATTGAGTGCTTCTCGGTACCGGACCAGACATTTCGACTTTCTCTTACGCCAGATCTTAGAAAACATGCATATGTTGGCGAGGAAACCAGCTTGACAGCAAGCGCGTTGCCAGACCTTCGGCAAACGGCTCGCTATGTAGAACTTGATGCAGACGATTGTTGGTGGGAGCCTTCTGGCAAGGAACGGTTTTGTCACCCCAATGTAGAAAGTTCTGTTACAGAATTGGAGCAGGCTCGAAAAAGTTTCTACACGCCAATTGTCTACTGCGACCCTTTTGATAACGCTTCAACAGTGGAGATGGATCAGTTCTGCCTGCTGCCAGTCAAGTTCATTGACGCAGTTGGAAACGTAACACTCGCACACAATGACTATCGGCGTTTGCATGCAATATCAGTAATAGACGCCAACGAAAATCGTATAGATCTTACATTTGACTCTTTTGGCAGCATCACTGCGATTGCACGGATGGGAAAATCTACAGGAGCATTTGGTGACAACATCGACGGTGTCCAACAAGATGTCTCGCACGAAACTCTGTTAGCATTCATCCAGAACCCAACGAAAAAAATAGCTACAGATTTGCTCGGCAATTCTAGTATAAGGTCCATCCAAAGCCGCGACATAGTTGATTTACAAGTTGGCAATACTGTCAATCGGATCCCGACATTTTCACTTGAGCTTGCTAGAACGGAACACTTGGCTAGAGGCGTCGATGAAAGTCAAAATCCACAGGCTGGAGATATCACAGCGACGATAAACTACAACAGCGGTCGGCGAGCAACAATTCAGACCATCTCCTTGTCAGCTTGGGAGCCTGGGAGTTCGCAGTGGTGTGTCACCAGTTCAGCAACCAACGACTCAAAGGGAAACGCAATTAGGACATACATGCCATTCTTCTCGTCAAACGGGCTGTTTCAACCGGCAGTTTCTATAACTTCAGTGGCAGTGATCACATTTTTCGACGCTATTGGTCGAACAGAAGGTTCTCTGATGCCGAATCACGGCTGGTCAAAGACATCATATAGCCCATGGTCCAGAGTGGACTTCGATGGTGGGTCTACAAACTTGGTTTCTGATCCTAGGCTAGATCTTGATATCGGTAGTCATTTTCGAGCTCTTAATACTCAGCTTTTTCTCCCCACTTGGCAGCAGACTAGAAGCTCGACGGGCAACCAGTCCAGCGAGGCAGCGCAGAAGTCACGCATATATGCAGATAATCCAACAGTCACACATCTGAGCCCTCAAGGATTGGAAATCCTCCACATCCGGAAATATGGAGCCAAGCAACAAACCATTGCATTTGAGTACGATGTCTGCGGAAACAAGATTCGAGAGAAAGATAGCTTGTCTCGCATTGTGCAACGAAATCTCTACGATATGCTTGGAAAGCGCATCGCCGTTGACAACATGGACGCCGGGAAGAAGACAGTGGTTTTCGACTGCCTCGGTCAGATGATACTTGAGAAAAATTGTCGGGGCATTACCAAGCGCCACGCGTACGATGAATTGCGCCGACTTACCGAGACAAGAGTCCAGAAAGACGGAGAAATCACATCGTATGTCTGGGCAAAGAGAATTTATGGTGAAGATGAGCGGGATGCATCTTCAAGGAATATGAAAGGTCAGCTTTCTCAAGTCTACGATCAATCCGGCCTTGTCGAGTATACAGAATATGATTCGCATGGTAATTGTATCCAATCTGTTAGTCAGCTAGCAGTCGAATACAAGTCAGAGATAGACTGTTCGAAAGACTTTGAGCTAGAGTCAGCCAGATACACGACCAGTCTGACATTCGATGCTCTGGATCGTCCTAAGTGTTCTACAGATGCTCTTGGTCGAAAAGTCTGGCGGCAGTACAACTTGACAGGAGGGCTAAAAGCTCTCTACTCATCTAAAAATAGCGGAAAGGATGATCAGGAGTGTCACATAGCCAACATGGAATACACAGCAGATGGACTTCCTGCGCGGGCTGACATGAGCAATGGAGCACATACAGTATACAGTTACGACCCAGAAACACGTCAAATCACCCAAAAGAAAACTGTACGCCGCAAAGACCATACGATTTTGGAAGATTACAGGTACACATATGATTGCATGGGCCGCATTAGCTATGTTGAGAACCTAGCACAGCAAACCGTTTTCTTTCGCAACAAGCAGGTTGATGCGTCAAACGAGTACTGGTACGATGCTCTTGGTCGCCTCGTCAAGGCTACAGGACGAGAAATGATATCTCCAGATGGAAGTGGATCCATGTCAATGAAGCAGTCTGTACCAACCAGCCCGATGGCCAAGGCAGTACTGCTTGGTGATGGGCAAAGCCTCGCCAGGTATACCGAAACATACGAATATGATGATGCAGATAATATACTTCGGACACAACACGAGTCAACTGCTAAAGAAATCTCCGGTTGGACAAGGAATTACACGTATGGAACTGGCAACAGACTTGTGAGCAGCGAGGTGTCAGGTTGTCAGGAGCATTATGGCTACGATGGTGACGCTGGCAAGGTTGGCTGCATAACTTCTATGCCAGGGTACTCAAAACTCGATTGGGACTGCTCAAATCAGTTGCATTCTAGTGCGAGACAGAAGATCAAGAACGGTATACCAGAGACGACATGGTTTGTCTACGACAGTAGCGGGAAGAGAATAAGAAAGATCACAGAGCGATCCATTGCTGCTGGGGAACCAATTACTGCTGGCAGGAAATTGAAAGAGACGATCTACCTCTATGCGGCTGAAGTTTACTTTACGTATGAGGGTGATGGTACCACTGCCAACTTGTCCAAGCATATCTCGCAGATTCTGCGCCAAGCAGATCCAGACGAAAGCCCACTGGTACAGATCGAGACAGAAGTAGCCAGCACTAACGGAAGTGAAGTAAGGAAGAGAGTTCTGACGAGATATGCCGTTGGTATTGGCTTAGAGGTCGATGACCAAGCACAGGTAGTGTCATACGAGGAATATTCGCCCTTTGGGAATACGACATTGACAGCGTGCCGAGGAGATATCGAAGCACCCAGCAGCTACCGCTTCGCAGCATACCGGCGGGACACAGAAACAGGACTATACCTCTGCGGAGCACGCTACTACGCTCCTTGGCTGGGGCGTTGGATGTCGACCGACCCACTGGATACGGCAGGAGGGCTCAACATGTACTGCTATTCTGGCAACGACCCGGTGAACAAGGCCGACCCGAAGGGAACCCTGGATGAACCACGCGAGGCCGACGAAAATAAGCAGCGACAAACATGTTGGGAGAAACACCGTGGGACAGTCGCTTTATCAGGAGTAGCTGTCAGCATGTTGGTCGTATCATACTTGGGAGGGCTCGCTGTCAATAGCGTAAGCCCACAAGCTCCTTTGGCGAGCTTTGGGGTTAGTATCGGCATTGCTGCCGTGCAAAACGTAGCAACGGTAGTAGGACATGAGTTCCTCAAGCGCAAGTCGTCGCGCTACCGGGAGTTCAGCGAGTGGAGAAACTCCGGGAAAGACAACCTCATCATATCAGGGTTCGGTAAGGTCTATGACGGAGGTAAGATCAGATTTCCCAATTTTGTTAATGTCACAGTCAGCTAACCAGACCTTCTTCAAAGTTGCCAAGTGTTGGAAGTCATGCCGAGCAAAAAAGGTTGCTCCCGCTGGTGCCGACGATTCAGTCCACATCGACATTCTCGATGCAGATACCGGAAACAACCGCACGGTCGTTCAGGAGAACACAATGATTCAAGATAATACTATTAACGATATTAGGGTGGTTGATGCCGAGGAAAACGCAGTGGTTGGTCCTCCAGGAGGGGATCCCAATGCTGATCGGGCCAAAATTCGACCCCATCAGGAGCAAAAACACATGGAAAATCTATACAGAACTTTCATCAACTTAAAGGAGAAGAACGCGAACGGAGGTAAGTCAAACACCGCCGTCCCGTCTGTTGTGATCTTGGCTGCGGAAACACTAACCGTCTATCTCGAAATGCAGTCGCCAATGCCAATCCCAATGCCAATGCCAACGACGAGCAGGTCGACAATTACCATAATAAGAGTATAGGCAAGAATGCTGATGGTATGCGGCAGAGAAAATAGCACCGGACAGTACAGTAGGAGTAGAAGTAGAAGTAGTGAACAAAGTCAATGAAATGATACTTTTGCGCATAGCTGATGAGAATCTCGACCACATGAAATGTGATAGATCTTGCCAATAGGTAGGCCATGCGTGTCTACAAAAAGAAAAGCGTAAACGAAGATGGAGTGTATTCCTACTCGAATTATACTAGCTAAAAGTAATCGTACAAGCAGCCCGGTGAGGGAATACAGACAAAAAAGAGAAACCAGACAATCGAAAGTACCAACTCAGCATGCCCTGATCTTTTGACGACCTCGAGAAGAGTGTTAGTAGGTAGGAAGTTAGGTAGGTAGGTTGGTTGGTTTTATACTGGGTCAGGTTGTAGATAGGGGGTAGGGTGGGAAGAAAAGAATAAGATGGTTGTGAATTTATATATAGCTGCGTGTATATAGTTGTGTGGTTATGTGCTATTTAACATCTGAGAGTTTGGGAGTTTGAGTTCTCATAGGTATTTTTAGAGACAGAAACAATGTGAGCAGGGAAACGCGACGCACACAACTCCGCTTGGAGACAACATTAAGACCGACAAGACACATTGAAGACTCAAGGTATCACAGATCAAATAATAGTAAAGACAGTCAAGTAGTGCGGTAATCTTTCATTTCATCCACCAGCCGATCAGTAGCTAAGCCCACACACATTCCAGAGCTTTTGTTTTCCCTCCCTGCACCTCATCTACTACCTACTTTCTTACTTCGCACATTGATTCCGTGTATCGAGAAATACACACACACAAAGATCGATTATTGTACATTAATTTTCTCTCTTTCTCTTGCTTTCTTTCCCGCGGTCCATACACTGACTCTGTTTGGCAACATATTTCCTCTTTGCTCTTCCTCTTTCCACCTCCACAATATCCCACTCCAACAACCGCCAGAAGGCTCTGAGCCATCTCCAAGTATAGAGAGGGAAGGAAACGTGAAATAAAAAACAAGACAAGCATCCATCAATCCATCCAGTCATCATGATATTTATCAACAAACAAAAATTCGCATAAGCAAGTCATCCAACACCCCCAACCCCCAACAATAGTACCACACGTACGGGAAAAGGTACACAAAAGAAAGTAAGAAGAAAATAAGTCTGCCATTATCCCCAGGGACGAGCAATAGAAAATGGGTGAAACAGAATAGAAAAGTCGAAAGAGCAAGTGAAGATCCGGATGCAACAGGATCCATAACGCACCATAAAACGCCCTGTGGATCTGTGTTTATACCACCCTTGCATGGCAAGGTAAATGATGAATAATAGCAAAACTCAAAACGGCCAACCACACCGCTGATAATCCTAAAGGATGCATGTGGTATTATGCAAGGCCACCCAAGATTAATTCTCTCCACTCCCAAATTCAAGGATATCAAATCAAATTGACCTGGCTTTTGTTCGGCACACCATTCCCAACCTCAACCGGACTCATTTCTCGTTTGCCGCCGGATGTGGGGACATGGCTGTGATGCTACCATTCCTGCTCTTTGCAGCCTCTTCATCCTGGTCGAGTCGCTTTCTCCAGTCAGCGAGACTTCCACTCAAACCATCGCCAGTGTTTGCTGCGCTCAGGGCGTCAGTTGCTCGAGAAGGTGGTGGACGTTCCTCAAAGTCAAAGGCGTTGCTCAAACGATAATTTTTGTTGGTGTTCTCCCAGTGAGATCTCAAAGTTTCGAGTTCGTTCGCGAGACTATCTAGAGCCATGGAATTTCGGTTGTTACCGCCCTCGTAAAGGGAAGATTCGGACACGGAATCTGTTGCAGATAAAGTGCGCTGATGAGTACTGACAGGATTGACAGCTGACTCGACTTGTCGTGATTGCCTTCTGTAATTGTCCACGGAATGTTCAACTTGGTCCAGGAGCAATGAGACTTTCTGTTCTGCATCCTGGGCTCGACGCTCCAACAATGAATTCTCTTGCTGCAGCTGAGCTAGATCAGAACGTGATTGCTCAGAGCTTGTGGCCAATTGCTTTTGAACTTGCTCGTGGGTTCCTTTATGATGGTCACGCTCTTGTTGCGCCGTAGCCAGCTCTTTTCGTACCTCCGCCATTTGCTGTTCTAACTGACCAACCGAGGACTTGATTTCTGCCTGAAGGGACTCGATCTGTTGGGTTAGGGAGGTTCGTTCCGCTTCCCAGTCGCCAGGTGCCAACCCCTTCTCTTCGACTTCTGAGAGCTGTTCCTTTAGTCGGGTATTATCGGTCTTGTATTTCGCCAATTCATCCTTCATGCGTTTGAGCATTTTCTCAGTGCCCTTGACATAGTGCACAGCAGACTGGTAATCATTCTCAAGCTGGCTGAGCTTCTCGCGGTAGGCACTCTCGGTTTCTTGTTGCTGAGCGTCAAATGTTTGTCTAGTGTCCTGATGGGCTTGAACGCTTTGTGCCAGCTGTTGCTCCAACTCGCGGAGCCTGAAGATATCAGGAGTGTTCCTGTCGGATTGCGGGCTCGACAAGCCTCGAGCTCGTGCCGTGCTAGATGGACTGATACCTCGCTCACCTAGAAGATCCTTCAACGTGTTGTGCTGAACATGGACAGCATTAGTTTCTAGCTGCTGGTTGGAAAGCTTGGCCTTCAATTCAGAATTGCCAGCCTGTAATGTTTGAACTTCTCGCATGTTGGCTTGGAGCTGCTTGCGAATTGACATACTCTCTCGGCTTGATTGCTCCTGGTAGGCTTCAAGTCCTGCAATGCGAGCTTCGGCACTTCGCAATTTTTCAGACGCGGCGTCAGCTGCTGCTTGATACTTTCGCACCATAGCATTGGCGGCTTGGACTTGTGCCTGCAAAGCGGCGGTACGTTCATCCTTGCCTGAGGAATTTGTATCGAGATCTCTCGTAGTCACTTTATCAAGACCTGCAAGGACCGCTTGTCGATGGGTCCTGGCTTCAGTTGCATGCTTTTCGGCAATCTCTTCCGCATCGCGAAGACGACGAGTGGTGGTCTCCAGCTCTGCTGTTCGAGTCTCATGTTCAGACTTAATGCTCGAGAGTTTGGTTTCTAATTTCTCTCGCAGCGTGCGCTCCTCATCCAACTTCCGTTCAAGCAGAGCCCTCATATCGTCTGAAGAGGTGATGGCTGCGCGGAGGGATTCGAAAGTACTGCTGTGATCCTTCGTTGAGCTGATCGCTTGCTGATACTTGCTCTCGGCTTCGTCCTTGTCGAATTGAAGTAATTGAGCAGCTGAGACGGCCTCGGAGCAAATAATGGCCTCCTCTCGGTTCTTGATCTGAAGCTCATGCAGCTCAGCCTTCAATCGCTCGACCTCAGATGAATTTTGTTGCCTGTACGTTTCCAGCTCGGCCATACGACTTTGGGTGGAGTTTGATGTATCCTCTGCCAACTTGCGATTCCGTTTCTCAGCCTCAATCTCCGAAGTTAACATCTGGACATGATTCCTTAGGTCGCGTTGCTCAGCCAAAGCAGCAGCAAGCTTCCTGCCGATATCAGTCGATCGATCACTTGACATGACTCCGAGATCTCGAGACTCATTGTCTAATTGCGGTGTGCTACTTTGGCTACCACCATGTGCAGCAAGCCTGGCCTTGGCATAAACGGCCTCGGCGACGGCTGCATCACGTTGTTTCTCAACTTCTGCAATCTGTCTTGCGGCCAGAACGGCTTGCTTGTCAATCGACGCCTGAACATTGGATAGCTCTGTCTTCATCGCAATCAAAGCTTCGATCAATGGCTTGTCATCGTCATCAAATGATTCTGCCGCTCTCTGATCAAGCATTGGACTACTCGATGGGTTGGGTTTGTAACCCGCTTTCCGTGCGAGCTCGAGTTCAGATGCATACCAAGCATTCCTGTTCTTTGCCATGTCCAGTTCCTTCAGAATAGCGACAGTTTGTGAATTTCGAGCAGATCCCTTTCTGCTCAAGGGGTTGCTGGTTTGCCTGGTCGGCGGAGGAGGAGAGTTTGGACGAGCATTGGTGACGTTGCGTAAGGAGGACTGCTCATTGGTACTATCGATTGAGCCTTGCTGACGTTGTTGCCTAGACTTTGAATTCGATCGACTTGATGTCGCAGTATTCATACTAACGGGCGGAGCGTTTTCGATAGAAACTGGTTTCGATGTCTGTTGAGCCTGGGTTGGTGTACGCCGTCCATTGGTGGCGATGGGAGACTCTCGTTCTCGAGACTGAGATGGACTTCCTGGGGACATATTACGAGATGCCCCAGGGGATGTAACAATGTTTTCTACCACAGGATTACGAATGGATGTGTCTACTGGAGGGCCAAATTCTCTCTCCGGCTTCGCTTGTTGTATCTGTGCTCCCTGGGTTCCCTGGGATCCTTGTGCTTGAGGCTTACCACGTCCATTTCCCATAGGTGGGCCATTTGGTCGCGGAGCTTGTTGCTGAGGTGGTGGTCCAGAAGGGGGCGTTTGAGCAATCGAGGCTCTTGGCAACTTCGAACCTCCTTGAGGAGCGTTTTGGGCGCCGTTTTGCTGCCCATTCTGCCCATTCTGCCCTGCAGCCGCCAGCGCCACCTGAGACCCATTCTGAGGAGCACCTTGGGGTTGTGCCGAACCTGGTGCAATGCCGTTCATATCATTGCCGTTCACGCCAGGTTGTCCAGCTCCTCGGCCATACCCAGCCCCCATGACACTCTCTCTTGGAGGAGCTCCATTGAGTCGCTTTGTTTCGGGTCCTGTGGATCCATCTCGGGAAGGTCCTCGAGTTGCACCCATGCCGGTCTTTTCAGTGCCGCTGGGCCTTCTTCCTCCTGGAACGCGCTCTCCAGCAGGCGCTTGCTGGATTTGCTGATCGTTGGGATACCGGATCTTGCTGGTGTCGAGCAGATACACGATTGCTAGATCTGAAGCCTCGCGCGTTGCAGTGCTCGGCTCGCCAGCCAGGACAACAATTTGTTTCCCAGCTGCGGTCATGCTGTGTCCTGATCGTGGTGAGGGAGATGGACCCATATTCTGGAACGTGTACCATCGCCTTGACGATATTCTGAAAGCAGCTAAGTCGCCCAGGTCTGCCCCTTCCTCCGTTCGGCCACCAAATATATACATTACGTCGTCCACGATTGCGGCTGCGTGTCCTTCTCGTGGAGCAGGAATATAGCCAATGCAATCGAGGACAACCCAAGAATTAGTTACGGGGTCGTAGCACCAGACATCATTAAACCATTGGAAGCCGTTGGTCCCTCCAAATCTGCGCTGGTTAGTAGACGGTTCCTTCGGGAGTATGCTTTTACTCACAGGTAAAGCTTTTCATTGTAGGTAACCACGGAGTGATTCGTTCTCGCAGGCGGGATCTGTCCTTGGGGCGGTCCACCTTCGTCACTATTTCGGATGAGCATCTCCCAGCGGTTTGAGGGGATCTGCAGCTGATTTAAGTCGAAAGCAACCAGATCATTCATGAAGTATCCTTCAACTTGACCACCAAAAACGTAAATCTTCGAACCAAGAATATTCAGGGAGTGGCCATATCTGCCGGACGGTCGGGGTCCAGCAGGCACTGCTCTCGACCATTGTCTCGTCGCTACTTTCGTCAGCAATACTCCCGGAACTTCTTGGGTATAATACATACAAGTATTCAGCAGGTATAGCGTTTCATCCAGCACATCCGAGTCTTCCATCTTGGTGTCACCACCATAAACGATGAACGCATTCCCGACAAGTAGACTCGCATGACCAACCCGGGGTCCAGGTCCTTCTGCTGTCGTTGCAAGTGGATAGCAGGCCATGTTCCCTCCAGCTTCCACCATCCACAAGTCCCCCTTTACCGTCGAACTGTTGATCAGACCACCCATCAAATAGATGTCGCCCTCCTTCGAGGCAACCGAATTGACCGCTGCGCCATAGCGAGGAAAGGGGCTTGGATGGGATGTGGTATATGTTAGCCGCCGTTGGGACCAGGGATATAAGGAGGCATTCGGATTAGAATTCATCGATTGAACTGCAGGCGCAGAGCCGTTCCTCAACTAGAATTGAAAATTAGTAAATGCGCAAAGAACAGCGACCGTCGTCTACACGGAAGGATGTCTGTTTTCTTTCTTCCAGATGAGCACCCACCGGAAGGTCTTGCGCCTGATCTGTACTGAGACCTCGTCGCCCATTTGCTTGCTCTGGACTGGGCGTCGCCGTCCCACCACCCTGCAGAGAATTCATCGAGTTATTGACACTACTCGAGGGCGTCGACGACTGCTGCACCGCGCCCTTCTCATTGATGCGGCCATTTGAGCTCTGGAAAGATGACTGTGATCCTCCGACGTCCTTGGTGGCTTGGGCCTTGTCTGCATTCTTCTTGCTCTTGAAGAGGAATGCCATCGTGCCATGCGCGGCGGGCCAGCAGTAGTATTATGCCACAGGCGTCAGACCGTGCTGAGCTGAGCTGAGCGTCCTTTGGAAGTCGATGTTTGGTCGTTTGTTTGGATTAGGAGACGGAAGGAGGTTTGGGGACGTAGTTGTAGGGGGAATTTGTCTGAGCGGGTCTAGCTCCTTAGACTTTATTTTAAGGGCTGGGGATGAACGATGCAAAGCCGAGCGGGCGCGACGGTCGCAACAGGCGTCGTGGATGATGCGGAAATGGAGAGAAGAGTAACCAGGCACGGTCGGAAATGCCTGGGCAGAGTTTGTTTTGGATGGTCGTCGTGATATCTGTGGTTGTTGTTCTGCTCGTCGGATTGGATTTTATTGGGGAGTCGCTGAACGGGACCTGGATCCCAGATGCGGGCAGCGCAGACTCACTCCTTTTTTGGGGGGGATGGATGGTGTCGGTCGCCAAACGACTGAGGTGCAGTGCAGCAGTGCAGCAGTGCGGTGCAGCAAATCGCTTGGGCGGGAAGGCGGAGGGGAAGGGAAGGGGAGGGAAGGGGCAGGATCAGGATGTGGATCGCGCTGCTGTCATGCTGTCTGTCACGCAAATCCACCGATCCATATCTTACTGTATACCATTCCTTGCCGTTGCACAGTGGGAACAGTCACCAGAAATGAGGCTCAATATCATTCCTCGTATCAGGTCTGTTCGCATGTCATGTTATCTTAGCACGGCCAAGTGCGCAGTCAGTCAAATCGTTGTCGGGGTTTTTTCCTCTCAAGCTTCAACCGTCCGTCCTGTCGACCTTCTCTCCACAAACTCCCACGACCCAAGACCACGACCGCGGCCAAGACCCTCCCCGGCCGCCCACGATGAGGAAGCCCCTGAGATGGTGGTTGGGTAGCGCATCGAGTCGGGGCCACCTCTCAACCCAAACAGGTAACGGTCTTTGTTTCATCATCTGAGAGGTCGGGTTTTTAGCTTCTTCAGCCGTCGATGATCGAGGAATGGATGGAGAAAAACTTCCTGAAACCTTTTGTTTTGCCCTTGTGCCTCCCCGAGCATACCTCCGTACCATATTTAATTTGCTTCTTCCCCCCCGAACCCAACTGGGCCGTATGCCATCCTTTTCCTTTCCTCGCTTTCTCGGTATGCAAGGCTGAAGGAGTGTCTTGTGCCTGCTTGTCTATATACGTCTGCATGAGTGTCTTATCTTGAGTCCTGTCCACAATGACAATGCTTGATTGAGAGACTGATGAACGAGATACTCCATCCGCCGGAGTCACCTGTGAAAAGGAGACGATCTTCCCGGATGAGCGGTGCATGAGAATGGGTTTCGGCAGGGCTCTGGACACCTCCCATAGGCTTGTCCAACCGCAAGTTATGTGCGCTCCAGCGACCGAAGCTGCATGAACGGGATGAGGCACAGTACCGTTGGTGGGCAATGATGCGCGATGGCGGGTGATGGTGGGTGGCATGACCCTCCCAACAGCGACACAGTCGTCCCAGACAGCCCGCGAGGCGCGCTCCTGACCAAGTGATGCTCGATACTCGATAAGCGACGTCAGCCACAGCCAGCACACAACACCTATCATCCATCAGTGCCTGCCAGAGAAGGATTCTCAACCTAAGAATACCAGTGCCTCCTGTGCAAACCATCGGCCAAGCCTGCGAAGACGGAGAGGAGCAGAGCTGACGAAACGCGTCATGTGCGCGATAGCAGGATAAGAAGGACATCAACGAGGGGACTGCCAGGTATCTGGGTGACGGCAGGGGGAGAGACAGGGGTGGAAGGGTAGGCGCGTAGATGAAGGTGTCGAGGTCGAGGTCGAGGTCAATGGCGAGAGAGTGTACAGTACGCAGGTACAACGAGAGCACAACAGGGGAGGGGAGAGATGCAGCCTTCCAGAATCCAAGGGCTCGGCCATCCGTCTGTGTGGTGCAACGTGCAATGTGCAGGCCGGTCCAGGACGACCCTCGATTCATTCATTCCCTTCCCATCAAACCCTTCATCTGATCTCCGGCACAGACACGAGTAATACCTTTCGGCGCTGTGGTCGACCTGCAGTAGTGAAATGACGCCGCGATGGATTGACGTGGGATCTGCATCGCCGAGGAGCAGTCACTTTCCGGTGCGTCGTCCCTGTTGTATCGATCCCTTCCTTCCAGTCCTAGTTGCAGTAGTCCCAGACATGCATACCTCTTGCGGACCGGGAATCGTGCAGGCCGAGGGAAGAAAGGGGAGCGAAGGAGGGGAAGGAGGCTCGAGAGAGAGGGACGAGAGGAGATGACTGGATGGGAGACAGCAGAGGAGAGAGTAGAGGAGTGCATGAGTGCATGAGGAGGAAGCAGATACAAAGCTGAGCAGAGCAGCAAAACAGACCTGAGTAGATCGTCTGCCTGTACCCGCAACCGTACCTTACCTTACCTTACCATGCACCTGCCATGCCACACCGCCCCACACCACAACCTCATCGGCATCGGCATTGGAGCTCACTTTCGCCGCTGCCTGCCTGGGGCCGACGACAAGGTGAGGCTCTGCAAGGTTGGCAACGGCACGACACGCTCGTGACATATTTTCTCGTGCCTCAGCCAGCTCTATGACCGCAAGCTCTGGAAGAGGCCATTGCTCACCCGATCCAGCTGCATGTGAATGTGCTCTCCAGTAGTACACAACCGCTCGAATTGAGCTGCACTTTGCTCGCATATTTGATCGCCCTTCCAACCCTGCTCTTTTCGCACATGCAGTGTATGTACAGCCAACCAAAAGCAATGCCGACCTTCACCGGCACAAAACTGCTTGCCTAACTGACGTCCAGCTTAGAGCTTACTGAACTGCCTACATCAACGTCGACTCGGGGACATTGAAGAGTCGAAAAAGCAGAGCTTGCCGCAGGAGAAGCGATATCGATAAAGTGCGCCTCGCCTGATTCTCTCCACCGCCATCATCATATGAATTCCTCCACCATCTGAGAAGACCGACTTCTCTCCCAGCTTGACTATGACTGCCGTCGCCGTACAGCAGAATGGATCACACCGACAACAATACAATCCGCGACAATCACCACACTCGTCCGACATGTCTTCCCCCAGCAATCCCGCCCGCAGAGCTACACACCAGGCCAGATCCAACGACAAGAACCGCCCTTGCAGAACGGCAGCTCCACGCCGCTGAATCATCGACCAGCGGTTAGCAATGACCCCGTACACACAAACGGAAGCAGATCACAAGGGTTGGACAATGATCGCAGAAGCTCCGTATCCACCACGCGCGCGACCGCGGATTCGAGCGACCTGGAACGACGCTCCTCCACACATACGCGACCAACCTCCGCACCACACGGTGCAGCCGAATCATCCCCAGACGATTCGGAAGTCGAGCGACGTAGACGTAGACCCAAACCCTTGCTGCAGAGAGCGAAGAGCGATTTTGGACCCCGAGGCGAAGATCCGGACTCTCAGGACGACGACATTCAGGATTGGGGCGCAAGACATGGTTTTGAGGACCATTACGCTTCCGAGGAGTATGTGTCGCAGTTGGCAAATGTAGGTTGCGCTTTCCTTTTGCGATTCCCTTTGATATGGCTGGTCTACTCTCTCCCAAACATGGCACTTCTGGAACCGCTGGATCTTTCCCCACGGCATGGCATCTATATCCCCTGGGACAATATCTTAACAAAGTGTGCTTCGACAGAAGGTGCGGTAGGCACACAATTAACATATCCGGGCTATTGAGGTAGGATGGAAGACGACAAACCAAGTACACCCTTAAAGTATTGTCTTCAACGCGACATTGGAGGTACTTTCTGCCAAATGTATAACGGCGCAGAGCAGGCATGGATATTAAATGAGAAGAGAGGAAGGATTTACTTGAACTAAGCTCGACGTTACTGTACTAGCTACATACAAAGGAAGCTTTGGAGAAGAGGCACCGGAGCGCTCGCATGAGACGACCTTGTCGACCATGGAACAGGCAACAAGCTCCAGAACCCCGGCCGTCATTTTCTTGTACCACAAAAACGTCCTTTACCCAGATGGCGTCTAGCACAGAAAACGATTTTGGAAGCGAATGCTAACTGGCAATGTGAACAGAACTGGTACATGTACTTCACCGACAAGCGTCACGAAACGACAGGCAACCCGAAGAATCTTGGCTATGAGCTGCAGGATTGGCGAATGAAGGATCGTCTAAAGACCGTCTCAGCAGCATTGGCGATATGTCTCAATATCGGAGTCGAGCCACCGGATCAGTTGAAAACCAATCCAGGCGCAAAGATGGAAGCTTGGCAGGACCCTACTTTACCTCCTGTCCAGAAGGCGCTCGAGATCATCGGCAAGTCGTTACAAGCACAGTACGAGACTCTGGCCATCAGAACGAGATACAAGCAGTACTTGGATCCATCGGTGGAGGAGACTAAGAAATTCTGCCAGTCGCTGAGAAGAAATGCGAAGGAGGAGAGAGTGCTTTTCCATTACAACGGCCATGGAGTACCGAAGCCAACAGCTTCAGGCGAGATCTGGGTGTTCAACAAGAACTACACTCAATATATTCCAGTGTCCTTGTACGATCTGCAGACCTGGCTCCAAGCACCAACATTCTATGTTTGGGACTGCTCGGATGCGGGCAACATTCTGAACAACTTTCACCGCTTCGTCGAAAAGCACAAGCAAGAGGAGAACGACACATTTGCTAAGGATCCAAACTATGTGGTCCAGGCTTATGAGCCGTATATCCATTTGGCAGCGTGCGGCGTCAAAGAGAACCTGCCCACCAATCCCCTCCTCCCTGCTGATGTATTTACATCGTGCCTCACAACACCAATCGAGATGGCGCTATGGTTTTTTGTGTTACAAAATCCACTGCCTTCTCAAATTACGCCCGAGCGAGCTAAGAAGTTACCTGGTCGACTCCAGGAGAGAAGAACCCCACTGGGAGAACTAAATTGGATCTTTACTGCAATCACCGACACGATAGCCTGGACTACATTACCACGCCCTTTGTTTCGAAAGTTCTTCCGGCAGGATCTCATGGTTGCGGCCCTGTTCCGAAACTTCCTCCTATCCCAGCGCATCATGGCTGCGTACAACTGTCACCCTCAGTCATTCCCAGTGCTTCCAGATACGCACCAACATCCCTTATGGGAAAGTTGGGATCTTGCGGTTGAGATGGCCCTCGCGCAGTTGCCCATGCTAGAAGAAAAGGAGGCTGGGCTGCGACCTGACTATGAATTTCAGAATTCTACGTTCTTCACAGAGCAGCTTACTGCCTTTGAGGTCTACCTCACCCAAGGTGCAGTTACACACAAAGCCCCCGACCAGCTACCCGTTGTTCTCCAGGTTCTTCTCAGTCAACAACACAGAGTACGAGCACTGATTCTACTTGGCAAGTTCCTCGACATGGGTCCGTGGGCTGTCAATCTTGCGTTGAGCATTGGAATTTTCCCATATGTTCTCAAGCTATTGCAGTCTGCTGCCAACGAGTTGAAGCCAGTCATGGTTTTCATCTGGACACGAGTCTTGGCCGTTGATATCACCTGCCAGACAGACCTTCTCAAGTAAGTGATAAACATTTGGATCGTGAGCTCAACTGATTTCACGCATAGGGATAGTGGTTACATGTACTTTGCTTCCATATTGAAGCCAAATGAGGGGCTCCCGGTCGTCGATAGCTTGGAACACAAAGCCATGTGCGCTTTCATTCTTGCTCGACTATGCGACGGCTACAAGCAGGGCCAGACTGTTTGTAATCAGTCTGAAATCATGAGCTACTGCTTGGTTCATCTGCAAAACGTCGACAACCCCCTTTTACGACAATGGGCATGTCTTTGCATTAGTCAATTGTGGAAAGACCTTCCAGATGCGAAGTGGAGAGGTATCAGAGAGCATGCGCCAATGAAACTTGCGAGCTTGGTGCGCGATGTGTGTTGCGAAGTCAGAGCTGCGATGCTCTATGCTATGACGACCTTTTTGGGAATAACCGATCTGACTGTCGAGGTGGCTCGAATCGAGGAGAATATCTCGTGGACAGTGATGGAGATGGCCAACGACGGGAATGCCATGGTCCGGAAGGAGCTTTTGGTATACTTTTCCAAGTTTGTGCAGCGCTATGAGAACAAATTTCTTGTGGCTGCCTACGAACAACTCCAAGAGGAACGAGAATATCGCATGCATCCTCCAGCTGACGATGGGAATGACCACAAGATGGGTCTTCACTACGCCCGGCTGGAAGATCGAAATCCAGACGGAACAATCAAAGCTACAGCCCACGGCGTTGGCCACAACTCGATATTTGCAGCTGTTTGGAAGCATGTCCTTATTATGGGTGTCGATCCACATCCAGAGGTACAGCGAAACGCTTCGATCATTGTGGACTATATACACAGCGCGTTGTTGCAATCCCCAGTTGGTAGCCACGCTCAGGTTATCATTGATGATATCAACCGTCGTGTGGCAAAATCAGCTGCACAAGCCCAGAATTCTTCAGATCCTCGACCTAGCACTCCTGTTCGTCCAGAGTCAATGGCCTCAGCTCCTCCATCTCAAGTAGGATTACTTAAACGAACTGCCAGTTATCTATTTCCTTCTCTTCCATTTGGTAACTCAAGTGCAGAGAACTCTCCACCTGATACCCTCGGGAGATATCCACCAAGATCGCCCGGCTCACAGCGAAACTCACTGCCATTGCGATCTAGACTGCCAGCAGACTTCAACGCCCCGCCTGAGCAGAATGACACAGCAGCCACCCCTGGCACATATCATGCTGCCAAAGAACCCATGTCTGGTGGTTATGAGCACCGGAAGATGTCTGATTCGCCAACTCTTCCATTGGAAAGCACGTTCTTTGAATGGTCGATTGAATACTTTCGAGAGCCTCAGATGAAGCCTAATGAAGCTGAAGAACCAGGAAGTACGGATTATAATGAACGTTTATGGCGAAGATCTCGAAACGAGACCATCTTACGCGATACCCAACCACAGAAAGAGATTGCTGGCAGTGGGAAATGGACTACGTCGGCAGGTTTTTTCAACAACCAAACTCAGCCTTCGAACATGACATTCCATCAGTTCGAAGATCATCTTGCTGTTTCGGACGATCGAGACACAGTATGCATCTGGGATTGGAAGAAACAAGATCGTTTAAGTCGATTCTCAAATGGAAACCCCGAAGGATCTAAGATCAACGGCATGCAGTTCATCAACGAAGATGATCAGGCGTTTTTGCTGACTGGCTCATCGGATGGAGTCATTAGAATCTACAGAAACTACGATTCAGACAAGAAGATTGAAGTGGCTTCTGCATGGAGAGCATTAACTCATCTTGTGCCAAGCAATGTAAACTCGGGATTGGTCTTTGATTGGCAACAAGTATCCGGAAAACTTCTCGTGGCGGGCGACGTCAAGGTTATTCGAGTATGGGCTGCAGCCCCAGAGCTTTGCATAGTAGACATTAATGCTCGCTCTGGATCATGTGTTACCTCACTCACTTCCGACCAAATGACAGGCAATGTCTTTGTTGCTGGTTTCGGAGACGGGGCTATACGAGTATTTGATGCGCGGAACAGACCCCAAGAAGCCATGGTTAAGAAGTGGAAAGACGAGACTGATAGAGTTTGGATCAAGAGTGTTCACATGCAACGAGGCGGACAGAGAGAATTATTGTCAGCAAGTCGGAATGGCAAGGTCAAGCTCTGGGATATTCGCATGGACAAACCTCTGCGAACAATCAGGACGACCAATGACACCTTAAGAACTGCTAGTACACATGAGCATCTCCCCGTGTTTGCGGTGTAAGTTCTTCTATATCTACGTCTTTGAATTATACTAATCAAGGTCTAGGGGTACTGGCAATCATACCGTTAAGGTCTTCAACTTCGATGGCAAGGAGCTCTCCCGGGTGGACCCCTACTCCAGCTTCTTGCATCAAGCTCGCCAAGGCCCCATTTCAGCAACGGCTTTCCACCCTCATCGAATGATGCTCGCATGCGCAGCACGGGGTGATAATCATATTAATCTCTTCACCTGTGCGGAGAAGAAAGGCGGGTTCGAACTTTAACATCTGAATTTTAAGACGGTCTGGGAGGAATCCCTTGGCGGAGGTCTAGATGTCCTTGTACACTTGCTTACGGGCGTACTGCGAGAGGCAGCGTGTGAATCTCGTGCCTCGGTGAATTGATATGGTTCTTAGGCGTGAGTTTGACTTGATGTTTTGCATTGCGACGGAGAATTGGCGTTTGCTGGGTGTGCGGGGTGCTTTGAGGCACAGTTGGACATGTTACACCGTTGCTTGAATGAAAGGTATGGGGCGTGGGGCGAGGGTCGAGCTAGTTTCCGATAATGATTAATGCAAGTGTAATACCATTGAACTGCACGCTTGAGACTTGTGCAGGTGAGATTTTGTGGTCAGCGGGAGCAAGCTAAAATAGTCAGGAGATGAAATTAAAAGTGGTGTGACTTTTAAGTTGCTTGAAGCCATCAAGATGATGAGTTGAAGAAAAAAAAATGTTCGTTTATGAGGAGGAGGTTCGAAAACACAAGTATCTTAGTTCACTTTTTGTGAGGATTGTTGCTTCTAGAAAGATTCCAACTCCTCTGATTTCATTGAAATACATGTCTCATACCCCACCTTGTTTTTCAAAAGCCTCGCGGGGCAAGGCTGTCACGTCGCTTAAAAAACTAGGGTCTTAGCGCACTTTCGCCGATTGAGTCCTCCCTGTGACTCCACCTCACCTCACCTCACGTTGTCGTCGCTGTTGTGTATTTAAAAAGACATCCGCTGTCTAGAGAAGCTTCATTCTCTTTCTTCTTCACTATCAAACTTCAATTGAAATTAGCCCATCATGGCAGAACCAACCAAGGAAACAGTCGTGCCCACCGACCCCGCCATTGCCCCGCCAGAAGCTTCCTCATCAGCTTCAGCAGCACCCGCTGAGGCTGGCGGAGAAGACGGCGCTACCTCTAAGAAGGGCGCAAAGAAAGCAGCAGCTAAGGCAGCTAAGGAGGCCGAGAAAGCTCGTAAAGCCGCTGAACGTGAAGCAGCAGCCGCGTCGTCGTCTGCCGCAGCCTCGGAAGACCTGGCGAAGGAGAACTATGGTGATATCACACATACCACGAAAATTACCGCCGAGTCTGTACACCTGAGGGAACTGGGCGAAGAACATGTTGGCAAGACGATCAAGGTCCGGGCGTGGATCCAGAACTCTAGGGCACAAGGTGCGAAGATGGCTTTTGTGGAGCTGAGGGAGGAGGGGAGCTGGACAGTACAAGGTGTCGTGGCTGCTAGCAACGAGGGCAAACCTGTCAGCAAGCAGATGGTGAAGTGGATCAATGGCCTGAAACTGGAAAGTTTCGTGGCTGTTGAGGCAACAGTCCAGAAGCCATTGGAGCCAGTCAAGAGCTGCAAGGTCAGTGGGTACGAGCTGCACATTACCAAGATGTATCTGGTGGCTGCTGCGCCTGAGATGTTGGGTCTCGGACTCGGTGCTGCTTCGAGAGCCGTAGGCAAGTTGGACGATGAGGAGACTAGCGAGCCTAACGTTGAAGGTAATATGAATCTCCTCCATGAACGAAACGAAACTGACAGACAGCAGGTTTGAGCATATCAGAAGGCGCACCTCTTGCCAGTTTGGCTACACATCTCAATAACCCCGCTATGCACAAGCGAGCGCCCATCAGCCAAGCAATTGCTGATGTCCGTATCGCTGTTGAGGATCTCTTCTGCGAGTATCTGAGGAAGAACAGGTTCAAGAAATTCCACCCTCCTAGTTTGATTGGCGCTGCGTCCGAAGGAGGTGCCAATGTTTTCCGACTGCCATACTTTGACAAGGAAGCTTTCTTGGCTCAAAGTCCTCAATTCTACAAACAGTTCGAAATCGCTGGTGGCAGGAAGAGGGTTTATTGTGTTGGACCCGTATTCAGAGCTGAGAACTCCAACACACCTAGACACATGACTGAGGTTTGTTCCCAACTCTCTGCTGAGTATTGTGGCTGACAATTCTAGTTCATCGGTCTCGATCTGGAGATGGAAATTGAAGAACACTACCACGAAGTTATGCACATGCTCGAGGGTGTCTTGCTCTATATCTTTAAGGGTCTCTCAACCGATTACCGTGAGGAGATCGAACTTATTCGCTCCGTCTATCCCTCAGAAGAATTCCTCCTTCCCGAGCCTGGCAAGGAAGTCCGCCTCACATTTGCCGAAGGTCAAGCACTCCTCCGTTCCGAAGGCCCTCCTGAGTTCAAGGATGTCCGCGATGACGAAGACATGTCCACCCCACAAGAGAAGGCCTTAGGTGCACTTGTAAGGGAGAAGTACAAGACCGATTTCTACGTTCTCGACAAGTTCCCTGTCGATGCACGACCATTCTATGCCATGCCTGATCCCGAGAACCCCGATGTCACAAACGCGTATGATTTCATGATGCGAGGACAAGAGATCCTGTCTGGAGGTCAACGATTGCACATCCCAGCTGAGCTTGAAGCCATGATCAGGAGGAAGGGTCTTGACCCAAACCAGCCTGGTATCAAGGAGTACGTCGATGTGTTCAGAAGTGTCGGTGTACCACCTCACGGTGGTGGTGGTATTGGGCTCGATAGAGTCGTGGCGTGGTATCTGAACTTGCCTAGTGTGCACTTGGTTTGCGACTATCCTAGAACACCAAAGAGATTGGCTCCGTAAATGATGGAAGTGATGGAAGGGGCATGGAGCAATGAATGAATTATGAATATAGATGTTTAAATTCTCAAATGAGTATGCAGATTAGGTAACATACATGACTCCCATGTTCTGAAAAGTGAATAAATTCTATGTGATTTGCTGGTTATCTACACCTCTGTCTGTCTTATTCTTCTCGCGGCGCTTCTACTTGTCCGCCCGTGTTTCTGTTGGAAGCAATAATGCCACCAGACGACGACGAGGTGGCGTATGACAAGTTAAGTGTCATTGTGGAATTTATTGCATCTGAGTATTTATACAAGAGGCACTCATGTAGTACTGTGTATGCAATTTTACATGCAGCTCAGTTGTCCTCGGCAGTCCTCTCCACGTTCATTATATAAAATGGTAAAGACTCCACCTCTACGAGCCTTGTCTTGAGTCCTCGTCATAGTCGATAAGTGAATGTCTGTTTCTGACAAGAAACTAAGGGAGAGAGGTCGGTTAAGTGATGCGTTCTATCGTGACACTCAGTAGATAGATAATTAGCTAAATTGTAGCTGGGTATCAGTATATGTCATTCAATCGTGATGCGTACGGGTGTGTATCGTTATTTACATCATGCTTTCACACCTACTCCTTCCATCTCACCTCCCCACCACATTTTTACGTTTATACAACCTCAACTACAGGTAAGATTCATTCTCTGGCACCTCCTATCCTCGCGTTCTCCTCCCCTCCCTTTCACCTAAGACAAAGGCCCCACCTCGCGCGCAACAGGCATATACCTCTTCCCGGCACCTGGCGTATACACCGTTCCTGTTTCCTGTGCTCCTGTATTGCCGTGTCCCGTCATATAAGGATTGTTGTACTGCGCTGGGGGGTACTGCGATTGCATCTCCAGGCTGATACTCTCGCGCATCTTGCCCATCTTCTTCTTGGTCGAAGCTCGCCGTGCCACCAGGATGGTGGTGACGAATGTGAGAAGGTAGAGGCCGGATTGAATTATGGAGGCGTACCATGCTCCGCCCTGGATGATATTAGTATGTGATTGATTCTGGTGGGCTCTTCTTCATCTCTCCTCCTTCTCTACATAAACTTCGTACTCCTGGCACTCTAGGTGGGTCTACAGGAATGGAGCGGGAGAGAAAAGGAACGTCCACGTACCTGAGCAGTACACAACCTGCCAAATTTTACAAAACTTTGCACTTCCGCCTCTATCTTGTCCGCAACATCTCCACACGTGTAACCCCACAAGTCCTGGCCATTGCTCGCCATCTTGAACGCTCCAGTGCCGCAGATCCACACCACGACATGCACGCCCGTCAGCAGGTAGGTGATGACGCTGCCGACGGTGTTGGTCTTGTTCGCCGCGCCCACACCGCAGCAGTACATAGCCAGAGTGATGGCGTTCATAAAGAAGGTCGTGATCGCGATGGTCAGGAGCAGGTATGTTGGCCATAGCACTGTGGGCACCGGCCATGCCGTCTGCGATGGTGATGAGGGGATGACGCGGTTCTTGGTCAGGTAGTACTCAGCGAGCGAGTAGCCAAAGATACCTATCATGAGGCCGGAGAGGATCAATGAGACGAAGCGGCTTATGAAACGCAAGATGCGGATTGTCCGTTTGTATTTCTGTTTGCGGAGTCAGCATTGGTAATGAAGATATTATGCGATGCAAACTGGCTTTGCGATGGGAACAGAAGAGGGTACAAACCTTGTCTTTCTCCTCAAGCACGGAAACCTGGCTGAAATTCGAATATTGCGATTTCATATGAGAACCAGACATCGGCGTCAAGGGCTCCTGTGAATAGGTACTTGCCGGCCTATTATTTCTGCCATTCTTCTTCTTTCCAAAGAAACCCATCTTGGTAACCTCTTCACTATCACTTCACGGAGGGCCTCTCAAGCGTCGTTGTGTTTTGCGACGCTGATGAGTAGACGTTGGGTTTAAGGCGAGGTGCGAAGAAAGACGGGAGCCTCATGCGCGAGTGGCAGGGAAGGAGGGGAAAGATCCCGTCTTAAAGCTGAAGATCCTTAACGCCTCAAAGTTCTTTTGCCTGCTGGCAAGCGACCTGCAAGGCTTGTTCTGCAAGGTGGAGGGGGCTTCAGCTTCGAGGCTGGGAACTAGAGACACCCAAATGCAACCTTGTTGCTGAGTGCATGTGCAACCTAAATTTAACGATCGCTGCAGCGGCGAGGACAAGGCAAAATCCAAGAAGGTTGCACTACTTATGAGTAGGCAGACACCGCATCATATTCTCTACACAGCTCTCAGCTTTCGCACTGAGCTACCGTACGGGAGCGGAACCCAAAGTCAACTTTGACTTTGAAGGTTCGTGGCGCGGTAAGGATGAAAGACAGTGGCTTGCGCAGCGAGACATGACTGCCACTTTCATTGGCGCGTTGCCCCGAGTGGCTGCGCTAGCTCTTCAGCTCCCATGCGGGTCGATTGGATAGGACTAGGGGCTGAGGCTGAGATGGAGGATAAATTTTGGGGACGCTTGGAGGAAGAACCGTGCTGTACAGATGTGGGGGCTGTTGAGAATGGGGTTTGAGTTGGGCAACGGCTTTGGAGAGTTAAAAGTGCTGATTTGGGGTAACTTGACGTAGGATGGAAGAATAGGGGCTCGCTTGCTTGTTCGCTTAGCGTGGACCTCGAAGTGTACCGTACCTGGAGGTAAGGTAGGTAAGGTACCTTAGGTACCTATCTACCTACCTTGAGGTACTGTAGTCTAATAATCTGGAGTGGAAGGCAAAAAAGGTATGAGACCAACAGATGCGTCATAAAAGCGACTTGAATTACATCACAATGGAGGCCAGGAGCGAAAATAAAAATCATGTATACGTAAGTTACGCATCGAACCCAGTAGGGCGCGAAATTTCGTCATCAGTGTGTTGAGATTTAATTACATTCCTCTTGCTGTTCACTATATTCTGTTATGATTCAAGATGCATTCTGAGCCACATGTTGACGGGTTTGTGGTACACAGACTTATCAGAGGACCCACGAAAATGCGGATAGCAAGGAAAACCTTCGGTATGTACCTCATGAATCAAACCTGCTCCTGGCACTCGCTGGGCAATTCATCGCAACAGATCATGTTGATCAAAACTCACATGAAGGCGATGAAACCGAGTCAAACTTTATGCGGCCTGGTGTAAGGCTGCGTAAATGTTGTTAAAATTTGATGAGGAGGAAAATTGTGTTGTCTTCGAATATTTGGCAGTACATAGTCGAACATACTCGAGTGACCTTATTAGATGCCGCTGGTTTGTCAGTAGATATCAAGGCCGCAAAGATTTGATATTCGTGATTTGAAAGCGTTATATGATCACTCAAAGATCTTGGTATCATGAGCTCTGTGGCGTAATATCTTTGTTAGGCGTGCTTTCTTTTACTTCCTATCATCCGTTCCTGCGCTTCAAGATCACAGGCATTCCGGACTTCGTGGAAACAAGGGTGTTTCAAGGCGACCTCAGCAGTAGGGCGGTTTACAGGATCCCATGCAATCAAAGATGCCAGTAAATTCTCAACACTGTTGGCTGGCGAATTTTCAAGAGTAGCCACTTGCTTTCTCCATAAAGCCTCCGAGTATAGGACGTTTCGCCACAAGAGCTTTCCTCCAGAAACAAATAATTGTATTCCCACAACTCCAGTCGCCCACATATCGACTTCCTTGCCATATGGTCGCTGTTCCATTTCTGGAGCTAGAAATGGAATTGTGCCTACCTTTCCAGGGTTATGCGGACAGTGCTCAGCTCGAACAGTTTCACCGTAGTCTAGTATAACAATCTCGATCGTATCTCCGGATTGCCTTACGACTCCAATATTGGAAGGTTTGATGTCTCGATGTATGAATCCTTCGCCGTATAAAGCGGCCAGGCCTTGGAGTACTTGATAGAATGCTGATATTCGTACGCTCAATGACTGCTTCAGAAACAATTCTTCTGAAAGATTAAATCGCACAAATGGGCCATAGATGATGATGACCTTCTCAGGCCGGGCTCGAAGGCTGTATCGCTCATCTGCCTCGTCTAGAATTCCCGTGTACCACCTGTCACCTCGTTCATAGTACTCGGCGAAGTATTGGAGAAGCCGTGGCTGTAGAGAAATTAGCGAAGCGTATAAAGAATACGACAGAAGTAGAGTACATTTCGTGGAAGTGATTTCAAAGTATCGATTTCTCGAAGAATCTTGGCATGACTTTCAATTGAATTCCGAACGAGGCACTTCGCAGCACCTGTCTCACCAGTTCTGATGTTCTTTGTCACATTTACTACCCCAAATGAGCCATTCCCCACCGTTCCTCTTATGTTCCACTCGCCAACTAGAGTATCCATTGGAGAGGGCGTTGCAGATATATCTGAAGAAGGCGCCTCACGATTTAAGTGATTCTTCAAATATCTGCGAAGGGCATTGTTGTATTCTTCTTCACTCAAGTCCGAAAACTCAAGAGAGTAGCTCAGCGAACCAAAAGATACACGAGATTTTCGTGTTGTAATACTCCGTTGACCTTCTCTGAATTCCTCGTTCCCAAGTGCGGTCATATATCCCCGGTGACTGAATACTTTCAAGGTGAGGACTGCGTCTTTATCAAAAAGTAATCTCGCATGTTTCCCTGCAACCTCAAACTTCGCTGACGAAGTACCTTGGGGGGCGAGAAGCAAGTCCACAATGCCAGCATCACCACCGTCCTTCCTGGAACGCCGACCGAACCCTATGACCCAACCAATATCTGGAATAAGGGGATCAACTTCAAACGACAGATTGAAGTGACCTTGATACTTGGGACTTGACGTGACAGAAATGTCATCATCTGTGTCTGTTGTTGTCTGGCTTGCCTGGCTTTCCTGACTTTCCTGCCTTGCCTGGTGATTCAGTGAAGCAGGAACGTATGGCTCAATATGTAAGAACTTAATGCAATGCAAGTTTTGTGGAATTTTCGGGTTCAACAGAACTGCCTCTGCGACTTCGCTGAATAGCCGTTGGGATTCAAGATTTACAGGAACTAATCTTGCGAACACAGACGGCGGTCGGGGGACGAGAGAGCTATCCCAATCTGCAGAGGCTAAGCTCATCTTATTTGTAAGATATAAAATGAAATTTCAAAGTCAAAGGTGTGTGGTAAATTGCAAATCAGAACCGGCTACCTTCCATTAGGTAGGTGTATAACTAATTGGTGGGGTATCACTATCACGTGATATTATTTTCGCTCGGCTTGGCTTTCAACTTCACCTCGTAATGCTCATCAGCATCGAATCGGCACTACCCAACACGTCCTCATTGTGTCATATTCATCGATGAAGAAGCGCAATAACAACAATCGCCGTCACTCGAAATGGGCAGCTATGAAAGATCTCCATCCCTAGCTGAGCGCCCAGGTCGCAGTCCTTCTCCACGACCACAAACCAACATACAAGATGATGTTGCCATGCCTGGCTTCGGGATCGAATTTGAACACTGTTTCAAGAGAGCTTGGGAGGATCGCGAGGATAAGGAGAGGGACGCCTGGCTAAATACTCTAGGTTTGGGATGACAGAGGAGGACGCAAGACGAGCAACACCAGAGCATATGCGCGAAGCGTATGACACATTGGTCGTAGACCAGTTGGCAGATGTCTATACCCCCTCTCCGTCGCCATCGATTCCCCGACACCTACATCGAAAGATTTTGATCAGCCAGGTGTTTTAGCGCCATATTCTCCCAACTGGTCGCTCGAGCAACACCAGGAATCAATCCCCTCCCAGCCTACAGTCAAACAGAAGGGATCATCGCATGGTCGTATCGGCCATCAATCTACGCCACGTTCTGAGATACTGCGGCCCGTAAGCCGCAAAGATAGAAGCAGCCGAGAACGTGGTAAGGTTGTCCTCAGTTCGAAGATCGCAAAGAAAGCCCATGCAACCAAGCGAATCCAAGTCCGTAAACCCGTTCCATCGAGACATAAAATGGAAACACGATCTAGGACAATGGCTAGGGTCAGTGGGCTAGGTTGAAACCGGAAGACGGAGTTTCACAATTACAACTTCAGAATGGGAGCAACCTCAGGTTCTTCCAAAAAAATCTCACGGTAGTCAAGTCAAGGTATAGTGACGTTGACATCGAGGACTGGCTATCTAGCAATCATCTTCTAGCATATGGTCTGGTTCATTGCTTCTAGATTGAATCTATTAGCCAGTGGGGGAAAGTGAAGGTTCAGTGGAGCCCGAAGATTAAATACGTACTCTTGGTGAGAAGGCATCGAAAGAGACAAGAGCGAAAGCCAAGTTCTGTGCTGTGGCGTCCAGATCCAGAGAACCCTCTACTGGGCATATCAAAGCGCTGTTCCTCAAACGTATTGTAGATGTATGCAATCAAAGTTGGAGAGTTTACACCGTGAATGACCTCAGTTATGTGCTAACAAGGTGCTCTGAAGACATACATCTTGGGACACAGAAGGCCCACAAACCCTTCCGTAATCAGCTCGAAGATACAACCATAGCACACTTTTATATTTTGACTTCACTACTCCTGCCCTCTTTCTGTCATCTCTCCTTTAGTTACCATTCTCTCACTGAAACCTCCTCTTGTTGGGCCGAGTAGGGATAAGCAAGACTTCACGTGCACAAGGTTTAGGACCGGTTTAGAAGCGCAATTCTCGGGAGAAATCTGTAAGTTGAGTAGGTAGACACCTCAGGATGATTTCGTACATACCTACCTTGTTTCATTAGTACATCTAGAGTTCACCTAGAAGTGCTTCGGGCATGGAGAATCTATAGCACAGCCTCAGCCAGATCGGTGGGGTGTCGACAATGTACCACGTGACCTAGTGCTGCCTGCTGTCTCTTCAAATCGCCGCCTGGCTTATGAGAGAGCCTCAAGTAGCACCGACGAGAAATTATTGAGATCAGGCATCATATTAGGGAAGTAAACAGTTATTCTTGTAAAAACCATCATTCAATATCATTGTGTCCTCCATCGACCAGCCTGATATCAAATATCCGTCCACCCGCACTGAAAATGGCCGAATCCACCACCCCGCCAGTCTTCAGCTTCACTCACCACCCATCCTCATCGCCTTTCTTGGTGCCTTCAGCAAAGTACAAAGCCAGCAATCCAAGCAGAAAAGACAATTTCTTCGCCACTGGGGCGCTCGTTTTCGACGACTCGAATTCCTCCACCCCACGTGTTCTTCTCATCCAACGCTCTGCCGGCGATAGCATGCCCGGCCTCTGGGAAATTCCTGGCGGCGGCGTCGATGAAGAAGACGAGAGCATCTTGCACGCCGTGGCGCGAGAACTGTGGGAAGAAGCTGCGCTTACCGCTGCCAGCATTGGGCCACTTGTTGGAGGGCCCCATTTCTTCGGGAGTCGTTCTGGAAAGGGGATTTGCAAGTTCAATTTCTTGGTGGAGACAAACACTTCCGAAGGGCCTATGCATGTCAAGTTGGATCCTAAGGAGCATCAAAAATTCGTTTGGGCTACTGAAGAGGAGGTAAATGGCAGGAAAGTAGGCGATCTGGAGCTTGAGTTTACATCTCCGAATTTGGAGACTACCGTTCTTGAAGGGTTCCAGACGAGGAAAGAGGCGAAGAAGATGCCGAGGAGTAACTGATTTCATGGCAATTTTACAGCTTCTACTCACATGTTTTAGAGAGTAGCGCCATCTGAAGAACAAATAATAGAATGTGTCATGCGGTTGAGGAAGATGGGAAAGGGAAATAGAGAGAGCCCACCTTTTAGATTTCATAGAGCAATATCATGAGAACTTTGAGCCCAAGTACTTTTCATTGCTCTTCCTCTAACCCCAAATCGCCTGAAACCATATACAAGCAGAAGCAAAATCGAAATATATACATCAGAAGAAGGTAAACGTGAGCGTGAAACATCCGCCTGCACACCCAGCATGACCAGGGACTTTGAACACCTTCAACATGATCTCCAAACTCCTGATCATCCAACATACAGACTCAAATGGCTGGCAATGAGTCTGAGCCGATCAAATTCCGGCTTGAACGCTGAATCTAGCAGTCGTCCAGCTCCTCCGCATCTGAGCTAGGCACGGCGCCAGCGGCAGTGGATGTGCGGACACTGAAAGTTGTGGGAGTAGAAGCCACACTGCTAATCACAGCAGAAGTGGCTTCAGATCCGGAGTTTGCCTGAACAACTGCGGCGACGGTAGCAGCAGAGGCGGCGCTCGAGCTCGATGCTCCAGAGCCAGAAGAGACGCTTCCGCTGCTGAAGGTAGAGTTGATTGGCCCAAACTTGATGTTCGAGAAGGTAACTGATGCATCCGCGTTGGCAGTCTCGATATCAGAAGGCACACCCGAATCTGTCGAGCAAGTACCTCTTGCTGCACCCAACCCAGTGGAGTTAGCAGGGTAGTTGACAGAATCCAACCACTGCATGTTGGCATAATGATCATCCCAGACCGACATCACAAGAGTCATGCCACCCGACAGAGCTTCTCCCATAGCCTCCAAGCCTCCGTGGCTCTGGAACACGTTGTTGTCTCCAAATGCGGTCTTTTGCGCATCGCAGTAATCAGTAGTCACAGAGTTACCTGAGACGCCGGCGATTTTGGACTCTGAATTCGGGATCACCACTCCGTTTTGCACATAGAAACGTTTGATCTCGGTGAGAGGCTCGCCGATGAACTGGGTTACGACTGTGAAGACCTTCGTGGTGTCAACCGTCTTGGAGGGTCCGTAAAAGGAGGTGTCGCCCATGCGGTAAGAGTTGAAATCGCATCCATCAGGGTCGCAAGTCCCTCCGTAGCGTGTGGATGAGTAGGTTCCTCCGCATGCATCGCCTTCACACATCACTTGGGTTGCGTTGTCACATGGGTGCGGAGTGTAGGCTGTAGAAATGGAGTTGGCTTCCCATACATCCATTTCGGCGCAGCAAGAGCCATGGTTACCGACGCCGGCGTTGGCATCGTTAGTCGATGGCACCCATCCTTCGACATTGGCCTGTATAGAAGTTAGTTGGGGATTGTAAGAAGATTGATTTGTTAAAACCCACCTCGCCGTTGATAAATTTCAAGTCTCGAGGGCACTGAGAATCGCAGTATCCAGTGCCGTATTTAGCTCCAGCTTTGTTGGTAGGGTTCTTAGCCATTCCGCCGTCGGCATCCATGGACACGAAGTACAGAGCTCCGTTCAGTCCACAAGGTAGATTCGAAACGTCGACATCGAATGTGAACTCCTTGTTCAACAAGGAGAACTGCTTATACGTGGTGTCTGTATCCATGAGATACATGCGAGAGCCGATGTTCTTGTCGGTAGATTGGGTGACAAAGCTGAGTTTTAAGGAGCTCCCGCTCGTGGTGGCACCATAAGTTCCTGCATAATCTGCACCCTCTAAGGCACAGTTGGTGGCGCATTCCGTATTGCTGGGGCAGAGACCGGCATTCCAGGTGTTTCCAGTGTAGCAGTTGGTGTAGCTGCCTGCTGTAGCGTCATGAAGCCAGCGCCAGTTGGCGTCAACCACCACCATCCCACTCTGGGTTGTGCAACTACCTGCAGCAGTGCATTCTTCATATGTTAAAGCTGGATGTGTCTCGGTTTTCTGCGTTCCAACCTGTTGACCACGTACAAACGTGGCTGCCAGGGAAGAGGCGAGTGCCAGACTACGATACATGTTGAAGAGTGTGAAAAGAATGTTTTGGTAGAAAATGAGGGAGAGTGTAGAATGAAAGTGTATTGAGAATGAATGAGTGTCTTCGCTGAAGATGGTCAGAATACTTTTGCTGGCGAAGAAGGTGATATTAATACTGCGCGTCTTCACAAGTAGTCACGACCATAAAATCATGAGTATGCCTGTACAGGATCTGTGTTGCAGACTTGCTTTACGATACAAATCCCCATGGGCGAACTGAAAACAAGCTTGTAGCATGGAAATTGTGTTCGCTACGGCCAAGGGGTAACAAGATGTGATTTTCTTGAACAAATGCTTCAATCGGAGAGATACACATGGCTTAGGAACTGGCTAGGAGCATTGCATGCACTATACTCAGTACAGCTCGACTGTGTTAGGTTGATTTTCTAAAGTGCTACTGGCAAGGCCGTGGTGTGAATAAAGTTCGAAAAGCGCAAAATGGGCTCATTCCGCGGAAGCTTAATCATGTAGATGATGGCTTATGATGTCTTGTATAACGGGTGCGCACCAATTCAGGAGAAACGTCGTCTCGATGGAGCAATTCAGATGAACCTCGCAAGAATAAAGTTGAAACACTTCATGCGGAGAACGCTCTACCCCACATTCTGCATGTCTGGGTGGCTTAAATAGCCGCAGCCCCTTTGCCCCGCATTAAATCTTCTCGGATTGATTGAACGTCGTTTCCAAAGCACTTAGTGGGGTTGCGCAGCACTCACTGCCTCAAAGTAAGCATGCTTGGGTCGTGCAATACTTCTGAGCCGTCGGAACACTGGCCGCCTGACTTCGTCCCACCCTACCAATGGCCTTAATCAACAGTATTATATCCATCGTTCCCCCGAACTTACCGGTTCCCTACATTTGTTTCTGAGGGGGAGAGAACACATCCCATCACTTGTTGGAATCTTTGCTGCCCACAAAAACCTACGTTCGAAGCAACAACATATTGAGATCGAGTTCTGCACAGCAGTAAGCCGGCTCAAGAATCGAAGCTTTTGATTCCTCTACTTCTAATGCTCTTTGCTTGCAAAATATTCCCAGGAAAGCCAAGGTTAATGTGACACTCTTTTGCTCTATAAACCCAAGCACCCGTTTTTATCTTCTCCCAGATTGCCATCATTCATAAAGAATCTCTATACCCATTGGCGATAAACGCTCCACCCAGTTCACCTTCATCGAAGCACTTAAGGGGCGGAAATGTTTGCCCTTACACCACCTTTGCCTCCAATCTCCCGACATGTGACTGTGACACCCAAATCGCCAGCAACGTTGATCATGACCTCGATCTTGCCACCCTTCTTGACACTTCTGATTGCAGCTTCAGCCAGAACGTTACCAACCTTCCAAACCTTTTCTCGAACATCTTCCGGCTCGTCATCACTATCATCTTCCTCGCTGTCATCGGAATCATCCTTCCCGCCATTCGTCTTTGACTTTGGTTCTGGCTTCGAGATCTTGATTTGTGATCCACCCTCGACAATCTTAATCAGCACATCACCGCCATCCTTGGGGGTGGCGATCTGGATGATACGACGAGCTGGGACAGCAGTTTCGGCGGCAATGATGGGCGAGAAAACACCCTTGGCGTTGTCACCGCTAATGGCAAGAACACCAATAGCATTGCTGAGATGTGCGACAGCAGTCACAGCCGGGTGGGTTGACTGCTCGATATCCTCCATATCAAATTCTTGAATCAAACTAGCTTGGAGAGCTGCTCCTCGGGCTTGTAGCTCAGAGGGGTTGATAGCGGTCGGTGAGGCCGATGGGGCTTGAATCGTAGCGGAGGGGAAGATGTTTGCCATGTTGGCGGCAATCTTAGGTGTGTGGGAAGTTCCTCCAGAAAGAATGACCTCGTCAATGTCGAGTACATCCAGGCCTGCCTTCTTCACAACGCCTTCGATAAGTCTGTTGAAGCCGTCAAAAACCTTGCGGGCAATTGTCTCGTAGCGCAACCTGTTGATTGTGGATGTGAAATCAGCTCCCTCTGCCAAACTCTCAACGCTGAAGTTGGCATTAGTACCAATGCTAAGAGCCTTCTTAACGGCCTCGGATTCGAGCTTCAATTTTGCCAAACTGCGAGCATTCTCTCTTGGATCAGTTGTGTTCCACTTGATGAACTCCTTGGAAAAGTGGTCCATAATGACTTGATCCAGCTGCACACCAGCAGTTTCATAATCATGTGCCGTGGCCAAGAGGGTGTAAATACCACCACGAGACGCAATCACAGCGACATCTGAGCGAGTTCCTCCAAGGTCTGCCACTACGACAACCTTGTCAGCCGGGGAGCTGAGCTCACTGCGAGCATCGTATGCGAGAAGAGCAGCGACTGGCTCGTGAATAAGCTGCAGAACCTCAAGGCCAGCATCGTTTGCGGACTTGATCAAAGCTGCCTGTTGCTTCTCGGAGAAGTTCGTGGGGATGGTGATGACGGCAGAGTTGACCTGCTTGCCAGTGAAATCGGTGGCAGATTGAACCAATCGCTTGAGTTGACGGGTGGCAATCTCTGAGATGGTAACTGTTGACTCCTCGTCGCCTTCCTTGTCGTGGATCTTGAATGCGATTGTGGATTCGTGTTGAATCGGGTGGGCAGAAGCATGGCAGTGAGTTGGGTCTATCGACTTGAAGCTTTGCTTGATCAGCTCAATGCACCCCTCAATTCTCAAGTCAACTTACTCTTGCCCCAGGAAATCTCTGAAATATGCGACAGTGTTCTTGCTGTTTCGGATAAGTTGTTGCTTAGCTTGTTGGCCGTTGTATTCCTCCCCGTCAACATAAGACAAGATCGAAGGGATTTGACGATCTGCGAGTAAGGTCAGCAGTTTTCTATGACTTTACCAGCCTTTAGATACCACATACCTCCATCTTCGTTGGCAATAACCTCAGCCTTGTCTTCCACCGTGGTGTATGCAATGGAGCTGTTGGAGTTTCCAAAAGAGATACCAATAGCGTGGCGATCTCCTGGCGATGCCCCAGTGACAGGTGATTCTGTAGCCATTTTGCGAGTCGAATTATCTGGACAACGGAGAGCTTAGGGTTGGAGATGTGAGAAGAAAGTGCCCTGATGTGCTTGTATTCAACTTTCTTGACCTCGAACTTTTTTGCCCGCCTCTGGTTTCGAGAAAATTCCTTGGGCCAATCATAGCTGCTCCGCCCCGCTTTTCAACAAGGCTGAAAATCAACCTCACTGTGGGGAAGATCGAGAAATATCGAGAACTTCCTTCACGTCAGAAGTCATGGCTGCCATGTCGGAAACCTTCGTGCTCCCTGGCGAACGCCTGGATCCAGCTTCACTCCCATCCCATCCGAAATTACCTCTCAAACTTGGCCCAGGTTTACGGCACATCCCACCAAATACCATCACTTCAACCGTCGCAGGGCAGCTCTGCATCGACAAGAGGAAGAACGCCGCTTGGATTGAGTTCAATGGCAGCCGAGTATGAATGAAAATCCCAATTATTAATAACCACCTGCTCAAATTCAAACAGTATCTCCCCACAACAGGTGACCTTGTGATTGCGACGGTACAGAAGTCATCCGGCGAAGTCTACTACGCAAGCCTGAGCGATTACACACCCAATGCATCTCTACCACAGCTCTCGTTTGAAGGCGCAACCAGGAAGACACGACCTCAGCTTGCATTCGGTGCACTGGTATATGCACGCGTTACATTGGCCAACAAGCACATGGATCCCGAGCTCGAGTGCGTCTCTTCGTCGACGGGCAAGTCTGAAGGGTTGGGCCCTCTGACTGGTGGCATGCTATTTACTATATCGTTGGGAATGGCAAGAAGACTGATGTTACCCAACCCATCGGATCAGGGAAATTTGGTTTTGCTCGAGGAAGTTGGTGGTGCAGGTGTCCCATTTGAGATTGCTGTTGGAAGGAACGGAAAGGTCTGGGTGGATAGCAAGAGCGTGAAGACTACCCTAGCGATTGGACACGCTATCCAAGATACCGATACCAAATCGCTGAACATTGAGGAACAGAAGAAGTTGGCAAAGAAGCTGGCTAGGGATTTGTAAGACTGTTCACATCTAGGATGAAGCATTGCAAGGCGTTTAGGGGTCTACTGCATGGTTGAGGCGTCCTGAAAAGCTTTCTTCCATATTTGCTTGGCAGGGTGGGTATAGAAATATTTCGGCATCTAATGTCGCAAACTTCGAGATAATGCATAGTCGGATGGTAGGGTTCATGTGGTCATGTATAAATTACCTTTAAACTAATCCATCAGCCTATTATCTTTGCTCTTGTGACTAGCACAAATGTCTAGTCTGCCCTACGTTTGTGCATCTTCTTCCGTATATTTTTGGGCAAATTTGGCTTCGGTCCAAAAGTTGCAAGACTCACTAAGTTCGCCAGAATAGTATTTACCAAACTCTAGGTGGAAATTGATGTAAGCAGCTAGACACGTGGATTCCAAGTCAAATTTTACGGGTTCACAAGATCCACACTAACGCTAAATAGTCTGTAAACACTTGCATGGGATATAATATCGACCGACAGAGTTGTATGCAAGCTACGCTCGGGCTCTAACATCTATTCCTTGTGAGACGTATTTACCCGGAAGACATGACTAGGTGGATTTTAGTGGTGGCTTTCCCGATCTGTTGCAAGGAATGTGAGCACATTTATTTCGCGGCGAAGTATACTGAACAGGATAATGTCCACATGGGTTCCTCAACCTAGTCTTATACAAATGTTCTTTACTAAGGTAGCATTGCATATATTGTTCCAAACAAGGCAACAGACTGGAATCCAAGTTTACATCTGTAAGTTAATAGGAATCTTCGCAGCTCACTACTTTCCCCCTCTCCGGTCATCTAACCCGAAGAGCTGCACAGGGTGGGTCAGACAAGGTTCTCTCTGACCAAATTTCTTTCGTGCAGAAAGAGGACGACTTGATAAATGTCTTAAAGTCTATATATACCTTATGAGAAGTATCTAGATTTACTCGTCACTTCTTGAACATCGAAACCTATGACTCTCTGAGTTACTTTGCTTCTTGTGGTAGAAATTCTCGCTTCATTTTAAGACCAGCAATCCGATATGCGTTTCATCTCAGTCACGGCAGCTCTCATCGGATTCTGCGCTGTTGCTTCATCGCACTTTATCCTTGAAATTCCCACCGGAATTGGATTTGACGATGAAAGTGAGGGAGTTGCACCTTGTGGGGGCTTCGACGCGAGCGACAGAACCTCTGTAGCCAACTTCAAAGTCAAAGGCTCAGCTGTTGGGCTTCTGACTACTCATCTTGACTCACAGTTCGAGTTCAAGGCTGCTCTTCTCAGCAATCTCAGCCACTGGGAATCCTTAACCAGAGTTCTCCATCAAGAGGGCGTTGGAGAATTCTGCGAGCCAAGGATTCCAGGAAGGAAATCATGGATTGGTAGAAAAGCTGTACTTCAAGTTATCCAGCATGGAGATGACGGAGATTTATACCAGGTGCATTTTTGACATAGAAATTTCTTGGGGCGAGACTAATCTATCTAAATAGTGTGCGGCAATAAAGTTCATCGCAGGTGGACCTAATAGCACACCTTCAGGATGTACGAATGATACAGGTACCTCAGCAGAGTGGTTGTGATATGGATGTGAGGTACAGCTGATTATTGTCATTTTTGGTGATGAGGGAAGATCTCGAACTTAAACGCAAAGCAAAAATGTAGATCTTCAATCTGACTAAACTTCTATCCTCTATTCCGTTTATCTTGCCAAAGTTCTTCGGCATAATGTCATTTCGCTAGACTTTCTGTGAATGAACCTGCGAGCTAAAACACGCATTATTTCAAAGACATATTGTGGTGGTGGGATGGGGATTATCACGTGTTGCGTATCACAAATCATCCCTATAGGGGTCCTAGAACACTAACCCACTACTTCTCCGAGTATAAAAGAGTAATATTCTTCTTAGCTAGAAATTTAATAGATTCTTCTTCTTCTCTTTTACTATAATAAGCTCTACTTTTATTAAAGTGATAGCGAGCTCTTTTAGTATTATATAAAGCCGATTTATATATTTTATATTACTTATACTCTAACTACTTTTATATTAGTAACCTATATAGGGAATCTAAATCGAGGCTCTATCTTTATATAACCTTTACTTATAACTAAAATAGTAGAAATAGAGGTAATTTAGAGTTTTTAGTAAGAATAGAAAGCTAGGGATCGTATAGACCCTAAGGGGTATAAATCTAAGCCCCTTACTTTTTATATAGCTAATATTTTAAGACGAAGGGATATAATAACTCTAGTAGCGCCTAATTAGCTACTAGCCTCTTTAATTTCTACGACCTTTAGCTCGTCCCTTATAGAAGTAAGAAAAGTAATAACTTTAATAGTCTAGCGAACTTTATAGCTTTTCTTATATATTATACTCCTTCTCCTTAATATAGCTAAATAGTAGCTAGATAACCTCTTATAAAAGGTCGAGTTATAGAAGGAAGCTTACTTAGTAGATAAGAAACTATAAAAACCTCTTACCCTTCCTTCTAATAGATAGGTAATATAACTAGTAGCTATAGTATAAAACTAAGGAGGTAAAAACTCGACCTATTTTTATATAGAAGATAGCTCTAAGCTTAAAACCCTTATTTCTTCGAACCCTAAGATACCTTAGGTACTCTAAATAGCTTTATTTAAAATCCCTATACCGCTTCCTAGTAGTAAGGGAATACCTTTTTTTACTAGTTTAAACGCTAAAGACTTTACTAAGCGTTTTAAAAAAACTTATAATAACTATAGACTCTCTAATAAAGAAAAGTTTAAGCGACTTCCTCGCTATACTAATAGTATTCGTCGACACTAAATTAAAGACCTCCCTAAATAGATAAATAAGAAAGGGTTTATAGCACTTATTAACGCCCTATATAAGGAGTTTACCGATTCTAACCTAGAATAACTTAAAATCTCTCTTACTTTCCTTAAGTAGTTTGTAAAGCTAGAACGATAAGAGAGTAAGATATATATATATATATAGGAGTATTACTCTATTAGTAGGGAGCTATATAGCCGAGGTATACTAAGCGAAGTTAATTAGGGACGCTTTTTCCTCCTAGGACTACTAAAAAGGGAAAGGGATAAGACTATTATTAAGTTTAGTATTATTTATACTAAACCTAAGATATATAAGAATTATAAGAAGTTTAGGGAAAGCGTCCTAATTACTAATAAGTTAGGTTAGATAATATAAGCTCTCGAGCTTTAGAAACGCCTAACTAAGAGCTATAAAAAAGAGATTATATAGCTCGTTTATTAGTTCTCTAACCTAAACCCTATAACCCTTAATTAGAAACCCCCTATTATTCCTATTACTAATACTATAGCTAAAATAGACGAGCTTAGTATAGCTATAGAGCGTTTACGTCTCTTTAACCTCTAGGTCGGGCAAGTACTAACTTAGTATACTTAACTAGAATTTAGGTCCTAAGCCACCTACCTAGTATAGGGATAGAGGCACTAGGGTATTCTTATTAGGATTCTCGAGCCTATACCGACCTATTAGGGAACGTAGAGATAAATACTATTAGAGGCAAAGAGTATTAGGACTATACTTTCTATAAAAACCGCTATAGGGGGCCTAGATATATATAGAGAGATAACTATACTCTTTTTTAATAAATAATTAAGTATAGTATTATCTATATTTCCGACTATAGGAGGATCTACCTTAGGCTATAAATACCTAGTATAAAACCCTTAAAGAAAACTCGCCGAGGAGTTAACTAGGTAGGAGAAATTAGACTAAGAACTATAGGTACTAATTTAGACGCTAATCTATAAAATCGACCCCGCACTATAGAATAGGCACTACCTAATACTTTAGTGGCGCCCTAGCGTATACTAAAGCGAGATAAACCTCTAGGGAAAGGAAAGTAGGTATAATTAAGCTAAATAAGTAGGCTCCTAAACCTAAACTAAATATAGATATCTCTATTATAGTAAGTACTATTAGGACACGTAGTAGAGATAAAGTAGTACGCTTTTAGAACCTAATAAAAGTCACTAAGCTAAACCTCTTACTATTAACTACTATTAGGGCCCGAATAGAATAGGAGTCTAATTATAGTATTATAGGCGGATAGACTTTATAGTAGAGCTAGGTATCTAAAGACACTATAATCATAGATATAGGCGACCCTACTTCTAAGGATAACCCTAACGTTAAGGAAATAGTAATCTCTAAGCTACCTAGGGTCTCTACTCGAGGGTTAAAGGTAAAAAGAGATCGCTATATAGATCTTTATACTAGTCTAGAGGCTAGGTAAATAGCTATCGAGAAACTTATAAATAGTATATACCTATACTTAAAGGATATTATTATATTATAGGAAAATATCTTTTATATAATTAATTAGAAGGTTTAAATTATCCTAGAGACTAGAGGAGATAACTATACTATAGAAAGGCCTAACCCTAAGGAATAACTACTACTAAGTAAAGTTTTTAGAAACTATAGGCCTATTTAGGTTAGCTCTATTAGAGATCTTAAAACTATTATTCGCTAGTGCCCTATAATAATAAAAACACCTAAAATAGCTATTACTCTAAACGATAAGCTTACTATTATTATAATATTAAATATAGGAGCTAAAGTAAATATTATAAGTAGAGTTTTTACTAACTTAGCTAAGCTTATAATTTTAGAAGGAAGGACTATAATATTCTCTATAATCTCTAGTAATAGTATTCCCTTTAATAGCTTAATTAAGAATATTTCCGTTAATATAGGGGGTTTAATAGTCTATACTAACTTCTAGGTAGTTAGCTAGAGTTAAGCTAATATTCTCCTTAGAATACCTTATCTCTTAGAGACTAAGTTTACTCTAAAGTACCCTAGAGACGGCACTATATAAGTAGTTCTTAAAGACTTAAGTAGAGTTAAAGGGATTATTACTATAGTAAGGGATAAAGCTATATTTAGGGAATATTTAAAAGAAGCGGCGGGAAACGAATAGCTAGTATAATAGAGGGGTATTATACTAGTAGTCGCTAAAGCTAAAATAGAAAACCCCCTAGTATAGATAATAGCGAGACCTATATTATTAATAACTTCGATATTTTTATAGTTTAGTTAAGAGGCGTTAGGGAGTCTAAAGATATTATATTCTTAATTAAAGAAAAACTAACGAAATAGAAGAATATATAAGTTAATACCCTTTATAAGAAGGTAGTAGATAAGGTTAAACTAGTTAATTTAGGAGTTTTAGATAGGAGTAAGCCTAGAGGGAGGAGTGACTAGTTTAAAGTTTTAAGATAATATAAAGGGTTTAAAACTACTATACTACTAGGGTATAGGAGAATAGGGTAGTATAAGGTCTATAATACTCCTAAAGTAAGTATATAGTATTTACGAATTAGGCCCTTCTAATTTAGTTAGGAAAGAAGAAGATATCTTATTCCTAGTCTAGTAGAGCGCCTTTAAGAGGCTTATAGGAAGTTACGAGATTATAGTTAGCTAACTCATTATATAGACGATCTTAAACTATTATATTCGTCCCCTCCCCTTTTAGTAGGCGACCCCTATTTATTAAGCTAAAAAGTAGGAAGGCTACGCCTTATTACTAGAACCTATAGTTTAGAAATTCCGCGCCCGATATATAAAATAAAGATTATATAGATATAACTATAAAAAAAAGAAAGTAAAAGCTAATTTATATTATATTACTTATATCTATTTTACCCTTCTCTATAAAGTTATTCTCTCCCCTTAATAGAGCTTCGCCTTCTTCTTCTCTAGCGTTAAAACCTTTATCGTCTAGGAGAATAGGGAATAGAATATTATAGTTATTAAAGCGATTTAAATAGTAGAAGTAGGATTTCTCCCTAAATATATACTATTCTTCCTACCTAATAATTTTAAATATATCTATAATAGTCTTAACGGTACGAGCCCTCTACTTCTATATATAATATATAACCTCCTTATCCGTCCCCTTTAGGAGTAGATCTCTATCTCTTAAGACTAGAGGGGAGTTCTAGCGTATTTTATAGATAAGCGTATCTAATAGTATACCTATACCTATAAGTTTAATAGATATAGGGAAGTAGTATAGTATAGTACTATACTTATTAGCTAGGCCTAATAGTATTATAGCTAGAGAAACTAAGTCCCTATATATAGCTATTAGTATCTCCTATAACCCGCCCTTAATAACTTCTAGATTCTCTAAGTCGTCCTATATAGCTATAAGCTATAATAATATTAGCTTTCGTTCCTTTTTAGTAGGTCTATCGGCCCTATATAGAATCTAAGGGACGAAGATATAAGCTTAGCCTCTCTTACCTAGTTTAAAAGCCTAGTCTATACCTAGTAACTTAGTATCTTCCTTAGTAAGTATCTTCTTAGTAACTTTATAAACTAGACTATCTAATCCTTATCCGTAAGCTAGAACTCTTTCCTACTATACGCTAAGATACTTATATATACCTAGAATTATAATAGTATAGTTCGTATTATCTTTATTATCTATAGATACGAAACCCTAGATTATATTCCCTCTATAGTTCTTTTTAACTATAAGGAGTATATTTAAATTAATATACCTAAAATATATACTATCTCCCTTAATATTAAATTTCGTGTAATAAGGGTACGAAATAAGTCTCTATTACTTATTAGGTTAGAGTATAGCGTATACTATATAATAGACGGGGTCCTATCGTATTAGCTACTATCTAATCGAGAAGAATATATTATATAGCTAGCTATAGTTAGTAATACTATTAATTCGGCGTAAGTAGTGCTTATATATACTAAATTTATTCTTAATAATATTACTAATTAGAGTATCCTACTATTACGTAAATATATTAAGCGTAATAGTGCCTTCGACGTCCTATAGCTTTATATTTATACCGCTATAGACTCTTTTCTATACGATTTCTTAGTTAAAATCCTATTTCTTTTATTAGTAATTATAATAAAATTTATATAGGCCTAGGTTATTAGAGGGGCGAGTAGGTCTACTACTAAGTCTAAACTAACTAAAGGTCTTATCGTCTATCTTAATCGCGCCTAACTCTAATTTTCTCTTATAGATTATAGTAAGGCGTTTTATTATATTAGGTCTATTTAAGAACTTTATATAAAGTCCTATATAAGCGGTAACTCCCTTTATATACGAAAAATAGACCTTTTTAAAACCTATTATACGCTCGAGGAGTTTTAAATTAATAGCTTTAGTAAAAGTAGTCTTCTTAAGTACTTACGCCTTATAACTCTCTATAACTTTATTTAAGTACCTATAAGTTCCCTTCTAACGCTTATAAGGTCTTTTATTACTATCCTCTTAACCTTCTTTACTTAGTAGCGTAATTAAAGTAGTATATATCTTTTTAACCTCTTCTATAGTATCCTCTAGTACCTTTTCGTTAATTATAAACTAAGTAGTAGCTACTTCTAATTCTTTATCCTTTCTTATAATTCTTATATTAGCTAGTTCGACCGCTTTTATAATAGCGGGTATTATACTATTACTTTTAGTTTACTTACCGATTTCCTATACTAGGTTTAGGAAATCTAATCTAGACCTAGACCTAAACCTAGTATCCCCGCCGTCTATTAATAGCTATATTCCCTCCTTAACTAGACCGCGCGGTCTAAGTCTTAAACTATATTATATAAGCTATATTCCGCTAGGGTTCTCGGTAGTAGTTAATTTACTAGCCTTATCTAGATTAGTAGTTTTAATTATCCTCTTATTCAAAACGCCTTTTCTATATCTATTTAGGCGGTTAATAATTTTATTATTTATCCTAATAGCTATAAGTATTTAATTATAAGTCTTAGATAAGTTCCTAATTCCTACTATAAATCTTTATAAGACCTTATTAGAGCTAGCTATTTAGTAGTTAATAAGGTAGGTAATAATATCCTTACTCTAGTTCGTTAGAGTAGCTCGCTTCGCTTTATTAACTCTATTTCGCCTATCTTTATTATTTTTAATAATAATAGTAACTTTACTTTATTTAATAGCGAATTCCTCCTCTATAGATATAATCCTAAAAGCCTTATTATTCTTTATATAGCTAAAGATTTCCTCTATATAGTCTAATATCTAGTTATATACCTTTAGAAGCTAGTCTAGTACCTCTATCTATATATTACTTCTCTCCTATACGTCCTTAATAAGTAATATATATATAATAGCGTCCTTAATAGTTATAACGATATTATTATAGAGTATAAGCTAGCTCTTATCCTACTTTATAGTCTTAACCTAGCTACCTTAATCGTCGTCTAGCTCTATATCGTTTATAACTATTTAGTTCGTTAAGATACTATAGTTTAGTATATCTAATATAGTGCGCTAAGAGAGGGGAGTAGTAGTAGTATAATACTACTATTATTATCAAAATAGTTTATAAAAGTTTAGAATTTTCTTAAGCGAGAAATTACCTAAAGTATTTAAGGCTACTATTATCGAATTTACTTTTAATAGTAAATTAAGTAAATTTTTACTTTTTACTAGGAATTTACTTTTTTAGTCCCTACTATACTCCCTTAGCTTATTTTAAGCCCTACTTCGCTATAAACTTTTCGAACTTTTTTTAAATTATTTTAATAATATACTTTAGTTTATACTTTTCCCTTCCTTCCTATACCTTTTATTTATCTAATATATATTCTTAGCTAATAGTAGGTATATACTAGCTTTATATAATAATACTATAACCTAAACTAGATAAGATATCTACTTATTATATACTAAACCCTAACTATAATATAATATATATATATAAATTAATCGATAAGGCTTATAATAGTATTTATAATAAGGATATTCTATTATCGTTCCTTATTAGTGCTATAATAATTAGTATAAAGATAGGTATTATATATATATAGGAAGGCTCGTTATTCTAGGTTCCTTTTATATATAGACTTAAGCTTCGCGTTAGTGCCCCTATAATAGGCGAACCCTTCCTTAGTCCTAACTTAAAGATCCTAGTCCTAGATAGTCTTACTCTATATAGTGGCTTAGATTATTATAAGAACGAGGATAACCCTAGTCTATCTAATCTTAATATAGAAGGTATTAAGAGTTATCTATTATTTAAAACCTAAAAGCGTAACTATCTTTTTATTAGTAGTATTAAAAAGTCTTTAACTTATATTTAGGTTTATATATTTAAGAATCTAAAGGAGGTTAATACTTATATTAACGGCCGCCTATATACTCCTAGTCCTAATATTATTCTATAAAGTACTCTTAAGGCTTATATCTTACTAAAGAGTACTAGTATTCATATACCCGGCTTTATATATAAGTCTAGTTCTACCTTTACTTTAAAGAAATTATCGAAATTATCTATTAAGGTAAACGACTCTAATAATAATAGCGGTAAGTCCCTAACTCTAAAGTCTAGTACTAAGCGTAAGTAGAGTAGTTATAAGTATAAGAAGAAGTATAAGAAGAAGTCTATAAAGCGCTCTATCTCCCCCTTTAATAATAGTAATAATAATATCCCGCGTCTAGTATAAGAAATTAAAACTACTTATACTACCTCCTTTTCCGAAAACGGTAATAGTATTAACCTAGGCTAGCTCCTTTAGAAAGTTTATAGTAAGTTTATCTCTAATAAGAGAAAGAAAAAGAAAGCTATTATATCTCTAGCTATAGAACTAAACGCTAATAAGTCTATATTAGATCCTTAATCTATAATAGATAATATTAATAGCCTCGATAATCCTATTACTTACCCTACTAAAGGTAGTAAAGGTCCCCTCTAAGTTATCCTATCTAAAGAAGGCTCTTAGGCTAGTTCGCTTACTTTAGAGTCCTCTCCTTTAAGTATTATTCCTAATAATCTTAGAAACCCCTTTAATAATATCGATTTAGAGGAGCTTTAGGGTAATAAGGAGCCTAATATAGACTATAATAGTAACGCTATATATAGTAACGGCGGCGGCGCTAATCTAATATATAGTAATAAGGATAATAATAAGTAGAGTTTACCCGCTATAAAGCGTTATAAGTCTATTAAGAATAGTAAGACTAAAACTAAGTTAGCCTACTCTCGCTTAAGTTCTTCCTCTTTAGTGAAGACGAAGGCCTCTAAGCTAGTTAGGAAGAGTCCCTATAGTAAGAAGTTATCCTAAGGGATTCTTTATCCTCCCTACCTAACCTATATCCTCTAGCCTAATCTAGTTTAATCTAGTCTACTCGGGTCCTATTACCCTTTAATAATATTTTCTTTTATAGGATATCTACTATAGATATAAAAATAAATATTAATTTTAAATAAAACTAAATACCTACTTATCTTTCTAGTATAAATAGTAATATTATATAATTAGGGTATAAAGAAATAATAGGTAGCGAAAAGAAACGAAACTCTATTTCCCGCGCCTAGCGCGCGAAATTATATTATAACCCCTTTTTAGGCTTTACTTAATCGAAGGATAACTATAAACTTTCGCTTATCTAATATTATCGCTCGCCTCCTTTTTTAATCTTTTATCTCTTAAGCTCTACTTATTACCCCTCTTATTATAACTTATACTCTTTCTTACTCTAATTCTAAACTATCTAATAAGATAGCTTTACTCTTACTCTTACTCTTACCGCTACTTATCTATAATTCTTCTAAGGCTACGCCCACTATAGGCGAGTAATTACCCCTAGGGTCTATATAGTCTCTTATAATAAAGGTCTTTAGCCTATTTCTTAAGTACATCCCCTTTATTAAAGTTCTATCTAGCTCCTTAAGTATATAGGTTCCCTTTCTAGTATCTATAGTTACTACCTTAAACGGGCTAAGCTATTTATATCCTAGCTTACTTTTAGTAGATATATTAACTTCCTATACTATATTATAAAGAAGTATAAGGTTTCCTATATATATATCTCTACTCCTTAAACTTTTCTACTTATTAAACGCCGCCTTCCCTTCTAACCTCTTTCTCTATACTATTAGCTAAGCTTTAGCTAGGTTAACCTCCTTTCTTTATAGCTATAATACTCTTTATCTTAGTAGGTCTACTATATTACGTACTCCCTCCTAGTCTCTTAGCCTCTAGGTTAATAGTTCTATTTTAATAGGTAAAACCGCTTCTTTACTATAGTATAAGTAAAAGGGCGTCCGCCCTATTATAGTTTTTATTATATATTTATTAGTAAATAATACTATTAATAGGTTTACTAGCTAATCTCCCTCCCCTCTATCTATTATCTTTATAAGTATATTAATAATAAGTCTATATCCCCTCTCTATTATACTATTCGCTTTTAAGTTATATATAGATATAACTACTCTCTTAATCCTATATCTCTTAGTAAACCCTACTATATATTTCTTATTTTCTAGTCCCCTATTTATAATAAGCTTCCTAAAAACTCTATACTTATAGACTATATCCTCTTAGATAAACTTTATTATTAGTTTTAATATTAGTATAGATAGTACCTACGCTTCTAACTACCTAGATAGGTTATCTCTTACTATAACTAAATAGCCCTTCCTATTTTTCTTTAGTATATAGACGATATCGAGCCTAACTTTCGACTATATATAGGGCGCCTATATAGCGAATAATACCTCGGGTTTCTAACTCCCCTCCCTAAGCTAATAGTTCTCGTAGCTTTTAATATACCTTATATAGTCGCTAAAATACTCCTTTTAGTAATACTTATTAGCGACCTATTAATAGGTTATCTCCCTTCCCTTATACCTTATATCGTTATATATACTCTTTAGGATACTCTCCCTTTCCCTAGGGGAGTCGATAACCCTTATCTATAGTATATTTTTTATTACTCTATAGTAAAGAACCCCTTTTTATACTAGGTACTTAAGGGCTTTTATCTTAAACCTTATATACTCTTTCCTATCTAGGCCCTCGGGTCGTTTTAGGGTCGTTAGCTACTATATAATATCTTTAGACTACTTTCCTTAAGAAGCTCTAATAAGGTTTCCTCTTATATCTCCTTCTAAGCTTATCTCTAACGAATTAGAACTAGTAGAAAGTATAGCTATCCTAAGATAATTTAGCTTAGCTTCTATATATTCGTTAATATCTATAGTCTCTTCTATATTAGAGCTCGCCCTAGGTCGTCTTAATAGTCTATCCGCCACTATATACCTCTTACTAGGTATATATCTAATATTAAAATCAAATAGTTAGATTTACGCTAGCTACCTAGTAACTAGGGCTCTTAGAAGGTCTATCGCCCCTCTATTTAGTTATATAACTAGGATATTTACGTCCGTTTCGAGTATAAAATATATATTATATAGCTAGGCTTTATATTTCTTTAGGGCTTTTAGAACCGCCCTATACTCCCTCTTTATTATATTATACCTTACTTTAGCCTCTATCTAGATATTACTTTTATACTTATATAAGTGCCTTAGCTTCTTATTATCTAGCTATATTAGTACTATACCCTAGCCTATTAGGCTCGCGTCTATTACTAGGATAATTTCTCCTATATTTATACTATAATCTATCCTAACTAGGGCTAGTACTATAGTTAGAGCCTCTTTTAGGGTATTTATTACTTAGGCCTAGTTATCCTCTTATTTAAACGGTATCCCTTTCTTAAATAGCCGATAGATTAGCCTAGTAACTTCTCTAAACTATAGTATCTAGATTTAATAGTATATATAGACGCTAATAAATACTCTTATTTCTATAATATCCTTATAGGCCTCTTAGCGGAGTATCTTAATTACTTTTAAGCTACTTAGGCGTCTACTATCCTTATTATATATAAAACCTATAGTATTAATCCTATTAATATAGAATTATAATTTCGGCCTAATTATATAACTTACTCTCTCTATATTTACTAGGACTTTACTTAGGTTTTAGATATATAATAGTATAAACTTCCGAATACTAGGGGTAACTTCCCTATTATTAAACCTCGAATATAGTCCCTTAACCCCTATATCGTCTATAAACGGGAAATAGATCTTAGGAATATACTCTTAGAGAATAGCTATAATAACTTTATAGAACTAGGCGACCGAGTTCGTTATACCCTACGGAAGCGTTATCTATTATATTAACCCTAGTAGGGTTATAATTATAGTAAGGTCCCTACTAGTTTTTATAAGGCCGATCTAGTTATAGCCTAAGAAGAAATCGATAAGTAATATAACTATATAACTTATAAACTCTTTTAAGAATTTATTTACTAAAGGGGGTAGATTTACGTCCCTAATTATTATACTATTTATTTTTATAGCTATATTAATAAGTTAATACTTATTTTCCTTCTTCTTAATTAGGAACTAGGGGTTTCGGTAGGGTCTATAGCTAGGCTCTAAAACTCCCCTATCTAGATAATCCTATACTATCTTAATTATAGTATCCCTAAGTAATTTTAAGATAGGAAAGCTAGGCTCCTACTATATATTATATTTAATAGTTCGAATCTCCTATAGTAACGCGACCTCCGCCCTAACCTTTCTATATTCTAAAAAGTTAAATATAATTATAGCTTCCTAGTAAAAGAGTATTTCCTCTAATAGGCCTCTTTCTTTACGCGTAAGCTTATCTCCTATTATTAGCCTATCTAGCCGCTCTTATATTAGTCTTTAGCCTCTTAGAATTATAGAGAACTTAAGTTTAAACTAATAGTTATATTTCCCTTTTTAATAGTATTTTTAACTCTCCTAAATTATATTTACTCTCTAGTTTATACTCCCTCCTAGGTTTATTCTATTAGATAAACCTAGGTTTATAGGTATAACTTTAATAGCTTTCCTTTTATATACTATAAAAACCCTCCTTTTAATATATAGCTAGTAGTTATCTACTAGGCCGCTTAAGTATATCTCCTAGTCTATACTATACGCTACTAGCGCCCTTTCGTATCTACTCTTATAGGTCGCCCCGCCTATATAGTATTTCTTACGCCTAACCTATAAAATCCCTCCGCCTATAGGCTATTAAGTCCGCCCTTATAGTATATAGAAAAACTAATAAACTCTAGTTCGCTATTTATAAATAAAATACCTTTCCTTACCCTCCTCTCTTTTAGGGTTTTACTCTCGCCGACCCCTACCCTATATAGGCTAGCTAATCTTCCCCTATACTATAACCGCTCGTACCTAGTAGCTATATAACTCTAACCCTAACCTTATTACCTCCCTTTAGGTCCTATAGTATAGTATACTAGCTATCGTTAAGGTACTCGTACGAGAGCTAGACTATAAAACTAAAAGGTTAACCTAGGAGAAGTATATAATCGCTATCCTTAGTAATATAGAGATACTATAGTATATAAATACCCCCTATCTCGAGCTCTATATTTTTATAAATACTATTAAAGTATAATACCTTTCCGCTATAAGGCACTATTATTATACTATTATTTCTCTATATAGCTAAGCTAATAAATATTACTAGCTCTCTTATTATAATATTTATCTTAGTACCTATATTAAGTAAGGAAAGCGTTATATTACTATTATTTACTAGTACTCTCGCTTTTAGGCTATCTACTAAGAGAAACGGCTTCGCTCTTAGTATATTTAGGGAAAGGGGTTTACTAGTCGTAGCTCCCTCTTTAGGGGCCTTAGTTCGCTTAAATAATAGGTCTCTTACCTTACTTAATAGTCTAATAAGCTCCTTAATTAAAACCTATAGCTCCCCTTTTAATACTCTATTTAGAACGCTTTATATATTCGTTCGAGCTTTAATATAGTCTCTAAGGTTCTCTTTCTTTCTATAAGTTTAGGTGTCTTTTATATCTTCTCGTTTCGTCTTAGCGGTCTATATACTCCTAACCTCTTATTATAGTTATACTCTAACTTTAGGGTTAGCTATATTAATATCGCCGACCTTTAAATCTATATTACTTTCCGTCTACTCCTCCTTTAGGATCTTAGGGGATATATATTTTCTTTTATCTCCCCTCCTCCTCTTTATAACCTTCTTTATATTCGTCTATTTATTATCCTTCTATTCTTTTCTTTTACTATATACTACTCTAACGCCCCTCTAGTACTATTATTACTCTTATTATCTCCTAAGTCTTAGTTAGAGCTTTCCTCTAAGTTAATCTCTCTCGTTACTCTTAGGGCCTATAGAGCGTTATTATTAGCCTACCTATATAGTACTATTATAGGCTTATTAGCTTACTCCCCTTTAGTATATCCCGAGCGAAGTAGTCTATCCCGATTACTATATATTTAGTTATACGCTAGTATATTAAATAACTACTACTACTACTATTATAGCTACTATTTACCGCCCTATATTTAGAGTCCCACTCTTTAAAGAACTTACTCTCTCTAGGTTAAGCCGCTATATATAAAGATAGGGCGCGAGCTAGGGCTATAGGTTCCTAATATTATCTTTTCTTTATTATTAATATAATAATATCCCGCCTAGATATCTTAGTTAAATAGTATATACTCTCTTTTAATATAGCTAGGCTCCCTATAGTAGAAGTACTTATTTCCTATCTAACTATAGCGGCTTACTATAATATTTAGGTTAGCCTATAGCGCCGCCTAGCTTTATATATCTTATAGTCTAAAGCCCTACTATCCTAAATACTATTTAGCTAGGTATAGCTAATTTCTTATATTAGGTATAGGAAATAGTCCCTACTCGCGCTATATACTCTATACGACTATAAGGGAGAGCCTCTATATACCCTATACTATATTAGAGAGTTACGCCTCTACTCCTCTTTCTACCTATAGTACTAATTATAGTATAATTAGTAGGGCTAACTTAAGGTCTAGCGTTATTATTTCCTATTTTTTCTATATTTACTTAACTAGCCTTTATATATCCCTATCTACTACTCCCGCTCTCGTAAAGTCTTTAACTATTTTATTTACTATATTAATATTAATAATTATCTTAGCTATTTCTTTAAACTTAACTATCTCTAGGTTTTTAGTTTTAACTTTATATTAGTGAATAACTTTATCCTATATATATATTAGGAGTCTATTAAGGAACTATATACCCTATATATACTCGTCTAAGATCCTTTTTTTAGTAAGGTATTTCGAAATAGCCGTAAATTACTTAATATATTATTAGAGGTTATCGGTTTCCTTTCTTAGTATATTTATAAAGGTCTCTAGGAACTATCTTAAGAATATCTATTAGAAGGCGTCCTAATCCTTATATTTAGAGAGGAGTATATCTTTAAAGTTCTATTATTCTTTTAGTTTATACTTAAGTATATTCCTAATAAATTACTTTATAGCTATCTTATAATATTATAGTAGCCGCCTTATCCTCTCCTTTTCCCCGATCCTATAATCTATATAGAGCTCTTTAAATCTTTCTAAGAACTCTATAACGTTTATACTATTAAAGTAGGGTACTCCCGGCGCTCTTACTAATAGTATAGGTATATAAAATATTATTATCCCTCCTTAGGGTACTATCGCTTAGCTATCTCTTATAGTTATTATACGTACTATATCTTCTCTATCTATCTCTATTAAGAGCTCTTCTATAAAGTTAATCTCTTTATATAGTATTATTTTAAAGGAGATATAATTTATTAACTAACTAATTCCCTTTTATACTATTCTCTATAGTAGTACCTATATATAGAGTACTATCTATATAGTCTCTATTAGTATATCCTATCTAAGGGATAATACTTAGTCTCCTCCTCTCCTATTCTATTCCCTATTTATTACTCCCTTATACTTTTTATAGCTCGAATTCGCTCGTCTCCTAGTAGTCTCTACTCTTAATTTACCTATCTTTAGTCTATATACCTTCCTCCCTATATTTATAAGTCTTAGTAAGATATTTATTTCTACGTCCTTCCGAGCTCTTTTAGTATACTCTTTAAGTATTCTTTTTATCGCGCGTTATTACTCTTCTATAAAGTTACGTTTAAATTAGTATATAGATAGATCCTTCCTATATATTAAGCTCCCTATATAAGTTACTAATATAAAGGGTTTAAAACTACTATACTACTAGGGTATAGGAGAATAAGGTAGTATAAGGTCTATAATACTCCTAAAGTAAGTATATAGTATTTATAAATTAGGCCCTTCTAATTTAGTTAGGAAAGAAGAAGATATCTTATTCCTAGTCTAGTAGAGCGCCTTTAAGAGGCTTATAGGAAGTCACGAGATCGCGGTTAGCTAACTCGTTATATAGACGATCTTAAACCACTATAATAAGTAAGACTTAATCGACCTTTAAAGAGATTTACTAAGTGGCTTATTAGTAGGTTAGTAACGTTAGAACTAGGCTATAGGCTAATAATAGAACGAATTAAGGAGCTAGTTATAGGGAGGGACTAACTCTATAAGAGGAAGAGCTTTTAGTAGAAATACTTATTAATTATAAGGAAGCGTTAGCTTTTAACTAGATATATCTTAAGATAGTAAAGCTAGAGGTTATACCTCCTTAAGAGATTAGAACGGTAGAGTACTTTACCTAATAAGAAATAGCGTTTCCTATACTAAAATTACTTATAAGTAAGGTAGTAGAGATATTAAAAGATAGGTTAAAGAAAGGGGTCCTCGAGTTATACTATAGCCCCTATCGAAATAAGTAGTTTCTTATTATAAAGAAGGAAAAAGATAGCTACCGCCTTATTATAGTAATAGTAGAAATAAATAGGGTTACTATTCGAGATATAAATATACTTCTAAATATAGACTAATTTTCCGAGGAGTTTATAGGACTAATAATAGTATCTCTTATCGACTTCTTTTCGGGGTATAATTAGATCCTCCTTAACTTAAGAAGTAGAGATATAACTACTATTTAAACTCTTATTAGTCTAGTATATATAATATAGCTACCTTAAGGCGCTATTAACTCGATTATATAGTTTTGTTAAGTCGTTATACTTATCCTACTTAACTATATTCCTTATATAGCTTAACTATATATAAATAATATTACTATTAAAGGGTCCCGTTCCTTTTATAATTAATAAGAGCTTAAACTAGGGATATAATAGTTTATTATAGAGTATATTATAAACCTAGATATAGTTCTCGAAAGAATCGAAAGAGTAGGAGCTACTATTAGTATTAAATCCTAGTTTTATATACCTAGGTTAAAAATAGTTAGCTATATTACTAACTTAGAAGGTAGGCGCCCTAATACTTCGAAAGTAGCTAAAATCCTAGAATAAGAAGAGTATAAGGATTTAACTAAAGCCCGAGTATTTTTAGGAGTATATATCTACTATTATATTTAGATTAAGAAGTACTCTTTAAAAGCGGAACCTATCTACTAACTTACTAAGAAGAACGCTAAGTTTAAATAGCTTAAACCTTAAAAGTAAGCTATAAAGGTTTTATAGGAGGCACTTACGACTATACCTATACTTATTAAAATCGACTATAGCTTAGGAGGAGGAGAGATTATCCTAACTACTAATACTAGTATTTAAGGATAGGGAGTAGTCCTTTAGTAGCTTAACGAGAAGAAAAGACGCTATCTAGTATAGTATAAAAGCGGTATCTAGAACTAGGCTAAGCGAAATTATAATACTATAAAACTAGAATACTATAGTACTCTAAAAGCTATAAAGAAAATATAAAGAGAGCTTTATAGAGTTTATTTTACGTTAGAAATAGACATAGCTATCTTAGTAGCTTAGCTAAATAGGGTAGTAAGTAACCTACTAGGCGCACTTCTTACTTAATAGATTACTTAGATAAGACTTATAGATTTTAAGATTAGATATATCCCTAGTTATAAAAATATAGCTACTAACGGTTTATCTCGAAGGCCTACCTATTCTTAAGACTTACTAGAATAAGAAAACGAGGAAGACCTAGACGACTAGATTAATACTTAAATCCGCTTAGTAACTACTAAGGGGGTCGCCTTAAGTTAAGAATATTATAGTATTACCTCCTAAAGGATAGTATTTTTTTTAATAACTCTAATAGCCCTAAGTAATTTAAAGGGAGCTAAGCTTAGAACTTTTAAGAAGAAAGCCTTATAGTTCTATATTATTAGAGGAGAACTCTATAGAAGGGCGTCTAAGAAAGTGCCTATAAGATTAGTTATTAATAGAGTATAGTAATAATACTAGGCTATTTTTAAGTATTATATCGAGGGAGGGCACTATAGAAAGGAAGCTACTTATTAAAGAGTAGCTAACCGATTTTAGTAGGAAGGGTACTATAAGTAATATAAAGCCTTTTAGATAAGCTACCTAGAGTACTAGTTCTATACTAGTTAGAGAATTAAAGAACCTCTATACCCTTTATAGTCTATTAGTATATAGGAGAAAGTGGGCCTTAATATTATCTAAATACTAAGCGACTATAGTAAGAACTACTTTATATTAGCTTAGGACGACCTTAGTAGTTAGCCTAAAGGTTAAGTACTAGCTAGTACTAACTTAAAGGGAATTATAAAGTTTATTTAGGAAGATATTATCTATTAATATAGCGTTTTTAGAAAGCTAATAGTTAATAGAGGCTTAGAAAATAAGAAAGTCGCTAAAGCGTTTACTAAGAAGTATAGTATTAAGAGGGTTTAGATCTTAGCCTATAACGCTAAGGCTAATAGTATAGTGGAAAGGGGATATAAGCCTATTATTAAAAGCCTAGCTAAACTTATAGGGGGGAGTTAGAAGGGATAGGCTTAAAGATTTTATTCTATTTTACTAGCTATTCGCACTACTACTTATAGGCCTACTAGAGTTACTCCCTTCTTCCTTTTATATAGTTAGGAAGCTATTTTACTAGTCGAAATATATTACCTAACTTAGAGGCTTCTAGATTAAGGAAAAGTTAAAAGTAGGAGCGACCTATTAGCTCTAAGAGCTTAGTAACTAGAACTATATAACGAAGATCTAACTAAAATCACCCTAAGAAAACGCTATATAAAGGAAATAGGAAAGGAGCTCTTTAATAGTACTTACTTACTCTATTAAGGTTAAATTAAAAAGGATAATATTATACTTATATTTAACGTTAAGAATAGTATTAATAAGTCTACTAATACTAAACTTAACTATAAATAGTAGGGACCGTTTAGAGTTTAGTAAGCCTACTTAGTAAAAGGATACTACTATCTATAGGAGTTAAATAGTACTCGAATAAAAGGTACCTTTACTAGTAATAGGCTAAAAGTCTATTACTAGCGTTCTTTTAAGTTTATTACGTTAGTAGTAGTTATAGAAGAGAGTAATAAAGAAGAAGAGAAAGAACTAGAGGGGGCTTACTCTAAGCTTAACTAATAAGACTATACTTAGTATAACCCTAATACTCACTATTATAAACTAAGATTTAGCGCTAATATAGCTCCCGATAGCTTAAAGCTAAGAGATAAAGAGCCTAATAAACCCTCTTAAAGAGAGAAGATCTAGCCCTAACTATATAACTAGTACGTTAAGACTTATAAGTAAGCTAAGTAGCTAGTATATACGGAAACTTTATAGGCTATAGCCTCGATTTCTAAGGGCGTATTCCCTAAACTACTTTACCTAGGCTAGTATATATCTTATAAGTAAGTAAGCTTACTTATAAGAATTATAATTTAGACCTCCTATTATATAAATAGAGAGCGTAGCTATAGACTAATACCTAGGCTCCGTAGAGACTATAATTCTAATAAGCTATAAAAATAAAATTAATTCCCCTAGAGAGCTATAAAGTTTAGTTAAAAAGTTAAGGAGGGTCCTAGCTATTATACAGTATATATAATATTAGTAGTAGTAGTATAATAGGTAATAGAACCTAGCCTAGCCACTATATATATTTCCCTAAAAGTGCTATATCCTTTATCTAGCCGTTACTAGAATTAGGTTTATCTTTAATTAGCTATTACCGATATTAAATAGTACTTTCGTTTAGCTATTACTAAACTCTAGCGTCTCTAGTCTAGTTAAGAATCGAAGCTAGAAGGACGGCTAGCGTACTATCTAGATTAGAAACTTAGACTAGAAAAGAACGAGGAATTTATAGTAGGGGTTATTACTAATAACTACTTTTATATATAACTTAAGGAAAGATAAAAAAAGAAAAACCCCTAAATCTAACCTAGCTAGTATATCGAAATAGTTAACGAAAGCTAGAATTAATAATAGCGAGTTCTAAGCCTCTAATTTTAGTAAGTTTAATAAATAAAGGGAGTAGGAGAGATAGGTAGATATAATATAAGTATACTCTCTCTATTACTAATAGATAATATAGCTTTCTTTAGGGAAGGTTTCGATAAAAAGGAGTAGGAGGATTCGAATAAAATAAGAACTATATAGAAGTTAAATATATTAGCGAAAAAAGTTTAATACTTAAATAAGAATTAGCGATCTTACTATTACTAGGTAGTGACGGAGTATACTCTTAAAAAACCTCTTATTTAAGCCTATTATATTCTAAAGAAGGTACTTTATAGTTAAAATAGGAAACCTTTATAAGGCGCCTAAACCGTATACTCTTTAAGGAGTATTAAACGTGAGTTATATATCTTCTTAGGAGGATTTTCGAAAGTAAGGAGGGAGGAGAGAGTTATCGAAAATAATCCTTTAATAAAATAAGGTAAAGGTTAGCTTCTATATTAATATAATTAATAAAATTAATAGATTTCACGATAAATAAAAACGATAGTTAAGAAGGAGGGAATGACTTAGCTCTACTATTCTTATAGATCGAAGAAGTAGGAGATCGAGGGAGGTAATATTCGAAAAAGTAAAAAGGAGGGGGTAAATCGACTAGTAGCGAAGTATTAAGAGAGTTATATAAGAATATAGGGAAAGCTAGATTAATATACTTTTTTAAGATCGAGGGGATAGCGCTAGTTCTATTTATCTCTTTTATCTCTTTCGATAGTTTTAATTCGTCGTTAGTTACTTATAAGTAGCTATCAATATATTTACTTTTACGCGAGTTTTTACTTAGTAATTAGGGTCGATTATATAATATAAAGGGGTCGGATATAGTAGTGGGATAGGGATTATTATATATTACGTATTATAAATTATCCCTATAGGGGTCCTAGAACACTAACCTACTACTTCTCTAAGTATAAAAGAATAATATTCTTCTTAGCTAGAAATTTAATAGATTCTTCTTCTTCTCTTTTACTACGATAAGCTCTACTTTTATTAAAGTGATAGCGAGCTCTTTTAGTATTATATAAAGCCGATTTATATATTTTATATTACTTACACTCTAACTACTTTTATAATATATGCGAGCTATAGTGTGAGCAATAAAAGTGAGAGTAAAGTCCAATGTTTTTCTTATGCACCCCATTTCATCCGACTGCCAATATCGTAGTGCATGCATGAAGAATGCACAACGGCAGTGCTGGCCCTTGTTTTTCCTCCCGATCCCTGGAAAGCACGCTGTGCAGCTGCTCAATGCCTGATCACAAAGCAAGCCACATCACCTCTCGACCTTCATGATCTCTTGGCAGCTTCTCAGCTGATGATGAGAAAGCTGTTAACCAGCATAAGAATCTGTACCCTTACTGCTTCAGTGCGCAAGTTTACGTTAGTTCTCATTGCTGGCGTTACATTGGATGTATTTCTCCATATCGGCTCTCCCAATATTCCCCTGTGACTCTGCTGTGGCTTATTTGTATTTCGATCCTTCGGCGTTGACAACGCGGGAGTTTTTAAATAACCACTCTAGGTTATATAAGACGCTGCCTTCAGTATTGGCTCTCACTGACCATTAGAACAATCTAGTGTCCTGAGGCACTCATCTTCTTTCTATCTCTTTGAATTGCTTCACTTATCCTTTCGTATCGATATCATGCGTGTTCTCTCATACCTAATAGTAGCTACGTCGCTGCTACTCGAACTTGGCTCCTGCCATTTCTATCTTCGAACACCGGGCAGTATCGGTTACAATGACTCCACTGAGACAATAGCACCATGTGGTGGTTACAGCCCAACTACCTACACAGGGACAGTCATAGACTGGCCTCTCGGTGGCCGTGCAATCGGCGTCACAACAACTCACTCTTCAGTCACTTGGAATTACAAAGCAGCTCTTGTGACCGCTCCGACCGTATTCAACTATTTGACCCTCCCGACTCTAACCCAAACAGGGGTACCTTACTTCTGTGAGCCCCAGATTCCTGGCTATGCTGCCTGGGTTGGCCTTCAGGCCTTCATTCAAATCACTCAAACGAGTGCCGTTGATGGAGCACTGTACCAGGTAAGCAAATCGAATGACTGCCCAGAAATCTCTGCTCACCAAACAACAGTGCATTCGTGTCAGATTTGTAGCTGGCGATGCAGCAGCTATCCCAACTTCGGGCTGTACCAATTCGTCAACTATCACAGCTCATTGGTGATTTCTCAACAGGAGAAAAGAAGCAGAATCTGAGCTTGGAATTGTTTCAGATGATCCAAGATTGCAGACTGTATATTTTTTGCTATGCACGCGGCAGCTCTCTCTAGTTATTGGTATCAAGTCAATAGCCATGCAGGAATCTTTTGTATGAGCTCTGGTGACAAGCTATGGAAAGTAGTGGTACTATTTCTTGATCTCATACTTCCATATCTTTTGAACGGGCGATGTGTGGACTCCAAAATCAGCCACAATTTTGAGAAATGTACACAGCTTTTACGGAGCCTATGTTCGTACCAATGTGATATTCAACATTTCCAATGACTTCCCTTTTAATTATCTTTCAGGCAACAACTTTCAAATTCAAGGGAGGATGGTTAATTCCGTGATGATATACCAGCAACTGTGCGCAAGAACCTCCGGATTAGTTTATGAAGGTATTGTATCTCATAGCCACATAGGCAAGGTAGTCTATGGCGCTGGTTGAAGTGGACGACTTTCGACATGAACACAATTAAACAGATCATATAAGTGTCTTCCTGTAGGTCAGAGAATAGGTCTTGCAGTTCCACGTAAGCGAGTGGCATCGAACTTGGGACAATGATCCTTTGTGAGATCGCGTCCTCTACGGGCGCAGAATTCCGAGTCTACGACGGATCACAAGCTCTAAACTTCTTCAAATCCCCGGTGATGGATTTTTGCGCCGTTCGTTATTACAGATTCTGTAGTTGGACCACACACTGACAGGGGAGGCAGTAAAATTGGGTGCCAGGGAACGTGAGCGTTTAATTTACATACCGCCACAACTTGCTCGAACGTACTCATCAGCATGATATTCCTAAAACAGTGAATTGACAGCATGGGTCTAATCCTTCAGTAAAATACAACTTCGGAGCCAACAGGTCCAAACACCGGCAAAAAGTCCAAAAGCCAATAAATATCGTTTTCATATTTCACCCCTGCACGGTTGGGGTACACTGCATCTAGTACCGCGCCAAAGACGGACTTACGGTTCCATTTACTTCATTCCACCAGCCACCCGACCTAGCAATTATACCTATTGGTCCCAAGTTGTTGGTTACAGTGAGAAAATATGCGCTCAATCGAACTCAAGCACATTTCTTGGCTAACAGAAAGCCATAAGCATTGGGGTATGTGAACTTTAATTTCCACGGCATGAGGTACCCGTGTGTGCAGGGTGGCAAGTTGCTGGATGCCTGCAAGGTAGTTTTTTCTGAAAGTATCACTACAACGCTTTGGCAGTCCCCCATTGTGCTGGAGTGCCATACTGGGAAATAGCGAACGGGTTATTGAACACGTTCCTGGACGCAGTTCTTACCTCCCATTTCCGCTAGTTATCCTGGCCCTACAGTTATAAACTGTAACAACCCCTTCCATCCTCTTCGTCCTTCACCTCACATGACATTCGTTTGGCATCTAGAAAGATCTCGATACCCAATCTCTCGCCAACATGCAATTCACACTCGTTCAACTCGGCGCCATTCTTGGGTTTGCTGTTACCGCCAGATCACACTTTGTTCTTTTGGCTCCCACTAGTCTTGGATTCGACGACGCAGTTGAAGATGTTTCCCCATGTGGGTCTTTTGATCCAACAGACCGAAGCACTGGAGTCACTGAATGGCCCATTGGAGGCCAGTCGATATCGGTCATAACTACCCATCTATCAGTAAAATGGACCATCAGAGCAGCTCTTCTCAGCGATATGACGAACTTCGTATCACTGGTGCCAGTAATTGATCAGAAGGGAGTGGGAAGTGTCTGCTTCAGCAATATTCCAGGGAAAGCCGATTGGGCTGGCAAAGATGCTGTGATGCAAATTTACCAAGATGGTGTTGATGGAATCCTTTATCAGGTATGCACAGATGCTGACGCTGGAAGGCACCTTATTGTTTAGTGATTTTCTAACTGACGATCTTCAAGTGTGCTGCTATTAAGTTCACTGAAGGTGCAGCAGCCCCCATATCTGGAGATTGCAGTAATGACACCGGAGTGACTTGGAGTTTTGAGTCTGTACCCACTGTAACCTCCACCTCTACCACTCAACCAACTCCAACATCGACAGCGGAAACCACGACTTCTACATCCTTGCCAACTACAACATCACTCGTGTCATCGGCATCCACAACCTCAGCTGGTTCGTCGCCATCCTCATCAGTGAAGACGGCGTCTACCACCACTTCAGGTGCATCAGGCACTACTACATCGACATCGCTAGTTGAAACCACCACCAAAAGTGGTACTGGATCATCATACGCCACGACAGTCTCAGGCAGTACTACAACTAAGGCATCTAACTCCTCAGCTGCTGCAACAACTACTTCCCCACCCCGATATACAGGTGCTGCGGACAGTGTTCAGGGACGAAGCTCGGCTTTCTTGCTGGGCGGGTTTGCATTATTTGCTTGGTTACTTTAGAGAGCCAACCAGAATTATATGGACACATTGGAAAAGGAGGTAATGAGATCCGTGGGTCTGAGGAAGCGTTCTGTGTAGACATACGTAGTATGCTTTGATTTCTTGACACCAGGTTGTTAGCTATATTATAATTCGATCAACTACTTGAAACTTGTCTATCCGACATCCGATAATGCTTGAACCCTCTTAACTCCAAATGTTTTGTACAGCCCCGCATAATACCCCATGTATGATTACTATCAGAGGCCGAGATTTTCAAAGAAAATTTCCAGTTGGCCTCGACGACTACAACTTAGCACTCAAGCTTGGTTCTCAAACTAATTTCCGACATGCCAAGTCACAATGTCAAAATGACAACAGCAATAGCACATTGCAACAGGTAGACTTTCATCAGATACTGCAACTCCGACTAGACAATACAGCTCTGCCTGCCCCAAAAGAGCAATGTGTGAGGTGAACCCAGAAAAAAATGCTACTAAAGAATCCAGGCACCTAGCAACGCGAATATCATAGCCAAAACCCCCTCACTACCCCAAGTCCATAGTCCTGCAGTCGCATCGGAGGTCGAAGTTGTTGAGCTACTGCTTCCAGAACTGGTAGTTGCAGCGGCCTTGCTGGACGTAGTAGTTGCAGACTGCACCAAGGAATTTGAATCTTGAGTATTGAGAACAACACCAAGCGTTCCAGTGCCAGATGGCAGAATGGCCGTCACTGAAGTAACACTTGCCTGCACAAGCGAGGAGTTCTTGCAGGTCGAAGGGGGAGTAAGTGCTGAACCACTGACAAACTTGACAGCTGCGCACTAGATCATCATATCCATGATTAATATCTGCAAAGGTATTAAGTCCTGAAGTGTACAATATCTTACCTGGAACAAAGTCCCGTCAGGCCCAAACTGAGCAACTTGAACAACTGCGTCGAGTCCTTCCCATGCTTCATGTCCCGGCACAGCTGGAAGACAGAAGTCCCCGAAGCCAGATTCACTGATGGGAGGAAGCAAGTTGATCCAATCAGTTGTGCTATTCAGCAGTGCAGCGCGATATTGAAAGATCGATTTGGAGTGCGTTGACAAGACGTGGAAGGGATAGCCACCAGTTGGGAATTCTGTCACTTTGTCGCGGTTCTTGATATCATAACTACCACCACATGGTGCATCTGCCTCAGTCGCATCGTTAAAACCCAATGATGTAGGAAGTTTAAGAACAAAATGGGCATGAATTTGCGGTGCAAGGAAGCTCAAAACGAAGAGGATACTGCCGGTCTTCATTCTGACGGTGTTCGAGTGAGGGGAGTATAGCAAAGCGAAGGCGGAATAATTACAGGCAGTTCTTTCAGAAAGTCAAATCTGAGTGAGCATCTTGTAAGCTAGTCAATAAAGACTGTGAAATGTATGACAACCACCAGGTCGTATTGAATTTAGCCTACAGGAGTTTGCAGTTGGCTTGTTGGTGTGGCGTCTGGCCTTGCTGGGATTCCAAACGCCACGCGCTGGACATGCTGCCCCTGTCGAGCCTGATTGAAATAAGGTGTGCTGATATGCTTAAACCGAGCGTGGCGGGACCCTGGTATTTTGAGGCAGAATGCGCTAGTTTTCTTCGCGATAGCTAAATGCAGCAGGTGTTTGTACATGATTCCGGGAATGTCTCTAGGCTTAGAACAGTAGTATTTCTACTCTATCTCCGAGTCTCCTTTGGGGTAATTACCCAGTTGGGGTTTTTATTTATGATGTGATATAAACACCCATACCGGGACATGATTTTTGTTATTCCAATTTCATCTTCTAGGATACCACCTTACGCTCATCTAACCTCAATACTCCGCAGCAGAACCATCCCGCCAGCAAGCCTTACAAGTCTCTTTGCCCGCTTACTACTCATTGCATCTTGAAACTCCGATCGGAGAGGATTTCTCGCAGTCTTCCTCCGCTTCCTCTCCTTCTCGTCGGATCTCGCCTGCCGCAACTTCTGACCACCTGCTCCAACCACTTCGCACTGTTGCAGCGACGAGTTCGGTGGGGATTGCATCGAACTGCAGAGTTTTTCGGCGTAGGCATTATTCATTCTGCGTTGAAGGTCGCGGCTCGCCAGCCTTTCCCGCATTTTGGTCTCTTCCACTGCCTCGTCTTTGAACACTGTGGATGCGCGTATAAATTGGGGCGTGGGCTGACGATCCTCAATCATCTCTAGTACGTCGGTATATTGCGGGTTAATGTCGTCTTGACTTTCTTCTACTCTCTCTAACAGATCCATCCACTCTTGTTGTTCCTTTTCCGCCTCTGCTTTCTCGGTCTGTTGTCTCAATGCTTCTTGTTTTCTCTCCTCCTCGTCTAGTAATCTCCTCGCTTCAGCAAGCTTCTGCTGGTGAACTCGAGCATCTTCAATTTCACGTACCCGAGCCTCTTCAGCAAGTGCTTGCTGGCATATGCGATCATTTTCTGCAAGCCTCTCTTGTTTTATCATGGCTTCAGATGCAAGATTTTGTTGTCTTTGCAGCTTCTCGGCTTCTGATTCTTCTTCCGCTACCAGATCAATGACGTTATCTGGACAAAGGTTCGATTCGAGACCCTCCGAATTCTCTCTAGACGACGTGCTTGCTCGTTCCAAACCATCGAGTAAGGAGCTTGAATGGTGTATTTTGGGTACCGACTTGGAGCGAATATGTATGATATCTCGCTCCAACAACTCGGAACCATCAATGAAAGCCGCAGAAGTCATCCCTCTACCGCTTCTCGAGGGCAAGATAGCAGTATTTGACCTTGCACTTCGGGGTAAGGCAATGCTACCTTCTCGCATGAATTGTTGTTCCATTTCCTCCGCTTCAGTTCCCAAGTCGTCGCTTGGTTTTTGACTTCTACCCATTCTCATTCTGCCCAAAGAGTTTTTGGGAGGCGGAGTTGCATCACAATTTGGCACCTGGGCACTTATTTCCTCGATGTGGTCACCACCTTGAGCAGAACCTTCGTCTTCACTGCTTTCGGATTGGACCATCCCTCTTGGGCTGGCAAACTGTCCTTTCTTGTTCCGCGTCTTTCCAGACCTATCCAGCCTTAGCTGCCTGCCATCCCTCTTGCTACCAGCCCAACCCACCGACTCTCTCCCCTCGTTTCCCGGTTCAGCCTCTTCGTCTGCCAATTTTGAAACAATGAACTTCGTCCTTGGGACATTTCTGAACTCGTCGATCTTCTCCTGGCAGAAGCAGTCTTCTGCAGGTATCCAATCCAGCTCTTGATATCCCACCCACTGGATCAAATATTTGTGTACTCCTGGACCCGTTGCTTCTGCAATGACTTGCTCAACTTCATATTCTCCGCCTGATTCGCGATAGTCGATAACGATAATCTCGGGTTCGATATTCACAGGGTTGACCTTCGGGATCGGTTTTCTAATACTCCTATCTGGTAGTGTACGCTTAGTCTTTCGGGATCTTAGCCGCTTCGAAGACCATCTTTCTATTTCTTCGTCATCATCCACTTGATCGTTTGTCTTTCTCTTACTCGCGCTACGCACGGCTGGGACTGAGCAGGGTGTTGTGGGTGGCGTTGTTCTGGGACTGAACCTCTCAGCCATGGGACGCGACTTGGGAACCATGACAGCTTCTTCTCTTCGGGGAATTTCAGATATGTTAGCTTTGGAATTTGATCTCCCAAGCTGTGGTCGAGAAGGAGGCACAATTCGCGTCTCTTCTTGAGTTGGAAAAGTCGTCCCTTGCACCGGTGTCTCTGGAGAAGGATGCCGGTACCTGTCCCACATTGCTTCCAGCGATTTCTTAGCAGCTATTCTCCTCTGCTCCACTTGCTCCCAGGAAGAACCACTTCTAGTTCCACGAATTGGGGAAGGTATCGAGCCAGGAACAATACGTTGATGTGACTTTGATAGGGGAATCTTCTTTGCAATTTTAGTGGAAACTGCTGGGATTGGCAGAAGACCTGTTGGGTTTATTGGGACAGTTGGCCCCGGTGCTGGTGAAGCAGTGAACGGGCGATTGATTGCGTTCCATCTGCCAGAGCGTTGGGATTTTCGAGGACTTGCTCGAAGTTTTGGTAATCTTCCGTCTGACCCAGGCAGAGACGGTGTTGTCCGAGGTTTTGACATTATGGCATTTGCGAATTCGATAGTATATTTCGATGTATCAAAGGAGACAACCAATGTGAAGGAACAGACTTGTACGAGACGAATTCAAAGAATTCAAAATGTGTGAAAGATGAAATACGAAATTGAAACTTGAACAGAAAGAAATCATAAAGCTCCCCCATGTCAATTGGAGCTCCTTCAACGTGACAGGAGGCTTGGGGATCTACCTCCATGTATCACCTTCTTCGGGACATCATCTGGGTTGCCCCACCAGCTCGAGGAGCCCTTGACGCGTCGAGACTACTGTATTACCCTACCCTGCGAAGTACAGATAACCAGGTTCCAACAAGGGGGGGACAAAACGGGGTGCTCGGTGTATGCCATGCTCAACTCGCAGTAGCTTTCCAAAACCGCACGGAAGTACATAACACCATCCTGCTCACTCTATCTCTGTTGCTAGGGTAAACTAAAGAGAATGTGTATACTGGAGCGAGCTGTAGAAAGAACGCGCTCGCCTCGGATCTGCGGCGACAAACGCGGTTCGGGGTCCCATATCCATGTCCTCGTTCGTCTCGACGCGGCCGGGACCCCAGCCGTGCCAAAGCCTCGGTATGGTATCTGGCTGGTCGGCATTAAAGGTCAGGAAGGCGACACCTGGTGATGAGGCATAGAATCTTTCATTGTAAAGAAATTGATTCTTGGAATCCAACAATCCTCACCGCCATCGCTCGTGTCGAGCTTCAGAGCTCATGGGCGATCTTGCTCCTCAAAACTAACCTAACCTAATCCTCTCGGCAAACAGACCGTGTAACTCCTCCTGGTCGGCGATCAAAAAGCTGAAGCAGAATATAGCGTAGTAGAATATCTTGTTATGTGTTCCTCGAGGTCAAAGCACCCTACATCGAGGCTACGCGTTCTCGCGACTTTTCGCGATTTACTAGCAACATGTTGCAACCTAACTGTCACCCCTGACAAGGATGTCAATGATGCCAATCTGAGTACGTGGTCCAGGGTAAGTGAAGTGTGAAGTGAAATGGGAAACGAAATTTGAGCCTCTCTTGCCTTTTCTACAAACACATGTATAGATTCACTAGCGATACTCCTTTTGTCGTCAATCCGTACTACTCGCCAAATTCATCTGGCCCAATTATCAACCCTGTCACAGCTAGATCATGGCCAGCCAGTTCAAAACCATCATAGCTTTTACCAAGTTGCCCCTCATGTCAAGATGAACACCGTCATATTTCCTTGCCTGGATGCTCATATTCCATGTCCCAAGATGCTCCAATGCTCCTTGATTGCTCCCAACACCAAATATCTTACCGTGTTTCTTCTCAACCTCCAGCCGCACCGCCTCTTCAAACAGACAAAGTGCTTTATTCCCTTGGGTCACAATCCAGTCATCGGGTTTCTCTTTACCGGCTGCATTTGGTGTGACAAATAGCCCATACCATTTGTCATTGCCTAGCGTGCTTGTGATGGTCTCCAGTACAGCGTCGAACCAGCCTATAGTTTTTTTGAGGTCGAGGTTACTCCACAAGCCGTGCCCAAGTATAATGGCTATAGGCTTTTCAAGGCTTCGCGGCGATGGAGTCAATTTGGAAATAGAGCTTGAAATCCTACTGTCTGATGAAAACTGTGGAGTTGAACTAACAAGGCTGGCTTTGAGACGAAAAAGTTCATCAGCAGGTATCGGATGTCTAACAATTTCCTCCACTGGGCAGAAGTTAGTGGCAAGAGATCACACCAATCCAAGTTGAGGCAGAAACTCACTGATCACGTTTACTGAGTTAACGCAAGTCAAACTTTCAGGGTCGTGTTCGAGTACGTCTGCCGTCTTGTATATTCCTTGTACAGAGCAGTCTTTGACATCAAACTGCTCATTACAAAAGCACTCTCTTCTAGACAACTTATCAGTGAAACATAGACGGCCTCGTTTGGCTCCAGCTTACCGTTCTTTCAAGTTGAAGTTCCAACCTGTGACAGCACCATATCCCAGATCTTTTCGAATAAGTACGTTGATACTGCCAATCAGGTGCCTAAGCATCGAGTCGCCAACTAGTACAACTTTGTCGAAGCGCCCTAAGATCTCGCAGACCTCTTCAGATGTGTACCCTATGTAGAATTAGTTGCGTAAGAAATCTTCGGATGCTGCAAGGCATGAATTGTTTCTGGATTTGAGCCCTCACAATTCGATTCGGCAACCTCACTGATGATGACTTACAACGCATATCGCATCCCTTGCCCATGAATTTGCCGTCGATTCCAATCCTCCCACCGCCGCTCATTGCATCAACCATTTCATGTCTGTTGGCACAGAGCGGGCTGAAAGCAGCATGAAGATCCAGGCTACTGATATTACATCGACTCCTGAATTTGTAACTTTCAAAGATGTCGATTGTGTCTGGGTGGCGGTACTGACCGGGCTCGGTCTGGGTAGGTGGCTGGAAAGGAGCGAGTTCAATAGGAGGGAACATGGTTGCCTTTTGAATCGCACTGTATGTGTCTGCAGCAGTAGGCTTTGAGATGATGTTAGCTCTGCTAATTGAGTAGCTACGGGAGAAAGCAAACGCAATAGCCAACCTTCATTGGGACTTTGTGCGTCTCAGGAATCGAACTCTTGATAATATATAATATACCACCAGCAAGAAGTAAAAGAGCGAACTTTGTTGGTGTGATGCGAAGCCCAGAGAAGCGGCTTGACCTAACTGCTCTTGGCCACTTGAAGTGAAGATCTGGTGCAACACGTGGCTCTGGGGTGGTGAATGGATCCTCGTTAGGACGGTATCGCGACCACATTGCTGTTTGGACTATTGGTAAAAGCGAATGCTGCTACAGCAGGAACAGAGAATGATAAGACAAGAAGATTAGGAAAGGCTACGGAAAGTTTTGGAATTGATTTGAAAGCCTCGAGATGATCTTGTTTTGAAGTGGAATGAAATCTCGGGCTCGAAACCAAGGAGTGTGCATTCAAAAACGGCAGTCGTAAACGAGAACAGTTTACTGGCAACAAGCGAACAGGAAGCAGGAACATAGGTACCTAGAGAGCCTGACATTGCAGGAGGACATCGATATGAATGTCATATTCATGGCATCTCATCATCTTATCATGCCGTCAACGAACAAACCAATATGTGCATCTGTCCGTAGTAGTAATAACGCTTGTAAATCTGTCGTGGATCACGCACCTATGGCGGATGTCTTGCAAACCTGGCCGGGTTCCTTTGAAATTTGCGTAAAAATATTAAAAATTCTAGTCTGCTAGTATATCTATATGCTAAAGTAGACCATGTCTCATTCAATCGTCTGCCTCGTGGATCTACTTCTTTTGCCAGAGACCGAGAGGATATAAAAACGCACCAATGATGTCGGTCAAAAATCCACCCCAACCCCTCACACGCTCGACCTGATTCAAAATTCCTACGAACCGACGAGTAAAGACCTCTTTCCCATATCAGTTTGCGGCCTTTTAGCTCAGGAATTTAAAGTGAAAACTTACCAACTTCAGTGAAGTCATCTGCATATGCTTCGAAAACAGCCGTTTCGTGGCCTTCTGTGGAATCAGAGGGCAAGAGTTGCCAGTCATCATCCTTCCTGATTTTTGGCCCTATCACCAAAGCTCGTCCAACGATTCGTGTGTCGGCCATCAACCGAGTTGCTGCATCGACGACATCTTCGGGTCTGCCTGTTGCTCCTCCAGCGAGAGCAATTCGTGCACCTACAGTGAGGAGTGGTGTATCGATGAAGTATGGCAATATCATGTTGACCCGGATGCCAGTTGCCAATGCACCTGCCCTGAGGGATCTCTTGGATAACATTAGTCTAGTCCGTGGTCCAATAAATCATCAAGATTGCCTGCACTGTTGACAATCCAACTGCCGGGAGATATTTTACTTACAAATAAGCCCAACACTCCATGTTTGGATATACCGTATCTAACATTCACTATTAGCAACAGCAGGAAAATCTTGAACTAGCTAAGCCCTCTAGGCGAAGACTGAAGTGTTGTCCATAGCTCTGAGACGATATCTCATGGCGAGATCATTGGAAGGGATCTAGCAAATGGCACGCTTTGCGTTTGACGCAATGTGCTCGTAGTATGATGACGGAAATTCGGACTCACTCTATCAGCCTGTAAACTTAAGATCAGCAGTGTTCTATAACTAGATATGAGCCCTTCACGTCCACGACAAGTCTGTCTGCAGGACGCCCCCCCCCAGAAAGGATAACGGAAGAACGCCTACCCAGGAATCGGAGCCAAGCTCGCAATAGATCCTACCAACAGTATGTGCCTGTCTGGCATATATCCAGATCCTGGCTTCCTGTCTACACTCGCCTTTGGAGCACTGTTCTTCTTCAGCCAGAAGATAGCCAGCTGCGTCGTGTACATCACGCCCTTCAAATTGATATCCACTACCTTATAGTCCGGCTCAGGAGGCTCATCCGCATCCAGTCCTTTGGGTTCATCAAACCCAGGCATTCCACTTATTCCGGCATTCGCGACCACAGCATCAATGGCCTTGTTTGGACTCAACTTTATTGCTGTCTTGAACATATCTACCTGAGACTGCCAATTGGTAACATCGCAGCGAATGAAGTGGTGGTTTGGGTTTGAAGTCTCTTTCCGCAGCTCGTGGACAAGCTTCTCACCTGCTGCAGCTGAAATATCCGACAATATCAAGTTGGCCCCGTTGACTGCCCATTTCCTCGCGAACGCGGCTCCAAACCCGCTAGCACCGCCTGTGATTATTATAGTTTTGCCCGTAACCCAAGCGGCATCATATGGGGCGGTCGTATCCACAGGTGGGGACTGCTTGACGATATCGACCACATAGTTTGGATCGTTGGAGGGGCCATCTGGACGGTTGGGAGGAGGATTGGATTTGTTGGGATCTGGAACGGATTGAGAGTCTGCGGCAGATCAGGAATTGCGGTGTATGTGGAAGGTTTGAATTAGTCACATACCTGGGATCAATCGCCTGGCCACGACAGTCAAGCTGAATTGAGACGTATTAGGGGAAAATCGGGGCGCAACTGCTTTGGCTCAACTGGGTCAGAAAGAAGAAATATAGTCACATCGAACAGAGCGGGAAGATTGGGGAGTTCGAGATCAATATTTACACTTTGGAGCAATGGAGCAGTGGATCTAGTGTCTGTTGGCGACGTGGATACACACGAAAGGCCGAGGCTGGAGGAGGATGCGGGAAGGGCATCGTGCTTTCAGCTTCGAGCTTCAAGATTAAGCTCGCAGAAAAGTGGAGAGGATCTGCAATCTGCAGGAACCGAGATTGTGGGGCCGAGGCAGGGTTCCCCAAGTATCACCAGCCATTTGCTAATCGTTCTGCTGACATCGTAGCATCCCTACCTCCCTTGCTCACCTAACTGTCCATCATGGGCCTCGGTAGTAATGGCAGATGAAATTAGGCACTCCTAGCATGATGGAGTTGTCCCCGCGACCATCAGGTACGTCAGCGAGCGAAGCCAGCTGAGCTGCAAACGGAACCAAGTACCCTAAGATACTCACCTTATGTTCTGATCTGTCGAATGCTAGAACGAATTCATCTCAGACTTGATTCTCACGACTAGGCTGGAGTAGTGCTTGAGAAAGTCTCCCGTTTCGGTATGTTCTACGTTGGAAATTCGTCCTCAAGCAACCGCGATCAATACCCACTCATAACTGCACTTTGATCGACATGTTTCCCCTCATCTGGCAACCTTGCGGAAGCAGAGCTAGATGATAGATGTGATCTAGGTCTCTACCAAATGTAGCCTTTTCTCTGTCGATCTGTCGAACTTCGAGATAATGTATTATCCTGTTCCCTTTCCTTTCACTCATCGATATCAGTCACGGCGTGACGTCTCCGGAGTCTTCTCCCCAAGAGATATTCAAGTCCTCTATATCTCCTCTCCACTACGATCAAAACCTTTGTTCCAGTGACTAGATTGAATGTATACAAGGGAACCTAGCTAGTGTTCAGATGGATGGATCGAGGTTCTTAGAGCTGCGCATCAATTCGTTTTGATCCTGGCTCACTTGCCCAGGAATACATATTTCAAACAAATCATAGCTCTGGCAGTGTCTTGTTCTCTCTCTTGCACTACTGATGAGGTCTTAAGGGCAATGGGCTGAGAACATTGGGACAGGATCAAAGTTACTGGTATATCACGTGATGTGGCTCAGCGGATGATTGTTTAGCAGTCATCATTCCGATTGGCCATTTCATCCCCGCACTCTCCGCTGCCGGCAATAGCTATCGGCCAGAAACCTCACGCCGCAACGCAAAGCATCAACGCCAAAAGGTAGGAGCTGTTTCTCGCAGCCAACAAATCTTTCTTTCTTCATATTTCACTCTCTGATACCTCGTTGCTGTCTCCTACTATCTTGTCTATATCTCCTTGACCAATTGGCCCAGATATCGCCGTTATTGAGACGTCTAATTTCGAGATCTCCAGCTCTCCAACATCCTAACAAAATGTCAGGACCAATCCGCAAAGGGCTCGCAAACATTCTCAAGAAAGATCCTTCTGACATTGTCATTCTCTCCTCTCTTCGAACACCCATAACTCGTTCCTACAAGGGTCATCTGAAAGATGCCTATCCCGAAGAACTCCTCGCAACCGTCGTCCGCGCGACTCTCGCAGCAAATCCGAACCTTGATCCCGCTTTGATCCAAGACATTGGCGTTGGTGTCGTTTTATCTGAACTCGGTGGTTCGAAAGCTGGACGTATGGCAGTGAATCATGCCGGCATACCCACAACGACATCTTTCTACACAGTCAACCGAGCTTGCAGTTCTGGGCTGTCTGCTATCACCAATGTATCGCACCAAATTGCGACAGGAATGATTAATGTCGGAATTGGTGCTGGTATGGAGAGCATGACACGGAATTATGGATCAAGAGCTATACCTGTGGATCTGTGGCCAGAGTTGAAAGACAGCTCTAACAAAGATGCCCGCGATTGCATCATGCCCATGGGCCTTACATCTGAGAATGTGGCAGAACGATATGGAGTCTCCCGAGCAGACCAAGACGCACTCGCAGTAATGTCGCATCAACGAGCCGCCAAAGCCCAAGCGGAGGGATGGTTTGATAAGGAAATTGTGCCGGTGCAGACTCGATTCCAAGAAGTAGACAAAAAGGGCGAGAAAGTAGGAGAGTTGCAGCAGATCACAGTCACGAAAGATGATGGAATAAGGACAAATGCTAGCATAGAGGGTATGCAGAAGTTGAAACCTGCTTTCAAGGAGAATGGAACCTCAACAGCTGGAAATTCCTCTCAAATTTCGGATGGTGCTGCTGCTACGCTCCTTATGCGGAGAAGTACCGCCACTGAGCTCGGACTCACGTCCTCAATCATTGGGAAATGGGCCGGAACACAGGTTGCTGGCTGCAAGCCCGACGAGATGGGAATTGGCCCTGCAGTAGCCATTCCTAAATTGCTGGAATACACAGGCTTAAAGACCGAGGATGTAGGTATTTGGGAAATCAACGAAGCTTTCGCCTCACAGGCCATCTACTGCTTGAGGCAGCTCGGCCTGGAGAAGAAGCTGGAGGAAGGTAAGGTGAACCCCAAAGGTGGAGCTATTGCATTGGGCCACCCACTCGGAGCTACTGGAGCGAGAATGGTCGCAGGTCTGCTGAGCGAGCTCGAGAGACAAGGAGAGCAGGTGGGCGTTGTGAGCATGTGTATTGGTACTGGGATGGGAATGGCTGGGCTTTTTGTTAGGGAATAGGTTAGATAAAAAAAAAATCAACTAGAAGTTGGCTTGTAAGATTGCGAGTATCCTTCTCATGCATGGAATTGATGGTCTTGAAGGTGAGACATTCTTTTCCACAAGGATCCATTCTAGATACTCGTGTGCTGCCCATGTTTTGGTTTAATTTTCAAAAACCTCATGCCACGCGAAATGAAACAGAATAACTCTCGGAAAGTTACTGCCAACGGAAACATGTAGCTGTGTATCATAAGAGAACCCACTTTTTCTCACTCAACTTCCCCTCATTCAGTAACGGAAGAGCTTCACCGTCCATAAGACCATGGACATACGCCTCGCCAATAAGTGAAAACCCGCCATCAACCTCTCTTAGTATAACCGGCACAGAGCATCCATAGAGGATGCAGACGTGATCCCCAAGTCTTGCTTTTATGGGTCCGAGTCCAATGTAACCGTCATTCGTGATAAACAGCCGACGATTCGTGCACATTTGCAAAGTCCAAATCTCCAAGCCCCAGTCAGAACTCTGGTTGGTATCAATGTCCCAGAATCGAGTGTACTTTGACGGAGTCACCCGTTGGAAGTCCTCGTCGAGATCTGCAACTATCGTCCGAACAAAAGCTTCAACAAAGCTACTCTTCCCCAAGTACATTGCATTTCTCCGACGGTATTTCTGTTCGCGCTGAGCTCTTTGCTCCGATCGCCTCTTGAGTTTCTCATGTCTCTCGTTCTCAAACTCCACGAGGCTTTGAATCAAGTGAACATCGATAATCTCAAGGCAGCGGTCAAACACGTCCATGATTGATTTGCCTTCGGTTTCAGCATCACATGTGCCAAATCTCTCTAGGATTATCTCCTCCCAATTTGAGAGGGCTTCAAAGAAGAACATCTCTCCATCAACTTCTCTGCGAGAAATAAAAGTACCCAGATCGGTGATAATGCCTATGTGTACCCCTTGAACATCCAACTTTGGCGTACTCGGCAAGATTGAAATTGTAGCAATAGGCGCAGTTGAACTGTGTGCAGACCATGCAGTGACGTTCAGCACGGCGCCATTGGTGTTACGCAGAATCAACGGGTCGTCAAATTCTGTGAAACTTCTTAAGAGCTCACCGGATCCGTACTTTAGTATCAGTGGGGATGCTGGTAGATCGATATCAAACACTTCAAAAGACTCTACCCAAGATTCTGTCCAATCTGGAACCCAGGACGGAAGCTCCAGTTGAGTCTCCGGTGATCTCCGACACAAAGTGATAATATCGAGTGAGTTCTCTTCCTTGATACAGTACTCCACCAGACTCAAATAGAGTTCTTGAGCTGTTGTTGAATTGTAATCAGGGCGAATCGATTTGTTCGGCAGGATGCCTAGGAGCCCATAGATCATGTCTCGTGGATCTGTAGCTCTGGCCCGCCTCAAAGCCGCTAAAACATTACTTAGTGGTAAATTCGCTCCCAGACTCAGCATTTCTCGAATTATAGTCATTGTCTCCAGGTTTGGTAGCCCTCCAAAGTCGAGGTTGTCCACAGCCATTGAAATGTTTGCAGCTTGATCGAGATTCCCTGCCGGTAAAATTAGAGTCACATATCCTTACTCAAAGATTGAGAGTACTCCACACATTGAGGAGTCTCCACACATTTTGGTAGATAAATTCGCGTCGGTAGAACTCACAAATGCTGTTGGAAAAGTCCTGCCACGACATTTGGTCAGGCCCACAACATACTATAACCTCAGATGCAATGGCCACTTCTTGAACAATCCATATTCTTGTCCAGAAGTCGCGCTGAGCGACATCACCATAGAGCCCATTTCTTACAATCTTTTGGACACCCACATCTACTGCCAACTGGTTCTGTAACCGAATCTGGTCTTCTACCTTGACAACCCGTTCATTGTCATCCTCCCACCCTCTTTTCTTATCTACCGACTTTAAGAACTCAAAGAGACGGTGACTCCAAAGAGAATCGTCTCCTATCCACGCAATTGTTCGACTTGAACCTTTATAAATATCTCTCATAAGCTGAACCTGAGATGATCTTTCATCTAGATCTTCTTGATTGATACATATAGCGTCAATCCAGAAATCTCTCGCTTTGTTTTCCATTCGAAGGTAATAAAGGACTCTCCAGAGATTAATTGTAACCTTGAAAGGAGACCCATCAAGCTCTATGAGATCGGGGTCGTCCAAGTCAAATGGTCCCCACACGTATGAAAGTGCTTCGTAGGGTGGGTGATTGCTTAGGGGGTACACATCAAGAGAAGCTACTATATGATGAGGAGACACACCCGGATGAATTCTGACCAGTCGGAAGTCTGGAGGGTCATTCTTCAGACTGCTGTATCCGTGGCTCCATTGAGCCATTCCGTATGACGCAGAGACAAGCAATGCACTGTCTATGGTCCTTTAGTCAAGCACCGGCACGAGTGGCGTAAATATGATACTTACAGTCTGCTAGGGCAGCGGAAGGAAATATGCACCGGGCCTTCAAATCGGCAACAAAGCTTCTTATTCTCCAAGTTATGACCTTACTATAATACTGCACACAATACCGAGTGACGCAAGGATATGAAAACTGCTAAGATGATCTAAAAAAAACAATATGATCGCCAAGTTGAAAGGCTTGAGGATCCTTCTCAATTGACGTGGCATCAGCACGCCTGCAGCTCGGGAGAATGCATGACCTACCCACAGCGGGGTCAACAACCCCCTGTCCTCGTTTAAAGTGTGATGATCCCACCATGTCGGACCTGAAAACCCCAAAATTTTGACCTCTATTCTCAGCCAAAAAAGCTCAAGCAGCGGCCATACCACTCCACAGTTTGGAATTATCCGAGACTTTGTTATAATCCATTACACTAAAGCCTTCCCGAAACTTTTTCGAACTAACGACGTGGGAGATGAATTCTGCGGTAGCCTCGTGTCTGCTACTATAGTATATAAGAATTTGACTAGAATACAACCATCCTCACGCTTGCTAGCAGATTAAAGCCCATAACAGTAATGTTACTGATTATGGGTGCGTAAGGATTAGGATAACTAACATAAACTCTGCGGCTTTAATTACGCATTTGGAACTGGGGATAGGTACAAAGGAATTCTGTTGGCTTTAGTGAGTGAGTTACTACTTCTTTGTTGCGCATTAGGCATTAAATTGGAATTGACATGCGCTCAATAAAGCCGGCGCAGCATAAAAAGAGTTTCATTCACGTGTGGAGCATGAGATACATGCTCGTAAGATCTCCATGACTTGGTTCAGAAACATGAAACGGCTTATTTTCTGAGCCCCCACGTCGATTTTCTTAGCTATATAGCATTTGTGCTGCGATTGTGACTCGTTAAATTGTCTCTATTGAGAACTCTAAAACCACATGAGTAGAATGATCACTCATAATAATTCCGACATTGAGAATTGCGATCTGCAAGGACAATATCTATACTGTCTCTATAACGTAAATCTTTATTACAAGTACGCTTGTGGCGATTGGCAGAAAATAAATACGAAATTGCTCGTAGTGAAGTAGTGTTGATTATCTTATAGCACAATTCAAAGTGAGTGTTGTGTATGTTCAGGTCAGAAAGTCTTAGGGTAGATATTACTACGCAAGATGACTCTTACTTAGATCGGTGATAATATATATGTGTACCCCTCGAATATTCAACTTTGGCGGATTTAGGGAGTATCATTTCTCATGTGTTGGATTTATAGTCTTGAAATTGAGAAACGTTTTCCCACAGGGACTTTATTCAAGACACAAACATTCATTCTCCATAAGAATAAATCACATCTATACCTGAAAAATTAAACCACTGTTTTCCCAATACCTCCAATTCAAAGCCCAAGCATCCAAATATCTAGATCTAAGTAGCTTGGAGATTTGCAGATAATAATACGTGACAAAGAAAATAAAAGGATTTGTGTTCCATCCGAGTTCACTATCTCCGCGCCGTTTATCCGGTACGAGTTCACTAGGTAGGTTCCCGGAAATTTGGGCACACTCACTAGCTGTGATTCATATTTAAATCGAACCACTCACCTACCTTGGACTCTATGTGACAAAGTTTACCTTTCTGGTGCATTTACAAGAAAAATTTGGAGGCGTCAGTTTGAAACTGTCAATAATATACTAGTCAGTCTTTCTCCCCTACCTTTCAATGAATGGAATCTGATGGTTTAGGTACCTACCTACCCTATCCACAGACAACAACCGAGTTTGCCTTTTACCTCAGAGCCACTGTGAACACACGAAATTATGGCTACAAAAATACCTTTCAAAGTCAATACAACAGTTCTCTTCGATAGCCTTCAATGCCTGGCCACAGCCTCACTTAATGCTACAACGGTTAACCTTGCTGATCCTGTCACTCAGACATGTATTATCACTGCGTGCAGGGAAAGTGTAACCCCAGTCTGGCACTGGTACCAGAACTTGGGGATTGTAGGATCGATTATCGCCTCGATTTTGTTTTCTTTCCTGTTATTCATCATCTACTACACGCACTGGACCGAATTGTGTCTCGTCAATGACCTCCGCAAGATTGAGCCGCACCCAAATCCGAATGTCGAGCGGTGGATAAAAAAGGTACTGAAGCAGAATGGAAGATCAATTCTAGAGCCCGTGGAAGCCGTATCGCCCTGGTATGGAGGTACGGGTACCTGGGATGGTGCCATGACTACAGATGAGTGGCTCAGACGGTACGATGCAGCCTGGGATACGGAATGGAATAGATTTGAATCCGAGCGATTGCGACACGTCACAAATAACGTGGAAACTATTCCATACCCAAGGCCGGCTCTGCGGCGGGCTAGGCAAGAGCCTCCTCCACCATATGGGCAACTTGCATAGCAATGTATCCTAGATTGACAAGACTCAGACAGACAAGAATCTTGACTCAGTCCTTCCGCAACAAAGTTCCTGTCTTGAATTTTTTTTGTCCCGCATTATCGCATTCAGTGTTCAATCGCAGAATCACTCTTGTTACTCTTTGTCTACAGCTGACAGTTGCTGAGCTTTGCGTCTTGGCATTCACAATATATAACATCACTCCTGGGACTTTCGCTGGAAATTCGCGCAGTTGGAGGAGGTTTGTGATTCGATATTTCGTTCTTATCTTTCCATCTCGTTGAGCCTGTGTCCAATATTGAGAGCGTTTGTAGAGTGTTCGTGTTAATAACCTTTTCCTTTGTTGGGATTCATTTCGCTACCTCATCGCGTCAGTTGAAGCCGCTTGCAGACTTATGTTCGAGCATTCTATATATGAGTTTCGTATATTCAGAACTGTCATTCCATTTTCGGCATAGGCGTGACTTGACCGGTTGGTTAGAGGTCTCCGTACCGGCTTGTGGATAATTCCAAGCGAGGAGTCAGTGAGAAGACGCGGACAAGCTACGATCAGTGACACTTAGCTATCTGCCAAAGAGCACCCACATTCACGAATCAAATCCAGATACTATCAAAGTCATGTACAAAATGTTTCGCCGCGTCCGAGACTAGTGCCGCCCCAAAATTCGTCTCTTGTTCGACTTATTCCTCCTTTTTTTGACTGTGTTTTCGTTTGGAATCAACACTTGGTATGCCTCGAGCACACAGCAGTTGAATACTACGTGTTATATTCTGGGTATTGTTGCTGTAAGTTAGAGTCTGTCCAAATCGTGAAGATCATGAGCGGTTGTAATTAACAATGTGCGAGGGCGGGCATCTTGGCTTTGGTTGGGCGTCACTTTCGCTCGGAAAAGATTTATTTCGACGATCGATACAGAAGCAGATAGCTGCTATCCAGGATATGAATCCCCCTCATTTATTCAAGAGAAGAAATATCCGGATATTGCGTTCTCGAAGAGCTAGGTTGCACCATCCGCTCGCAGATTACCGGATCGCTCTCGTTCTCTCCTTTCTCTCGCTCTCTTCCCTCGTTCTTTCAGCCCAGGGCCTTCGCAATCGACAAGATCCCAGCCAGTGGAGGGATATCGTTTGTTTCTTGTCGGACACCCTCTGTTTTTTGGCCGAAGTAATTTTCCTCCTTTTTGAGAAGGCAAAGAATGCCTACGTTATCAAAGAAGATGAGGAAGAGAAGGAAGAGGTTAGTCACCTAGAAAGTATACTGGTGCAAGGCTCTTCGCCTGGGCCGTCGATCAGGTCTTTCATTCCAGCAATTATACATCCTTATGATGATATCTGGGGCACAGCACCGATAATAAGTCAGACTGCCTCTCTTCCTGGTCTGCCTCTTGCTGCTCTTCCAGCCCGGGATGCTCGTCGCCCTAATGTACTAGAGAGATCTTCCTCCGAACCTCCTCGTGTCTGTTGTGCTTTTCGATGCTTTTCTCCTCCTCTTCCTTCTGTCGATCTCGATTCCGTAACTTCTGTTTAGGGGCAACCTGACCCGGTGACCCTTCTTCTCTGGTCCTGTTTCGCGTCCTTTTTTTTTTTGGCATTCTTTTCGGTTTCTGGTTTTTCTGCGGGATTGGTATCTGGGCGGGCCTAGTTACCAATTTTTTGATATCTTGGGAGGAAGGTGCTGCTGGGTAATTGCTGTTTTGGCTTGGAGACTCTTGGTTGTAGCTTCTATCCCAATGCTACAAACATACCCAGATTCCCTCACTCGCCGATCTTTATTATAGATACGATTATGGCGAAGGTGAGAAAATGAACACGAAATTGCTCGAAATGAATTAGTGTTCATAGCATTATGGCACAATGCATAGCAAGTGTTGTGTATGTCTAGATTATTCACAATTAGAAAGTCTTAGGGTCAGTCTTCCCAACCGAGGTGACTCTGACTCGAAACGAGGAAGTGGTGTAGTATTGTAGTATCTTAATTTCACATCAAAGAAATGACCTAACTCCTAGCAAGTGACGAACCTCACGATAAAAGATAACATATCTACATGTCATGCCCTCCCTTTGTACAATTCTCACAAACAACAAGCATAAGCCCTTGCGTCGCCATCATTAAAGAGATGCGTCCGCGCTCCTGCGTCGTCCCCCACCAAAAATGAGCTACCCCTATATCTTCCCGTCTCATCCCTGACATTTGCAATACTGCTACTGAATGCACTACCTGTAATGCCCAAGAAGAAATCCGATTTAATCATTATGCCCAGATCCACTGCGCCTTGGAAATCAAATGGTAACACATTGATCTTCTCCAGAACATCTGGGTAGGGCTGTGCTATCGCCCACTTGTGCACCACATCCCACCCGCGCAATGCAGCTGCTTCCACAAACTTGGCAATCTGACCTTGATCTCCGCATGCCAGATAAACGAGTGGTTTCTGCTCATTAGGCTTTCCGTACCTCGTCCACGCCGTATCGAGGGCATCCAAGTCGACAGCTAACTGATGGTCTATACCACTCCAGATAGTGTCACTCTCGACCCTGAAGTGGACTCCGTAGAATGGCCGACCCATATGCCCCAAAATCATTTCCACAATGAGTCTTGCGTCTTCCTTAATTCTTATAAGCAAACCCAAATCATTCCATAGCCTCAAATCCCTCTGGGTAGGATCATCTGTGATCCTTAAGATCAAAAACTGAGGTTGGATGGTGACGGCAGTAATACCCTTCTTGCTATCATCTTTATCGGGATTGTTGTACGCCAGCTCCTCGAGAGCCGCTAAGTGGGCGTCGAAAAACGTCTTGAAAGGGTTGCCAGTCCAGAACAAGCCAGCATAGGGAATGTGTCCAGGTGCTGCGTTGACGTCGACATTCCATCTATTCTTGACTGGCCACAGTTCCGTCTTCAGGTCGCGTGGGTGCAGAATCTTCATCTGCGGACATGCCTTCGCCATCCCCGCCGCGAAGTGCTCGAGGTCGAACCAATCGTCATAAGGCATATGTGCATCCTCATTGAGGAGATTGAACTCCCGTAAGTCTGTCGAGTCGCGCAGAGGCATAGAGGGCAGGATAAGGCCAGTGCCTGCTTCAACGGCCATCTTGAAGCAGACTTTGAGTTGTGACATGATGGATGTCAATCCAGCGGACATGCCAGCGCACTGCAAGTAAACCTCATCTTCAGGCCAGAGAGTTGCAGCACAGTGCTCTTTTAGAGCCAGGAAGTCGTGTTCTGGCGGGTCTTTTGCAAAGACTTGGCCGAAGTATTTCGACGCTGCTGAGTGTGCCGTCGTGGCATTGGGTGAAGGCGCTTTCTCTTTTGATGCAGCAGCTGCATCGAGCGAGTCAGAGAGACAGGAAGAAATTTTGATTGTGTCTTCTGTTTTGGAGGCCGAGGAAGATGTTGCTGGGTTTGACGAGCTGGGGATGGAGGAGAGCGAGGCGGCAGGTAGGACGGCAGAGGCGTTGTAGACGATGAAAATGAGGACTACTATGCAGAGTGAAATGAAGCCATTGCGGCCTTTGACCAACTTGAAAACTCGTTCTTGCATCTTGATTGTTCGATCTCGTTGCCACGCTGGAGAGGAAGACATGGCTACAAACAGCAAAAGAAGTCCTGTTGGGTGCACAGCCAGTTTTCCAGAAACAGTGAGAGACACCCTTTAAGCCTTCTAAGACTCTCGAACAATCTCCAGTATACACATCAGCCCTCGTAACGGTATCCCTCGCCACCTCTTCCGCAAATATGTACTTGTCATAATTAGCCACAAGCAGATAAGACAGAGCTGTTGTGATGCAGCTGAAACCCTGGAGGCTGAGATAAACTAGGCCAAGTCTTCTACGATCGGCAAGGGCGGTGCTCCGCGTTGGAGAGTGGTCTTTCAGTATGGAGTCTGTTGTACCGCACTCTCCCAATCCCTTCTGCGAAATCCAAAGTTGAGGCCGCGATTGGCTCGTCGGCTAGAAAGTATTGGCTTGAGGGGCTTAAAGCAGCAGCACGGAGACCCCAAAATGCCACTTGGCGCCAAAAGCCTGTACTAACGGTCGCTTAAGGACGGCCCCAGAGCCGTCTCGGCCGTGTTCAAGCCGCTATTGCGCGGCAGATATTGACACCTCACTTCTCACATTTGGTAGTCTATGGTCTGTCGATGACAGCAGTCACCGCGAATAGGACGGGAATCGGCTGTGATAGGTGGGCAATGATTGTTGCGTAAGTACGAAAGCACCCCAATTGTGATTATCTCTGATGATTAACATATCCTGAGATCTACAGATGCATTTAATTGCTGCTTAGTGCTCCCCTGCAGGATGAAATTCACACGGAGAGTCTCTGAAAGCTCGACGAAGCAACACCAACTCATCCTCTTTTTACAAAGGGATGGTCTATCGGCACGTGTTACAGAGTCTCAATCCAACTTCTAGATGTGCGTGGAGGCTAGGAAAGAGCCTAGATCTCGCAACCCACAATGTGAAGCATAGGATAAGTTCTAGATGCCTCAGTGACACTGTCATTCGACCTATGATTCAAACCTACTACCCTAAGTTGAACAATTGCTACGTAGTTCGTGTACATTGCCTCCTTGTGCCGATGGCAGAAACGATAGCTCCAGGAACGAGTGTCAGCCGTGCACGGATAGCACTAGAACCTTATAAACAGTAGCGTAAACTGTAATCAAACCAAGAAAATGACAGTCTTAGAAAGTTGAAATCTCAACAGTGCATGGGCCCGACCTAAAATCCGGCCGGTAAAGTGCCATTGTCAGAAAAACAGTCTCAGACGCCTCTGAGCTTCGTCTGCTGACCTTATTGCGTGGACTAGCTTTTCAGCACATGAACGAGTTCCATGCATATGATGCTGAATGAACTGCTGAATGAAGTGTTGAAGAAATAACGACACTTCTACATGATTTACCTTATTGAATGGCATTTCACGTGGAAGAACAAGCAGTTTCTTGTGCAAATTCGTTATCGGGTTTGCCATTGACTAGTGAACAGTGCACATGTGAAAACAAAAGTGAGGCGATTTATGTCTTGCATTCTATCGTTACACTTCAAAAGATGGCACAAGCACTCTCTACGACTTCACTGGCGTTGGTGCAGTGAACGTCTTGTACAACCACTGTGCAAACTTAACACTCGGCTCATCCACAAACCTCGTTCCCATTTCCGCAGCCCAAAGTGTTAAAGGTAATAAAATCAGATGTGGCAGAAAAAATGCGGGCTCCATACCGAAGGGCCCAGCCTTTGTGATGGGGAAATAGTTCATCCACAGTGGAATGCCAAGGAAATGAGCCTCACGGATCCACCCGGTAGCAGCGTACAGTCTGTCCCCGATAGTCCACAGAATGGGACCGTGACAGAGGTAGAAGGCGAAAGAGATACGACCGAGGTATTGGTTGAATCGGTGTTCGAAGAAAGCTTTGAGCCATGAGAGACGAGGGATAGCTGCTACGAGAAATGTAGCAGCCCAGAAGAGGTAGAACCACTTATAGTCGAAGACTGCTTGAGGTTTGAGGAACGATAGGTAGTACCATCCTGGTGATTCCCTCAAGACTTTGATGTCAAGAGTGTTCGATGGGACACCGCCGAGATACATGCTGACAAAGAAAAGGTTGAGATAGATGAGCTCCTTGAAACCCTCTAGTCGTGTAAAAATTCGTGGTAGCTTGTTATTCTCAGCTAGCAAGTCGAGATCGCAGAGAAGCATGCCAGACATAAACATGGAGGCGAACCAGCCGTCCACAATGTACATGAAGTAGACAATAAGAGCAACTTCGCAAAACAATCTCGCGTCTCTCTTGAACCTTGCGAATGCCAAGAGAGCCGTGTAGATGACGATGGAGCCTCTGAACTCCACCGGAATGGACCAGGCGTGAAAGTCGTAGGTGAACCAGGATTCACCTCCTGTCCTGAAGACGAAACTGAAGTTTTTGAACTCTATGTACCAATTCCACAGCTCTTCGCGATATGTGCCTTTGTGTGGGTGATCCGTCCATATACCCAAGGCATGCCATGATGTCATATGGAGAAAGGTCGAAACGATAACTGGGATATGAAGTCGCAGAAAACGGCGGAATAAGGCAGATGCTATGTTGTCCCCGACCATTGCAAATTCCCCTGATTGGATCAAACTCAAGGGCTTGGTGGAGAGGACGTATCCAGAGATAACGAAGAATACGGTCACAGCAAAATGACCGCCCGAGAAGAATGTTCGAACTCCAGGAAGCCGACAGAAATAATATTCGTTGTTGTAGCCAAAGGCGTTTTGGAGGATATCTTCGCCGTGTACGGCCTTTTTGGACCATACCTGATGATGACCGAAGTACACCATCAGAGCTGCAAATCCTCTCAAGCCATCGAGATATGCTGTGCGTCTGAGTTTGCGGGGTGTATTTGACCTAGTAAGAACGGATGGACGGACCCTATCGAACATGCCCCTGAAGGATGAAAACGTTCGAAAGATGCGGTTCAGCGCAGTTGGTGGGCGGGCTGCCTCCCAATGCCCTTGGTCCAAGATGCCGTCGTTTTTCCTGGACATATTGAAATAAAGATGAAAATGAAGAGAACAGACTGAGATGAACGATGCAATAATCATATAAAATATCTATGACAACTCGCCGAGCGGCATACGGGGAAGACCCTAGCACTGTGGACAAAGAGCTGGAGGGCGTTAGTGAACAGTCATGCAAATGAGAACGCACTGCCTGTCACCATGCTGCCCTAGCCACTCTAGAATCGGTCACAGCTCATCACACGACCGAGAGATCTCAGAAAGCTCTTCCCGCCGCTGCTCGCTTAACGGGAGCCCCACTGCAATGAACATGCTGTGGAGATTTCGAGCGGTGCTGAGACGTTCAGCGTACCTGCGGTAGGTCTCATATGATAGCGGTATACCACCTGAAAGGTCATCTATCCGGTAGCATTGTCAACAACCTGACTGTGGCGGCTACCAAAGGGAATTGTGCCGAAAAGCTTCGAGGTTCGCAAGAATCCATATAAATTTGATTTTATCCGAAGTCTATTGTATCCTCCGACCACTGGATCTGACGAAATTGATTGGATGCATCTATACCGGGCCAGATCTATTGGCGACACCGCCGTGTCCTGTCCAGCTGTCGGAGGTAGATCCAGCGGGTTTTGGCGCGAACTCTTGATCGACAAATTGGAATTGAGAGCCACTGCCGTCCAAATTCGGTATTCCGGAATTCTAAACTCAGCCACTGCCAAAAGTGGTTATTGTCATGTTGATCACAACTACATGTTTTACAACTGTCATTTATCGCTTAGTAGTGTCGCTTTCCTGGCTTTGCCAGCGTAGGTATGCTCCCAAATCGATAACGGGCACCGACATCCGCGCAGAATAATTTATTGAGCTTTGACGTTTATCATGGTTGGACCTATCCTTATTTGGAGTCTTCAAACTCAATCAGAGAAAGAGGGCTCTCTTCCTGATGAAGTATGTAGGTGCTGTTGTGCAACAACATTTTCAGATAAGACAATATCATGACTCGATGAAGAACCATGTCTTCGAAGTTTCCCCTTATTTTAAATGCAAGACTTGATGATAGCAGAAACCAGTATTTTGATGTAGAGCTTTGAGATCGTGGAGATTTGCCAGTTGGAATGAGGGGATCGGAGAATATAAACTGTGGATCCATATCTCCATTGTGAGACATATCATCCGTTGTCTGGGCGTTCGGAAAAGTGGCCCGGAGTGATCGGCAGCCGTTGATAAGAATATGGCTAGATCGCCTTTCTCTCCAGCTGTGGACTAGCTACATAAACGGTCAGGTACGGGAGGATCGCGGAAGCCACCGTGCAGGATGGATGGCCTGGCCCATGCTACATAATTTGTTGTGACAGATCACTAAGATCTCAATCGCCTACAGTCCCCGTCAGTCTACCTTCACTGTTCATCAAGGCGTAACGCGGAATCTCAATATTATCATATCATATTCACGATATTCGCTTGACGGTGATGAGCTCTCGACCAGTATTGATAAATTTGCTTTCTTCCCAGTTTCAAGCCTCATTGTAGTCACTGCAGGCAGGTCATCTCCCAAATAAATAAAGCACTGTTAGTTAAGATGAGAACACGAGTGAGAACGGAGATGGAACCACTTGTGGGGGGTAACTTGCTATCTTTTTAGATGACTGGGTAAAATAGACGGAAGAACGTGATGTTCGAATTTGGCATAATTTTAGCTACTGTATCACGACTCTTGGTAGACAAAACTATCTTGTCGCAGGTTTTAGTTTATTGAGACTCTAGATCGCCCGCTGCGGATCGAAATCGTTCTGAGAAAGAACCCACTGTCAGACCAAATCTTATCGCAACAATCAGCTAATTCGGTCCTCATGACCCACTTGGAGTTGGGAAATGACCCCGCAGTTCTAAGATAGAGGCCTCAGCTCATCGCATCCACCGTCAGGTGTTGTCTTGCCAGATCCAGGCGTCCACCTGAAAATGATAGTGGCAGACTATCGGAAGCTGTGAGACAAGGAGGCCCGGACCAGATAAACTTCTAAAACTTGCCACTTGAAGCACCCGTAGATCGACATTATCATAAACGGGGATCCCTTCTCTTTTGTCTAAGTCACCCGTGCTTGAACTTCAATTGTTCTGGCTTCTCTTGTTCGCAGGACTTCGACCAAGATATGTCAAACATCATGGGAGCATCAACGTCGCCACTTGGTGGTCGTCTGCCCAAACAAATTCAAAGGGCTTTGCCAATTTACATTACATTTATAATTCTCATTATTCTTGCATCAAATACAGATCGGTTTCGAACTTCAATCAAACACCGCAACAATGTAAAACGAGCAAACGCTTACAAGCCGACAGCAGCCGTTGACCAAATAATCCCCAAGAAGATTTGGCAAACATGGAAGGTGGACGCACTCAGCTTCGAGGAGAGAGATCTGACGACAGCAAGAACGTGGACAGCGAAGAATCCAGGGCATAGGTATGAGGCTCTCACGGATTACAACGATATGTACTATGTGGAAACACATTTCGGGCCAGGGGGTCTGAATCGACCAGACATCGTGGAAATATATCGAGCTCTAACTGCGAAGATCATCAAGGCGGATCTTATTCGATACCTCGTTATGTACGTCGAAGGTGGAGTGTATACCGACATTGACGTTGAAGCTCTTAAGCCTGTAGAAAGATTCATTCCAGATCGCTACGACCAATCGCAGATCAACATGGTCATTGGAATTGAAATCGACCAGCCTGAGTTCAGAAATCACACTATCCTCGGCCAAAAGTGTATGTCATTCTGCCAATGGACTTTCATGTGCAAGCCAAGACTCCCGGTGATGATGAGGCTGATCGAAAACATCATGGCCTGGCTTGAGGATCTATCCAAGAAAAAGGGCGTCCCAATTGGAGAATTGCAGCTGGACTTCGACGAGGTTATCAGTGGCACAGGGCCTTCAGCTTTTACCGCAGCTGTCTTGGCAGAAATGACTATCGATGAAGGGCGCGACATCGAATGGGATGTTTTTCATAACATACCAGAGTCAAAGCTAGTGGGCGGGGTTCTTGTCCTTACAGTAGAAGCATTCGCTGCAGGTCAAGGACACTCCGACTCTGGGAATCACAATGCCAGAGGAGCACTCGTAAAACATCATTACCATGCTTCCAATTGGCCGTCTGCCCACCCAAGATATACTCACCCGGTCTATGGTGAGGTTGAGAAGTGTAACTGGGAGGCAGAGTGTGTGAAATTGTGGGACTTCAACAATGCTGCCTTCGCTGCGCTCCCGCCGGAGGAGCAAGCTAAACAAATCGCCTTCAAGACCGCGGCCGACGCCGAAGCTGCGAAACAAGCGGAGGATTTGAAGAATCTCAAAGCGATCCAAGAAGCTAATCTGGAGAAATTTGTCGCTGCTGAAAAGGCTGCTTTGGCAGAACAAGCTTTGAAGGCTGGAATAATCGATTCTGGCAAGGCTGGGTCAGCAGAGCCGGATCTTTTGGGCTTGAAGCCTCCCGCGGACCCAAAGACTCCCACGGATCCAAAGGCTCCAGGGGATCCCAAGGCTCCAGGAGATCCAAAGCCGATGTTTGGTGATCCAAAACCTCCTGTGGAAGCAAAACCCATGTTTGGGGATCCAAAGCCAGCAGGAGGCAAACCGGGCGACCCTGCTCTAGCAGATAAACCAAAGAACGGAAAGCTTCCTGACCCACTTGGACTAGGAGGAGCGGATCCTTTAGGATTAAAACCTCTAGGAGAGCCAAAACCTATGCTCGGAGATCCAAAGCCAGCAGGAGGCAAACCAGGCGACCCCGCTGCAGCAGACAAACTAAAGAGCGGAAAGGTTGCTGACCCACTTGGACTAGGAGCAGCGGATCCTTTAGGATTAAAACCTCTAGGAGATCCAAAACCTATGTTCGGAGATCCAAAGCTTCCAGGAACAGCCCCTATGATTGGAGATCCAAAGCCAGCGGGAGGCAAACCGGGCGAGCCTGCTCCAGCAGACAAACCAAAGGATGGAAAGTCTGGTGACCCAGCTGGATTCGGAGGTAAAGATCTTTTAGGTTTGAAGCCTCCAACACAACAACCAATGTTTGGGGATTCAAAGCCCGTAACAGGACCACCGCCTATGTTCGGGGATCCAAAGCCAGCGGGAAGTAAGCCAGGAGATCCTGCTCCAGCCGAGAAAGCAAAGGACGGAAAGCCTGATGATCAGGCTAAAGATGCAAAGCCGGGCGACCAGGCTGGGTCAGGAGTGAAAGATGCTCCCGGTGCAAAGTCTCCACCAGAACAAGCAAAGGACGCAAAAGCTGAACCTGGGAAAGGTAGTCCAGATGTAAAGCCACCATCAAAACACTAATCTGCTCTTGGGGAGGCAGTGAGCGGCCTACAGATCAGAGATGATCTGGTGACTAGATTTGCATAGCGTCAAGACGGAGTTGGATGTTCTCCCTTTTCGTGCGGACTTGAAACTGGGCGTTATGGCGTTGGCATCTATTGAGTTGGAAAACAAAGAAATTAAGGGAGTGTAAATCTGTTTGAAGACAGGGAAAAAATTGTAATATTAAGGAGATGTCAAACAAGTTCAATAACCAAATGCATATAAGTTCTCATAGGGATTTTGTGAGGAGTAACTCGCACATAACGTATGCGGCGCCGCGGTGATGATACAAACAGCCTGAAGAAAACATCCGGCCAGCCATCAAACCCCACACCATAAATCATATTAACAGTGGATCAAAAAGAAAGCGTTATAACTGTCGCCGGGTGTGATGACCTACGACTTTCATCTAGCCTGGTATGATGTAGTGCTCCTTACAGCACCCAGTTATCGATGACGTTGCGTTGGCTGCAAGAGACATCTCGAAATGATACTTAAGCCCTGCGGCATGTTCCTGAAACCACGACGGAAGTTACCATAAAGCTTATAGATGACATTCAGTCAAAGGAAAGACAGTGGCAAGACATCTTTACGGGTACTGTCATCTCAAAAGGTTATATGAGGTGAGAATGTCAGCAGTTGCGAGATAAACTGCGTACGGCACCTTCACGGCGCCAGTTTGCATTGTTTTTCAAGCTGGAAACAACTTGGATGGAGTTCCAGGTCCAGTCGAGGCAATTAGCTGTTTGTGAACCATATTTAGTTTCGAAGGCTTGAAGTGTGTCACTTTGCTCCCTTGATGGCGATGTTGTTCTTCCCCCTCTGTGAAGGACATTCTTCGCCGTCTCTGTGAGAATGATACTGGCAATTGGAACCGTCTCTTGGATCCATGGGACTCGTCGACCTTTGAAGTTTGATGTAATCTGATGCAAAAGTAGGCAGGTCCTGGAATAATTCCTCCACTTCCGCAGTCGGCCAGTCAGACTCGCTGTAGCTGCAATCTATGGTGTAGTATAGCGCAGAAACCACATATCTTGCCAGTGTAGATCCGGTAGAAGTCTTCTCATATGCTTGTCGAGCGTACTGCGCTGATGGCAGCTTGTTTTGTTCCTTATGCTCTCGTCGGATGATGTCTATTGCGAGATTCTGAAGTCGTGGAATACAGTACTTCTCTGCAAGAGCATAGACTTCAAGAAGCACCCACGAAGAATCAATTTGGAGAGACGATTTGCCTGGTAGATTCGAATTCGCACGAATGAATCGAGGAAGGCTGGGAATATAGATCCACTCCATCAGAACGTCGAAGGCTTCACAATCATCCTCGGGGAAGCGCGCCGCATTTTCTTTGGCTTCCTTAAAATTACCATTGAATAACTTGTCGAAGTATGGTATCTTGCAGATTTTATTCTTATGAACTCGGAATAATGTCTCTTCTGGACCAACATAGAGGTCGACGATATCAACTCCTAAATTGCTGTTCATGGTTAGCTATTGCCATCCGCTCGCAGCAAGAGCAGGAATACCCAATGAATGGAGTCGAAGGTTTCAGCTTCTTTCCAGGCGGGGAAACAGGTCCAGGACCTAGTCCAAGTCCAGGGCCAGATTTTAAAGCTGCCGAGGTATTTCGAGGTGATGCTGTTGCAGCCACCAAGCCTGCGCTGGATGACCTTTGTTGCACACTCAGCTGTCGCGCCTGATTTATCCTGCCTGTTGAAGCCATAGCATCAGCAGAGCTGTATTCTCAGATGGAAACCCGACATCCAACTTTATAGAGCGGGTGGGAGGCCCTGATATATGCTGGTAAAGCAAGGAGACAAGGCTGGCAGGCTGGAAGGCAGACTGCAGGTGCGATGCAAGGCTGCGCCACGTCAATTCTCAGAACTGTGACATCCCTGTCGGCCTTTTCATGGGTTACCCGGTTTCAGCAGTGATTTGGCACATTCTTTGACAAGGTTGAAGTGGACGATGACCGAACAAATCAATGGCTGATTTAGGACATGGTATAGAAGGAACTAATGTGTTCTCTGTGTGCCGCCAAAATTTTGGAAAGTTTAACTTTAGCTGTTGAATTACAATAACAGCACTAAACACAACGACTCTTAGGAGCTCACCTCCATCTCTTTCCAACGAGACAGTATTGATATATTCCGTCAAGGGTCACGTCTAAGCTACCTAATTCCGTTGCTCAACTCATATCTTCCATGCATAAGTTCACGATTCACATCGATTCTCCCTATTGGCAGTACTCATTGTACTTCTCAATCTAAAGGCATCTTAGGGCAAACAATTCGAATTGAAACCTAATCGGTTGAGGAACAAGACACACACTCTAAGCTACTCAAAGTCTTGGACAAATATGTTTATACTAGTACTGTACATTGGTGCATTATTTTGGTACAAAGATACAGTTGTGGATTTTTCAAGCTGAGCTCTTCCAACTGTTGTCTCTCACGCCCCTCTCCTCTCCACTGTTTCCCTCTCATAAGCCAAATTCCGCAATATCTTGCCCTGTCATACTCTCCCTCCACCTTCATATGGAAAGTGGTGCGACGAAATAGTATTGGATCTAGGTCGCAAGGGACTATAGCTTCCCTCTCAGCAAGTTACCTACCATCTCCCGACCGGTGACCCAGGTGGTTCTCCATAAAGTAGGGAAGTCCAAGGTGCTGGTGAAGGTGTCTGCATATCCGAAGCCCTGTATTGAATCAGTTTGCCGTTCTCCAAAACTCGATTCTATTCTTATTATCTATATATCGCAATGTTTGTTTCGCTCCCCTTACCGTCACATTCAACCAGGAACACAAACTCGAAGCCCATCAAAGATAGCAAAATCGACTAAATTGAAAGAGATCCAACTTACCAACATAGGTGGGATCCAACCCCTTGCATACTCAAGTGCGAAGCAGGCCTCGTCCATTTTATACTGCTTGACAGTCCCCCTAACGAGATGATGCACACTTCCCTGTGGGTAGACTTCAGGCAAGTAAGAACCGGGCCCAGGGGCATAGGCGAGTTGAGTGCCAGACAGGATGTGGAAGTAATCATCTGCTGTGTGGCGACCTGTGTGGCCTTCAGTGCCAATGGCAGTTCCGAAGATGATGAGGTATTCAGTTATGCCTGTGGTTGTTAATACTTTTGATTCTTCTTACAGCGCATATTATGACACGACATGCACCACGGTCATGTGATATGAATGCATAGCCTGCTGCGCCTTGCAATGAAATGAAGAGAACAAGAAACTCACTGGCATGGATAATATACATGGCTCCCATCGCTCCTCCAGCGTTGTTGAAAATCCACTCCTCGTCCAAATTCACATATCCACCGGGCAGCTTCTCACTCAGCTCTCCTACAATGTATTTCACAACCGCGGTCGTGTCATTGCCGTGAGCCGCGAGAGCGCGTGAGCTGACGTCTTTCAATTGAGATGGGGAAAAGATGTAAAAGAGCTCAAGGTTCTGGTCTAGGACGTAGAATGTTCCGGCGAGCAGAATGGTTAGGAAGGAAAGGATAACGAGGAGGGGTGTGAACGATGTTGTCGAGGGAGAGGCCTTGGTAGCGGTGGAGGATTTGCGTTTGTGGGAGGAGGTAGTAGAGGACGGCTTTTTGGGCGGCGCCATGGTTGAAACAAGGACAGGGAACAGAAAAGAAAGTCTTAAGGAGAGTGTGAAGTGAAAGTTGGATGGAAAGGAGGTTTGTTGATTCCGAATATTATTTTTGTTATCATCGGATCTCACCCCTGAGAGCCTCCGACGCTAAGATGAATCCGGAGATTGGATACAAGAGAACATTGAATTTTACACGACGCCGAGCTTCTAGATGAGATTTTAAACTACAAAATCTAGTACCTTATCTTCGATCATACCGAGCTATGTAGGAAGAATCTTCTTTTAGGGAGAACGAGTGTGCTCTGGAATATAGCATAAACTTAACAGTACTAAAGTGGGTCTGCGGAGCGGAAGATAGATATTCCCAGCCTGGCTCCAAGTCTTGACCTTCCCGAACATCAGCGCATCACAATCTTGACATCAAGATCTCAGCCCAAATCCCTTCGGCGCATCACCCTACTGACGCAGATCCTTGTGTCCCACCTGCAGATAATAGCTAGGAGCAGGAATTGGAGCGATTGAACCATAAGCATACCCGTACAATGTCGTTTTTCCGCGCCAAAAAGCTCGATTTGGGATGCTTCATCAATGTCAAAGTCATCCGTGACCACACCAAGCGGAAGGTCTTTGAGGAGTGGGAAACAGAGAGGTCAGTCCAATATTATCTTATCTTCCATCTTGCCACCCGGTCAAGCCCGGTCATCTCCCTTTATGAGAGCGCAAGCAGAGGCTGACAGTCGAGGTGATGCAGACAAGCACTCAGATACATTATCCGTAACCTCAGCCTCCCCGCAAGAACGCGCGCACAAGCACAACTCCAGCTCGCGGATATGCATGCGTATACAAGGCCAACGCAGATCAGGAACCGTTGTGTAGAGGGAGGCAAAGGGCGGGGTATCTTGAGAGATTTCAAGATGAGTCGGGTATGTTGTGTGCTTTCCTACATGGCTTTCTAGTGTTCCGTTGATACTTTGAGAGATTTTCATCTTGGTTGAATTTGCAGAGATGGTATCGTAAGCTGTGCTTTGACAGGTGCTAATTTCTGGTGGAATAGTTCAATTTCCGAATGAATGCTCTGGCTGGTAATATCCCCGGTGTCAAGAAAGCGGCTTGGTAGGCGGGATATATGGATGACTGGAGAGCTGTGGTGGCGGAGTTGCGTGCTGAAAGAAACAACAGAGGGAGCTTGGCTTTGCTGTGGCACACTCTCGGAACCCAAATTCTCGAATGCTAATACCCTCGAATTGCGGCAATGTTTGTATAATATGGCATGCTTTGTACAATAACGAGGCGTTTGAACCCCCTTGAGTGGGTGTAAGAAGATACAATCCAATGAGGTTTTGAGTGACTAGGCAAAGGAACCATAGCTGCTGTGTGATTGTGGTGACTTGTATTATGGAATATTTCAATTTGCGGAGATGGCTGTGGATGATGTGATGAGCCTTTTTTGCTCTCTGATGGTTTACTGTTTCACTTCTCTGATGATACTCTGCCTGGCCTATTTCTTGATTTGTTCCGGTCACCACCGTGGAATGTCCCTTGGCACAATCCAAAATTAATGCCAGCAAAAGATATGTTACTCTGAGACTGCTCTGAGATCATAGCAGCATAACCAAGGCTCTGCTGTCTGGATTTGTTATCACTATTCTCGAACAAGCCGTCAGTTGTCGATGGCTAGTACACTTGCAGTTTCGAAATCAGTGTTTGGTGAATAAAAAGTACATGCTCTAGATTCTGCCAGAGAGTGAATCATCTCAGATCAGTCGACCTAGCAAAGCTATTGGTTGAAGGAAAATCAAGGTCTGCAAAAGTATGCGAACCCAAATCAAGGTGTTTTCTGAAGTTCAAACTCTGGAAAGAGGAAGCGACAAATGCAGTTGACAAACTGCAACCTACCAACTCCAAACAATCTTGAGCACTATCTCACTTCTTCTACTGAATCTGCCTGTCATTCCAACTTATCAGCCTTCATCAGTCCTCTCGAGCTCCTTAAGATTGGCTCCAGCCAACTCAAGTGGTCGCAGATTTTTACCAAGTCGGCCGAACCATCTCAAGATCAAATCAAAGCCTTGCAACCACATTCAGAAGATCCCGACAGCTTCATCATGTTTCGCCGTCTTCAGTCTGGTCTTCCAAAGGATCCTGTGTTTGCGAAAGATCTAAAGGGTCTTGGGTGAGTGGGAAATATTTCTGGCGTTCATGACCTTTGTTTCACGAGTTCTTCGTCACAGACAAGGAAATTGATGCTGATATGTCTCCTTTGCGAGCAGGTACTTCGTCAATGAAAAGGATGAGGTTCGAAACATCGAGAATCCGAAGGCGTATTTCAACTTCTTCCTAAACAAGAACGAAAGATACAATATGGTCCAGAGAGAGAGTATGAATGGTGAGTTGGTTCTTTGCTCCACTAGACCTACGAAGTCGCCAACTCCAAACCATTCTCTCAAAAATTTACGGCTAACAGCCATAAAGAAGCAATCAAAAACATTATCGCAGAACGTCTCGAATCCCTTGGCTTGACCAAACTCCGTCTCCCTCTGGGTGCTTCTGAGACAGATCGCCATGTCAATATCTTCATTTCCAACAACCTCAAGGAGAAGAAGGAGATCATTGTCCTCTTTTATGAAGCCGGTCAAGATCTTGGTGTCTTTGCTCATAGAGTGATTGGTGGTAAAGGAGGTATCAATGCAGGGAGTGCTGTTAATTTCGTAAAGTACATTCTGGATTCCGCTCTAAAAGATGGCAAAGAAGCACCAGGAGTTGTTATCGCCAATCTAGGTCAGCTTTACTGGTCTTCTCGAGCCAAAAAGAGTTTGAGTCTGAATTCCTGGTATGCTCTTCCTCGCAAGTCCGCTGCTGATCCCCATTACGACTACGATGAGTACAAGAACTCCATCCCGGGCAACAAGAGCACTGCAGAGCATGTTGCGTACGTATTCAACAAAGTTCTTGGTAACCCGGATGTTTGCGATCAACAGTCGAAGATCCATGTTCTTGGGGTTTCTGAGGGTGCTAGTCAGGCCACTTGGTTCCTCCACAGACCTGAAAACTTTGAGAGATGGTGTGTGGGAATGAAGCCAGCAGTGAATGACAACTGGGTTTCAAAGTTTGTCGAAAAGGTCGATATGCTGCCTACTAATTGTGGGATCCCCGCCTTTGGAGCTGATGATAGACATGCCCGAGTTATCTCTCTCGCAAGCGTTGGAACTTCAGTCACTGTCGCAGAAAATCCGGAATCGGCCAATCCCCAGTTCTTGGAGATTACAAATTCGGATTTCAAGAACTGGTTCGCAAATGTAAAGTTCACTTCAAAAAGTTATCCCATGAGAATTCCGACTAACCATTGCAGCGCGGCCGAGCCTATGCTCTATCCTATGAGCCAGCCGGACAATTCCTCGCCCCACCTGAAGGAAACAAGCTTAATCAGCCCTTAGGTGCCCCGACCTTTAGCTTGGGGGAAAGCATTTACTCCGAGAGAATGCTCGTCGTCGGCCATAAGATCATCCTGGACTGGTTTGTCGAAGTTGCAGCAGACCACGAATACGCCAATCCTAAGCTGGAGCGCCATGAAATCGACGAGGAAGCAGCTTCAATTGGGATAGGAAATTTGTGGGGCAAGGGTGATGTTATTGAGCAAAAGCCACTTCTCATTGAGAATATTTCCAAGGTCAAGGAGGACGAGGCTGTTCAAGATGCAGCTCCGATATTCACAGAGCCTATCGTGATCCCCCAAAAAGTTAAGGCTGATGAGAAAGAGGCATTGGAGAAACTTAATAGTGTCTTCAAGATGCTTAATTCTGGGAAAGAATTGAGTAAGCAACCTCTGGAGCAAGTGGATGACGGTACCGAAGACACGAAAGGTCACACAGACACCGATGTCGATGACGACTTTGAAGCGGGGCTCAGCATGGAAAATGTGATATCCTTTGGCCGTAGGAATGATGGATACACTTACGATCCAGAGATCGGAGAATAGATTCAAGGATACTTGTTTCTCATTACATTTCGTACGTAATCCGTATCTCTGGGTCAAAAGTAGACACTTGACGACTTCGAGAGCCTCAAGTCTTTGCTCAGTATATTTGCTCCTTCGCAGTAACGCTGCAAATATGCGTCGATGGATTTGATAAAGGCACTCAAACTACACATGGCGTCTATGAATAGGCCTAGTTAGTCTGAAATACCACACTGATCTGGTTTCGTAAATATCCCAGAAAGTAGCCTAAAATCAACTCTTTGCAACGAATCAGCTCCCATGAGGAAAAATTAGGGGATCTGTGACATGAGATGCCTAATTTATTTGCCAATGCGATATTTGATTATCTCTTGCAGCTTTCAAACACTGAATTTACGTGATAGATTGTTTGGTTCTTGGTTCAGAGATGTTCCGAAAGTAGCCGAAACAGAAACAAAGCATGATTCACAATAAGCTAAACAGACGGATGGAATTAGATAGAAAGAACGATTCGATTTACTCAGCAAAATGTTAGTCGTTGACAACAAAAAGCTGCATAGTACTTGGGACTAAATTTCGGCGTTGTGGAGTAGTTTCTTTTCGCCTCCAAGAATCCATTGTCGAATACGAACTACGTTCAGCTGGGTGACTAGCAGCTAGAGATGACAGTATGATTTATTTGGTGCTTCTCTGGCGTGCTATTAATTCGACTCAGGGGCAAGTCCGCAGGCTGAACTTCGGAGGATGTTTCCAACCCCCCTATTTCCCTCGCGTATTCTAGCTAGACGCAATGGGGCTTAGGAGGTATTTTAAGGGGTGACTAGTATTGATGAGAGCTTTTCATCTTTAATTTATAGTAGTAATGAATAGATAATTTCAGTGTTGAATGCAGGACCAATAATCGTATGAAAGATAATCTCAAGCTGACGTTGTAGAATGGGTGGATCGCGCATAGCTCCAGTGATGATTAGAGGTCGATGCAAAATCGTACCAACAATCCGACCTTTAGCACCAACTTATTCTTCGATATTCTCGAGCATTTCGTCGAGGTCTTCTTCAAGGTACTCGTCCTCGTCATCACCATGTTCCAGCTAGTTCTTAGCCTCAAGAGCAGCTGACATGGAGCGATCATCTGGAGAGATGAGGCTTGAGCACATACAACGGTTGAGAATTCCATATAGTCTTCTTGTATGTGCCGTGCAGTTCATAGACACAGAATCTAGTAGCAAGATCTACAATATTTCATGTTTCTTTTTGTAGTCACTAGTGATGCACTTGAAAGCCTAGAAATTCTAGATACTTTTCATTGGATAATTGATCGCATATAATGAGCTACTCAGATCAAGAGTAAACCTACAATATCACAGATCAAGCTGCTCAATAAAGACATTTTTGACATCCTGAACCGGCTTCGATGAACAGGGAAATGAATGGCCGCGGAATTCGAAGTGTTTTCTTGCAAATTAGAAGTACCTCAACATTTTCAAGACCTTTATGCTTCTATCCTCCACATCTCCCAATTTAAGCCCCTTTTCTTCTAGCATCTTTTGTCGTCCACACCTTCAACGCCTACTATCTCCAATCCACTGATGGCTTTGACGTGTTCGTGTTCCCGTCGCACAAACTCGTCGGTGCTTCATGGATGTGGGTCCTGCAATCGCTGATCACTCCTTATTTAGCCTAGTATCCGTCAACTGTGCCGCAGCCGCAGCCCCTCTTCCGACGTCCCTTCTACACGAAATCGAGCCATCACAGGCGAAACTCTTGTCTTATTACTGCCGCCTACAGTGTGCCAAAGACTGCCAAGGAAGAAAATAGTCGTGCGGATTGGATCCAAGAAGGTGTAGCGAGTTCACAAGGATCTGGGGCAGGGATGTCAGACGCCATGATGATGACAGGTGCTGCAGGGGACAGCGCCACTTCTCAGCACACCGACGAACCGAAGCAAGAGACTGGTGTGCCGGCTGGAATTTCGTCACATACCGATGTTGCCAAGGTTGATGGCATCACAACATTTGCAGGCGAAACATTGAATCAGGACCGTGTGTCGAGAGTTCCTTCACCCGTGGATGAAGCGCAAGAGCTCGAAGTTGATTCAGCCGTATGTGACCTGCAGCTAGATCTACACTCCAAAAAAACTGATTGTTTGCAGTCTTCGAACGGCGACACGGACTCTGCTATTGGCACACCTATCCAGTATGTTGGTATCGGTTTTCGCGGACCTGTTGCTAATCATGCTGTTAGAAGCTCGACCGTCTCTTTACGTGAAAGTATATTTCAATATGAAGAGGAGAATGGACGAACATACCACGCATACAATAGAGGGAGTGAGTCACGTGGCGATTCCCTGGAAGCTCAGAAGCTGACATGTGGCAGAATACTTCTTGCCAAATGATGAAGCTGAACAAGAACGGCTAGGTACGTAGATTGAATGACTGGCTTTTTCAGAACAATAACGAAACTAATAACCCCCAAGATCTCCAGCATCATCTCTTTTTACTCTCCCTGAACGGAAATTTGCATCTTGCCCCGTTGCCAAAGGACTTGCACAACGTTGTTGACCTTGGAACGGGAACTGGCATTTGGGCAACAGAGTTTGGTATGATTCCTTTGAGCTCATATTTCGATGAAGGCTGACAATCCTTAACAGCCGAACAATATCCCTCAGCCAACGTTCTAGGCACAGATTTAAGTCCCATACAGCCTGTTTAGTAGGCCTCTCCAGTGTCCTGTTGCGAATGACCCTCCTAATACTGACTAGTAAAAAAAGCGTTCCTCCAAACTGCCGCTTCGAAATTAGCGACTATGAAGAACCCTGGGACTATTCTTACAAGTTTGACTACATCCATGGCCGGGCTCTACTATCCTGCTTCAAAGATCCTCCATACGTAATCAAACAAGCCTTTCAAGCTCTCCGGCCAGGTGGCTATTTGGAGTTACAGGATCCCCAAATGCCAATTACATCCATTGATGACACTATGGAAGGCACCGCATTACAAGAATGGAACCAGCAGATCTGCCTCGGAGCTGAGAAACTAGGTAGAGTTGTCACGAACTCGAAAAACTACGGCAAATATATGGAAGAAGCAGGCTTCGTTGACATTGTTGAGAGGCATTTCTATTGGCCTTTAAATGCATGGCCTCGAGGAAAGAAAGAGAAGCTGATATCTATGTGGGCGCAGCAGAATTTGATGGACGGGATACAAGGCATGAGTATGGCGCTATTGACGAGGGGTTTGGGATGGTCCAAGGAGAAAGCGGAGATGTTGCTTGTTGAGACAAGAAAGGATATCAAGAATCGGAATATTCATTCTTATATTGATGTGTAAGTTGCTGCTATTCTACAAAAACATTGATGCTGACTTGCCCAGGGTTGTTTTCTACGGTCGCAAGCCAGAGGATACATCCTTCTCGAACTAGATATGCGCTGCCGCAGCGATCATCTCAACTTGTACATACGATTATCGAACGAGCTTGTATTTGACTTATCCAATAGGCCGATTATATAGACTTCTCGGCGTTTCGGGGTTTTGCAGTTTGCGTAGCAGTTGTCCAAATCCAGAGTTGAACATCGTATATGGCTATCGTAAATGCGGATACCTATTCAAGCTGATACCTATTCACGGGATGTTTCTCCAGTGCTGCCATATTGACCCGAGTTAAATCACGTCATGTTGATATCTCTAGCCTTAGCCATTGCCCAGTCCTCCCAGGCGGCCTTAGCTTTCCAACCCCAGTTCTTATAAATATCCCACTTTGCAGTTCTATCCAAGTAATACGTCAATCCATTCATTATCTTCTAGCAAGGTTGTGAATGCGGACTCATCCATGTAAGAATGGTTGGATTTGCAATGAGAGCTGCACATTAGATACTGAGGCACATCTCCCCTCGCCGAGCAATCTACCGACTGGGTGTGATCTTTGTCAGTGCGTTTCCTCGAACTTCACTACTTAACCTCTCCAAAACACAAATTCTCGAATAGCCCTATCAGCAAAAGAACATTACGTTTAGGACTGTTTCCTTCATAATCCTTACATTTTGGAAGTTTTGCTCACGGGTGTTCGATTCTTGTGAGATCAACAGATAGACTCGACAATGTTGGTAGAAATAGATGATTCTCAAAGTGCATCCATACATAAAATAGATATTCAGTCAAACCAAAATCATTCCTTTTATCTCAGAACCTTTCAACATACCCATATGAAGTAGGATTGTTTCTGAATAGAGGATCTAGTCCATGATTAACAAGAGCCGACCGATTATAGCTACGAAAAAAACCAAATACATGACGTGCCTAACTAAGTCAAAAAGAAACATTGAAAAACAGAAAGAGACATCCTCCAGATCTTTCCATGAGTTGATGGACGGCCATATAATATAAGCCATGAATCCAGGATCAATCCCTCCTCAAGACTAAAAAAGCGTTGTGGATGGGGGTCCTGTTAAAGAGACTCCCATTCCAGTCGTGAGCGTTGGGTCGAATTCGAACACTCTTCCGCGGGCGGAATATTGGAACTCCTCTTCCCTTAGGAGGAGTTCAGATCATCTGCACGAAGTGGAGTTCCAATATCCCGCCCGCGGAAGAGTGCTCGAACTCTTAGCAAACGCTTACGATTGCCCTCCGCCGGGATCGGTGGGCCAAAATAATTCGTTTTGGCTGGACGGTTTAGATTGGTGCAGATAATCTCGAACCTCAGGTCAATGATGACCAAGGTCTCAATAAGGATTCCCTCTCCTTTTTCTCAATTTTGATGAACCAGCTTCATCCGTCTTCATCTTCCATCAATGCTGCGTCGACAAATGTCTTTTGAGATTGTCGCTTCTGGTGACTCCACCTGCTGCGCCACCAACAGCATACTTGCAAGTGGCGCGGGGACAAAAGAAGCGTCGTCCATCATGCTGACGTTTGTGACGGTCCAGATCCTTTTCCAACGAGAATGCGACTCTTTGAGCGACGCATGCTGGCTCGGAACAATAATATGACTTGACATGGTACTTCCTGTGGCGGCTGGATTTTTTTATTAGCAATTGCAACCAAAATTTGTTTTCAGTGAGAGATCTAGCAGAGCAAACATACTTGAGTTTGTGGCGAAAATAGAACGCTCTACCGCAGCCAGGGAAGTCGCAAAGGAATTGTTTGCCAGAAGTAGCAACAATTGAGGATGACACGGGGGGCACGTTATTCCTCAAACGTTCCAGATCGCTGTCATTTATGGGGCTCTCGTATGCTGAAGAATTTGACATCTCGCTTGTCGAATTTGATGATGAAATGGCGATGTTAGGTGTGATTCCAGATGACCGCGACTCGACTTCTTGCGGTATTTCCAATTCCTTTGGATCAATTCCGCATGTCCAGTCAACGACATGTGCTTCCGGGAGTAGATGATTTTCACTGGCCACAGCTGCCAATCTATTTGCACCCAGATTGCATAGCGTGTGATCTTCTGATCGGAAGCTCTCGTATCCCAGGTCCCCATGCAGCGGTTCGTCGCTCTGTGGACTTTCCTCCCACATCTGGTCCGTTTCCATTCTGCCGTCGACACCAGGGGTATCAAACCCCATCCCAAAATGCCCCAATACTTCTCCTCCCAAATACCATTCCTCAGCACCGGGATCCCATCCCAGCCCGTAGTGTTCAAAGCTTCCATCCGATTGCAAAGACGGCCCATCCCAGCTAGGAGAATATGCCTGTCCCGGACAGGATGATTCCTCAAGACTAGCATTGAGAAGTATGCGTGCTTCGAAACCGCTAGAAGTGACTTGATCACTGTAACATTCACGCGACGTGTGGTTGCGAGCGGAGGGTGGCTCCGCTCAAGAGCGAGGGTGTCAAGATAAGGCTATATTATCGTTAGCAGTATTACCACATTCATTCAGAAAGAATCGGTTTTTTTACACTCAAGGCCCTGGAAATTTTATGGTTGAAGAAAGCAGAATGAAAACAGCTGGATCAAGTCCATCTTTTAATCTTCCGACACGATGGCCGGCCTCCCCAGAATGAACTTGGATGGCCTCACTTGTGGCTGATCTTATATGCATGCGGGTGCTCACTCACCAGTGGAATTTGACCAAATCCGCCACAACCATGCACGTCGATTTGAGATTAGCGTCCTTTGATCTGGTTGGACCGACCATATGGCCGGCCTCAGCAAATAATTCAAATGCTACTCGTGACTGCGAAAGGGGACTTGAGCAGCCTCAGTAAGTGGGGAACTCAAATATTTTATCTATGACCCGAAGCTGCTCACATTTAAAGACATACTCCTCATAATAAATCTGCAATGGTGCTGCAGTCGGTTATGGATATTTTCAGATTTGACCAGATTCAGAAAATATGTCTTTAATTAATGCGAATAGGGGAGACCGAACAATAATTGAGCAGTTCATTTACTGTTTTCGTCAATGCATTCGTTTCCCATTTCATTCATGTAGATAATCCAAATTCCCAACTTGTAAAGGCATTAAAAAAGTCAACCAGTACTCCTTTCATCATCTGCATCCCCCTTCTCACCCCGACTCCAAGCCCCAACTCTTAAACTCAGAGTTGGTTACTCAGCCTATCCAAACCACCCCGCCTGACTTAGCCCAGACCAGCCGAGCCCCTCAGGCAGATGCCATCACCGTCGCTGCAGAAGGCTTGAAGCACCATTCCTCCTTGAACATCCACAAGAACCCATTCACATGTTCCATGGTGCCCCATGTGCCAAAAAGGCCAATAGGACTCATTTGCAAGCTCCAAAGCCAGTTTTGGCCTCGCCAATTCGTCTCGATCATCTTCATTTCACCACGTGGGGTAAGAAAACCCACTGCATTGAATGTGCCGTACGAATCGTCCCCTGTGGCCGACACCCGCAGAAGCTCAACATCAGCTTCTCCCTCATCACGGAGCGAGAATTGCACATCGACGACCGGCGGCTGAAAGATCATGGGCGCGGAGAAGTCGATTGAGAGACTGTAATACGAGGCCCAGGTTCCGTCAAAGAGGAAGTCTGGAGTGGCCATGGTTCGCAGGTGACATTTCTGGAAATCGACTGCGGCGTTGTGCGAGAACCAGGCGGGCAGGTCCATGAATGTCGTAAAGGGAATATCCCTTGCGCTGGGTGGCCACACGGCTAAGGGTATGGTGCTCCGCCGGTTCGAACGCAGCCACTCGACCAGTGTGCACATGAACATGGCGCTGTAACTGGCTGAGCGGTATCCAGTTCTGAAAAGTGGGCGGTCGAGCAGGATGGCCTGAAGCTTCATAATCTCGATGTCCACGTCGATTGCACCGAGTGAGAGCACATGCGGCATGCCACGCTGCATTACTAAGAGCGTGAGAGAGAAATCAAGCGCGTTGAGGACGGCTGGAGTGGGTGATGAAGACATCTCCATTGAGGTGGCAGCGTAGAGACCGGTGGAGTAAAGCGATGAGATAATTGGGTGATGGGTTGCCATGAGTTGAGGGATGAAGCGCATGAACCGCGGATTTTTATCAGACACCGGCGGTGGGAACGTGCCGATCTCGTAAGGTGAAGGGTATTGGTCAATCAAACGCCAGGCCTTCTGGTCGGCAAGTGCAAGCCTAGCCCATAGCTCGACGATAAGTTCATCTGCTGGTCCTTCTGAAGGTAATGGTGGGAGTGCTTTCATGGATGAAAGTGTTCGGGGATGGAGCATGGCTTTGAAGATGAGTCGATCCTGGATGACATGATGGTATTTATGAGCTGTTCGCATGAATGCTAATGCATCCTGGCAGGGCAGAAAAGCTGCTATGCGTCTGATGATCTCAGTAGGCAACGAATCGAGCGTCATGGCTGTGGATTTATTGAGAGAGATTGCAATCGGGCTCAACCCAGACGAGATCGTTGAAGTATGAGTCTTGCCAGGTAAGGCTGCGGGGAAGTTGAACGGAAAGCAAGCTGCTTCGAAAAAGCAGAAACAATGAATAAGACCCAAATTCAAACGAATCTACGAATAGTTCCAGAATCTCCTCGAAACAATGAGGCTATCAGATGAAAGTGATGACAACGGAGGTCGTGGAACGTTCGCGACTTTAGGCGGTCGCGAGGCCTCACGTGAGATGTAGTTGCCGCCCACCAATCACAGTTGATGAGTGGAGCTGGAATTCCAGACGACCTAAGATGGCCAGAAGTCCGCGAAGATGTAAGCAAGCTAAAAGAATTTGTGTATTGTGAGAGAGCATGCTGGTAAAAACTACCACAGGAACGGTCTAAGGCAATTACTTTAACCATGAATTTTGGCATTTCTTTAACCTGAATATCAGGGCTTTTTGCAGAGTAAGAGGACTGAGTGATGTTTGCAGCTCTCGTTGGCACAAGAGGGACTGACGGAGAAAGTGTGAAGTCGCGCAAATGAATACAGAAATTCTAATAAATATCGTCGATATCAAATACACAAAGACATTTAACTTAAGATACGACGCTTGACATGGTTTATACTAAGAGACGGTTACCCTCTCTGTACGTCTGGACATAAATACTATGAAGATCACATTCTGGAGAATTAAAATGAAATTGCATTCTTGACGACGTATCTAGCGTGATTCTTCCTCAAGCGCTGATGCCTGCCCAAAATAAGACTGATTGCAATGAAGTATTTGGTTGAAGATGCTCTGCGATTCTCTCGGAAGAGGTTTGTCCTCGGCGGTGGAATAACGGCGAAGTTGTTCTGAAATCGCAAAGTTCGATATTATGAAGAAGTCACGATGTTCATCTTTCAGAAACAAACCCCAGCCTCGTGCTCCAACTGGGAAGAGTTCACCTTGAAAGACCAATATTTGTTGACACCACGTGACCTAAGCGACTGCGAGCCTCCCTACCATACCTTACCTAGTAGGTACCTTCGACCATTTCGACCTCTCGAAATTTTCTTTCTTCAACTCGACACACACATACGCAAGATTCGTTTCCTTGCAGCTCATTCGACTCACTCCTAATCTACGGCGCGGACCCGGCCTACCCGCTACCCTTTTACTGCCGTCAAGTACCGCACTAATTGTTTGCACACATTCGTGAAGGGCGCTGGAAATCCTGGACAAGATCCGAAGACCGACAGTATGAGGACTGAGAGCTACAAGGCCATGACTGATGCTCAGAAGGCTCGATTCGAGGCTTACATTGAAACCTTGCATCTGGACGGCCCACAGCAGGAAGCATGGAACGCCATCTTCAACAACCGCCATTTCGTTCTGCAGATTCAAGGTCCGCCAGGAACTGGCAAGACGCACACTGTCAGTTCAATCGCAATGTCTATGGCATTATTGAATATCAAGACTGCCCTGTGTGCTCCGTCCAACGTAGCGACCAGAGTATGCTTAAAAAATCTCATCAAGCAATACAACAAGATCAAGGAGATTGATCCAGATGCAGCCAAGGACATTCTCATCGTATACCTCCCGCCAACTTCGCGCACCAAGATAAACATCGAGAAGGTTAGCAAGGAGGAACTCCTCGAGGCAGCCTACACTGCAATCTTCGAGGAGGATGGCGGCAACGGAGATCCCTTTTCTGAGTTCAGAATGGATCGACACATCATCCGTTCTATGACAGAGAAATCTGCAGTAGGAGCTCCAAACACTGCTCTCTCTCGCTGGCTTACTGTCCACCAGCAGCTCAGGGAAGGCGGAACTGTCAGCGAGAGCGATCTCAGGGATTTCGTCGGTCAGCGCATCAAGGAAATGACGTCTATTTTTAGGGATCCCAGAGTCAAGCTGGTAGTGTCGACATTCAACAACGCCGATCAGATGTACGAGTACAAGTATAAGCCCGATGGCTGCATCATGGACGAGGCTGCTTCCGCCACCGAACCCGAGAGCATGATTCCACTCTCCCTCGGAGCCAGACACAACATTCTTGTAGGCGATCACGAGCAGCACAAGCCGGTTGTGCGATCCGTCGACTACAACGAGTTCCAGAGCCAGCTGGGCCTCTCGATGTTCGCGCGTCACTGTGGTCGCCCGAACGTTCCCTTAGTCCGTCTCAAGCTCAACTATCGAATGCATCCAGATATCGCCGAGCTGCCATGCATGTTGTCGTACGAGTGGCTAGCAAGTCATGAATCGACGACTGCCGAATCTGACGCCTACCGCTTCTACGAAGACTGGTGGAAGTCTGATAGTGGGTTGATGATGCGCAGTGGGGAGCGGAAGCCTGAGTTCGAAGGAGTTCAAGACGAGGGATGTCGCGTCCGCTGGTTCAACCCCGACCATTCATACGGCGCACCCAAGCCAGACGGGCACTCCCTCCGGAACTTTGGCAATATCAACGCCTGCGTTGAGCTGGTCATGCGACTGATCCGGCATCAACCATCAGGTGGCATTCCAGATATCAAGGGATCCGACATCACCATTCTCACGCCGTACCATGACGACGTGGTCGAATTGAGGAGGCAAGTAGAGTGGGCTATCACTCACAGATATCCCGAATTCAGGTGCTTCCCGCGCTGCACCACCATCGGCAAGATCCAAGGAGGCGAGGACGAGATTGTGATCCTACTGCTGCCGGCGCACCACCCAAGCATCCTGGGTTTCATGAAGGAGTTTGGCCGCTTCCTCGTTGCTGGGACCAGAGCCAGATCGGTGTACAATATCATCGGTCCCTTTGACGGACTCCGCGATTACCTCAAGGTGCTTGTGCAAGGCATGAGATGCAAGAAGCTCGGCCTGATGATGATGGACTACGCCAGCAAGGGAAGGGTGATCGATATCGTCAGCTCCAACACGCTGCCTGCTCACCCGGGAGAACTCGACGACTACGAGTCCTGGTCTCACGAGCTTAATGCCTGTCCTAGCAGCTTGTTGAAGCTGCCGTTTGTGATGCAGGATATGCAGGATAGTTATACCAAGGAGGAGCGACAGGTGTATGAACGCGAGCTATATGCTGAGTTGGGCCGAATTCGCCAGAAGGCTCAAGACTGTCTCGAGCGCTTCCACAACGGCGAAGAGGTAGAGACTAGTCCCTATGCGCACACTGTGGAAGGTCACGATGAGCAGAACGAGGATGAGGTATGAGCTGAGGTCGATTCACAACAGCTGATTGATCTCTGATTTATGTTGTTTGTTGGGTGGAGGTTATGGCCATTGGATCGGAGTTGGAGCTTGTCTTGTCTGGGGTGTTTCGAGTCGTGCTAGGAGTTGGACTTGGGCTGGGGCTTGGGCTGGGTTGGAAGTGTACTTGAGTTATGTTCAATCTCAATAAATGAAAGTGTGTACAAGTAGCGATGATTCAGGAATTGATAAATCTCAATAATTGTTCTATCTCATGACTTATAGATAGCTAAGTGAGTTCGTACAAAACAAACATTTGTCCTATTACTCAATGGATGAAGAATAGTACGTTTCAGAGCAAAGATGAATTATATATAAAAAGTTATCTTGAATTCTCTTACTATCTAAATCTAAACCAAGAGTACGGAATCAATTAATTAATTGAAAGAAGTTATCTATCTACTAAAACTCGAGATATTTTAGTAAAAACAATCATGAAGGATAGAAGTCTCATCTCCCACATAGTCTGCCAGCTTGAGCCTGTTGAAAACAAACGCATATCCAGTACCCACCTATAGATATACCAACCGTTCACTAGTCCTCAAACAAGAACAAGAAAACAGGCTTGATACCCTTCTACCACGAGAAACCCACGAATAGTGTAGTACGACGAGGTTAGATATGGGTATCTCATTCCCTCTGGTCCTATATGAAGGTGTTGTGATTTTTCTCCGATGAGCCAAAAGATCGATCTCAAGCGCAAGTAAAATTCAAGTCAATATGTGAATAATACATCTCGACTAATCACAAAATTCGCTACTTTACGTCCACTCACTTGATTCTTGCAGATTTGAGTGACGTGATGTGTGAATGAAGATTTCTTCTTCTGATATTATTGTTGATTAGATGAGATGGGATGGGATGGGATGGGATGGGATTGAGGAGTATTTACTTGATCAATTAATACAATACAATACAAACCAAACCAATCCAATCCAATCCATCGATCGATTGACAGCATGAGATCTAATTCCAATCACCCCGAGACCCGCTACAGCATATCAGATATAGATATAGATATAGATACACCTAGCTTAACACGAGAATACGAGAATCCATTCAATCAATCAATCATTCAATCAATCAATCAATCAATCAACCAAGCACAAGCAAAAATAAAGACTCGACTGACTGACAGACTGACTGACAGACTGACTCCCTCTGATGTCAGTCAGTCAGTCTGCCGATCACAATCACGATCACAATCACAATCAATCACTCACTCACGATTACGATAAGAACCCCCCGACCCCCAACCCGGCACAATCTCTACTCTACTGTACTGTACAGTGCACGATAAGCAAATGAAACTCGAGACAGTACCATGCATGCATGCTGTATAATTTGATTTCATTTCATTCTATTCCCGGCCAACGCACGCACGCACGGAATCCTCCTCGCCTCTCCTCGCCTGTCTCGCTTCGTCTCAACTGGTATTGTAAGGTACTGACTGTATGGGTAGGGTAAGGTAAGGTACTGTATGGCCTCGGTAGATCCTTTGCCCGTGCCTCTCTCCCTCCCTCCCTTCGAATCCTTGAGGTGGATGGTGAGGAAATTTCCGTGCGATCCGCGAGCCCCCCGCCCCCGTTGGGCGCAATATATATGTACTGTATAGTACTGTACTTCACGGTATTGTATTGTATGGAGGATTGATTAATTGGGTTGATTGATTGGTTGATTTGGTTGGTTGGCCCACTTTGTGGGTGATACCCTTGGAGGTGGGTGGAGGTGGGTGGACATTCAGACGGCTGGTACGAAGGAAGGAAGGTACTTACCGAGTACGTCGTATAGTACGTCGTATAATACTTTCATGTGAATTGGCCAGCCGTGTTGGGGGAGGAGAAGGGCAAAGGAGGGTTGTAGTTACTGTGTATTGTCTACTGGGCTGTTTATTCGTGTTCAACTAGTCATCATGCAAAGAGGAGCTCGAAGGATGGATACAGAAGACTACTCGGATCTCATTCAGGAATAGTCAATGGGATATGAAGAATGGTATCCGGGAGATTAACGCAATAGACGTGGCACGAGCAATTGAGTTTAGACGAGGGACTATTCCTTGCCCAGGCGGAGATTCCCCAATGATGGGACTAATCTTTCACGCGATGATCAGCTCACAGATACTGTAGGTAACTGAAGCTATCTCTCCAGACGCAAGGACTCTAACGATTCCACTAGCATTTTGTCTTGGCAGAGGCCCTAGAAATGGCATCAATCTTCCTTTAGGTGCTACGTCCTCCGAATGGAACTAATGTTTCTCGGCGGTGGGAAGCTGGTAATATATGGCTCTTACCAGTTGAGAAGAGGTGCGAAAAGGAGTCAACTAAAGGTGACGGCGTGGGAGTTGGGTCGGTTGCCGGTGAGACTAGAATTAGCGTGCCGTTGGAAGGATGGATGGATGCCGCACGGTGGAGATTCAGATCAGGAGATCAGGAGATCAAGATCATGATCAAGACACAGACGTTGATTGCGTGCCTTGGGTGAGTGAGTGAGTGAGTGAGTGAGTGCGGGTGTTGGATGACTCGAGATCGGGGATCGGGTGTGAGCCTGTCTCTGATCCTGACTCTGATGATGTAGAAGGGACGAGAGAGACATGTCTTGGATCCAGCGGACCAACAGTACTGTGCTGTAGCGCACTGCAGAAGACGGATACGATAGTGTGTGGCTCTGATGTCTTGATGTCGCACGATGAGCGAGACAGTTCAGTTGGGTTCAGATCCCTTTGGGTAGTGGATGTTGAAGAACGGGACGCACGCACGCACGCACTGAAGAAAGACGAAAACGAAGAAGACGAAGAAGAATGAGAGAAGGTTTGGAAATTGGTCGGATCCTTCGTCTGTTGCTCGTCGCTCGCCCAGGCGCCTGGCGACCGGATGCGGTATGAAGTCATGAGCAAAGTGTAAATGATGGTGGGTTCTGGTGGTGCTCAGATGTCACCGCACGTCCTGGAGGCTGTCGGCGTAGCACGTTGAACAGATCGATTGACGCTGGGTGGTTGATGGTGGATGATTAATGAGGGATGGATGGCTGTGATTGGCGGGTGGGTTGGACCCTTCACCCCTGACCCCTTCATGCAGGGTTGGCATCAGCTCATCCCGGCTGGTGGTGTTCAACCTGAAACGTCCAGCGGGCGGGAGTGTGATGACAGCGTGTGCGAGATGAGGGATTGATGAGTTGTTTGATGGGGGAGGGAGGGAAGGGAAGGAGATGAGATGTGATGAGATGTGAGGAGAGATGAGAGATGAGGAATTGCTTGGGTGGATAGAGGTAGAGGTGGTGGCGAAGAGGTGGCGAAGAGAGATGTTGCAGATACGGAGGCTGAAGGGAGAGGGAAGAGGATGGATGGAGTGATGGATGGATGAAGCTGAGATGGATACACTGCAGGATACGATCCGATCCGATACACTGCACCACCAGCGGATGGAAATCTTTTCTTTTCTTTTGCTCCAGCCTATCCTGACAGGTGGTGGTGGGTGGATCAACAACGGCAGTGTCTGCCAGGTGCAGTGGATCATGAATGGTGAATGAGTGAGAGGGAGTGGAATGATGAATGATGAAAGATGAATGATGAATGGATCCATCGATGAATGGTGTGTGTGCATTCCTTGGCTGCTCCTCCCTGGATCCATCCTGCACCGGAGTCATTGAATCCCTGCATCCTTGGAATAGAATCTTGGCGTTGAATCCCTGATGAAGAATGCATCCCTGTTCACCGCCCTGTAAAAGCAGCCACCATATCTCGCTCTTCGATTGGCTCTTCATGTGAATCTCTTCCTTCCACCTGCTGCCGCTCTTCTGCCCGCCCTGGCCGTTGGATCGTTGCCCCTGTCTCAGCCCACCCACGGATGAAAAGATGAGCCAATCAGATCACTCTTTAGTGGTGATACCCCTGATCAGAACTTGAGCTGATGGCACGGACCAGGTCAGTAGCGTGTTTCTGCTTGAGCTGTTGCAGTTCAGTACAAGATTCTACAGCACAGTGACTGAAGTGTAGCGTAGCGTAGCGCAGCCACAATTCCCACGCTCTCGGCTTCAGCTTCACTTGACTTCCCTCTGCACACTATTGCACCCTCTACCCTCTACCCTCTTCGATTCCCCACAACATCCACCCGCCACTCACTGAACTGGATTCATAGTGTCGTGCACCAGAATCCCCATTCTTACTATACTACTATACTCCATCCTTACCATCCTTACCATCCTACCCAGTCCCCATCTTACTCTCCTCCATCTTCCCAATCACCTCCATTCCACCCGCTCGTACTCTCCTCAGCTCATCTCCCCACCTGCAGGAACAGGAACAGCCGTAGGCACAGACACAGACACTCCCAGTCGCCTCACGCATCCATTCATTCATTACTCACTCACCTACCTCTCTTCTCCAACGTCTGGTCTCGTCCCGTCCTCTCTTCTCGACCACTTCGCGTTCCCTTGGTTGCGCTTGACGTCGACGGTGCCTTGTTTCGATTCCGGAGTTGCAGAAGAAGCCGTAGATGCTTGCTTGCTTGATGGTGGGTTCCCAAATCACTTTATCTCTGTCTTCCATTCTTCCATCCTATCCGTCGTCGCCGCAGGACTGCGTGATCGTCGCCGGGCTCGAGGTTCGGTGGTGAGCACATCAGACGGGGATCGATATCGTCCAGGTGAAACCGCACATCGACCACCACCACCACCACGAGAACCGCAACGTGGGAAGGACTGGAGCGTTCGGGAAGACGGGCACGAATAGATCCCACGCGGTATCATTGATCATCCAGCACGGCGTGAATACTCCGGTGCGCCTTTCCGACCCATCGACGTTGGTCGACGCGAGACACCAGGTCGTGACCGCATGAGAGATGCTCACCAGCCTCCGAAACACGACATGTAACAACCACCTCCCGCACCGCCGCGTGCAGTCTCGGTGCAGTCGGCGTGCAGTCTTCCACGCCTGCGATCAAACCCCCCGTGCAGAGATTCATCACATCACCAATCCATCCCAAAGTTGGGGTTGGGGGTTTCGGATTCCTGCCGGACCTGAGCGTGGGCACGGAGCGGGACGGCCAGAGGCTGCATCTCGATTCTCGCCCTCCGCGACTTCTCGTCCTTCTTGCAATGAGCGCACTGGATGAGGTTGACCTCGATTGCTGACTCCATTCTTTCATGTAGGATTTGTGCGCGAGGGGCTTTGGGAACAAAAGACAGGATTGACGACATTCATCTCGACCGGTTCGCTATACAACACATCTCGCCATAGTGCGATTACACGATTTTTGATTCGACACTCTAACTAGACAACTCGTTGTCTCTTCACCTTTACCTTCACCTTCACTTGGATCCTAGCGATCCACCACGCTCTTTAGCCCTTCAGCCCTTTGCATTCCGACGGAAGTTCGACCACTTCCACCACGCCACTTCTGGTATTCATTCATCACTTCTTCAGCTGAACCACAAGACGAATCGACTTTTATTTGGCTCAGAAGAAGCACCGCGACATCCGACGGCACTACGTATCTAAACTAATCCCAAGTCGGACCACTTTATGCATTCGCAAACGCGGTAAAGCAACACTGCCACGCTGAGGACCGCGAGGGGAAGTTCGCGAAACTGTTTGTTTCTCCTGAAGGAGGCGAAGCGCAAAAAGTAATTCTCAATAATCGATCCCATCGCCGCCATGAATCAGCAGCAATGGCAGCAGCAGAACCGATCCGGGGAGGGGGAGGGTCGGTGAGGAGAGCACGAGAGAGGGCGGAGGCAGGAGACACTTCACAAATTCCAGCCCCGACGCAGCGAGGTCTGGCACCACCACGAAACGCAGGTCCAAATGTACCGATGAATCGCATTCGACCCCCAATGCCAACCGCTCTCGGCTCGAGAAGTGGTCAGGTCCCCGTGGGTGTGGCCATCTCCCGACCGATTCAAGCACCACAGTGGCCGTTGGCAGGGACGATAGAAGGCATTCCCGATCCCAGGAGTAATCCCCAATACACACCACCTCAAAACCGCGGTCCCGCACCCAAGAGGCCGCCGCGTCCAAGTCAGGTCCCCCAGATGCCGGACAACTTCCAATTTGGCACCGGGAGGTATGAGGAGGAGCCCTTTTCGCCCGAGGTGTCGTCGCCCATGACCCAATCGTCGAGACAATCCACCATCTCGTCCGTCGGATCCATTCCAGACTTTCCCGCACCCGTCCAACAAGGTCCAGCCCGGAGGAGTGCGAACTTGGGACCACCACCAAGCTCGCGGCGGGGAGCTTCGTCCTACTACTCACAAGCATCATTCGTATCGCCCATTCCGGAAGAGAGTCCCAGACCGTCACATCAGTCATACGCATCCAGTGCCGCGATTCCAACGAGTTGGGGATCAGCGTCGCCCCGGGAGTATGATTATGATGAAGGGGAGTACGAGGACGAGGATATTAACGAGTACTCGCGATATCAGAATGGGACCATCGAGGAAGTGCGGGGGAATCGAGAGGGTCGAATGGGGATGATAGTGATGACCGAGGTCTGATCCGAAGCGCCAGTTTTGGACGACGAGCCAAGCCATCCATGATCACAACCAAGAGTTCCGACCGGATAGAGCCGACTCGACCAGCCGTCACACCACAGCAGAATATGTCCAAACTGGAGAGGATGGGGTTTGGAGATTCAGCTGGTGCCGGAGCTGGACTGGCAGCCCCAAGATGCCTGGTGGACAGCGGGAGACCATCTGGCCCGATATGGATCGAGACGACCCATTATCGAGCGGGACAGGTTTAATAGATCCATCCAGCTCCTCGTCAGAATCAGTACCCACCCTTGGAAAAGCCATAACGATTAATGAACCCGCACCCACCTATACCCCGAACCCATCCGACCCGAATACTAATGCCATGCTGGGAGCGTACAACCAAGCCAGTTCGCTGGCTCCCGGTGGCCCATCACCAGCACTGCGAACTCCAAGTCCTGGATTCAGCCGGTTATCAGCCATTCGACGACCACCGAGGTTGAATATCGATGCCGTCCGAGATGCAGAGGCGAGAGGAAGCTTGACGAGTCTGCCGGATCTGATTTTGCGGGCGACCAAGCTGGCGGCCATGATGGATCGTGGGAAGAGACCTGGGAGCCGAATGGCACTTGACGACTTCCCGAGCGATCCAGAAGACAAGGAGATGGGCTGTAAGTTAGATCACGTCAGATGTAGAATTCCACTAACGGTCAGTAGTTTCCAGCGGTGAGAAGCACAAGTCCGGTCTCTCTGGTATGCTCGCTGCTTTTCCTCCCCCAGGTGTGCAAACTCCTCGTGGTAGCACTCCCACCCGCCCCAACTCGACGTGGCCTACGGGATACGGCGCATCCGACGTCAGTACTCAGGAGAAGGGAACCAAGAAGAAACGCCGATGCTGCGGACTTCCTCTGTGGGGCTTCCTCCTGCTTCTATTCCTCCTCCTCATCGCAGCAGCAGCAGCTGTTGTGGTTCCGCTTGAGTTTCTAGTGTTCAACAAGAAATCGACGACGGCGACAACACTCACGGCTGTGCAGCAATGTGAAGCTTCAACCACCAGCGCATGTCAGAACGGCGGCACCAGTATCCTGGATAATGGAGCCTGCGCATGTATTTGCACCAACGGCTTCACAGGCTCAACATGTACCAGCGCGAATGCGACTGGGTGTTCCACCACTACTGTCTCTGGAGTCACAGGTAACGTCACGCTTGGCGATTCCATCACGCGAATCATCAGTGGTGCACAGAACTTCTCAATCCCACTGGAAGCCAAAACCGTCATTGCGCGTTTCAATTCCAACTCACTGTCTTGCGCAACAGAGAACGCCTTGGTTACATTTGACGGACAGTCGGGACGGGTAGGAAATGCAGGAGATGTTGTACGAGCAGCAACGGCATCAGCAGCAGTCTCGAGCTCGACCTCAACCTCGACGGCCACGACAAAGCTGAAGCACAAGCACCGCCGCGGTTACACCACCTCCTCAGCGGCAGCTGTTGCGACAGCCTCGAGCGGAATTGTCTTCGATTCCTCCAGTCCCTCTTCCACCACGACCATCGCCTCCACCGGTTCCGGTACCACAGCCACGACGTCCGCAGCCGAAGCATCAGCCTCCGCCAACCCAACCGGCATCTTCGCCATCACAGAAGAAGTGCTCGATTTCGCCCGCGTGGCCGTCCTGTACATCTTGCAACAAGGCACTCTGGACAGCGCCGCCAGCGCACAGACCACGCTCCAGCGTTTCTTCTCCCTCGAGAGCTTCACCAACGCGGCGGCGATGAATGTCAGTCTGGGGAATGGAGCGTTTGCCGATCTGGTGGGCTATAGTATTAATTTGGGCAGTGGCAGCGTTGGGGGGAAGAACTCGAGTGTAACGCGGCGCATGGTGGGACAGGGCGTGTGGACGAAGAGGAGCGTACGGTTATTGGATGCGCCTTTGTAAGGCGATCGATATTAGTGCTCATATGAAAGAAGATACCTACCTACTTAGATAGTGCGAATTAGTGATGGACGAACCAACAAACCCGACCTATGGTGTATATAACTTTTCATTTTCATTTTACAAGCAAGTTCTCTTTGGGATGGGATGGATCAACGGAGTGTACCTACCTACCTACCTACCTACCTATCTTCCTTTTCTTTACTACCTACCTTACCTTACCTTATCTTACCCACGATGTATGTATGTATGTATGTTGATCATCCTGTCTATTGTCTTTTGTCTATCTTGTTATTTTCATTTTCATTTTCATTTTCATTTCCATCTGTTGTTTTACTCGTTTGTTTGTATGCATGCATGCATGCATGCATGGACCGCACCTTTTTTGAGAGATACCTGAATGAATGTAGCTACCTGCCTGCCTGATTAGCGAGTCTAGCGATCTATATCTATATATTAAGGTAGTGAGTGGGTGATGGGGATGTGGATGGGTGGAGGGTGGTGGTTGATAAGTGATGGGAGAGGGGAGCGTGGTATGGTTGTAGGGGGTAGTAGAGTGATAGGAGGAGAGTGGATAAATAAATAAATAAATAAATAAGGAAATTGAAATGAAAATAAAATGAAATGGATTAATTCAGAACAGAAGAGAAGAGAAGAAATCGAATAGTCTGAAATGGCAAAAGTGCGTGTGCATACATATGTACACATATATACATACCTCCCTCCTCGCTCCTCGCTACCCGAGATATCCAAGTATGGTACGGTACGTGATAGTGAGTGATGCATGCACGCACCAAACAGTGCAGCAGTGCCGCAATGCAGATCCCCAGATCCCCAAATCCCCACTCCTGCACTTATGCACTGGCGCACTTCTGCATTTCAATAGCTACATGGTGGCGCGTGCATGCTTGTATATCATTCTGCATTGTCGAGGTACGTAGGTAAGTGGCTTCTCATCCATCTATCTAGCAGCGTCGTGATTTAGTGATCACCTGCTGACTAGCTGGTAAGTACATAGATACATGTATTTCTGTTTTTAAGCTGCTGAAGGAAGGTATGAGATTTTTGATATTTAGTGTATAATGTATAGGTGCGCATCTGCTTTTTGTTTGTGTTTACGTTTCAGGGAGGAGGGAGAAGGGAGGAGGTCGCCCCCACTGTTGAGTGAGTGGGTGGGTGAGCAAACCTTAGCTCACTCACCTGTTCACCTGTTCAACTGCACTTATATACACACTCATATATACCTTTGGTGCTCACCTCTCACACTCACCCAATCAAATCACTTCAAATCACCTCACCTCACCTAACCTCACCTAAGCTCACATCGACCCCCACCCCCAAAATGCCAGTCCTCGAAATCTGCCACCTTCGCATAAAACCCCACCTCTCACCCATCACCACCACTACTACCACCACCACCTCACCCTCCTCCATACCCCTCGCAGCCCTCCAAAAAGCACGCCAAGAGCTACGCTCGCGCGTCTTCAACACACACTCACGCTTCTACCAGTGCGTCGCCGACCCAGCGAGCATCTACATATTTGGCGCGTGGCCGGACGTCGCGCGGCATGAGGCCTTCCTGGCGTCTAGCGAGAAGGGGGAGATTCTAGATGCGCAGGAGGATGTTTTTGCCTTTGGGTGGGTGGGGCATTTTGGTCTTGGTCTTGGACGCGGGCTTGGTGCTGAAGGTGTGGTGAGTGAAGATGAAGAGACAAGTATGCAACTCCTTCCTCTCAAGGCGCCGGTGGTGTGTCTTGCGCGATATGTGGTTACTGCCGAGATGAAGAGGGATAGTAAATGGGCGGATATCAAATCGTCGCTGCAGGAGATCACGAGTCCTTTCCCGGTGTTGGCGGAGTGGCGTTTGGATCCGGAGGGGGGGATGGATGAGTTTGCTGTTGTTTCGGGATGGGAGGGGGTGGAGGCTTGTGATGGGTTTTGGGAGAGCTTACCTGGGGAAATGAGGGGGAGGTAAGGGTTTTGAGGGATATGGAGGGTGGTTCATAGGGTTGAGAACTGGGAGGTGGGAATCGTAAAAGTTGAGAGTGAGGGTAGGGGTGAGCTGGGAGTGATAAATGGGGTGGAGTGGTATGAGAGGATATGAGATAGTTCTCTGAGTGGATGAATAGCTGGCCAAGGGATATTTGGGGCCTGGGTTTACAAATCTGGATGGAGTGTGAGTTCGGTATCGAAGACAGAATTAGGGGGACCTTTAAATCATATGCTCTAGATGACCGCATTTGGCAACGAGGTAGATAGGAGATAGTTCACTACAGCTCTGGCAAATCACTCGCCGTGGAGCTGAGATGACCTTTGATCACAAAAACAAGACTTTGTATTCAAACCTACTTGTCCAAATCAAATCTGTTTGGAGTCTGCTACATTTTCTTCCGGTTTACAAACAAGTGCACAACACATCAACTACTCTTGTCTCTGTTTCTCTTGTCTCTTAAATTGTTGTAGGGAGATGATCAGGATGGATGAAGATACGACCTCGCTCTCCAGTTCTTGTCGGAATTCAATGCATGCTGCTGGATGGCCAGTGAACTTGAGGGCTCGTAATAGAGGAGTGCGAACTGTGGCTGTGAGATATCACAAGGGCCTTTATTCTATTTCATGCTCTCACTCTGGTGATACTGGCGAGAACAGAACTGGCAGCTAGTGAGTATGTAGCTCCGCTTCCCGTCGTTCTTAACCTCTTGTGAGCTTTCAACTTATGATACTGCTTGATGGTTGCCTTGGTAGTAACATCTTATTAGTAATGTTTACTTTTGCATTTTGCTACTATGTACACTGCAATCCGGTATTCATAGCAGTCTCCTTCAATCCATCACGCCACCCACGTCTCCGGTACAGGAAACGAAACAATAGCCTCCGTCATCTTCACGCCAATATTAAACTGCGGAAGTAGAGGCCAGAAGTTTGGATAAAACTCATCGCCTACAGCATTAAACCCATTACCAACATTATCCCCCGCCCCTTGATGCATGTTGATTATCCCCGTCTGAGTATAGTTGGAGCTTGTACCGAGAAGAGTTTCTGCCCAACGCGTCGTTCCTGGTAGCTCGCCATAACTCCCATTACCGGCTGGTAATGGTGCGAGACCAAGCCATGGATTGATGCCTAGGTATGACAATACGTCTGTGTTGATAGGGAGAGGGATAGCGGGGAGGTTTGGTGTGAATTTCATGGAAAAGAATGGCAGACGAGAGGGCGTGCCTTCATGTGGCTGGTTGTCCGTATCGAAGGGGTAGATTGATACAGAGGTGGAACCATCGGCATGGTCAGTCCAGTTGAACTGTGCAAGGTGCTTGGGGATGTTCCAATCTTTCTACATCAGCACGACTAAGGCAATTCTAGGAGTCAAGGTACGTACTAACGCGACCATTCCAGTTCGTGTACTTTTGCGATACATAAAAGCGTGATGCGCGTATATTCCTGCGAATTTCTACCGTCCCATCTTCCAAAGGACGAGGGTATTCAAAGTACCCAGGCAAAATGACAAGTTCATCGTACGGTCCTACAGGTGTGTCGGTGTACCGAATAATCAACAATGCGCCCAAAACCCCAATGTAGGTACCCTGCATCGCTGTACTGTTGCGTTCTAGCGGCGCGTAAGCCTTGACCGGCAGTGGGAATGCCGGCGGTATGGGAAGGGCGTAGACGGTGGCACCGAGAAGCCATGGCGGCGGAACAGATATTATGGGCTCTGGCGAGCTGTTGGTACAACTCCCACACGCAGGAGTCGCTGCATTTGTATTCTGCAAGATGGATGAGACACTCAAAAGTGTCGCTGCGAAGAAGAGCCTCATGATGGATTGGGATGTGGAAGACGTCCCGTTGGTGCGGAGTCCATTCCTATGTGAGGGACGGATGGAACAAGCAGAAGCTTGAACGACCGACATACCCCACACTTCAACTTCATGAATCTCATATACTGACATGACTGTCAAATGCTTCATTTCGCTGAACCCCGCAGATGCCTGTATCCCCGTCCGTACCACCACGAATTCAGGGGTTAAAATAAGCGAGGCAACAACGTCGGCCAACCTCGGGAAATTAATTAACATGTGTCGTAGGTACTCAGAGTCAGCAACTCTCATAAGAAAACAAAGCTCCCATGGTATTTTGGAAACTTTTTGATGGAGGCTCAGATGAACAGATGTGAAGAATAGTTACTTCCGCCCGGGTTGCGAATTTGGGACCGAGAGCTGCCCAGATGGGCAATTTATTGGACTTCCAGACGACTTCAGTATGTCAGTAAGAGTTCACATGTAGTCTTTAGTCAAGACGGGTCCTTATCCTATTTCACACGACCCCGCCCATTACCAGGGTACTGAGGTCTCGATCGCTAGAGACTTAAAACACAAGCGGGATCGATGACAATTCAAGTCAATAATTTCCTCGGTTATTAATGTGTTAATTAATTTCATGGAAACAAGTTTCTCAAGTTGAGAGTTGGCTTATGATACGAATAAATCTTTAAATCTTTCAGACTCGGACTCTTTGGGTAACTTTGAAGTTCTGTTCTCCAATTTGTATCTTTTTCATCCCATTCTTTACGACATGGGTGTATTTGCACATAATTTCTTCTGGTTTGGGGCTTTATGTATTCTCAGCCCTGTTACTTCTCTTTGGATTTCACCTTCAAACCTTGATCGGGACTTGCTCGCTAGTTATGATTATGTTATTGTAGGCGGTGGCGTTTCAGGTCTTGTTGTTGCAAACAGGCTGACCGAAAACCCCGACAGTAAGTGAACATACCCACTGAGTTCTAAAGCTCATCTTTTATCTTAGTTACTGTTCTTGTTCTTGAGTCTGGCACGTTGTGAGTTGAATTTTCTTGAAGAGAAGTCTACCATTAAACCATCTACAGAGATCTGTACGAGCAGAGTGTTATGGTTCCAAAAGATATTGCAGACATCAAACTTGATGGAGTGAATCAGTACTACTGGAACTACACAACGGTGCCACAAGTATATCTTGATGGGAGTGCAAGGACTATCGAGCAGGGGAGAGTTGTCGGTGGAGGGAGCGTTGTGAATGCGATGGTTTGGCAAAGGGGATTTAAGCCCGATTTTGATGCCTGGGTGACTCTGGGAAATACTGGATGGGGATGGGACGATTTACTTCCCTACTTCAGGAAGGTAAGCCACTGACTTCATGAAGGGTTTCAATCAAAGAGACAAGTGCAGTCTAGATATTAAACCCTGACCAGGCTGAAAATTATACCCCACCATCCGCGGCGAATGCGGCAGCATTTGATATTGGCTACAACCTGAGTCTTCACGGAACTGATGGGCCTATTCAAGTTTCATACTCTGAATACATCTACCCACAATCAAGTAAGTTTATCAGATACGCCGGAAGTCAGAAGCTAATAAATTAGATTCGATGAATCAAGCATTGAAACTACTCGGTGTCCCCACAGCATTCGACCCAGCCGCGGGTATCACTCCCGGAGGAAGCTTCCTCCCTTCCAGCATTCACCCAACTAATCAAAGTAGAAGCGATGCACGTAGAGGTTACTATGACCCCTATATTCATAGGTCGAATTTCCACGTTGCTACCTCGCAACACGTTACCCGTCTTGTGACCCAGGTCAGCGCAGGAGGAAGTGTTATAGCTACGGGTGTCGAGGTATAAATTCTGTTCAGTTTTCTTCCAATAAGTGCTGTGTTGTTGAATCTGAAATTAATGCAAAATAGTTTGCAAGTGGTGCAGGTGCTGCTATCAAAACTATCAATGCTACCATGGAAGTCATCTTAGCTGCAGGGGCAATCCACACAGCACAACTGCTTCAACTCTCAGGAATCGGGCCGACCTCACTCCTAGAAAGTCTAGATATCGACGTTGTGATCGATCTACCAGGAGTCGGCCAAAACTTCCAAGATCATTGGGGTGTTAGTTGCTATTATCCCTGTATGAGTTGAAACCCTGGCCACAAATTACTTCGTATCCTAATTGCTAACTTCGTGTAGATGGAAACATTCTTTACCCGAATCCTTTACGTCTATTCCTTGATCCTATCTATAATGCACAATGCGGAACTGAGTACTACGCCCACAGAACCGGTAATTATCAATAGATCACGACGATATTCCCATAGCTAACTTGGTGATAAGGACCTTGGACCAGCGGACAACTTCCGTCAACTCTATCATTCACACCTCTAGTACTTTTTACTGATAAGGCAGCTTCGATTCTGGCTGCCGCGGCTGCGCAGTCTCCTGACACGTATCTCCCTGCAGGCACTGATGCTACAGTCCTCAAAGGCTTCACTGCCATGAAAAAGATCATCACTACAATTCTCGGCACTACAGCTACTGGAGGGTTTGAAATATTCCACGACAACGCTGGCATTCTCGTTCCATCAATCTTACACCCCTATTCCCGCGGTTATGTAGAAATCAACTCTCGAGATCCCTTCATCGAGCCCACCATCGATCCACGCTACGGCTCCAACCCACTTGACCTGCAGATCGTCGTCGAGGGCATCAAATTTATACAGAAGATGATAAACACGCCACCAATGCAGATACTCCTGCCTGTTCAGATTGCCCCTCCAGCCGCTGCGACTCTATCTGATGAATTGTTGGCATTATGGGTTAAAGCCGGCGTGCAGACAAACTATCATCCTTCTGGCACCGCATCCATGCTACCGTTGGATATGGGTGGAGTGGTTGATACAAAATTGCTGGTGTATGGGACTTCTAATTTGAGGGTCGTTGATTCAGGGATGTTTCCTCTACTCCCGGGGAGTCATATTGGGACAGCTGTTTATGCTGTTGCTGAAAAGGTAGGATTTAATTCTTGAAGATACAAGTATAACACACCAGAGTGCTAATAAGTGTCATTTAGGCAGCTGATATCATCAAAGCAGCACAGTAGTTGATCGATTTAATCCTTTATTTTCTTACATAGTTTTGAATATGCTCAGTCCAAGGGTAGCTCTTGTGAGCAATTATTATATTAGTAACAACAAAATAGCGCTGCTTCACCCATCAAGAAGCATCGAACTAGCTCATGGAGATACAGCCAGTTGCCACTGATGCTTGAATGACAACCTGTAATTATTGAAGATGTTTCAATATCATTAAAATTCGTATGTTTTCTCACTGGCAAAGTGTCATTTAAGTATGAGAGTATACTGCCATGTCAACAACCGATGAAAAGAAAATTGTACTGGTAGATTCCAAAACTCAATGAATTATATATTTGAAATGAATACCGCAACCTGTAATTGTCTAGAGGTGAATATGATCTTACAACAGATTCCCTATCGGCTCCGTAGAATTTAGATGTATTATTTCCCAACTCAAAGAAAAGCAGAGAAATAAAGTCTAAGCGTAGGTGTAGCAAAGGAGACCACTGGTAATGTTCATCACATCTGCCACCTTAACATACTGCTGTCCAGGAACCAGGGAGAAAAAGTTCATTTGATAGTCGGTTGTGACATTGGTGTAAGGAATATCGCCAAAGAAGTTGAATGGATAAGCTATTGGATGTAAGCAGAAGTCACTTAATTGAAAAGAAAGGCATTAAAAACTTACCAAACTGAGTATCGGGTCCAGAAATATCCACGCTTCGTTTGGCGAATGCTTGTGATAAGAGTTAGTCAAGTCTCATGAATGATATCTTGGAATTGAGATCTCACAAGCTGTTTCCCATTTCCACCAAATGCGATCCATGTTGGCGTGGTGCAAGTAGAAGAGTGGGTCACCAGGGCTGGCATAGACGTCACCCATGACCCCCAAGTCTCCGCCAACACTTAGATGTCCGCCACCGTGGTAGGTCATCTCTGGCACCGAGATTCCTCCTTCTGCAATGATATCAAATTGTTGGTAGGTGGTGCTTGCCAAAGCGCGTGCTACCACCGAGCTGTTGATGGTGACGGCGGCGAAAGCTGGAGCGAGATCGCGGGTGAGGCAGTGAGGGTTGTACGCTGTGCTGAAGCCTTCCAAAAAGTCAGAATCACCTCTTCTGTCATATTGACCAGGAAAGAGGATCACTTACCCGGTCCCATAGTTACATTTCGGCTTTTGAATGGTCCATTCGAAACGCACCCTGTGATCATTTAGTTGGAGCCTGAATCAGGGGTCTTAGGATACCAACCACCACCTGTCTTTCCTGGGATGTGAAGTCTCACACTGGCGTCTTCGGTGGAGTTGATGTATGGTCCGTTTCCTGAATGGTTAGTATTGAAGTGCTATTGATGGCGTTGTCCTTACCTCCAAAGCCAAAGATTGGATCAAATACAGGCGAGCTTGCAAAAGTAGCGGCGTCTAGTGTCCAGTCTGTGAACTGTTAGCGACAATTCAAGAGCAAAGTATACAATGTGTACGAACCCCAGTATCTGGATTCTGGTTAGCTAAATAAACTCAAATAGATTGGCTCAATGCTTACGGTTGCGCGCCAGTATAACTGCACTTGGTTCGGAGATCTGATTCATACGATGCCACAAAAAATCGATGCCATCTGTTTGTATAGTCAGTAAATTGCGCTTTGAAATAACAAGGCATTGCAATAAAAGGCTTACGCTTGGAAGAATCCCTGGATGCATAGTTAGTTACCATTTAAGTATATCTTCTTTTTATATTTAGTATTTTGAACGTACCACAAAGTGAATGTAGTCTGTCTGATTGATATGCAGGCCCTGGTAGTCATCATAGCGACTTCGTACTCCTGGATACAGACTTGCAGTCGTTCCGGGGATAGTCTGCATGCATTTTACTGCGGCAATGTAGTGAAGTTTATCTAGCTTAGATAACGTTCTCCTGATTAGAAGAAGCGCGTTAGCAGGAGCTGGTAAAAGCGGGTGATGTTGCAGTTGGGCTGGGATCACACACCATTCTTTGCGGACCGGGGGGCTGACGCATGTTGCACTAACGAGACTTTGTGCAGACAAAGTCAAGAGCAACGCCACGGATTTTGCCAAGGAGAAATACATCTTAGGCGTCGGTGTTTTTGGAAGAGATGCAGATGAGGGTTGGGTGGCCTCGTGAGAGAGATTCTTCTTCTTCTTATGCACATGTTATGTTCCTAATGGGGCGTGCGGATTGACCCCTCTTACTCCGGTGGCAGGAACCCAATTTCCTTTCATAGAAAACAAGGACTATTCTGAGAAGTGGCCCGATAATAACAGCGGATTTGGGCTAGAATTTCGGCCTGCTAGGGGCGGCCACGTCATGTGTTCCTTTATCCATCAATGATAATAGAACACCTCCTATTCCATCATTTCCGCCCAGGGCATGAGCATTGGAAACGCCACATTTCAATTTGTTCACACGGTCGTCAACATTGATATATTGACTGCAAGCAATATTGATATGCCTGCAGATGCTGCGGCAAGATACTCTGCCATGGAAATCTCGTCCCGTCGCTGAGGTCTGTCCGTTTGCTTCCCCTCACTTCTGATGCTGAATCGCAGAGTCGGTGCAGGAGGGATCTGGAAGCGTGGAGCTACAATCTACACTCCGCAGTGTGCAGTGTGCATTGTGCAGTCCTGAACCCTGCACTTTCTACCTCCCCGACCTGCGGCGGAGTGAAAGATAGGACGATGGAACAACGAACGGTGCTTATAGTGCGCATCTGTCCCTGCAGCCGAACAGAAACATGGGGTGGGCTTCAACACTCCATAAGCGAGCTGTGATGATTCCCTGCAAGTGTAAGAAATATATGAAAGTCGAGGGTGCCGGGGAGGCGTTGGATGATATCCATGCTGGACCCCCGGCACCTAACACTGCAAGGCACCTAAAGAGATGCGATCGCCAAGCAGCCCGACCCTCTCTAGGAGAATAGGAGAAATCTGAACATGCCCGTGCACCTGCACCGACACCAAAACGTGCTGTGTACATTGCAGTGCTGACTTGAGCTTCAAGTCGGCCACAGACAAATGAAATGCAAATAACCGAATGCGCAATGTTCAGAGGATCACACCAATTCCTCAGAAGGATTCAAGATAAGGGGTTTCAGATCCTTGCACGATAAGTACGGAGGTATCACGTAAGTTGCATGTAGCCCATCGACTGTTTCTGCAACAGATCGCTTCCGATCAGTAATGTAACAACATCATGGTGGAATGCAATCGCGCAATTGGTGCGTAAGTTGGTTATTCTCAATAAACCAGTCGCTGGGACAAGGTCACGGATGGGTAGACCAATGTGCCATCCACGATCCTTGCAGCTCGTCCGTGGGTACATGCAGTGACACACTTCGCACTCGCACAAGTGCCCCAGATAAGGTTCAACTACCGAAGGGAGGGAACAACCGGGAAGCTCTGAACACTTCCGCCCTAACCCCGCCTCCACATACCATCTCAAACCCTATCTTGCTGCTCATTCGCGCGTGCCTTGAAATTCCCCGGGGAACATCCCCACATCAGGCTTATCTACCGAGTATCCAGTGGCTGGGGGAATCAGTTAGTCGAGCCGTCAGATTCGGTGGAAATGCATAGTCAATCAATGTTAGTGGAAATTTCAAGAGTCTCATGACTGTATGGAAGCTGGGAAGGAGGAGCACTTTAAAATAATCGGAATATGGTCTTCTCAGGTACAATTGCGAAGTACTTACTTGCCTTTCGGTACCTATTACATATGTGTCGAAATGTACATAGTCTCAATTTTAATGTTTAAAATCATAGATAGCAGGTGAAACTCTTTGCATGATTGCACACCTCGGTATATTCACCGTCATATCCTGGAAGGATTGAATCAATCTCCGCCTTTGTCGGGTTTGTTTCCAGGTTACCCGTGTTATTCTTCGGACTGTTGCAGGATGAATTGCTGAAGAATCTGCCCCCGAGCTTCCCCAAGCAGTCTAACTGGCTCCTGATCGGCACTCGAAGTCGGGGATATTTTATCAGGACACATGCAGGTCCGAAGTTCATGTACACCGGTCGGTAAGCACGAAAGCCTGACCTTCGAAGAACGAAGTCTTCGATATATCCATCCGAGTTGGGAGGTCTGTGCCAATAGCCACATTCCGAATCCGCCGCTATGATTTGCTAGATCCCCTTCGTTCCTTGCTTACAGCCACTTGTCACACCAATTGTGCATGCAACCTATATCACAAAATGCCCTGTTTGGTTATACTTTGCTTTCACAATTGCCGGAGCAAGGTACCCGAACGTCGAGGGGAATAAGAGCGGGCAAAACATATAGTAACGTCCAATGATCCTGCTATTGAGAAAAACAAACTTTCAATACTCCACAATTTAGCATTTGCCACACAGCGACGATGGACTTTCTTACTAGCAAATATGCCCGTCTTGTACCAAGAGACGTAGGGGATCGAGGCTACATCTCTACAGACCTCAACATAGTCTTGATTGCCCTGTCATCATTTCTCTATGGCCTCCGCATGTACTCTCGGTTCGTAATCAGCAAGAGTCCAGGACTTGACGATGCGATTATTACCGTTGGACTGGTAAGTAACGCTCAGGGTGCGGGTGAAATACTATTTACTAAACTATCCAAGGTGTTTGCTATCACGCTATCTGTTCTCGAGATCAAATGTAAGGATAATTTATCTCAGATAAGAAACAAACAGCTTACAATAAACCGAAGGTGTCGAATATGGTGCCGGTCGCCAGATTGCAGAAGTAGCCCAAGACAATCCAGCGGGCCTCGCAGCCTTTTTCCATGTCGGTATTTGCTATCTTTTAATACACGCAAGGCTGACGAAACTATTCAGACTCTGCCAACAATGCAGCTTTTGTACTTTGCAGGCACTGGCATTGTGCGTCTTGGTATTGCGGCTTTCCTACTAAGACTCACATCTGGACTTGCGCGAGCAAGTAAATACTCCCCTACCCTTGCTTTGATGCAAAGCTAACAGCATGGAGAAACATTTAACAATACAATCTACACCCTCGCAGGTGCTATTGCTTGCTTGACAATCGGAGCTTTCTTTGGGCTTCTCTTTGAGTGCTGGCCCGTCCAGTAAGCTTTTCCTCCATTTCTTGTTGCTCTGCACCTCATCCAGCTTCTAGTCCAAATCAATCTAACTCATTTAAAAAATAGAAATCTCTGGAACAAAGGAGAAGAAGCTGCGACATGTTACAGCTCCGATCGAGAAGCCATTCTGATGTATTCACATGCTTCCCTAGGCATCTTCTTTGACTTGTGCCTCTTTATCACCCCTCTATGGATCCTCAAATCAAGCTCTCTAGTCTTGAGAGTCCGCCTTGTAATCGTGTTCTCAATTGGTATGTATTGATCTTCAAGTCGACTTCTTGGCTTGTTTGAAACCTAACAGCTCTTCAGCACTCGTCGCCGTGGTCTGCGGCCTCGTACGCCTCCTCGTGATCCTCAAAGTCAACATGGCTGTCAACACCACATACAATATTATCTCTGCCTCTGTTTGGACCGATCTTGAGATACACGTCGGGATCTGGGTCTCCTGCTTCCCCGCTCTCCAACCTCTGCTACGAATTTGCTATAGACGCCTTGGCATCAAGACCACCATCTCGAATACAAAGCCCACTACAGGAGGAGGAGCCTATGATAGATACGGCCAGAAGAGTTTACAAGATTCAAGATCCAAGGAGAGTGACACTTGGATTATGTTGGAAGATAGCAATGCAGTGAGGAGTAAGGTTGAAAGTACTGGGCGTGTGAAGAATGATGACAAGAACGAAGGAATTGCTGTTTCCACACGGATCGATGTTTCATCAAAGGGTCTCACAAAGATGTATGATTAAGTTTCAGTGATGCTCTAAATCAGCAGCAAGTGGCTCGTTGAAAGTTATGGTATGCAGAGTATTTTACTTGTAACTAGTTAATGACCGAAGAGAGGTTTCCCGTGTCAAGAACAGGCAGACTAGCAAAGATTATTGGTAGTTGTCGGCTATGGGTGGACTGGTATCATTGTACGTACGGTGTCAAAGAGGCTCTCCCTGTAATTTGGTACACACCACCGCGGCCCTGAGGCTCGGTGATGCACTGCATCACACAGAGAAGCCATTGGTTGGAATATTAATGCAGTCATATATTGAATCGCCTGAACACAACTCCATCCTCGATTTTCTACTGTTAATTTTCAGCCTTCGATTATGTCTATCGCTAATATTCGCCCTTTCTATCCATTGTAATGCAACCTAAGCCCGCCCGACTAAAAATATCCTGTAGGCAAGCACTTCAGAACTCGACGTTTCTTCTTTGAATGACGCCCTTAACTTCGCCCACCCGCGCATGCATCTTCTTAACATTATTCAATTCTGAACCTCCACCTCACGTCACATTCTCAGCTTTTGCGACCTTGTCGGAGGGGGACACAGCCAATAGTAACTCAATCCTCAACGAGGGCTAGTTATGTCGAGCTTCACTAAGTCTTTGTAGCACCAAAAACAAGCAAAAGTTTGGCATACAAACACAGAAGTAAAGGAGGTCATGTGAGCTGTCTTTGTACGTCTTCACATCTCCAAGCTAATGAACTAGCAGTTATCTTCTTATGCTCTTCAGTAAACAATCTACTAGCCCAAGTTTGAGACCAGTCTGCAGAGTCAAAACCTCGTATTGGAGTGTAACGAGTGCGAGTGTGAAGCCTGGTGCGCAGACTGTTTCCGGCCAGTGGCACAATTGGAAGGGCTGACTTGATTGTCAAAGCGGGGTAAAACGGACCGAGCGTAATGGATGAATTCTGGGGTAGAAGTGAAATGACCCCTGCGAAACATTCGGCTGAGGAGATGCACGGGATGATGGATTTGGAAGATGGGGTGCATAAGGGATGTTTTTCCATGTGGGAGCAGTGTCCGCATTAAGTTGACGAGGAACCCAATCTGCTTCAATCTCGTCTATCAAGAATCCAATCCTGTCGAAGCCGCTTGCCTTTCGGTCAGCGAGTGCAGAAGTTGCGCACGTCTGCATGAATTGCATCCGGGGAAGAGTTATAGTGAAGATAAGCAACTTGTCCATGATTTGGTGTTATTTCCCGCATCGCAGAAGTGGAAACCTCTTGATTTTGAAAGTAGAAGCGAATATCAGAAAATCGGAGACATTCGAGAATAAATGACGATTCAGGCGCGTGGGAGTACTACAGTCGAAAAGAAATCAGGTAGAAAGCAATATGCTTGAGGATTTATACAGGGGTATCTGTTCTTACGGGCGTCTTTGAGACAGGCATACTCAGCTAGTAAGTAAGCTGAGTTGGATCGTGCCCTGAGATGGTGTGTCACACGAGCAAGCCTTGTATGAGGCTGACGGGAGCGGAGGGTTGATGCTTGTTTTAGCTTTACAGGTGGTAGCCGAAGCTGGGTGGGCTAGCTCTGAAATTAACCATTTCTCGTCGAACACTCTACATGAATCATCAATGGTATGTGGCTCAATGAAACCGAAAATCATCACTAGTGGAAACAAAAGCCATTATAACGGGGATCTCGGAGGTCGGTTGCTTTGATGGCTGCGGATAAAAGCCCCTCAAGTCCTCACTTGTTGATGGCTCCGCAGAGATGTGTTCTCGCTAGTCTTATTAAAGGCAGATTCAAGCAGACTTGCTCTTGCTGGAGTCTCGACGACAAATGAAGCTAAGTGAGAAGTTCTAATTGCCAAGAGCTTATCTTAAATGGTCCAATTTCGAGACCTTTGCCTACCAATCGATAGGGCCAGTCTCCTTAAGCCGGGAAATTCCCTGCTCCTCTCTCCGTCGGTAAACTTCACTTCATGTTCGAAAATACCGTTCTGAGGATAAGACTGGAGAGATTTCCACTTGAGTAGCAAGGTGGTAGCCGAGATAATTGTACCCTTGAATACATAGTCTGGTGACAGTCTTACAGAACATACGCTGAGCTTACCGCATTCTTCAAATACGAGGTAAGCATACGCCAGCGGATCGATCAGGTTTCCAAATTCACCTCTGTTGACTCGGCTTGTACTTCTGGTGCCGTTGCCAATGATGCGAAGATGTCACTCTCTGCGGAAACCCTTGTGTGTATGCAATATGTGTATACAATAGTTCTTTCCTAAATTATTCCTTTCGTTGTGCCGAGACGATGCCGGATCATTGTCAATTAGACATAACTCAGCATGGATTTCAAACCAAAATAAATACCGAAATATCTCCCGTGTATCTCCTTAATCAGGAATACAGTGGCAAGGTCCTTTATCTTTGAATTGGTGATGCCACTTTCATTGAGTGTAGCACGGGCTTATTTCTTACCCCGCAGTGTACGAAGTCCCCGTTTAGAGTGCGGGGAAGATGATCGCACTGATGCTTACACGGAACCAGTCATCCGACCAACCACTGCCAGCCCGTAGATTTGATGCCTCCCCAAGGTCCTATAGTTACTGTGAATCACTTTCTCACCCAGCAAGTCTTTCTGAAGATAAATTTTCAGTGATAAAAAAGGATTCGAAATGGAAAAGAGAGGCAACGATATAACACCACAAGGTGACCATGCCTCTTCTCAAGATGAGAAAGGTGACTTCGAGAACATCGAAGATGTCAGAGACCAAGCTCCAACCGAGCATCCCGTATCACAATTTACAAAAGACGAGGAAGAAGCTGTCATTCGAAAACTCGATTGGCACCTGATGCCGCTCATCTTTGTGCTTTACTCTCTCAGTGTTCTGGATCGGTCCAATCTGGGTAATGCCAAAATTGCAGGCATGACAAAAGATATCAATTTGGCCGGAAACCGTTATGCCTGGCTTGGAACAATCTTCTACATCTCTTGTAAGTACTTTCTTGACCATTGGGAGGTCGTTGCGTCTAATTCAACGTAGACATCTTATTCCAATGGACTCAGATGGGATGGAAGATCTTCCCTCCACACCGCTGGGTTGCTTGTGCAGTCCTTGCCTGGGGAACTATCTCTAGTGTCCAAGCAGCGACAACCTCATGGGAAGGTCTGATGGTTTGTCGGTTCCTCCTTGCCATCCCCGAGGCTATGTATGGACCAGCTGTGCCTCTATATCTCTCCTTTTTCTATCCTCGCGAGCGTCTCGGATTGAGGACTGGAATCTTCCTTTCCGGATCAGCTCTTGCCAATGCTTACGGAAGTGCTTTGGCGTATGCAATTTCGCAAGCCAAAGGTTCCATACACACCTGGCGGATATTATTCTTAGTTGAAGGTAGACAATTGTTGGTATTTTGAATATATTATGCTAACACCTTTCATAGGCCTACCGACAGTTGCCCTCGCAGCCGTAGCATGGATCTGGCTCCCGGACAGCCCATCCAAAGCTCGCTTTCTTAGTCCTCGAGATCGCGAAATCGCCATTGAGATTTCTCTACGACAACCCGGCGACCGCAACAGCGACAGCTTTCAATGGAAGCAGGCACTTGGTGCTCTCCTCGACTACCGATCTTTCCTTCCACCACTTATGTACTTCGGTTGCAACGTATGCTTTGCTTCGCTACCTCTCTTCGTGCCCACTATTATATCCGAAATGGGACGTTTTACTGCGATTCAATCAAATGGACTTGCAGCCCCACCTTATGTTCTATGCTTCATCTGTATAGTTACTTGTGCCTTTCTTTCTGATCGTGTGGGCGTCCGCGGTCCCTTCGTGGCCGGCGCTGCGTTAGTTGCCGCAATAGGATACCTCCTACTAGCAACTCAATATGCAGTCGGGGTACGTTATTTAGGAATCTTTATGGCAACCATAATCTTTACATCGGTAGCACTCATTCTCTCATGGGTCGCTAATACTCACGCCACTGACTCTAAACGAGCTGCTGGCCTGGCGATTCTGTCAACGGGTGGTCAGTGTGGCCCAATTTTGGGAACCAACATATTTCCTGCGAATGAAGGCCCATATTATAGGAAGGGAATGTGGATTTCCTGCGGCGCGTGCTTTATGGTATTCATTCTTGCTACTCTGCAGAGCTATCTTTTATGGAGGGAGAACAAGAAGAGGGACAGGAAATATGGAAGAGAAAGAGACACGGTTCATTTGGCTGTCGAAAGTGAGAGAGGAAAGGATGAACACTTCAGGTATATGATTTGACAAAAATACATATATTGTTTCTCTTATAATAGACGAATTTGAGGATTGAATACATACAATTTGAGCTTTTAATCTCCTATGGCTTTGACTTCTACTAGAAAGGAGCTCCGATGTTTCAAGTCATACTTTTATGTTGAACATGATTCCAGATCGTATATTCGTTCAATATATGACAAAAATGATTCTGCAATATATAAAGCTTTCAAAGAAATTCAGAAAGATTGGCAATATCACTCATATTCTCAATATCCCAGCAAGCATCACTCGCAGCACTTGATGCACTGCCCAAAACACCATCACACTGATCCAGGAATTTCCTCTTCAGCATCTGATCATCCATGGGCACTTCAACACTACCAACCGCATGTTGGACATGCTTTTCCAGCACCTTTCCATCCCGCATTGTGACTGTAATGAACGTCTCATCAGCTCCCAGTTCCGCATCTGCCTCTGCATCAACCCTATCACGGATTGATACAACTCCTGAATCCAGCACGATATCGTCTTCATACTCGCTCGGCGTTCCTTTGCCGTAAATCAGCCCGATAGCAGCACCATGAAATACACTGAACTTTCCTTCGAGTCCATCTCTGGGCTTACGCTTCCCAGTCAATTCAAGAACTAGAGGATGAACTTTCGCAAAAACGGATTTGATGTCTTTGACGTCCAAGGCTTGCGCAACCATATCGGCATGGATTTGGGCACATGCATCAATAATTGGATGAATCACAATTCCACATGGAAAAGGTTTGAAGCTATTTCGCAGGATTTCCCATCGTCCAACTCCTTCATCGCCCACAACTGACAGCCCAACACCACCGCTCTTCGCACCACCTCTCATTCCAAGCCATTTATCGAGATCTGCAGCAATACCGGCCTTGGTCACCCCAACCACGTTGGCCCATCCGCGCTTTGCTTCGAGGGCTTGCTCACTGCTGGTGTAACCACCTTGGGCAAGAATAGCGGCCATGAGACCACTTTGTGCTGCACGACCTGGGTGAAACGACTTCGTGTGTGACCCAAACATTTCGCGGAGGCCAATGACTTGAGTAGCTGCTATCCCGATTGCGTGGGTTGTTTGTGATACCGAAAGAGACAAAAGTTTTGAGACTGCAACTGCGGCACCGATAGAGCCTGTGGTGGAAGTGATGTGCCATCCAACATCATAATGCTCAGGCCACACAGCGAGTCCAACTTTACATTCAGCTTCAATTCCCGCAACTAGAGCAAGCAAAAACTCCTTGCCGGAGAATCCACCCTTCCACTCGGCAACTGCAAGAAGAGCGCTTGCTACAGGTCCCGTGGGGTGAATAATTGTATCGAGGTGCGTGTCGTCGTAATCATGAACGTGAGAAGCGATTCCGTTCAAAAGCGCAGCATGCTGAGCGTCAATCTTGGTCTTGCCTTGGTGTCCGAGTAAGGATGATGTTGGAGGTCCAAAGAACGGTGATAACGCTGTATGCTTTTGTTATGTCAGATATTGGATGGCACGATCTAAGAAACTTCTTACGGCAATGGTTGTACCTGGGTGCTTGCTTCCGCCAATCGCGCAACCAGCCCAGTTGTAGAAGCTTCGAACTGCGGCTTGAATCACAGCTGGTGGGAGGTCGGCGTATTTCAGGTTACAGGTCCACGAAGCTAGGTGATTGGTTGCCATATCTTATTGCTTCTGGGCGTCGTTGTGAAGTCTGTAAGGATTTCTATGATTAGTTTTTTAGCGATGGAACGGGCATGCGTTGTTGACCGAATCTGTAAATATAAAGCGCCTGCGAGACAAAGCACGACGGATATTCAAGTGTTGCTAGCCTTTTACAAGTCGCTGAAATTATGGTGATATTTTCGGAACTTAGGTTGACATTTGTCCTCCAGGAAGCGGGGTGCTTAGTGGGGCACAGGTACAGTGGGGCATCGGAAGCATTCTTCCATTCCGGATCGCCTTATCCTTTTTCACGCCATGCATCCTTGTTTGCATATACCTACACGCAATCTGATATTCCTTGCATTATTGTTGTATCTGCTTTCCTGGCTGATCAAATGGATTGTACTGCAGAATTTGAGTTTCGGGTCGGGCCTTAAGCGAGTACCAAGGGGGAGATGCCAAGATTTTGTGGGCCAAGATGGCTATGGTCAGTGGTGCGCTGCATCTTCTATACCTCTTATGTCATGACAAAGAGATGAAAACTCGGTTCAGGGGTCTCCTGGCAAACTGAGAACTCGAACGAGTGCTGGGCGGCTCCCACATATTGTATTTATGTGTGCTTAAGGCTACTGATCACTAGCGCACTTGTTAGTTGCTAAGATATTATCATTGGGACAAGAAAGATCTTTCTTCTAGAATACATGGGGTGATTTTGTTCTTAAATTATTTCTCCTCCTTAAGATTTCCGAGCTCCTTTAAGAATGACCACTTGGAACAGAAGTAGGAAGAAAAAGGTCTCTACAGAAGAGGGGTTCCAAAAAGATAGAGTGTAGCATAAGGTTTTTCTTTCTGGAACGGAATCTTGATGACTCCAAGTTAGGCTTGCAGATATGAAAAGTGTTGAGGCTCAGTGGAATCTTACTTTGCAGCGATGACAAATAATTTAAACCAAATGCTTTTGAATGGAGTCCAACTACTTATAACTTTGAAATTGAGATCAAAGACCTGGAGATGGTGAACTAATTGGTGATCTCTTTAGGTGTCTAGGTGCCTCCTTGGTGCTTAAAGGTCCTTAGAAGAACCATTTAATACCTGCAAACAGTCGTGCATCCCCTAGACAGACCAATAACCAAAATAACACTTTCCAGACTTTGAAATAGCTCATGTGACGCGGTGAAGGCGGTGTGGCAGTACTGCTGAACCAAATACGCGTTATTCTGCCTGACCTTTCAATACTTTCCTGTGTTAGTCTGCAGAAACCGAAACCCATCTGCAGCCTCCTGCACCGATCAACAAATCTTTTCGCCATGCCTCCCTCCACAACAGAACAAGGTAGTACCTCACTATCTGTATCTGAAGTGGTCGCTGCTCACATTGCTCATGCGAAAATCATGAGTCTCCAACAAGCTCAGATCGACAGATTGAAGATCAAATATCGCAATTTGAAGGTCGCATTCCAAGCTCAAGTTCGCGGAACATCTCTTCAAGAACATACTTCTCCTGTTACAGATGTCGCACCAGAGGTAGTCTCAGAGCGAATTCGTGATCCTGCTGATGAGGACCTTGAACTCAGATTGGCCGCTTGCCAAGAAATCATCACTCATCAGGAACTCCAGATCAAGAATGCAGAGAAGAGGGCAGATAGCGCCGAGCACTGGCTCCAGTACTGGGTTAAAGAGGCCATCCGACTTGAAGGAGCTGTCGAGCCAGAGGAGCTGCCAAGTGTCAATACTGAAGTAGATGCAAAGAACGTCCAAGATAAAGAATCAGGTAGCTGGAATTCAAAACATAAAAGGCAACTGCTAATTCCGGGACAGACAGAGAAGATGCAACTGACATGGGTGACGGAGATTTGCAACCAACTTACCTCGAGGATCTTATGAATGACCGACGATGCGCCTTCCACAAGCAACAATGGATGAACAGAATCATGGGTACTGAGCATATTGTCGACAAGCATGGACATGCTTCGAGTCAATCTCCAAAACTGAAACACCACGAGTGTCCCCTTCATCACCATGAGTGATCTCCATGAGATAGGAAATAAAGCATGAAGCTCTCTGCACAACCGACGAACGGTTGCACAGAACTGTTATGGGAAATGACAGGGCTGTATGTAAATGACTTCGGAAACTTGAGAGAAAGAAAGTCAAAAGCAAACAGGCCCGAAAGAATTGACAAGTATCTTAATGCTTTCCAACATCTCCCTGTATCTCTCACTTGATTTTGTTGCCGAGGTAGGTGGTGATCTAACGGAAGGTAAGATAGCCCAGATAGCTAAGTTACCCTACCTACCTTACCTTATCTTACTTTGATGTTGAACCAAAAGATTGTCGTGGGTCACATGAGAAGGGCGCCATTCCCGGGAAAGTTCCTATGGGTGAGGCTTGCTAACCCACGGCAACGCAGTCAGAGCCAGTTCTCGCCGTAGCTTTACGAGTTCCCCGAGTCCAAAGCATACATCCTTGTCCCCCCATTCCCTTCAAAATTTCCAAGCTTCAATCACGGTATGATGATCCTCCGTCTTGACTGCCAACTATATTTAGCTGACACCAACGAAGACGCTGGTTCATCAGTATGGACCACGCCGAGATTATCAACGCTGCTCTCTCGCAGCCCGAAAACCCAACCCTGACTGACCAGAGTCTTCAATGCCAACTCAATGCCTTGGCTGAATTCATTGACGTCGAGTTCCCGCATTGGTATAATATGCAGTATTTATGCAAGCGCATCAAGGAGGCTGAGCGTCGATTTGTTAGACTAGCTGCCGTAGAGGTATTGTTTTCGTTTGCAGGACGAGGCGCGAAGACTAATATAAAAGTAGGTATCCGCGCCTGCAGGGGCAGTTGGTGTTGATACTGCCAGCGAGCAGGAAATGCTAGAGATCTTGAAGGCAGATATCTCTCAATTCCAAGAAGATCAATCCAAGCGTACCAAGACTTTGGATGGTCAAGAGCTCGAAATCAAGAAGATGATCGACATTGCAGAAGTAGCCAAGGAAGCAGAACTCGCTCGCTTCAACGCTGGGTATCCTACTGCTGCTGCTGGCACGAGACTGGATAGTCGAATCAGTAACGCAGCTGCACCACACGATGAAGGTATGCAAATTCTCTTGTCACTCGAGTCTACTAGCTAACCTCGTATCAGGCATTGAGGTGTTGGAAGGGAAGCTTGAGGAGGTTCGCAAGAAGTTGACATTGGTGGCTGTTGCACAAGCTACACTTGAAGGATCAATGATGAATTATGCAATCAACGTTGGCCTGGAAGATACTGAGCTTAACGAATGGGTCTATAGCACCATTCACGGACAGTATCTGTGCTTGTATAGGGGCAATATCACCCAAGCTGCTGAGAAGGTAATCCGATACATCTTGCACGAATTCGCCCAGAATTACTTCCGCTTTGAGGATCCTTCAACATGGAAGGTTGCAGCTTCTATTATTTACGGTCCTGGCGCACCAAAGATCGATTTCAGTCAGTACACACCGGAGCAGGTCGAAATTCGTGCTGCATATGAAGAAGCCCTGGCCAAGTGTTCTGAGTTTGTTGACAGTGAGAACCTTTCTCACAGTGACAGCTCTTTTATGGACAGCAGTGATGAAGGATATGATGAGAACGACGACGATTTTGACGAGGGTGAAGACCAGCACTTCGATGATGAGGGTGATGAGCAGGAATTCGAAGATGAGAAAGATGAAGAGGCTGTTACTTCGTTGGCAAAAACCGACCTTTCAACACCATTGATGGAGAATCGTAACGGACCCTTGATCGACCTGAGCGATCCTGCTATTCGCATTGCTGCATCAGTTTCATCGACCAGCAATGTCTTGGCAGATATGGATCCCCTCATCGATGTCAGCGACACTAGCACTATTACACATACGATGCTTGAACTTGCGGGGCTCTCATTGGGTGGATATGAGGTTTTAAGCAGCCAGCCTAGATCCAGCGAAGCGAGTGACTTAGGGGACAAGAGCTTTGCCGAAAACCATCTCTCAGACTCACTGACTTGGGAGTACGGTGCCTCTCGCTACGCTTACTGCCATCGCTGTCGTGAGAACGGACATGCCGACAAGTATTGCCATGTACCAGACGTTCCGAGCGACTTGCCCTACAAATTCCCGACTTATACGCCATCAAAAGCCAATGGAAGTTGCGAGAATTGTGGCAAAAACACACATGCTAGCAGCCTCTGTCCTGATGCTTATCCTGGAGAGGAACAGGATGAGTGATGTCAAACTATTACGGAGAACTTCTCAACCAGCTTTGGTGAATTGTACGCACGTCACCGGAAGAGGTACAGTGTAGGCAAGACTTTGGAGTATCTGATCTCTCTGGAAATCACTCCGGTACAGATTACATTGGATCTTGCTATGAAGCCTTGTCCAGGTGTCTGTACATGGTACACCCAGCTGACGTCTTGCAAATTTACAATTGAGTTTGGATGTGAATGTTGACTCGAGAAATCTTTTGGAATTTCCTCCCGAACGAGAGTGGTGAAGCAGAGTATGCTTGCCATAGTCTAGTCTAGGAAATGCCAAACAAGCTTGCACATTTACCTCCTTGAGGTTGTGACAGAGAATAATGTGACACCAAGCAAGTGATACTTAAGTGCCAACGCCTCGACATAAATCTATGCCCGTGATGAAGCTAGGTCTTGAGAATTTGGTCCTCGGTTGACTGATTGGCAGCGTAGCGTTTACAAATCGCGAGCAGAAGGACAAGTACAAAACCACACAAGGCAAAGCACCACAATTAATATCAAAAAGTAAGTAAGGAGAGCAAGAGAATAACTTGATCTACCTTTACGTGTTGATTCATTTTCGTTCTATACATAGTGTGGGGTTCAAAGAGGTGAAGTAGCCCTGCGATATGCTCTTATTCCTTCCCCTTCCCCTCAAGAGAGCTATACAAGCCGTCTCTTCGTCACACTTTGGCTTGGCAGGTTTCCTGTGGTCTGCTAGCTAATCCAGTCGCAAACTGTACGTTCGAGCGCTCGAGGCCACTTGCTGCAGCTGAGCTCTACTTGCTCTTCTTGCGACTGGCCCTTCCGGTCTCTAACAAGAGTCTAACACGAATATTCGGCACTGTAGACCCACTCCAGGTATCTCTTGCCCCCTCTCCGAAACGTTCGCAGAACCAGACCAGACCGGGTATCAAATCGTTACAATACTTCGCACTTCTCTCAAATTCAACCTCCAACTCACACCAGTCGCACCGCAACCTCTAAGCAGCTCACTCTCCGTACCCTGCTCTCTCCTGTCAAGTCCCCTCCTTCGACTTCTACAACATCGTCAACAGCACCGACACTCCCTGTCCTAACTTCCACTGTGACATCTTCCTGCTCCTGCCAATAAAGCGCCAACCTTAACACCTTCTCAATTGCTCTGCCAGTGCCTTTCATCACCACTTCCTCTCCTCTGCCCTCCTTCCCGTCCCCGCCTTTAGCAGCACCCGGGCCCTTGGTCGAGTTATGTATCGCATCCTGCAGCGCGCGCACAGCAGCCTTCGGATTCCGCGCCATCTCCACAGGTCCCGTAGCCCGGTCCTCGATATGTGACAGCAGTTTCCGGACGCGCTTTACGGTTGCGATGAAGGGTGAAGAGGGGGAGACGTAGATTATCTTCGGATTGGAGGAACCGGAGCGGGGAGGCGCAATAGCTGGATGGAGGAGAGGACGTTTGGATATTTTGTGGTCTGTGGATGTTAGAGAATATTTTATCTGGTGGAGAAAGAGACGTACCTTTGTTAAGGCGGGGGAGCTTTTTTGGTGCTGCTGGGCTCGAAGATGTGATTGGGTGTGCGTCTTTGGCCATTGAGGGCTGCATTTAATCTCTAGTAAGCGATATATGATCTGAAGGGTAATCAATTAATCGGAAATATGAGTGGGAGTGTAAGAACAGTGTGCAGGTGTCCCCTAAGCTCAATTGGCGGAAAGGGTTTGGTAGAAGCGTTTGTAGACCCACGAGCTTGGAGAAGTGGAAAGCTTCAGTGACGAAGTCCCCTCACCGCCCGCCAAATACAGTCATGATCGTCACCATCCCAGCAGCTCCAAGCTCCAAGTTCAAGAGCTCTCTAAATAATAACCACCATCGCGAGGAAACATGTCTACCTCAGTGTACCCCTACCTCACCCCTTCGCTTTTGAAGCAAAGAGAAAATGAGTCAATTGTAATTATCTCCTAATATACTCTTTTCATATCTCTCTCCGTCTCCAGCCTTACGTCTGCGCAAAAACATCCCACCCCTCCTCAACAATCAATGCAAAGCAGACACTAACACTATCTCCTCACAGGCCCGCGAGCTTGCTTGGCTCCTCGACTCTCTTCAAGAAACACTTGCATCTATCAAGTCCGGCCTGGATGAGTGCTACGCTCTCCTTGCGCCTATCGAGCCTGGTAGTACTCTTGTTCTGAGCAGTCCGCGGAGCGAGAGTATTAAAGGCCATGTTACAAGAGTCGGAAGTATGATCGTGAAAGGCGTATGTTTAATTATCTCTCCTTAAGCCTTCTTTCCAGCTACAAAGTCTGAATTTCGAAAGAAACTAAAGAACTGACAATATATATATATAGACACTCCACCTCCGTCTTCGCACGCTTCCTTCGTCGCCCATAACGTTGACCCTCTCACCCCTCCATTCCCTTGCCCTCGATCCTTTGACCTCTCTCCGAACTCTGCTCAATCAGTCGCTCGACTGTGTAGACATAACGCGCTGGACAGGGGACCGTACCTCTGCCTCTTTCATATCCGGCCAGCTGCGTCTTTTGCACTCATTGCTCCTCGAAGCTCTGGGCTTGCTCAAGGGTCCCACGCCACCAAGTACGCCCATTTCGTTCGCACAGCATGGTGTGGGGCATAGTCTTGCCGCTCATCTGAATGGGGCTGGGGTGGGAGCTGAGGATATACCTAAAGAAAAGGATATAAGTTGGACGGTCTCCCCACCCCCATCATCGACATTCACGCCCCCGCTCCCTGCAAATCTCGCTCTCTCCTTGTCTCCAACACCGCACTCGACCCTTCTCCTGACTCTCCGGGTCCTCGAACCTACTTCTCTCCAGCCAAACCTTGGTTCCCGATTCGCGTTTGCTATTGGAGCAGCTCGTAGGTTAGAGCACGATGAAATGGATGATGTATTTATTTACAGGGGTGAGGAAGTACGGGTTCGAGAGAAAGTAAGGGTAGAGAGTGCTGCAGATCCGGTTTTGTTGGTACTTTGTGCGAAGTTGGGAGCGTTGGAGAGGACTGTGGCGGAGAGAAGAGACGGACTGGATGTTGTCATGGGTGGAGAGGGCATGGAGGAAGATTAAGCTCATATTTACTCTCATTTTTACGAAATGAAAGGTAATGATATTACATTGTCTGGAAGAGCTCGATATTTCGATTTGCTGTCACAAGGCCAGCTTTCTCCGAGCTTGATGAACCAACCTGGTGATGAGATTATGACTCAGGCCTGAATTGATGCGATATGGAAAGAGAGGAAACAAGTAAGAATGAAAATTCTTAGCTAGAAACCTCTACATCTCATGACAAGAGACTGGTCTAGCTGGTTCGGCGGTGTCAGGATGAACATTAATTGCATTCCTGATTATTCTTCACCCCAGCCCACAGGAAGATCCCAAGAACAGAAGTGCTTTTTTTTTAATTCGTGACAAAGAAATTGTGTACAACCACCAGACTGAGGAAAAAACGCGGATTTAGCTGACAAGGCAATCATGAGCATAAGGCAGATAGCAAGTTTCTTAGCTGTAGTTAAATATCCATAGGGAAATTATTGACTAATTTTCGTGTACCTGTTAACACCCGCCATCACTAATCATGTTTGGTTCAATCTTTGATATAATTGGTTACTATTCGTCCCATACCGCGCTAGGCTAAGCCATCCATAATAATAAAATCCGTATCAGACAAAGGAAATGCTCGGCGTCTAGCCCTCTGTTATGTCAGGTGTTGTGTCCTTACTATCTGCTCTGTGTTCTGCAATATCTGCTCAGCCGCCCGCTCAAAAAACGTACATACAATCAACAGTATCTCGCCCATATCCCAATGATAGTCCGAGCAGCCGTCTAAGCAACTGGACTCCATGGCATAGGAATCAAAATTCTCGACTTCATCGTTTGAATCAATGGGACAGTCTTGTGAACGGTATCTCCCCATCCCTCAACCATCCAACTCTTCTCACGGCGGGTTCTCCGCTCTTCTAGATCTGCAAACTGCCAGAGATGGTGCACGGTATTGAGGTCTCCAATTTGGACGAACCAAGCTCCAACTCCCTCCATCACCTCTCTTCGTGCCTTTAATCCTCTTCGCCAGTGTGTCTCCCAATCCAACAAATTCCCAGGGTGGAGTGTGTATGATCGAAGCTCGAAAACACCGCCAAGTTGACGAGGTGCGGTTGTAGGCCAAAATGAGAATTCCTGCATGAGTGACGTATGCTTCGAGTTGATCAGAGACTTGAGCTTCTTATCAAAGGCGGGGAATTCGGGATGGCTGGCAATCGAGTGAAGTGAGTCGTGGTAGCCATGGTATCTTTGGTACTCCCAAATATGCACTGCGGGGGTCAGTATGTGATGCAATTGGAGTTGAAGGAGATCGTACCAAATGTATCGCAATCGCCAACCTCGGTTCTCCAGCTGCCAACTAAATGGACCTTGTTCTCCGGCATTCCAGCCATACGAGGATACCACTTCCCTACTAACTCTACATACTCATCTACTTTGTCTGGCTTGACTTCGTGGAAAACAATCGAGTGCACATACTTTCCTCTCGCCAGCACTTGACTGAAGGAATGCTCGATCTCCTTGTCCATCTCTCGACCCTCCTTGGTGCCATAGATCAATGAACTAAGCTTGCCTTTCTTTCCAGTTTCGGGCTCCTCTGTAGGTTCTGCAGAAGACGACTTTGGTGAGCTTTGGGGTTCAGGGGAGGAGGAACTCGTATTGCTCGCAGATGGAGCAGTAGGAGTGGTAGGAAAGGAATCAGGGACTTGGATGAAGGAACGGGGGTAGATTCTTTCGACTGACTTGTCTCCTTCCTCTTGCTTTGCTCTGCTATCCTCTCTCGGAACTCCTTCTGCTTTGCTTCGAACGATTTCACTCCTTGGGGCGTCACGTCGGCGAGCGCTGGAGATCGACTTAATACGCTAGAGCTGGTGAATGATCGCACGAGAGAGCTGGGAGCTGCCCTCGAGCTTTGCGCAAATCTTCGGACCAACATGTTGAATGGATTGCTGGTAGTTTGGAGTGTTGTTGAAAGGGTTGAGTGTTGATTGAGGGTCCGGGGAAGTTGGGGTGTGGAACTGTGGAGTGCTGGGTGGATGACTGTAGCTGTGCTTGGAGCTGTAGCTTTCCGCGTATCGCTTACGGGAGCGTTGCTTTTTCTGGGCACGGGTCAGGCCTGCGATGTAGCGACAAAGCTGAAGTTACGTCTTTCGTGTCCGGTGACGGTTGATTGAGGCGAAAAAGAGTGAATTTCGTGATGATCGAGCAGAAAGCAGAGAGGAGAGGACGAGAGAGTTGGCACGAGGAGCGACAAGGGACCGGAGACGGCCAGGGCGATTGATTGGATGGGTGAAAGCTGCAGACGAACCTTCCCCCGCACTTTGGAGAGACGAGAGAGAGGTGCAAGGGAGGAGCGGGAAGAGCTGAAGAGGGTAAGAGCAATTGTAGAGTCATGTGATACTGAAGCTAGGTCACATGCAGACTGGATGGTCTTACATTACCTAAGCAGAGCTGTCCGTCCTCATTAAGCCTAGCTCCTATCCATGCGGCTCTGCGAAAGAGCTCATTCCGAACTTCATCAATCTTCACGACGGCAACCATCAAAACCACCCGAAATCCATCTCACCACCCACTCCCACCTACACACAATCCAAGATGTCCTGGTTAGGAAAGAAGTTCCCGGCCCCAGTTGGTATGTCAATTGACCTCGGCGGAGCTCGTGGCAGCGTGAGGAGGATGCTAACGAAGATTTCTGCAGCCAGGCCAATGGCCCCATTCTACATCGCCGGTAAGTCGAATTGATAGTGGATGTCGTGAGGGTGGAAATAGACAGGCTGCGATGCAAATTGAGGGTACTGACCGATCTGCAGGTGCCGTTATCCTGTACGGTGTCAATGCCGCCCAGACCGCAATGATGAACAGTGAGTCGAGCCCATTGACGTGGCCACAGCTATTCTGACCACATTACTAGGCGACGAGTTCAAGAACGACCCAGAAACCCGACAGCGAAGGCCCCCAAAGGTGCAGAGAAGCACTAGAGGGTGCATGACGGGACGCGGGGGATGTTGAAACCGTCGGAGGAGATGGATGACCTCACCTGTTTGAGAGGATGGAATTGTATCATACGAGAAGAAAGACCATCATACCTGACGATTCAAGTTTGTGCCTGCTGTGCGGTGATTTTAGAAATGGATTTGATGCCGGAATCTGGCTGGAAAGACTCCGTGTCAAGCGACACGGAGTATCGTCTTCACGAAGGCGCTGGAGCTTAGGAATCTACGAGTATGATCTTTGGCCAGTGCCACCCAGTCACAAGCTATCCTTTCTACGAGGCGAAAGCCACCAGCAAAATCAATTGCTAGAAGGCTCAGGGCGAAACAAACGCCACCAGAACATCTGTGCCTTCCGAAAGCAACATCCTTTCGCATTTGGTTTCAGCGCTGGATACATGTCACACAACACAAACAGTAGGGCTCACTACAACGTCCCGCCAGTGTGTCCAGAAAAATAAATCCCCCGAATTTCACCGTCATACTCTCTCCTAATTTCCTTATCCACATCTCCCAGAGCACCACAAATTTTCACACCAGCTTACTTTGTTTCAAGCAATACAAAGGTTAAGATATCGGACTGCCTCCGAGGGGCGTTTTTGAAAGAACCGTATGTAGTTTACGTCTCGTTCGGCCCTCTCGTACGCCAATTCGCAAGCTGTCTCAACCCCACAATAGTCATCAAATGTTAGGTATACACCATTGTCCCGGTAGTTACCGGGAGGAGAAATCTCAGGTATATTCGTTAGTTACGAATTTGCGTCTCTTGCTCTTCGATGCTGGTAGGTGACTGGAGTCTATATTTCCACTCACAAGTGAGCATCTCATTGCTAGTATAAACTTTTTCTCTAGTCTGAACCCGAGTTTACCCGAGCAGTCATGTTTCAACGACGTCCCAACGCTCTCATCCGACAACGTGATTTCCCACTTGAATTTGTATGTAGTGAAGTAACTCATACTGGGTCGCCCTCATAATGACATCTGATTGGGTTGATGCACTGACATATACGGAGACGGAACGTGAGCGGAGTTTATTTGTACCAGCATTTATTTATTTCTTATCTATCAACCAAAGTACGACTAATCATAACCCTAAACTACAACTGAAAGTCCACCCACAACGCCACTACGCACATCTGCTTGGCCCCTAACTGTCTGCCATCTTCCCAAGCAGTATTATATGTCCGTCATCCTCTGCCAGCAACCAACATCTGCGAAACAACTTATATTGGTGTGGGCTCAGCACGCTTTGTCTTCTTTGTCGCGGCAGCCTTTGCGGTGCTGGAAGCAGCAGCAGCAGCTTTACCACCTGTGTTGGCGTTACCTGTGTTGGCGTTACCGGTAGCAGCTCCGACAGTGAATTTCTGGCAATCGTCTTGAGCACCACGCTGGGCAACGGGCATGATTACCGGTTGGTGGTTGGAGGCACTGTTCATGCAGCAGACGCGATAGTTACCAGCTGGGAGACCGCCCTGTTGATTGTTAGGAAATGAAACTCATCCAAAGGTTTGGTAGAATGGTGATGGAGGGACATAGGCATTTGAAAACATACGGTGACAGTGGCGCTCAAGAGACCATTTCCATTTCCGGCGTCGTTAACACCCTTGAAGAACACAAATGACACTGGATCAGGAGGCGAAGTGGGAGCGAGAGAGTTTCCCAAATCTTGGATCGTCAGATGGGTGTGTCCGATGATCTTTCCGCCGTTGAGATCTTGTGGAGCAGCGTAGTATGTGGCCTGAGCGTTTGTGAATGCACCTGCAGCGAGACCCTTGGTTTGAACGGACACGGTGAAAGTTGTGCTTGCGGCTAGGTTCTCGCCCGGTTTAGGAGATACGATGATAGATGTGACCATGTTCGCGGTTGAGGGGATCTTGCCCATTACTGATATAATTAGCTTTGGTGAGGGAAGATCGAACAGGGGGACAAACCAATGCCGTTGCAGGATCCAGCCTTGTTTTGGAGACCGTTAGTAAGGGTTTGCCCCGAACAGAAGTTGATAAAGTTTGCAGCATCCCTTGTCGTTGTTAGTTGGTCCCTCTAGTACACACCAGCGAAGTCACTTACGTTGCTGATTTGGATTGTCCAGCGACAGGAGGATTCTGCCCATCTGACAAACTTCCGGTCTGTATCGCATTCGCAGCGAGACACGCTGACCCGCCGCCAGCCGCTGCAGCATTGTTATTGTTGTTATTGTTATTGTTGTTGTTGGTTGCGGCAGTCGCAGCTGTGGTGGCAGCGGCAGCGGCCGATGTCTTTGCAGTTGTAGACTTGGCTGCGTTATTCTTGCCAAAGTTGTTGTTGTTGCCGCCACCAAAGTTGTTACCACCATTTTGACGGTTGTTTTGCGCTTCCCGACCGACAAGAGCTGATTCTGCGACCAGATGTCTACGTCTCCATGCTGGGACCCTATTCGCAATTTGCCCTTCCAAACCCCTGATACTGACTGCTTCCGAGGTCAACACGAGCACCGAGAGCATGATCGTAGAGGCCGAGAACAACATCGTGGAAAGAAGGCAATGGCCGTATTAAATTGAACGTTAGGTAAGGAACTCGTTGATCTACAATCGAGTTTTGGTGGCAAATGCCAGCACAGCTGTCGCAGGAAAGAACGTGAGGGTGGTTGAGAAGAGAATTGCAAAAGAGCAAGCTGCAAAACCAGTGCAGTGGAAGCTTAAAGAAAGTCAAGAACTGCACACAAGAGATGAGGAAGAAGATGCTCTCGCCAAGAAGGGCCTCCCCTTCGTTCTATATATCGGGCCTGACCAGCAGACGGTGGGATTCTTGTCATCCGAAATACCAAACAGCCTTGGCCACTTGGCTGACTGGGTTGCGATGTTCTTGACTTCAGACCTGACTGCAGACCTGACTTCAGACCTCGCCCTCCGGTCTCGAGCTGCAGTGTCATTCGTCCAATGGTGGTGCGTGGGGCGGCGGGAGGCGGATGAAGGTCAAGCACAGATGCCATGGTAGCGGCGCTATCAGCGCCATGGCTCGCCAAGGTGCAAGAAGAATGCTTCAGATGCACAAGCGAGAGTAGCCACCGTCTCATCTCTTGGGATTGGGAGACGCTTGCTGTGATGGGATGGCATGCGGTTGATGCCATCTGATAATGGCATCGGATTGAGGGGTGCTGGTACTGTACAGGTGTGCTTTGAGGACGATGGATTTTGCGCCGATGAAGGCTCCGAGGTCAGCAGCAGGATAGATGCAACCCTGCGCCCGAATCCAGATAACATCCCTTCCAGTGAGTAGATGCAACTAGTCTCGATCTCGCTCGTCCTTCGAACACTCCTGCTGTTCATCCATCCATCTATCCCTTCCCCCTCCCTTCATCCATCGAGTGTCCATCTCACACACAGTTGCTGCCATGCCGGCGCGAAAAATGAATCTTTACCTGCCCCTCTGGTGCACGCGCAAAGCAGAGTTCGGCCCTTGGGATGCTCATACACACCCCCCTAAAGCCGATAATCCTCGGGTTGACATGCTATGCCATATATCAGCATCCCATCCAATGCCTCTGGCGCAAAAGAACCCTCAATATCGATAGGGATGTTTTAAACATCTCGGCAGTCACAGATCCTCCTGCGACACTTGGCGGGGTCAAAAAAGCACTGCCCACGGCATCCGCACTGAGGCACCGGGGAGCGGGTGGCCGTGCAACCCGGCAGCTCTATGCAGAGGTTTGAGGCATCGACAGCAATCTTACAATGGACGTCTGCACCAGCATATCCTCACCACATGAATTACCTGCTCGCCAATCGATGTTTATCGATGCAATGCGCCGACGGAGTGAAAGGAACAGACGTAGGGGGCGACGAGTAATATGTTACCTACCATCTTACAACGCTCAAAGGTCCAGCAACAGGATTCGAAAACCTTGGCTCGGATCCCCAACTTTATTTTTGGTTTCTGGGCTGGGGTCGCTGATTCGGCCCTGCCAAGTGGTCTCCTGTTTCCAGCTCAACGACCATCATACCTTTCAGGTTTCAAAATCAAAGCATTTCGAATGACCTTGGTCATTGCTTAATGATGACGATCTAATAAGAGTGTTTCTTTCCATGCTGATTTTCGATTCCAAAGTTTGGATGGCACAGAGTCTGGCACCTGTCACTGAGCATGCATTTCAGACGCCGTCGCATTGCTTTTCTACCACCCTGGCCATCGGCGCTGAAGCACGAAACGGAACGATTAATTTGAGGTCGAAAATCTTTCATTTGGCCTGTCCTATGGAAAGCATAGAATGGTCGCACAGAAACATCACGTGAATGTCTTCAAAAGTCAGGCTTCCATTTCTTGATATTCATATTTGTATCATTATTGCAAGGCATCATCCATGACCGAAAGTGCTGGTAAAGTCCATCCGCCCCATATTTTTCCATTGTACCTCCTCTGTGTTGAAGAATACCGGAAACGCCAAAGCTGCACCCCTTCTGACCAGGCTCTGAACCGAACCCCACCCCGGAGGGAATACCCACATAATAAGACTAAATACCGAGCACCAGTCATTTTCCCAGAAAGTCCGGGAGAGTCCAGCTCCGCTCATTACCCTTGGAGAGAAATCAGACCACAAATCGTCGAAACGAAAGTAGCCCAGGCGCCAAATGCTTAAGCATTCTTGCCCTTGATGATACTTACAACTATCAAGAAACTCTTGAGACCCATTTGAAGTCGCAGTATCCACATCAGTTCTTCTGTGGCCGATGTCTATCCAATTTCTCCTTGTAGATCACCCTCTCCATCAAGAAGTTTGTGTTGATCATTTCATCCAAGAGCAAAACTCCCCTATGGTACTTCTCCAATTTCTTCCATCGTTGCAGAGCTTCACCTTTCCAATGCGTGTATTGCTCCTTCCGAAAGGCGTAGAACTTCTTAGTGGTAGGGCGAACACGCAGCTTGTGCAAGATCTGCTGCAGTTTCCAGCGCGCATTGCCCGCTTCGATATACCTCTTCCACTTGCGACGACGGGTGATCTCGAGACTAGCGCGATAGCAGGTTACTGTGTCGAGTTCCTGAAGTTTATGATTGTTAGATCAGCAGAATGAACATTGCGAATGGAGACCGGATTTTTGAGAGACATGCCTTGAATGTCAAAGCACCGCCACGGTGGTCGATCTTGTAGATGTTCTTGATATTCTCCGGGAACCAAGGTGGAACAAGCTCTGTCACCGAAGCTTCAGCACGAGCATGGGTAGCAACAAGCGTGCTCGTGGACTGGGAAGATTCGGATGGATCAGGGGACGGAGTGCGAAGTAAAACGCCCCGAGGGAAGCCGTCCACGCTGTCACTGTTATTGCCAGACTCGCTACTGGTTTCATCGTCCGCGACCATGCCATCATCCTCAATCATATCATCACTGTTGTCATTGGCATACGTCAATGAAACTCTTCTGTCGAACTCTGCAAGTGCTGATCTTGCACCCCAGGTGGTGATGGTCTCTTCGATGCTACTGCTACCTGAATCTTCGTTCATTTCAACGTCTGACTGCAGGCTGCTCTCGGCGATGCCCTTGGCCACGCTGTCACTGTCAGACTCCAAGTCTTCGTTCTGAGAATCCGAAGAGCTGTAACCCTCAGTTGGAGGTCCTGAAGGATCGCCATCATTCTCGCTGCGTAGATCTGACGAGTACACATCATAACTTGATCGTCCCGAAGAGCTGTCTGCAATCTCATCACAGCCATTCTCTGTGTCTGTTGCAGCCTGCTTTGTGTTCTTATGGTTGCTCTTGGATCCAGGAACTTCCGACAAGGCGACAATAGGACCTTGTCTTGTTCTGCCTCCACCTTCGATCTCCGGTTTGTCATCGCTGTCCGACTCGTTATCAGAACAGGAGTCGGACTCATCAACATCACTGTCCTTTGAATTTTCCACCCTCGTGTTCTCTTTTCTTCCTTTGCGAATAGGCTTGGTGAGTTCATCATCTAAATCTACTTCCCTAGGCTGTTCGTGTGACTCGGAAACCAGAAGAGCAAGCTTGGCTTTGTGTTGATTCTGATGGTCAACAGACTCAATCTCGTCTCCGGGATCAGAATCAGAATCTTGAATCAGTGGTTGAGCTATGATTAATCTTGAATAAGTGACAAGGGTTTCTTTGGTTTGGGGTCAGGCTGAGAAGCTGACTTCTGGCTGTGCTTGATAGACTTCATAGCTACTACTGGTATCGTCTTGTTTTCCTCCACAGGCTGAGAGGAGAGCGATGCAATGCGAACTTTCTGATAAGCACTCATCTTTGGCGGAGTTTTCATGATGTCGTGATTCTCAGTAAGCTCTATCTTGTTGGATTGCTTGATTGGTTAATGGCAGTTCTGTGCTCTGGATTAAACAATTAGAATTAGTGTGCTAGTTTGCCAACCTTATTATGAGAAAGATCTAACCTTGAGGTAAAGACCTCTCTGAGGGTGCGAATATTGTTGGAAGAAGAGTTGTCAACAAATGTCAATCTTCTGACTTTCAGCTTCAATAATCTCGGCAGAGAAAGTTATTATTCAGAGTTGAGACTTATCAGTCGCAATTCGACGTTTATTCCTGATTTGGGAGATCTGGAGATCTGGATGTTTGGAGAAGAGGAGTTGTTGACAGGAGACTGTGTGACTGCCCAGTTTCAGTCTGTGCATCTATGTGCTCTTGCAGTTGAGGTCAGCGTAACTTCGTCGAGATTGTTAGACGATCCCTGTGTTTTTCTGCAATACGTAAGACTTTTGAGAAAATATTCGCCCAACAAGCTGTGCTGATATGACGGAAAGACAAATCGACTTCACCATTGATTGTTCAGCTTCATCACGTGATCTTGATTTAATATTTGATTCGAGCAAAGATGGGAGGTTGACAAAGGTGGATGAAGCTGTGCAGTATATGGAAGAGGTGCCGATGAAAGTAAAGGCTGTGAGGCAGAGTGAATGATTGCTTTCCTGATTTTGCTGTGTTTGCTTCTCATGCACATTCCGATGAATTAAATTTTATGGTGGAGGTCAGCATCTGCCAAAAACAGGCCAAGACTAATGTATGCGGCAGATTGGACCGCTCATTTCAGCTTTGAGCTGTCATGGAGAGGACTTCAGGTTGTTTCGATATCTGGGCATCACGGAGTTGAGTTGGGAAGTGGTTGAGCAGAGTGATGGATGTGAATCCGAAGCGAGGTTCTGTGAAAAGCAAAAGGGGGCGGAACTGTGCATGCATTGCTGCCTGAGGACTACGAACCAATCCACTGTTATAGTCCATGTTGGCAAAGTCATTTCATGGCATTGTCTACTAGCACACATGAGAGGATATCCTTGCGAATGTTTATGAAATTCATATCCCAGAACTATATTGTACCAAGTTAGTCGTTTTAGGGAGTCTCATGATTATATTCTGCCCGACGACTCCCGGCCTTATGCTTGAAACTAAATTATTACTTGAAAACGAGACTATCAAGAGATTTTGTTTTAATCTAGTCGTTGAATGTTCTAAACTTTTCCAAAGGCCACCTTCGCTGCTTGTAAAATCATTCCTGGTTGGGCATCAGCGCAGTTGGTGGCAAAACTAAAAAGAATGAATCCTAGACTGACATAGGTGAGATTCAATCTAGCTAAATGATCAGAAAATAAATATACAACCTAGTTCAATGTAGTGCAAGTGAAGAATACTATATAGTCCATAACTTTGTTCCCGATATAATTTATCTAGAAACAAAAATCTCTCTCCACACTCGACCTTGAGATATCACTACTGAAACAACTCGTTTACAAATATAAATTACGCAGATGACTAGTAAGTAGATAGCCATTTTAATTAGCATAGCACAGCGTCCGATTTCACGTCATAGCCCCCAGCCCAGAGCTGGTAGCTACCGATTCATAAGAAGGCTAAGAATGTGATTCTAGAATGCAAGGACTTACATTACTCTGTTCAATAAATCAATTTACCATCTGGCGGAGATCCATCTCTGGCCTTGTATCTACCAAATTATGAGCCGATCACAAAAAATTGACTACATGTGAGAAGAGAGTAAAATTTAACACTTAATCTAATTTCTGATGAAAGAGAACGAACTACTTTCCGCTCGAAATTCATCTGTATGAGACTATACAAGGCACAGAGCTCTGAAGCCGAGCGTTTTGCGTGAGATGACGTGTGTGTCCGGGAAACATAACATCCTAGTAGAAGTACTGGCCAGAAAATGGTGACAGTGCTTTGGCTCATAGTGAAACCTGAAAAGATCGCACCTGGATTTCACAGCAATAAATATCGGTTTTTAAATCAAAGCGGTTATACGACGATGCAGGCATCAAGACTGCACATGCTTCCGTGAAGAGGTGTTATTTATCATGAAGATATACTTGCAGTCGATGCCTCAGGCTTCAGGAATTCTATGCGGCGATTGCCGCATCTCAGTCAACTGCGACCTTGAACCTCCCATCCACAAAGCAGCAAAGCAACAAGATGCGACCGCGACTTCCAGTTCGTAGGATACTATTCCTCCGACCATTCAGACCACCGAATTCTTTGCGACCGTTTACCCAGAATACCCTCACGCCGCGATCGCGTCCCCAACTACCGTTCCTCTCCTCATCAAGCCGAAAACCAATTGCACGATTTCTTACCACAGAACGCAAGCAATGGATTAAGGATGAAGTCTGGCGCGCTGGAAAGTACACCGGATACCTCTGGACCTTCACTTTTCTTGCTTTGGTCGCCGCCTTTGGTGCCCAGCAAGAGTGGCTCGAACGAAAATTCCCCACGCCAGAAGAGTGGTCATTTGTGACGAGGAAAGATTTCAAGAGTGCTCGATGGGATGAAGATCACGACAGCGACTCGCCTGGCCCCCCTCTCGTTGATTGGGCACACACCGGAGGTTCATATCGACGCTTGCTTGGCCGCCTTGAAGATCCTAATATCGATGGAGCTGGGTTGAAGGAACAAGGCGATGAGGAAGGGGGAATACTGGTTGCGGGAGTTGGAAAAACTGGATATGATATCTCTTCTAAACCAGAGCCTTGGAGGAGAGGTTATTACCAAGTGCTAATGGGTTGCGCACGAGCAGCAGAACACTTGGATGGTTGGGTTCGAGACAAAACTAGAAATGTTGCATTTCCTGAAAATGTGGTCGTCGGCCCTTCCAATCCGAATCCTCGACCAGTACCGCCTGGTGCAAAGAGTGCGCCACGGGAAGAGGACTGCGAAGCTGCGTTTGAGGCGCCCGACGTGTATTACCTTCGAATCCTGACAACACAAGGATTTACTGAGAAGCAGAGGGTTGATGCTGCACTTGCTTATGGAGACTGGTTGGAGTACAAGAAGACGCCAGGAGCAGCCGAGGAAATGTACAAATGGGGACTGGATATCGCCACTAGTTCATCGACCGGAACACCTGCCATAAACAAGGACGGAACCCTCAACATAACCTTGGGTGCCCCCAGTGCTAATGTTCTATCAGCAGCTACGGCTTTGGCAGTGCACCATGCTTCACAGTTTAATACATCAGTAGCACTGCCACTCTTGATATCAATCCTACGTGCTCGTAGGCAGCTTCCTGAAGCTCCAAAGACTATGCGCTCAACGCTTGGAGGCAATGACGATGAAGTAGGGTTTCTGAAGATGCTGTCGAATAAGATTGCATCGGCCATGGTACCGCCACCATATCCACCACCTCCATCAGACGGCACAAGTCCACCAGAAAGAGACCCAGAGGAGAAATGCGAGGAAGCTGGCGTGATGGTATACATTGGAGAGATTTTGTTTGCCTCAAAGTCATCTAAGTCTAGTCGGGAAGACGGACTGGCATGGACTCGGGAAGCTGTGGATGTTGCTGAGGAAGAGCTTCGGCGTACATCTGTCAGCAAAGATGCCAGCAAGAAAAACCCTGCACCACATGCAGAGGCGAAGAAGATATGCACACAATGCCTTGAAGTTGGGCTGAGCAATTGGAATACCATGGTTGCCAAGATGGCTCGAGAAGAAAAAGAGATAAGCGCTAGCAGCAAAAGCAGCAGTTGGCTGGGCTTTGGTGGGAAAGACGACATGAAGGTCGGGAGGTGGGAAAGCGAGGAAGCAGTCGTCAAGGAACGAATGAGGAGGGCAAGCGAACTTCTAGGGACACCCCCCTCCAACCCGTAATATGGGAGCGAGCTCGGCAATGCCTGCTTGCATGTCGTGTCAAGGAATGGAGAGACTGTATATTAGCTACAATACATGTTGTATATGCAAGGCAGGGCAGAGCAGTCTTGGACACTTTACTGTGTTGCAGTGCTTATTGTCCTCCTATTTTTCAATCCTTCCCGAGTATCACCTTGAAAGGAGTTTCTGCCTGGAAACTAGTATACCGCAAAGGATTTGGTGCGGCTTTCGAGGGCGGAAATGCTGTTCAATCAGCGTCAATCCTTGTCCTTGCTCCTTTGATGGATATCATTTTGCGTGTACCGACTTAATGTGGTAGACCTTACTGTGACCACGTGACTAGTACCCCATATCGACTTTGTTCGTGTGGGGTAATCAATAGGGCGATTCTGTTGATCCGTCTTATTCCACCTTCTCCGTCCTCCAAGTTGGCAGATTTTATTCGCAACTCATAATCCGACCGATTTTCGGATTTGCAACCACTTTGCCTGTGGCGACATGTATTTCCTTTGCGCGCCGCTTTTTTCGTGGTGATTTCTTTTCTGTCGAGGTTTCCAGAGGTCATGCAGCTTTCGGCCTTTATTTTACCTGACTCGCTGACCGAGGTCCCCGGCTGAAATTACCCCACACTCCATCAGGTTTGGATCTAGATATCTTGAGTTTAATCACTTGCTCTGATTATATCTACATCACATTTGTATCATTTGCTACCCGTGTCCTCCGTGTAATACTACGACTTCAGCGTTAGCTTCAGAATTCTCCAAAATGCCAATTCATGCGCGATGGCACTTTCCCACCGATGTTTGCTCTTTGCAAACGTTCCTTTTTGGTACCCCAACAGCCCCATTAGAAGATAAGATTGCGTTCTATGATGCATCGCGTCCCCAAACTCATTCATTGAGTCATGAAAGCTTTCGATCATGGTCCCTACGATTCGCGGCAGGTCTACAACTCGCCGGATTGAAACCTGGTGATCGTGTCCTCCTATTCTCGGGAAACAGTCTGTTCTTTCCTGTAGTTTTCATGGGCATCCTAATGGCGGGTGGGATCTTTACGGGTGCTAATCCTGGTTTTGTGGCAAGGGAATTAGCTTACCAATTGAAGGACTCGGATGCGAAGTTCTTAATTTGTTCAGATGGAAGTCTGGAGCTCGGGATTGAAGCTGCGCAGAGTATCGGCATGTCTAAAGACCGAATCTTCAAGTTCGACGATGAGCTCTTTGAGGGAACTGGAAGTTCGCAAAGTGGTGTCAGAAATTGGGCGACTTTGATGCAATCGGAAGAGGTTGGTCGACAGTTCAAATGGGTAGAACCAGAAGACCCAAAAGATACCACGTGCTGCTTGAATTACAGCTCAGGTACCACGGGCGTACCTAAGGGTGTGATGATAACCCATTATGCATATGTGGCCAACGCAATACAATACGCATTTATGTCTCAACTAGATCCCAAGGAACCCGAAAGGACGAAGAAAGCGTATGTTGCACCGTCTACATTAGTACTTCGCTAATAAATCAGGAAATGGCTCTGCTATCTGCCTCTTTATCACGCAATGGCCCAAACGATCTTCATCGCAGGAGGCCCTAAGCGTGGGATTCCTGTTTATATTATGAAGAAATTCGATTTCGTACAGATGCTTGAAGTGGTGCAGAAGTATAAAATCACCACGTTACATATGGTGCCACCTATTGTCGTTGTAAGCTGCCCTTTGTATTAAAGTAGCCCAAACTAATGAACACAGGCACTTGCCAAGTCACCAATTACTAAGAAGTACGATTTGAGTAGTGTCGTTGAGATCGGATCTGGAGCTGCACCCCTCAGTGGAGATGTGATCGAAGAAGCGGAGGCACTTTGGCCAAAGGGTGGTCCAAAACTGAAGGTAATCCTTGGCTACTAAGAACAAGTGTGCGAGCAAGGCTTACACTCTCACAGCAAGGCTGGGGCATGACCGAGGCGACATGTTCTCTACTCGGTTGGGATCCAAGACTTCAAACCGTGTCCAGCTCCGTTGGAGAGCTAAATGCGAATTGCCATGCTAAGATTATGGATACGGAAGGTAAGGGTGAGGTGCCTGTTGGCGAGAGAGGAGAGATTTGGGTGCAGGCTCCTAAGTAGGTTCTCCTCTCCACTGACTTCGGGTTCACTGACTTTGGCAGTCTGATGAAAGGCTACTGGCGAAATGAAGCTGCGACGAAGGAGATGTTCATTGAAGATCACGATGGACGCTGGATGAAGACAGGTGACATTGCTTACGTTGATACGGAAGGACGCTTCTTCATTGTTGATCGAATGAAGGAGCTTATCAAAGTTAAAGGCAATCAAGTTGCACCAGCAGAACTTGAAGCATTGTTGCTAGAGCACCCACAAATTGCCGATGCATGCGTGGTTGGAGTTACAATCAATGGGGAAGAGGTTCCGAGAGCTTATGTGGTGTTGCAAGCTGATCAAGTGGGCGATGAGAAGGAGATTCAGGCGTGGTTAGCGAAGAGGGTGAGTAGGCATAAACGAATCGTTGGTGGCGTGGTCTTTTTGGATACTATTCCAAAGAATCCGGTAAGTCTTATCTTTGTCTTGTGTGGACGACGCTGATGACTCGTAGTCGGGGAAGATCTTGAGGAAGATCTTGAGGGAGAGGGCACAATCAGAGGTGGGTGACCAAGTGGCTATCAAAGCGAGATTGTAGGAACTTGCATCTCAATACAACCTCAAAGGACTATTATTTCGTGTTGGAGAAGTTTATAATGACTATTTATCACAAGAAATGGGGTTCAAACCTCCACTCGTGCCATCGAAGAGTACGTAGACTTTGAGGAATCATAACAAGTATGCTTAGAAACAATCAAAGTTACTATGGACTATAGGATAAAATGTTTGCCTGAATCTTGAAGCAAAAATGTTCTTTGATCCCGTGCACAAATTCTTCTCTCCACTATCAGATTTTAGTGCTCTACTGAGCTAGAAATCCAAGTTGCTGATTCATCACCTCATGTACGACGTCTTTCAAGCTTGTCCATTGCATTCCCAGCTCCTTCTCCGCCTTTTCAGTATCGCACAGAAAGTTGGCTGTCGGGGTGTCAGGCTTCAGCTTGTACGGCACATTGGGATAATCCTGTTTCACGATAGCAAGTACATCATTCCAAGAATGAGCTGGTCCCGAAATAAGATAGCTGGTGCTTGTGCTGATCTTTGGATCAAGTGCTCGGATGTGAGCTTCAGCCACATCACCCACATGGACGTAACTGAGTGAGCTGGCACTATTCTCCGCCATTATGCTGCCCCAGAGCATTCCATTAGTACCTCCAGAAACCTCGGCAGCTGTGGTCTGGACAAGACTATGCCCGTAAACGAACGAAGGATGGATTGAGACTAAGTTGAAGCTTGGTTTTTTCTCCTCCATAAATTTCCAGCTTGCTTGATTTGATAAGATCTTCGAAGCATGGTAGAGTTTAAAGGATGTCTCCATATCTGTTTTGCCTGAAAATTCGGCGTTCTCATCAATAATTACATCCCAGTCATTAACCTCTATTAGATGTTATTAGTTTGTGAAGTCCACACACTTCGAGACTGGAGGTTGGGTTACATACCTCGAACCACAGCTCCAGCCGGCAGTTCAGTCAGGGGCAAAAACGCAGAGATTGAGGCTGTGATGACGACCTTTTTAATACTCGCAACTTTTGCGGCTTCTTCCATAATTGCCAAAGTTCCATTGACCGCTGGGCCAAAGTAGGTCGATTTATCAACTCCTCCGCCAGCTAGGGGAGATGCCATGTGCAACACAAAGTCAACTCCATCTAACTTGCCCGAGAACGCTCCTGTCTTGGAAATATCAGGTACGACCACAAATTCAAGTCTCTCTTGCGGCACGTTAAAGATTGCCCTCAACGTTTCGATTTGGGATTCTTTGCGAACGGAAAGTCTGAGGTTGAATCCATTGTCGAGGGCTTTCTGAGCGGTGGATGCTCCAATGAAGCCAGTGGCTCCAGTGATAAATACAAGGGGCGAAGGCATAGTGGAATAACAAAATGATGAAGGATACTTGAGGAGAATATGGAGATGGAATATATTGTCCGAAAGATAAATTCCAGAGAAAACAGCAAGTAAATATAAAGATGAAAGTTGCTCAACATCTTGACGTTGGTGGACTTAGTAGGCCAAGAAACAGTCGATGCAAGTCTATTATTCCACTGGAGGCATTGGAGTCGCATTGATTACTCCACATTGGCGTTGCGAATGGCGAAGGGCATCGCACTGGTCATGATTACTCACCATTGATACAAAGAATGACAGGGGCGGCATTGAAATTGAAAAGATTACTCAACATCACCCCAGCTAATAGCGGGTGGGGCCAAGGCCGTTCTGATTACTCATAAGCGGCATAATAATGTCCTAATGCCCAACCATATTGCTTGAATCGTTCCACAATATGTTTTCTGGGATAAACTCGATCCAGCAGAGGAGATTACTCATAATATCTTAGCTAGTGCGGCATCAATTTTGCCGAATAAAACTTTCTAGCATTGCTGCAAGACTTGATTACTTAACGTAGCCGAAAGTTGTCCCAAAATGAAGCAGGTACATTGTGGATCTTCCAGCAATAGATCCCTCCTAGAACCATATCACAGTTTATTTACCCCGCAATTAAGAAGTGGCGTTTTGGTTGAAAGTCACATTCAACATGACAGTCAGATAGTAATCAACTGATATAATGATTAGCATGTGTGCCTGCCAATGGCGTAGATCACTTCTTTTACTTTGAAATAAAACTCTATTCAGTGGGTATATTGTTTACTTGGTCAAATGAAGTTACTCGCTCTTTACGTGTCACCTACAAAGGCTGTATAATAACATTAGCTGTGACCGCCAACCTCACTTGACAGCCATAGCGAATCCAATTTACAACGTCAAGATTTGTTTTACCAGATATTCAATTCAGAGGAAGAACTTGAATCACATTTCAACAACTCAGATCCCGTTCGATCAAGATGTGAAAGATGCCTCTCTGGATTATTTACCATCCTCCAGGAACATTTGTCGATAAGGACTCACGACAAGCTCTTTCTGCCAGTGTCACGAAGTTTTATACTTCCATCGGACTCCCCGCATTTTATGTAATTGTTAATTTCATCCAACTGGACTCGAGGAACATGTGGGTGGGAGGCGAGCTCAAGACTGATAAGCCTTTCATTCGAATTGTCATCGAGCATATTGCTGTCAAATTGCCCGATGAAGACCAAACATACTTGGGTGTCGTCACGGCGGTGGATGATTTGCTTAAGCCACATGTCGCTGACAAGGGTTACGATTGGGAGTTCCACGTTGCTGAGACAGAAAGGCGACTATGGAAGGTCAATGGCTTCATCCCACCGCCATTCCAGAGCAAGGGCGAGAAGCTTTGGTTCGACGAGAATAGAGCATCTGAATGGAAGGATAGAGTTTAGATAGAGAGGGAGGATTTGGTGCACGTGAAGGAAACAGTTCTGCGCACTACCTACTGAAGCCTTGAAGGTTGGAGATGATCAAATCGTTACATTGTTTTTCACTGCCGCATTTCCAAGGATATAGACTAGTAATATAGCGAAGTCATATAAATTTGGAGATTAAAATACAAGAGCCTCGTTAAACCAAATAAGAAGCGCCGCTTCGAGTTCGATCAGCCAGGTATATATAAGAGTTGATAGTGGGGAAACACCAGAAGTCCTTCTTTGTGTTAGATCGGGCGTTAAACTACATTTATACGGGTAAAACGAGTCCTCTTGCGACTGAGAGTTCACGTTGGTTTTACAAGCTTCTCGAAATGACAGTTTTTAAGGGTCTTTAAGATGGCGAAGTGAACTCCCCTTTCTTTTGTGTTGTGCTGACCACGTGATTTAGCCGCGAAGCAGCAATACCCCTCTTTATTTTTAGCCGTTTAGCGCGACCCCTCAGCTGAAAACTCGATGCTGACGGACAGCTTATCCATATAGTCGCCATACAGAGCAATACCAGCTATAAACAATTTCAAAAGTAAGAAAGAGGGTAGTTATGTCTTCAAAGGACGCTGCGAATGTTGACTCGCTGAAGGAGGCGTTTAAGTTGTTTGTAAGTCCCCAATACGACAAGCTCAGCCTCGTCCTAACATGCTATTTTAGGATAGCGATGGAGATGGTAAGAGCGTTCGGGAACATCGTCGTATCAATTGAGCCGCGTCTAATCAAATTACTTTGTAGGAGTCATCACAAAGGAAGAGCTAGGCGCCATTATGAACTCACTTGGTCACAATGCTACGGCCACTGAGATTGAAGATCTGATTAACGATATCGACCTTGATCAATCTGGAACTCTTGATTTGGATGGTAAAGTGCCTCTAAATGACGGAAGCACCGTGAAATGTTAACAGACCCTAGAGTTCATCAAGATGATGACAATGGTTGCAAAGCCTTCCACTTTTGAAGAAGAGATGCGTAGCGCATTTAAGGTGTTTGATAAGGATGGGAGCGGTACGATCAGCAAGGAAGAGATGGCTCAAGTTGTCTCAATGTTCGGAGATTCATTAACAAGTGAGGACTTGGATACCATGTTGAAGGAAGTTGACAAAAATGGGGATGGGACCATTGACTGTGAGGCTTGCACCTACTCCCTATTACTTCTCAGCTTTACTAATGTTTTCTCTAGATGAAGAGTTTGTCAATTTCTTCAAAGATGCTTGAGTCTGTAACGTGTGTAGCTTGATGACCGGGCGGCAATACTTATTCAATGTTACGGAATGAGTTTGACCAAATTCGAGCATCGTGTAATAATTTGTTCTTCTGCTCATCATTTCAAGTGGTAGTGAAATGACACAATTTCAGGTCTCCTCTCAATATTCTGTGCTAATGTCAAGGCCACTGGTAACAGCCAAGAGATAAAAACGTGAAATAACTATGAGCACTCTTTCTACAGCGCCAAAATCAGTGCATATACATCATCGGCACCTCCCTGCCATTCTTGTCTGCCCAGCCGGCCATCCTCTCAACTGGCTCCATTACAGCATTCAACCTCACCTCCTCTAGGTATTTTCTAGCATCACTGGCATCTGCCACCATCTGCGCCATTTGATCATTACTGCTGACCTTCAGTTCTTCTCGCCCACTGACCATACCCTGACTTATACCGCCAACCACGCACGCCTTTCCTCTAAACGCCACATTTGCAGCCTCTTCCCACATTGCCTCAATGGGCGTCATGGAGCCAGAACCTACTATCATGGCTGGTGTGTAGAACACTCTGCAGTCTGCCTCTTCGCGCACAAACTGTGCCGGGATGCCATCTTGCAAGTTACCCTTGAGGATCTGATCCGAGAAGTTTATACCGTTGTCCAAACTCCGATTTTGCGGGAGATCCGAGAGTTGCTTGAGAGCAGAAATTTGGGAGGTAGTGAAAGGCGTGTTGTTGATTCCTGCGGTCGTAGACTTTTGTGGTGAAATAAATGGCTGCGCGATACCATAGATGGCGTCGAAAGAGAGCGATTGGGCACCTTTAACACCACCAATGGCTTGGATTTTGTTTGCTGTGGGACGGCCACCAAGAGCAATAGATTTAACCGAGCCAAGATTACGCATCATTTCGCTGAAGAGGGTGCAGGTTGAGGCACAGACGCCATCGTAGAGCTAGAGCAGATAATTAGCATGTCAAATTTTTGGACATGAAACTTACGCGTAGAGGAGCAAGGATGGAATCTCTAATGGAGACTAGAGTGCTTAGTACTTACCATGACGATATTCTCTGCAGGAAAGGGCTGAGTGGTAAAATTCTTCCTTGCGCCGTACCCAGTAACATCCATACCAGCACCGACTATCTGATTGCTTGTGAGCAAAGAATTCTCCCAGTCCCATTGCTGGAGCTCTGACATTTGATCTCCGTTCACCAGGACCGGGCCAAACTTTGAAGAAGGAGTGGTGAATTTGGTTCGATTTTGATTGAGGTCGAAATTGATGTTGAAATGACTCAGAGACTCATCAATCAAAATAAGGTCGTCAATGGTAGCGTTGGGTGCTGTAGACGCGGAGAAATTGGCGAACTTCTGGGTTGTGACCTCTGCCAGGGCAGAATATACAGGCCCAATCCTCTGTCTTGCAAACATTACGTCCTGTGTCTTGGGGAAGAGTTGTCGAAATGCATCAAATCCGTTCAAAATAATGCCGCCTCCATTCCCTTGCAAATCGACAATGAGCTTGGTCTTTCCGTCCCTTTTCATTTCGGCCAGCATGGTCTGCATAACTGCTTGAAACTCTGCTGGCGTCTCTGGCGAGAAGCTTGGTAAGAAAAGGACTCCAACGTCGCTATTCGCTTGACTTTTGAGATAGTAGCCTGAAGCCGAACCATCCGATGAGATAACTCGGGCTTTAGGGAATCCTTTCAAGACTAGCGTGCTGTTGAGGGCATTGCCGGGTTGGAATGGCGCTGGAGCTGGTGCAGCGGGAGCAGCAGCAACTGTTGTAGGGTTGGTACAGAATTTTTGGAATGCCGATTCGCCGTTTGTTACACCAGTAAAGTTGCCAGGTATACGAGCCATTGTCTGATATACGGAAGTTGACCCGTTTGCGAAAGTCAGTGTAGTGTTATCTCCTGGATAAAGGAATCCAGCCCTGCCATCTCTGCCCACAGGAGTTAGCCCGGTGTCACAGGTACAATGCTATAGATCCTCACCCTCCAAAGTTCCCTCGGATTGTGACCCCTGGCGTCGAGTCGATCGCAGGATTATACATAACAGTATTCCATGCAGCATCTGGGTCTTGCTGGAATCCTGTATCGCCCTCTGCTTGCACGAAAGTGGTAGCATCCTGGTTGTTGATTTTTGTGATGGCCGATGGTTTAAAGGAAGCTGTAGTGTTCATCTGCTGAATGTCGGCTGAATCTGTCAGCTTTGAGCCAGAAATTGACGAATAAAGACGTACCGAGAACGTAAAGCTGAGGCAGTGTCTTTCCATCCATGCTCAGTGAAACTAGAGATACGTTTCTCGTGAATCGGACTGGTCGAACGATCAAGTCCCCCGCAAACCGACTAAATGCATTAGGCCGACTTTGAGAACGGTTTGGTCGCGTACTTACAAGTGTCCGTCTTTTGCAGCCATGAACGTCTTGAATAAGTCAATCTGCCACGTATATTCGTTCGGGTACGTGTTATTTTGCAAATTATGAACAACTTTAGTAACAGATTCCACAAGATCCACTCCTGGATAGGGATAATCCGCAGGAGGCGCTTTCTTGAACGAGAGATCTATAACTGTAAGAAGAGGTAGCCGTGAATACAGGAATTTCTTACCAGATTGAAACTGCACATAAGGTAAAAGAGCTCCGGTCACGCCCAGCGCTTCCTCTTTGTGCAGTGGAACAGATTGTAGACATTTCATAGCAATCGCTCCGGGTATCATAGGGGTAACTACGTTCAATCAATTACAATCCTGGCAATGAGCAAATCGGACTGAACGTACCTCTGGGATTTGCCGCCCGCATTGGAGCAACCAGTGCGCTTACCTGAGCACATGGCTCATCCGTTGACGAAGCCTGTCCATCAACACCAACAACACAGAGGAACGCCAGCGTCGACGAAAATAGGAACCACATTTCGAGAACTACGAAGCTGTTCTTGCCAGCAGGAAATTGGGCAACACATTCCAAGGAGTGAAGGTATCTTCTCCCATATATGGCGTTTGCCCTGCCATCGTGTCTCAAGTCTGATACTCACACTTTGGGATGTTCGAGATTACAGGAGAGATAAGGCATTCGGAAACAGTGACAAGAACACAACTCAAAGCTTAAATGCAGAAACATTAGTAGAAAGCTTGCTCATGTTGTCGGCGAACAGACGGAGGGGCAGATTCGCTTTGTCCAAGCGATCCTGTGGTTTGGTCATTGTTTGGAATCCCCCTTGGCCCAAGCGCGGGTATCAGTTGGTTCCGAGAAACAAAAGTAGGCCAATGAGCATACTTCATGCTTGAGATTAGGGTTATTGCTAGATAAACTGGGGGTGGGCTCTGGGGGAAACATCCAGGCTTAAGTCCAAGCATTTGAGCTGCCGCCTATCTTGCTCGTCTCGTCTTCGCACAGCAGGCGCACACGAGCTTGAGACGAAGTCAGGAGTGCAATTGTAGAGTCGCACCATTCATTGGCACTGACGAGAAACAAGTAAGAATGAAGGTCAATCAATAATCAATAAGACTCCGTGAATGAGATGGAACAGAGAGCAATCAGGCAAGGGTTGACAAACAGCTTAATCAGCACTTGCTGGAGAGATACGTTGCAGTCGAGTACGTTGTAGTAGCCAAAGACGTTTAGAAAGTTGAAGTTACTGGAACAAGCAAACATCAAGCCAATGGTATTTCATTTGACACGAATGAACACACGAACATTGGACCAGTGGACTATTTCAATACTGGAGATTAACGGGTGCTCTTCCGGTCACGTGGGAGACGGCAAAACGCGGGTCGAGACGGAAGGCTTGAATTTCCAAGCATCCATGGCGCGGTCAGATTGTCTCTGAGAAATTATTGATGCGGCGACATATTCGGAATCCTCGACATTGAACCTCTACAGATCCGCAATGGCTGCAATATCATCGCGGTTTCGGTGCCTGAATGCACCTCCTCTTCGCCAGGCCGCTCGATCGTTCCTGTATGCATCATCAACGTCCTCTTCAGCCTTGAGATCATTTGCCACCGAAGCCAGCTCCCCAGAGGCTGCTGCAAAAAGAAGACCAACCTACTTCAAAGACAAGCTGAACTCAGTACCGTCTTTCTCCGAATTCGTTGGTCTGCAGGAAGAAAATGAGATTCTTTCGACCGAGGATGCTCTCGAGCTGCGAACAGCAATGGTTGGGCCACCAGGGAAGAAGAAGCAGATCACACGACTACCAGAGTGGTTGAAGACACCCATACCCGACAATTCCAATTATAAGAAGATCAAGAAGGATCTGCGGGGCTTGAATCTTCATACTGTGTGTGAAGAGGCACGATGCCCAAATATTTCGGATTGTTGGGGTGGAGATGACAAGAGTGCAGCAACTGCTACTATCATGCTGATGGGTGACACTTGCACAAGAGGGTGCCGATTCTGTTCGGTCAAGACTTCTAAAGCACCTCTTCCGTTGGATCCACACGAGCCCGAACATACTGCGGAGGCATTGTCACGATGGGGCTTGGGATATGTTGTGTTGACATCAGTGGATCGTGATGATCTGGCTGATGGAGGCGCGCGTCATTTTACGGAAACAATTATGAAGATCAAACAGAAGAAGCCAGATATGCTAGTTGAAGCGCTGACAGGCGACTACGCCGGAGACCTGGAAATGGTGGCAATGGTCGCAAGGAGTGGGTTGGATGTGTATGCGCACAACATGGAGACGACCGAAAGTTTGACACCGTTCGTGAGGGATAGAAGGGCAAAGTACAGACAGAGTTTGACGGTCTTGGATGCAGCCAAAAAGACTGTCCCATCTTTGATCACGAAGACAAGTATAATGCTGGGGCTTGGCGAAACAGAGGAGGAGTTATGGCAGACGTTGAAAGGTATTTATTTCATCTCGGCTAGAGATGTCTTGCTTAAGCTAAAATCCTGCAGATCTGCGTGCCGTCGATGTCGACGTTGTAACGTTTGGTCAGTACATGCGCCCAACCAAACGCCACATGAAAGTCGAAGAATATGTCACACCCGATACCTTCGACCTCTGGCGCCAACGAGCCCTCGATTTGGGGTTCCTCTATTGTGCAAGTGGACCGCTGGTGAGAAGTTCATACAAAGCTGGCGAAGCATTTATCGAGAATGTGCTCAAGAAAAGAAAGAGTGCGCAACCTACAATCTTGCTGGATGAAGCCAAGGGATTGGAGAAGGCAGTTGTATAACCATTTGTAGACGAATTCTTCAACAGAAGCAGGGCAAGGAATAGGCGTTCGCATTGCTGGAGTTTTGGATTTGTAGATGGTCTCGAACCCTACTGGGTATCAATAATATGGACGGTTGGACGTTAATCGCTTTCATGGTACGATATTCTAAATGCGTATCGCATTTTTCCTAAGCGAATGTTCCGAGTGGAATTGAACTCGATGTGAATTTTATGGATCACTCCCTGGCAGTGTTTGCGTTTCGTTCAGAAGGCTGTGCTAGTCTGAATATAAGTGTTTCTTGGTGGCTTAGCACGGCGAGCGAGGTCATTTGGTCAGCCCTATAGGATGACCAGGGTAGCAGTATCAACTTGAGCCTCCTCGATTTATTATTGGAATCGCATCGCTAGAAGCTCATTACAAAATGTCTTGTATATCTCCTAATTTTCTGCGATTGTTCCCCAGCAGTGAGCCTGTCGTGCAGCTCCAATATGGCATCCAGCAGCAGAGTCCTTGATGTTGCAGTTTCTTCAAGTGCAAGATCCTGCTAAGCTGCAGCTTTACGTATATTACTGAGGACAACAACTCGACCTCGTGCAACGCTCAACCTTAATTCTATGAGCACCAATGGGAAGTAGTGCGTCGGAAATGAAACCACCTCGATTGAGGGTGAAATATCACGTGGGGTGAGCATCAGCCTCCCAAAGGGGCCGACAGAAATCAATAGCGTCTTCCGGAACGACCCTCTTCAGAAAGCGCGCCGTTGAGATTACCCGTTTGATTTGAACCTCAACCCCCAATAAGGAGGGCGGGAAAGAGTTCGCGATGGAGGTTTTTTTGTCAAGCAAGCGTCATCGTAGCAGAATCATCGAGGACTCTAGAGCTGGCTTGGTTACCTTTTGCACCCGAAAGATCCTGGGAGAAAAGCGCTGCTCCTGAATATTCAGTGGGTCAAGATTGATCATTGTCGGCGGTCATTTCCAGGCACACAACCCGGGGTACCTGCATCCCCGTGGCACAGCTCGAGACCCTGACCCCAGACTCTCGAGAAGTCCAATCACTGTGCCTCCTAAAGATAACGCACTGCATAACTTCTGCACAACAATATTGAAAGTGAGCAATGGAACTGCGCCTCGAACCTCTTCTTCTACATCATCTCCACTTTGCTCCTGCAAACTTTCTCAGCATTCTGAAGCATCACCTATCTTCTTTATCACCTCGGTCTGCTCACTCTCTCACTCTGCAGTAGCTTTATCGGATGATTACCAGGTCTGGTTGGCGATAGTTTGCAACCGAGCTGCAACCAGACGCCGAAAGGAAATACAAGATGGCCGACTCGGAAGAAGAGCAGAGGACAATGAGCATAGCGACAACAGCGATTGGAGTTATTCAACCATCGCGCGTCTCGAGCGAAGCGCCAGAGGTTGTACCAGAGCAGCCACAACCACCACAGCATGAGGATTACTCGCATGGTAACGGAGTCTTGGTCAGTACCTACCGGGATTCAGACATCAAGCGCGGTGGGAAGGGTGCGAATGGAGGATCGAGATATCAGAAACAAGTTGATTACCGCGAGACCGAGACAAGAGACTATCCGCCACCACCCACACCCAGCTTGAGGAGATACGAGTGGGAACCAACACAGGACCCTAAGAAAGTGGAAAAGAAAGATGAGGTTGAGACGGAACTTGAAGGGAAGGGACTGGTCCCCGGAAGAAGTTTCACACTTTTCACCACCATTGTACTTGTTGCAGTGGCCTTCCTCCTCGGCGGCGGTATTGGTGGAGGCGTGGGCGGCGCATTGGTTGCCCAAGAAAAATCAAAGTAAGTGGCCTTCCCCGAGCTTGAAAATCATCTTGAGCCAATGCTAACTTCAACAAGAGCTCTTCACACATCACCAACAACAACCGCATCCGCATCGTCCCCAGTAGCAACGGTTATTCTTGACACGGCCGGGTGCCCTCTGGTCAATAATTCAACATATATCTCCACCGTTTCCTCAACCCCGTTTCTCAAGCTGTGCGGTATCGAAATAACCTCGCCAGCTGGGCAATCGATAGATTTGTCAAACTCCACACGGACAAGCTTTGATGCCTGCTTGGATTCCTGTGCGAGCGTTAGGGGCTGCATAGGAGCTACGTGGGTGATCTTTGACCCAGCGATACCCACTAGGAATTCGCAGTGCTTCTTGAAGAGTGGGATTGGCGTTCAGACGACAAGCAGTTTGAGTGGGGATACCGCCTGCAGTGGATACTTGAAGAGTGCTATCTCGTGAGGTGGCGAAGTCAGTGTTGCATTTATTTTGACATTCGGAGCTAAGACACCAATAGATGGGGTCTGCCTGTGTTCTTTTTGAGCGTTTGAAGCGTGGAGTTTGGGCGTTCAATAACGGTTTAGATTTTTGGAGAGCACCACTTGGCTGAGCTTGTAAGCCCCGATAAAGCTTCCTGACTTATTGAATTATTATAATGCACCATCTTGAGTTCTATTCTTAACGTCTACTTATTTTGCACATTTTGTTGAATGTCTGGACTTGAAACCCAGGTCAAGTGCCTCCTAGTAGGTCCACGTGGCTCCCTCCGGCTTCATTCAACGGCACCATATCCTAGGTACTGAATGGCTATCCTTTACGAACTCTGACGCTCCTTCGCTCAAAGAAACGAAATTTCTGCGAACATCCGAGCCAGAATTTAGGACATCTCATTTATATACGCCATGGTATATGTTTGGCCGTTGTCAATGATGTAGTCTCCTCAAGCTGATTTTGCGTGTTTTGAAACCCTTTGTAGCACTTTCTACAATTCAAAATATGTTCCTTGAGGCTCATACGACTCTAAGCCGATTTTTTCTCGTGACTATACATGTACTCTTTTTTTCCTTGAGGAAGGGAGTATCTATCCTCTGGATATTGTTTATTTCAAATTTATTGGATTGCTGATTCGAGCGAATCGTTCACTCTGTCGCTTCGGAGTTTACATATTATCCTCAGCAACCCAAGTTTCAAGAGACTCTGAAGAATTTGAGGCAATCGACGTGAGCCAATGCCCAAGTAAATGGGTCACTAGTTGACTCGATACGTCACAATATCACAGCTTTTCTCATGTAGCTGACTGGCCATCGCTTGCGCTACTAGACCATCTCAACCTTGATGCACAACGAATCAAGGCGGCCTCGATCTCAAATGAGATGCTTCTCAAGTGTGAACGCATAAATCTCGACACTCAGCTTCATGCACTAGCCTACTCCTGAAAAAAAAAAGTTCGGACGATAAATTTCTTTTTCTCGCAAACTGCCACCCTCAATGGTGGATCTTCGACCCCGGATCCCCGCGAGGGGTATCAAGTTGAGGCTCAATTGCTAGAACCACTGGCCGATTAACTTCCTTAAAATAGACATCCTACTGTCAACGGACAGATCTTGTGGTTAAAGGGGTATTTACGCTCAACGCACCTGTAAATTAATCTCGGATAAATCAGCTCCATCGGTATTGGGCGCCATGTCTCTCTTCTCGGACGACTGATGTTAGAGGTAGCAAAATTATCCGATCTTGAAGGGTGTCTATGCTTTTGAAATCCAATATAGTGTTGAGCTGAGTCTCCCTGCTTAATTTTTCGATTCCCAAGCAAGTCTCTCGTTGAAATCCTGCACTTGTTCGCATGTTCTTTTCTGTTTTTAATATACCAGAGGCTTCGAAGGATAATTCTGCTGCTTGACTCCTCTGCCTTTCTGCGATTCATCGCCATGGAACACGAGGACGAAGTTCCAAAAATTCCGACATTTCCAACCAGACCAGGATCGTTGTTTTCATTCTCATTTTCTGACCATCGCTCTGTACACGAACGGCATCGGCCATCATCAACGCTGTTTAACGCAGACGGAGTCTCCATATCAGATCGAGGAAGGCCGCCCACAAGTGACGGACGGCGTTTTCGCAGTCGAAATCCTAGTCGCACAAGAAGCCGAATCATGGATCGCGGTAGGGGCGAATATGGTTCATATTTTGGACATGCGACACGACCGTCTAAGAGCAGCAACAGACGTGGGTTCGGCATTGGAGACGGGCAAAACGGGGACCAGCTATCAATACGGAACTATCTTTCTGCCGTGTATGAGCCGCCACAGTTTGAAGTGCAGAAACGGACTCGCGAACAAGAATCTATCCCTCCAAGGACAGCAAAGGGTGGTGAATACCTCGGGGAGAAAGCGCAGTCCTCGGGCAGACGCAAAGTAACAATTTGTATACATGTAGTCATTGCAATTGTTTTCACTGCGTAAGCAGAATCCAGAAAATATTTGATACAAGAAACTGATGAACCAACAGCTGGTGGATCGCAAGCCTGGTATTGCATCACCAAGACATGAACTGGGTGATCCCACTACTTCTTTGGTTATCCGTTATGATCAGATTAATTACCTTTCACCTCTACTCTGCATGGATATTGAATCCGATATACTTCGTTTGGGACGAGATCTCTGGCCGGACTATGGATTTTATCCCTCGGCGATTCCAGCATCCAATTGGAGGCATTATTATTGGAGTTATCATTATTCTTGGCGCAATGTTAAGTCCGGAGTACGAAGAGAATACAAAGGCGAATCGAGCAATCAGTCTTCTCGGCTACGGACTCTGTATCACCCTCCTATGGGCAACATCAAGGAACAAACGAATGATCGATTGGCACACTATAATCATTGGGATATTGATGCAATTTTTGATTGGCTTAATTATTTTGCGCTCGAGCTTTGGATATAACATTGTGAGTTGGGTTTCACGGATGTGTCGACAACTCTTGGAACACGCCAACGTGGGATTGGTTTTTGCAACTGATAACACAACTCCAACACTGCCCTGGTTTTTGATTACGGTTGCACCCCCGATCATTTTCTTTGCGGGGTTGACCCAAATTCTCTCTTACTGGTGAGTACTAGTTCCTTCACTGCGCTTCCGTTTTAACGAATAAAGGGGTGTGCTTTCGTGGATGGTCCGAAAATCAGCAAATTTTGCTTGGTGGGCTTTGCGAATATCAGGTGTAGAGGCCGTCGTTGCATCAACTTCCCCTTTTCTTGGAATGGGTGAGGCGGTTTTGCTTGTTCGTCCATTCCTGCCACACATCACCAATGCTGAGTTGCACCAAATAATGTGCTCGGGGTTTGCAACTATCGGAGGGAGTGTTCTTGTAGCCTACATCAACCTCGGCATCAATAGCCAGGTATTAATTTCGTCTTGCCTAATGTCAATGCCTATCTCACTTGTTGTGAGTAAGCTCAGATATCCTGAAGAAGAGGAGCCTTTTGCAGTACAGTATATAACGAATACGGAAATGACTCGAAACGATGGCGCAAGCTCTGTGCATGCATTTACAAACGGTATGGGTCAAACACCCTACTACTAAAATCAGTAACTAATGAAAGCAGGCGTTTGGCTAGGTCTTAAAGTTTCTGCAATCATAATTTCAGTTTTTGCAAGTACTATTGCTTTGGTCGCTCTGACTGATGCCCTGCTTACCTGGGGTGGACAATACATTAATTTCCACACGCCATTAACACTCGAATTAATATTGAGCTATCTTTTATTTCCGATCGCATTTCTCCTTGGGATTCCACGAAATGGAGATATGATGAGGGTCTCACAGCTAATTGCGACAAAGATTTTGAAGGTAAGCAAATTGGTGTTCTTGTTATTTAACTAAAACTGACCGAGCAATAGAGCGAGCTTGTCGCATATCAAGTACTACAATCAAATCCTACATATGCTATGCTTAGTACACGCTCCCATCTGATCGCGATGTATAGCCTCTGTGGATTTGGGAATCTGGGAGCATTGGGTTCGCAAGTAGGCATTCTATCTCAGATGTCTCCGCAGAGAGGGGGGATGTTGCAAGGTTAGCAGGAAGTGCATGGCTTGCGGGTTGTATTTCAACTCTAATGAGTGCTTCAATGGCAGGCGTTTTAATAACAAATCAAACAGCTATGTTTTTGAGTAATGTAAATAGTTTAGATTCAAGACAACACATATAGTTTAGTTATTTAATAATGACTGCCATATAAATAAATCGTTTTATGTACGAAATTACCCTAAATAAAGTATAGTTCTTATAACACTTAAATATATATGTTTAAAATGTAGTATGTTATTAAAATATTACTACCAGTATAGCACTAACATAATTGGTAAGAATAATAGATCGAAAATCAATTTTTAACTTTTGTTTTTGTGAATATGGATTCTGGTGTTCAATCCCAGGGAAAGATTATCCTGGCCCAGCCAGGGTGGAACAGAAACTCCCAACCTTAAGAGCTTGAGCAAGTGACCCCCGAAATTATTCCACCATTCTTCGTACAAACAACTTTCGATACACCTTGCGGTGATTGTACACTATAGCTTGTGAAGACAATATCACAGCCACCAGAAGGACAAGTTATTTCAGAAGTAGTAGGATCGTTATGAGTGGATGTTGTTCCAGAGAATTTAATCAACTTGATGGCGGTAAACTGTGAAGTACTTGGATTCTCTACACAGTACGCGTCTGTCTCACCATAACAGCCTCCAATTTGTGCGGCATAGTCGCACCCATCAACTATAACATTTGACCAAGTTATGTTGGAGACTATAGCTGATCCATGCTTTGGACCGCTTGGATAGATCTTAATTCCGATTGCTTTGGCCGAGTTAATCATATTAGCACCATTGACATAGATATTTTTGACAGTATCCACCACTCCATATGTTTTGCCAAGTGAGCCAACCGAGAGACCGTGAGAACCTGTACACTTGATGTTTGTAACAGTAACGTAATTAGAACCAGCTTTGAATGCAACACAGTCATCTTGATTGCTAATAGTTGTGTCGGCTATTGTGACATAGCTTGCGTCCCATATATCGAAGCCATCTGTATTCTTGGGGGCGTTACTGCTTTTGCTCGCTGCAGTCATGTACAAAGAGGCGAAATTGAGGTTGGAGCTACCGCCCCCAGCATAGATGAATATACCAGGAGGGTTCTTCATATGGATGTTTTTGACGTTGATCGCCGTAGAACCTCCTTTGACTGAGTACAGTGCTGGTCTTTTGAGACTGCTGTTGGTAGCAAATACATCGTAGGCATTCTGTCCGTTGCCATCGATAACACCTGTTCCCAGCAGGCTTTGAACTGTCGCTCCTTTGATGCCACTCATCAGGAACATCTCAGAATGGTAGAACCAATAATTGAGATCATCTGATGCCTTCAGTGTGCCCTCGATGTTGAACGTACAACCAGCACAGCCTTGGAAGTCGACAGGGGATCTAATCGCAAATGTTACGCCTGGTGGAATGACGATTGTGCCTCCAGCTCCACATGCGGCGATGGCAGCTTTGATGGCAGGGGAGTCGTCAATTCCAGAATTACCAGCCGAAACTGGTGTACACGTCGCTCTCTTTGCGATGGCAAAGGTCTTGTCTGATGCAAGCTCCACTGGGGATGGAGAAGCTGTTGTAAAAGTAGCTATTAGAGTAGCTATGAAGATCAGGCGGAGGCTGGGTCTTGCAGGCGCCATGCTTTAGAGATAACGTCTGAAAATTTGTCTGAAGGACTGAATTAATTCTGTGTAAGAGAAATACATATTATAAATACTCGTGGTACTCAGCACTCGGTAATTCGCATTCTGGCTCTCGGAATTAGCCCGATGTGCGGAGAATTTCAATATGGGTTTCATGACATTTTTAACCGTGGATGCTTGAAAGCCGCTGCATTTTAGATCTGAGTTTTTAGAATTGATCCGATACGGCAAATAGTTCACAAGCTCATGATAATTTAGCTCGGATAATAGTAGTAAACTCATTCGTTGCTTCGAGCGCGAATGATCCGAGAAGTTAAACAACCTCGGAAAATAGGGTAAAAGTATTTAGGCAGTGGAGCATCTTGATTTCCTTGATGAATCTCCCTACATCGTTAATTTTCCCTCAATAGAAACCTGTTGTGCAAGCAAAGGAGGTATCATTCGGCTAGTATTTTCTTTCTGTACCAGATAATATGGAACACTGCGCAAACGATCCATTAACTCACGAACTTTGAAATGGCCTGCTAGTTAGAAAAAAAAGTATAAAGTCGATAGTATCGCCTCCGATAACATATCTTTCCAAATACGCTTTATCAGCTACGATGATGCTTCTCTTTAAACCTACTCTCTTTGCGCTCGCCGCATCATTCTCATTTTTCGGTGGTATTGTGGGCCATACCACTTCGGTCGAGAGAAGAGGGATATCCCGGACTTCACCTCCTTCTGGCTGTCTTATCGTCAGAGGTACAGGTACTCAAACAGGGGAATACAAGACTGTAAGCTCTGCAGTGGCTGTTCTTTCCGCAACTGCAACGAGTTGCATTTTCATATACCCAGGTACCTATGCCGAGGTCGTGTACATCAAGAATAGAGGTCCACTCACTATATATGGATCTACAGCCAAGTAAGCTTTTTTGTATGGTACGCATTAGTCGATGCATAATATACTAACTCCATATTTTAGTACTGGTAACTGGAAATCAAATACAGTGACAATTACTCACGGCGTTGGCTCATATGATGCCGGGTCCTTGGACGCAAGTTCTGCAATGAATGTGGTTAGCAACGATGTAAATATTTACAATGTCAATTTTGTAAACACTTATGGCACGGCCGGACAGGTACTTTCTTATTTTGTAGTAGAAGATATCAGTCTGACATCACCTTCAGGCAGTCGCTTTGACAGCAAATGGTCAGCGGCAAGGGTACTATGGATGCTCATTCAAGAGCTACCAAGATACCTTATACGCAAAGAGTGGTTACCAGTATTATTCCAACTGTTATATCGAAGGTCTGGGTTGAGTATAGCCTTTTAAGTCTTCTGTGCCTAACTCGGACTAGGAGCTGTGGACTACATTTTTGGTGATGCTAGCGCATGGTTCGGCGAATGTAAGTCAAAAGATAAACTGAGAATCAAATAGACAATATCTGACATTGATACAGGTACTCTGGCTTCGAGTGGAGGCGGGTCAATCACAGCAAGTTCTCGAACGTATGATACGGACACTGCCTGGTATGTGATTGACCATAGCACAGTAAGTTCTTCTCAACCACAATATCAACATGTAATTAAGTGCATCATCTGACTTTGCAATCAAGATCACCGCGGCTTCGGGAGCTAGTGTCAATGGAATTGTATTCCTAGGTCGACCATGGCGTGTTTATGCTCGAGTCATCTATCAATTTTCCACGTTGACATCCGTCGTCAACTCTAAAGGATGGGCACCAATGACCGCAAATGCTACCCCGTATGTTGATTGATTCCTCTACATTAACTTGGAACACCTGCTAACTTCTATTGCCTCATGTCATAGAATCTTTGAGGAGTGGTCAAACACGGGCGCAGGAGCGTCGACGTCAAGTAGGGTCTACTATACAGCTGCCACTGCGCCTGTTACCAAAGGGCAACTTTGGCCGCTTGGTTACTCGTGGATTGACACAAGCTTTTAGGCTTTCTCTAATTGACCCGAAAGCATGAGTTGATTATTATGTAGCCCAGTATAGCTTTCGATTTCGATGTTGCTTGACAATTCCTATTTATTTGTTTGGCTCTTTGGAACGCAAAAATTTCTGTCTGTATTTGCCTTGTGTATTTTTTGCTATATAGTCTACAAAAAGAGATCTGATTAAATTATTATAGTATTAGATTATTGTGATTGCTAACCCTCTGGTTCAGGCTGTGCCATTAGATAACCGTCAAAATGTAAGATTTTGTATATTCAGCTATCGCTAGAGCTAAATTCCTTCAAACTCATTTAAGAGATATTTCCCTATGCATTTCTCTGAAGGCTAATTTTTTCTTTGACTAATGGCTGAATAGTCTCAATACACTAGCTGAAACCCACGAGAAGGAATATAGAATTCTCACAAGTGCTTGGTAATAGAGCCAGGTTTTTCTCGATTAGTGGAACGACATGTTATTTGAATAACTACTATTAAAATTCACAGCCAACTCAAAGTTATATTATAGCTAAAGAAATATTTATAATATTTAATTATATAGTATCAAAATTCCTTTCCCAGTCATATGATAGCTCTTAAACACAGCTCAATTCCAAATTTGTCTTTTCTATATTAGTGCAAGTGAATGTTGTGTTTTTGCCACTTGGTTCAGTGGCATGAATGTTGTGTGCTGAAATTATACTGCATACCTGTTGGGGTTGAGTTAGTACTTGCTTACATTAAAGCCATTTCATCTGCTAAGGGGGCTTACTGTGGGACTGCTGCAAGTAATATATCCTGCTACAGGGTCATATTTCTTCGACATGACACCAGAGAAGTCTCTGAAGACGACATCTGAGATCACAATTGTTGACTTAATACCAGATGAATTAGCGCTTGTAAAATAAATCTCGATCTTGAATAGAGCACATACTGGATACAGAGCACAAAGTGTCGTGTTTGATGTGGAATAGCACTGTGTGAGTGCAATAACCTCTGAGCAGTATGTTAGTGCCTGGGCTTCCAATCTTTAACTATTGTTTGACTTGATTGCTTACGATCATTTTGGCTGTTTGAATACTTCTCAAATACGATATTTCGAACACGACCTATACCTCCACCGGCCGTGGATCCGACGGTTCCGGGCGGAACACCTGGCCAAATTTTAATCCTAGCTCCATGGGTTGCGTTACTCATTGTGATATTATATACATATATATTCTCAACGATGTCAGTCTCTCCTTGGTACTGTCCAAGACTCCCGACAGAGATTCCGTGTGATCCCGTACAGGTGAGACCTTGTACAGTAATATCCGTAGAATTCGGTTTGAATGAGACGCAATCTTGAATATTAGCTAAAACTCCCCAAAAAGAGAATAACATTGACAATACCATCGGTATTATGAATAACAGAGTTTTGAATCAAAATATTTGAACTCCGATAAGTGTCCCATCCGTCGGAGTTCTGAAATATGTGTAGTTAGTATTGCTACTTGGCTTGGGTATTATAAAAGTAGTCGGAGTGTAAGTAATACAAAATATATAAATCGGCTTTATATAATACTAAAAGAGCTCGCTATTACTTTAATAAAAGTAGAGCTTATCGTAGTAAAAGAGAAGAAAAAGAATCTATTAAATTTCTAGCTAAGAAGAATACTACTCTTTTATACTCGGAGAAGTAGTGGGTTAGTATTCTAGGACCCCTATAGGGATAATTTATAATATATAATACGTAATAATCCCTATCCCTCCACTATATCCGACCCCTCTATATTATATAATCGACCCTAATTACTAAGTAAAAACTCGCGTAAAAGTAAATATATTAATAGCTACTTATAAGTAACTAACGACGAATTAAAACTATCGAAAGAGATAAAAGAGATAAATAGAACTAGCGCTATCCCCTCGATCTTAAAAAAGTATATTAATCTAGCTTTCCCTATATTCTTATACGACTCTCTTAATACTTCGCTACTAGTCGATTTACCCCCTCCTTTTTACTTTTTCGAATACTACCTCCCTTAATCTCCTACTTCTTCGATCTATAAGAATAGTAGAGCTAAGTCGTTCCCTCCTTCCTAACTATCGTTCTTATTTATCGTAAAATCTATCGATTTTATTAATTATATCGATATAAAAGCTAACCTTTACCTTATCTTATTAAAGGATTATTTTCGATAACTCTCTCTTCCCTCCTTACTTTTAAAAATCCTCCTAAGAAGATATATAACTCACGTTTAATACTCCTTAAAGAGTATATAGTTTAGGCGCCTTATAAAGGTTTCCCGTTTTAACTATAAAGCACTTTCTTCGGAATATAATAGGCTCGAATAGGAGGTTTTTTAAGAGTATACTCTATTACTACCTAGTAATAGTAAAATCGCTAATTCTTATTTAAGTATTAAACTTTTTTCGCTAATATATTCGACTTCTATATAGTTCCTATTTTATTTGAATCCTCCTACTCCTTTTTATCGAAACCTTCCCTAAAGAAAGCTATATTATCTATTAGTAATAGAGAGAGTATACTTATATTATATCTACCTATCTCTCTTACTCCCTTTATTTATTAAACTTACTAAAATTAGAGGCTTAGAACTCGCTATTATTAATTCTAGCTTTCGTTAACTATTTCGATATACTAGCTAGGTTAGATTTAGGGGTTTTTCTTTTTTATCTTTCCTTAAGTTATATACGAAAGTAGTTATTAGTAACGACCCCTACTATAAACTCCTCGTTCTTTTCTAGTCTAAGTTTCTAATCCGGATAGTACGCTAGCCGTCCTTCTAGTTTCGACTCTTAACTAGACTAGAGACGCTAGAGTTTAGCGACGGCTAATTAAAGATAAACCTAATTCCGGTAACGGCTAGATAAAGGACGTAGTACTTTTAGGGAAATATATATAGTAGCTAGGTTAGGTTCTATTACTTATTATACTACTACTACTAACGTTATATATACTATATAGTAGCTAGGACCCTCCTTAACTTTTTAACTAAACTTTATAGCTCTCTAGGGGAATTAATTTTATTTTTATAGCTTATTAGAATTATAGTCTCCGCGGAGCCTAGGTATTAGTCCGTAGCTACGCTCTCTATTTATATAGCGGGAGGTCTAAATTACGATTTTTATAAATAAGCTTACTTACTTATAAGATATATACTAGCCTAGGTAAAGTAGTTTAGGGAACACGCCCTTAGAAATCGAGGCTATAGCCTATAAAGTTTCTATATATACTAGCTACTTAGCTTACTTATAAGTCTTAATATACTAGTTATATAGTCGGGGCTAGATCTTCTCTCTTTAAGAGGGTTTATTAGGCTCTTTATCTCTTAGCTTTAAGCTATTAGGAGCTATATTAGCGCTAAATCTTAGTTTATAATAGTAAGTATTAGAGTTATACTAAGTATAGTCTTATTAGTCGAGCTCGGAGTAAGCCCCCTCTAGTTCTTTCTCTTCTTCTTTATTACTCTCCTTTATAACTATCGCTAACGTAATAAACCTAGAAGAACGCTAGTAGTAGACTTTTAGCTTATTACTAGTAAAGGTACCTTTTATTCGAGTGCTATCTAACTCCTATAGATAGTAGTATCCTTTTTAGGGTTAGGGTTAGGGTTAGGGTTAGGGTTAGGGTTAGGGTTAGGGTTAGGGTTAGGGTTAGGGTTAGGGTTAGGGTTAGGGTTAGGGTTAGGGTTAGGGT